>OY992764.1:4842184-5585136 GCA_963921325.1 Logfia minima | reverse complement strand
TACAGGGAGATAAGGTGAAGAGGGGTATTGGGCCTTAACCCGAATAGCAAAATATAAACGACAGGCCCATTTTGGTTTTACGAGTTTTTTGCATACAGTATCTATTATTTATTATCGGAGAAGGATCCATGGAAAAGCTTCAAAATTTGAGTAAGGAGGTAAGCAAATTTTAGCCCTTGATTTTTTATTAAAACACATTTTTAACATTCATTGGTGATGAATGTTAAACTTTGAAATCTTTTGTAATTTTTGAAATTCATTTATGATGAAATCAATGGTTGAGATTTGTTTCCCTCATTCCCTAATTTCTTTTTCCCTCTTGATCCCCACCCATCTATTATCTATCCACAATATAGAAAACATTTAGTCTCTCTTAATTCTCTCCTTTAATTTTTAAAATTAAAAAATTAAATAAATCAAATCTTCACCATTTGATTTATATCATTTTTAATCTCATTTATTCATTTCACTTTAATTTATCTACATATTAATACACATAAAAAAACAAACACTTCTAACCAAAAAATTCACATAATAGCTTTATTTGTTTTCTTCACATATTTTATATCTAGATATAAAAACACATACTCAACACCATATAAAACACACATAATAAACACTAATAAATATGATGTCAAACCAAATTATTATGCGTCGCTGTTTTGTGCTAGTACAAGACTAGTACACTAGAAATAACTCTCTTTTTTTGGTGAGGATAAAATTATTATTATTTAGATATAGATATTTGTATTACGGAGTAGTTATAAATAAATAATAGATAAATTACATATTTTAGTTGAAAGATGATAGGTACGTTTAAACTTGTAAAGCTGAAAGATAAACATAAACATTTGATTACTTAGTGTAATAAAATGATAGGTGAAATTTAAAAGAGAAAATATATAAATGATATATCAAACAATAAATGAATTATATATATATTTTTAGATCTATTTAGGATTACTCACTTTAGTTACATATTAATGTGAGCTGCTATTTATACTAATTGTTTTGATCGAAGACTTGGGCAAGTTGTGTTATGAAATAACCGAACAAGGTCTAACTATTACTTGTATATTTACTTATATGGGTAGTTCGGCTCGACTCACACGGTTGCCCTAATGTCTAAAACTATCATTGAACCGTTAAGATGATTTGATATTTTATAAACCAGACAAACATAATGAAACTTTACCAACCTAAACAAGTCGGTCAAATTTGTACAAATCAGCCGATTTTAATGGTTACGATTTCATGAACACCCCTGCAGAATACACGTGTGAGTTATGATGACATTTGACCAATTTGACTTGCTACGATTTAATTAAACCTTTGCAGGCCTTCAACTTTAAATCCTTTAACCTAGCAAAGATACGTACTAACTCAAATTAAGTCATTATGAGCCTGTTTGGTACAGAGCTTAAAGTTTTTTGTGTTGAAAATTATGTCTTCCAAAAAATAAAGTTTTGTTTGGATATACAAGCTTAGGTTGTTTTTTTTAAAGATTAAACTCCTAATTTAAAAGCTACTCAAACTTTTAGGAGGCTTTTTGATTATTTTACATTTTAATATTATAGCTACAACTACTTTGCAAAACACAATTTACAAATAAAACGCTTGCAGCTACAACAACTACCAACTTCAGCTTAAAGCTAATTTTATCAAACATTCCCTATATGTGCTAATGAGTTAAAGCTAATAACGCCATAAGTTATAACATATAAAATGGAACGTGTTTAGTTTAATTTTTTTACAAATTGCAAGCTTATTCAAGCAGACGTTGTTAACAATGACTTTGCCAGTTTTTCCAGAGTATAATAAAACTGATATGTTGAGACAATAAAATTACTCGAACACACCCTAACTACATAATTGCAACTTATGCTTTAGATTAGACTATGTAAGTACTGTTTAATGGGGTACTCGATCAGCAACTACATCTGGTCTCATCAGCACCCAAATTCTAAAAAAGGGTATAAAACGAACACAACTAATCAGTGCGGTGTAAGAATTTAGATATAATATTCATGCTACGAAAACTATAACGCATTGATTCCACAATCTGGCTAAGATAACCGTCAGAGGTAGTAAAACCAACCCAAAACTTAATTCTCATGCAAACATCCAGGTCCATTAAAGGACATTAGACATATAACAAAAAATCCATTGGATATTAATTGTCAAACATAACACAGAAATAACCTACAAAAGTTGTCAAAACATAGAATGATAATCCAAGACAAAGATACGCAACAGATGGGTCGTAGACCAAAACAATTACAGCCTCCTTCCTCTTCTACCACCCTTTCGGCGGGTGCTGTCTGTTGGGATTGGTGTGACATCCTCTGCAATCAGTATAAATATTTATATCGTTAAACCCAGCAGAAGATAAATACGAATCGGGATAAACATGAACCAAAGCAATTGAGAAACCAAATGTAACAATGACACCAGATGAAAATATAAAGTAATACCAATACGGCCAATTTTCATCCCAGAACGAGCAAGAGCTCTGAGAGCAGATTGGGCACCCGGACCAGGTGTCTTGGTCTTATTTCCACCAGTTGCACGCAATTTAATGTGGAGAGCATTGATGCCAAGCTCCTGCAAGAATAACAGAAGGGCATTAGCCAAAGGCTCAAAATTAATAAGCAACCAAGTTATATATAATCAGATAAAAGTTTTAGCCTAAAAGTTCGCATTCATGTAATTCAAAGCAGTACATTAAAATTCCTAATTCTGGAAAAATAAAATTTTTGCAAGTAATAAAATGAAAAGTTAAAAACCTTGCATCGCTGAGAAACATCTTGGGCAGCAAGCATAGCTGCATAGGGGGATGATTCATCTCTATCAGCTTTGACTTTCATCCCACCTAATGAAGAAAGAGAATGTTAGCAACATAGATTAACAAGAAATGACCATACTATAATACAAATCGTAGTGTTAAGCACTAAGAAAAAACTCTGCATTCCAAAACATTGAACTTTGACTGGAAGACAGTTTAGTAATTTGTTAATGTTATAGATCACGGTCTATCTTGTAAATATCATGTAAAAGCATTAATTAAACTTAAAAACATCATTTGTCACTCAAAAATGAATCAACTAGAAAGACATAAAAGAGGGCAATGTTTAGACGGACTCAAGTGTATATACATAATTAGCGAGCATTTCAAAAAATAACTAGAGATCTTACCAGTAATCCGAACCATGGTTTCTCTACCAGAAATATCAGTCACATGCTGCAGTTAAGATTTATTTATATGCAGTCAAATACAGATATAATACAAAACATCATGTTAAAGGCAGAATAAAAAGTTTTCAACTTACAATGAAGGTATCATTGAATGAAGCAAAGATGTGTGCCACACCAAATACGAGCTCTCCCTCACGGGTGGCTGGTCCAAGAGTGACATTTTCTTCCTTAGGCTCTCTAACCTTTCTCTTTGACTATAACACGAAAACAAGTTTAATAGGCAATAACAATAAACAATGTTTTTAGGTTCAATTAAACTTTGAGACGGAATATCAATAACAACCTCAGTAAAAACAAATACGAAAAAGACCTAATACCAAGATGTTATTTACATAGCTTTAAAAGTTAGTGAAAGTTTGCACATTAAGCCTAACAGAAGGTCCAAATATTAACAAATATATTCATAGGTTTCTGACAATAACAAACTCAAATTTTCCAATTATTATTCAACGAATATTCTTAGCTTTATCTCGAATAATTATATGGCTAGAAAAACATTAAAGTTAGTGAACCATTTTTTATATGTTACAATGCATTAACAAACTATATACAGTTCCTGCTGTACAAGCTAATACATATACAAATTACTGTTAAATGCAAAATTATTCTTCAAATTACATAACGTGTTTATCAGCTAAGCTAAATCAACTCAGTCTCACATTCCAAAAAATTATAAAAATTTAAAACATTCGGTAAAATATTACAACGTAACTCAAAAAGTATATCAACAACACGAACTGTATCGGACATATATACATATCTCATGCTCTTAGATAATAGTAATGATTTTAAAAACTGTAACAAAATTCATAGCAATTGATGTAAAATATATCTCGTTTAGGGTTAGAATAAATAATAACAAAACAAAATTAAATGATGGACTGAAAATTAAGAAGAAGGAAGAAATGGAAATGAGATTACCATGGTGTTAATTCGTTGATTTCTGCTTGGGACTTGAGAGAGAGATGGATTGCAGGTTGCGGCACAAAGGAAGACAAAGATTTCAGCCCTAGCTAGGGCTTATGTATGACAAGTGCCCGTTTTAAATCAAGGAATGTAATACTTTGGGCCTATCAATAATTTATTTTAAGCCCAATTGGCTCAGATGTTGCTTGGGTTGTAATTAGGCCCATGAAGTTATACTTAATATGGAGTTTATTATCAAAGAAAATCACACAAATAAAGATGCAAAAAAAAAACCGGTTTTTTTTTAACCGACCGGTTAACCGAAAATCGGTTTTTAGGAAAACCGGTTTTAAAAAAACCGAACCGGTTTTGGAATAACCGAACCGGTTTTGACCGGTTATAGGTTTTGGGGAAAACCGGTTTTTTTCCGGTTTTAAAACCGGTTTTAACCGGTTTTTTTCAAAAAAAATTCAAAAACCGAAAATAGCTGTTGGAGCGTGTTGAGGTCGTTTTTTTTTGTATTTTTTTGACATTTTGGCACCTTCAAATCTCTATAAATAGGGCTAGTTGGTTTGGGTTCAAAACACACCAACAATTCTTCCTTTCTACTCTCAAAAACACTCTAAATCTCTATATATATATACTTTTCGTTTGCGAAAAATGGAAAACACACAATCACATGCTTCCGGTTCCGGTTCCACTTCCATTGGTAGCAATGTACGCAACAAAGTTTACACAAACGTTGATGTAGTGCAAATTAAACCAACGAATCGGAACCCGGATATTTGGTCAAATTACGAATTGTGCGTTATGAATGATGGGGTGGAAAAGGCCCGTTGCAAGAGATGTGGGAGGTTTTATAACCCCATATCAAATTCAACATTAAGAAGACACAAAAACGGGTCTTGTAGGGCGGCTAATCAAGAGACGTCACAATCGACACTTGGTTCGGATGGTAGCGTATTTATATACGATAATGATGCGCTTCGAGAAGATTTTACAAAGTTTGTCATCCAAGAGACGCTTCCATTCAACCACTTCGACAACCAACGACTTACAAATATCATCAAAAAGAGACTACAACCGCGATACCAACAAGTAAGTCGTACTACCCTTAGAAACGATGCATATAAATTATGGAAAACGGCTAAAAAAGATATAATTGATGGTTTTCAAAACTTTCCATATAGCGTTTCTATTACTTGTGATGTTTGGACCGCACCACATGGTACGGCAAATTCTTATTTAGCCGTTACGGCCCATTGGTTTCATCCCAAGTCTTGGTTATTGATGAAACGTACAATTGCTTTTAAATTGTTTGGTTATCCGCATACGGGATGCAATTTGCGAAAAATTTTAAGTGACACTTTAATTGAGTATAATTTAGACGATAAAGTTTTTACAATTTCACTAGATAATGCGTCAAATAATACTAGAGCTATGAATTTACTAAAATTACGTATAAAACCAATTTTAGATGGTGCTTTTTTTCATTCTCGTTGTGTTGCTCATGTTATAAATTTATCCGTGCAAGCGGCGTTACAAATATGTGCTAATATACGTGAAAAATTTAAGAGTTTATTAATAACTATATATAGTTCTAGTAACGAACGACAAGCTAATTATAGACGTTTTCGTGTACAATGTGGTGAAACTCCCCTAGGACCTTGCTACGATAATAATACTAGGTGGAATTCTACTCATGCTATGTTTGAAAATATTTTACGACAACGTGCTACTTTAAGTGCTTTTAATGATATGTTAGTTGATAAAAATAAGTCCGTACCTATTACCGATTATGAATGGGATCGACTAAATGATTTAACTTCGTTTTTAGTAGTTTTTAAAGAGGCTACTACTATATTATCGGGTGTATATTACCCAACTAGCCCGTTAGTTCTAAACCAAATTTATATAATGACCGAAAAATTAAAAGAATTTGAAACCTCGACACATCCAATGTTTAGAAAAATGGTTAGAGCTATAAAAAAGAAATTTATAAAATATTTTGGTAGTTTGCCTTTGGTTTTTACTTGTTCCGCCGCACTAAACCCAACTTTAAATGTTAGCGGCGTACAACGTATAATGACAGCAATTATGGAAAATTTAGACTTACACTTAACCGACAACCCGAATTATATAACAAATGAACTTACTAACTTTAAAGGTCATTTTACCGAATTATTTGAGATTTATGCAACAAAATATGGTCAACATCAAAACCCAATTGTTGACTCAATGCGGGCGGGAACATCTCGATCATCAAACGACGTAAATATAAACCTTTATAATGTTTTACTTGAAGACGCTACAAAGTGTCAACAAACATCGTCTCCAACAAGCGAATTGGGACAATATATGTCTACAAACTTTTTTACCACTTTAAGTGTTGAGGAGTTTCATAATTTCGACAAGCTAATTTTGAGTTGGTGGAAAGAAAGAGAAGTACAATTTCCCATTTTATCCGCTATGGCTCGAGATTTATTATCCATCCAAGCTTCGACGGTAGCTTCCGAATCGGCCTTTTCTACTAGCGGTCGAATAATATCGGAAAGAAGATCAAGACTAACCGCTCAATCCGTGGAAGTATGTGTATGTTTGAAAGATTACTTGGATGGAGTGGATAGGATACAAAATGCAACAACATTGGAAGGCCCATTATTAGGTAACGTTGAAGAAATAATCGAAGATGAAGAAGTCGAATTGGGAATATCACCTCCAACGACCGAATTAGATGAAGGTGAATTTGAAGAACTTGAAGTTGAATCCGTGGATGAAGATGAAGTTTGGGACGACATAAGTAGTTAAGTGTATTCGGGTGATGGCAATGCCGAAGCTCGATATACTTTACTACACGACTACGTTTTCGGGTGATGGCCATGCCGAAGCTCGAAATGTATTTGTATTTGTATTTTATATTTTTAGTTGTAATTGTATTGTTTAAATAAAAGTTATATTTGTATTTTATAATTTTAGTCGTAATTGCATTGTTTAAATAAAAGTTATGTTTGTATTTTATATTTTCATTTGTATTATCTAAATTTGTTATACACTTATACCGAATTCGAATCCGAAAAAAAACCCGAAAAAAACTAACCGATTAAAACCGGTGCAAAATCGAAAAAAACCGATTACGAACATTTAAAACCGAAAAAAACTGATTCCGAAAAAACCGCTTTTAACCGAAACCGATAAAAACCGGTTTTTTTAAAACCGGTTTGTAAAAAACCGAAAACCGATAAAAACTGATTTTTTTGCACCCCTACACACAAATAGCAAGATATGTGATATGACAACAACTAAAAAACTGAACTATTTTAAAAACATTTTTCAAACGAAACTAAATAGGTGGTTTTTCTTTAGTATTATTGTGGAGTGATGTAATTTTGATGAAATACATCTTTGTATATATGGGTAGTTTAGTGTTTTATTATATTTTGCATCAATCATAAAATAAACTACGAAATGTTGTTATTGAGATAATTATCAATGAGATAATATCTAAAAGTGTGGGTAAAATATTGTGTTCTGATTCATTTGAAAAACTTTACAATGAATATTAAAGGGAGAGACAATTAAATAATGTGTTTCATCATGTAAGTTTAGTTAGATGGGTGCATATTTGAAAATAACATAATTCAATCCCCTAATAATAAAGTTGGTAGCAAAATCTGATTACACTCAAAAAATTCACCGGTATTATTCGATGAGTTGATTTTATCACTATGTGAGATGTTCTTAATACATGGATTTGATTTATTACTTGTGTGACAGTGCTTGAAGCACTGTAATATGTCATAAACCAATGATATTAAAATAACCTTAAAAAGTTAATTAATTATGATGGCTCTACAATCTATTATCTCATATAGTTTTTAAAATTAATTCATAAAATAATTTTAATGTGGGGATAAGATTTGATGATCATGCATTGATTACTTGATAACATAACTAGAATTACAAGTGTTGGAAATTCGAATTTTTAAAAAACCTAGATTGGTAAACTTTTTCTATTTTTAGAAATTTCAAGTTAGTTTTTGGTCGGGCTTTCGAGTTGGATTTCGAGTAATGAACGACATAAGTTCCATAAATTTAAATTGTTTACAATAATTGGGGATCCACGATCCCTAAGGGAACTAATAATTGAATAATCGAATACGGGAACCAATTTACCAGGACTAGAACTACAATTGAGTTGATTTGAGAATATCATTAACATGAGTTGTTATTGTGTATTTATGTTGTTATTGAAAACAATCATGTTCAAATACCATCCTCACAGGATATCTATGTATCTCGATGCTTTTGGCTCTCTTTCATTTTCACATCCCACATAACATGACATGTAGAGCAAATGAGTTAAATATTTAAACTTGTGTGTTTGAAGCATGCATTAATTTGGTCAATAAAATATTGTACAATAACACAGTAAATTTGCGACTTCATTGTGAGATTTGGTGATTTAACAATGAAAGTATAGGAGATCTATGATCCCGACACCAGCATCAACAATGATATTATCAACCTTCCCAAGAATTCGGTTATTACCCACAAACACAATACCCACGATCATATTACCCACAAAACACCACTAAACTAACATCAATTTGAAAACGTCCACACACCACCACCTGATGTTGATGTCGTAAGATGATTCGAATTTGAATCGGCCAAAAGGAAAAAAAAAAAGAAAAAAAGAAAGAAAATATAAAAAAGTGGTGGAACCAAGCGGACGACGAAAAGTTCAAAAAGCGTTGTGGACCGCAAAAGAAACCAAGATTTTGTCGGAATGGTGGGTCGGCGCTTCTAAAAATGGAGTGATTGAAAATTCACAAACGGGTGACTCTTTGTTGAGAGTCATACAAGAAAACTACAACCGTTGTGTTGATACCAAACGTGATATTCATCAAATAATGACAAATGATCAAAATTTCAACGAGATGTCAAGTTTTTTCAAAACGTCTACCGAAAGTATAAAGATGAGTGACATTATGTAGGCGGGCCGTGAAGGATTCAACGATCGAACAAATGTCGTTTATGAGTCGGCATGACGTGTTTTAAAAGATATCTCGAAGTTCTTTTTTGGAAGATGTTATGAACGAAAAAGACCCATGGAAGACGAAGAAGACGCTCCGACCCGTCTAACCAATTTTAACCCGAAGTTATACTATTTATTCACCAACGATCCGATATGTCGCTCACTGGGTGGGCCTCAAAGTCGCAAAAGGCAAAAAAGTGCGGGTTCGTCAGAATACAATGATGCCCATGCCCAACTTTTTAGAATTGCACAAGCTCAACAGAATACAATGGAAATATAAGCCGAAACGTCTAAAAATAAATTGATGTTCAAGGCGTTCAAGGTTTTCAACAACCCAATCAGTCATAGCTTGCCACTTGACAAATAAATATTTATCTATAACATTCGGGAATAAGTGAAACGAAATTATGTTACGTCTAACGAATTCACGAACAAAGATACGGATAAAGACTAATTGTATCGTTTTTATTACTATGTAACATATAATTTTTAATTAATGTAATTATAATAATAATTTATAATTTTATTATTATATTTTAAATATATATATATATTATATATATTATATATGTATTATTTATTATATATCTATATTAAAATTAAAATTAAAATTAAATATTAATAGTTAAGAAATAAACTAAGACCGCCCCCATCTGTTTCGACGTTTTCAACCGACGTGCGTCGGTTGAACCGACACCGATAGCACTGTCGCGTCGGTTGCTTCTAACCATTTTCCGACGGGGTGGGGGACGCGAGTGTGGGCCCGGTTTGATGTTTAAAATGTTTTTTTTTACCGTTAGATTTATAAAATAAAACAAAATTGTTATATCCGTTTTATAATGGTAATATATCCGTTTTTTTAGCTTTTTTAACCTATTTACCATACCTCAAACACACTATAAATATACATACAATTTAACTTCAATTCACACACAATTTTCATCATCTTTCTACTACTTCCAAATACATTATTCAACTTAGATATTCGATATAATTCACACACATCTTTCATCACAATTCTACTATTTCCAACTACATTATTCAACCCATCTATTTTATATAATTCACACATTTATTACTTTTTCACACTATTTTATATAATTCAACCATTTTCATAATCATATCGTAAATGGATCCATACTCGTTGTCGAACTCCGATTCCGATTTAGAATCGAAATTTTTACAAGTCACGACATGTTTTCTCCAAGGCCAAATATCGTTGAGACGTTAAAGCAAGAAGATGAAGAAGCTGAAACCGAAAATTCAAGCCGGATACCACAAGCACCAAGAAGATACTTACTGAGAAATCAGATTGTTGCCGACGAACGTTTGTGCCAAGACTACTTTGCCGATAACCCAACATTTCCGTCGGATTACTTTCGAAGACGATATCGTATGAGTCGGCCATTGTTTCTCTGAATATGTGAAGGTATAACATCTTACGCTCAAATACCTATACCACCTTATTTTACTTATTTCTATCAATGATATGACGCTGTTAATAAACTTGGTTTTAATGTTTTCCAAAAGTGCACTTCCGCCGTACGCCAATTGGCCTACGGTGTCGCAGCCGATGCATTTGATGAATACTTACACATGGGTCAACAAACATCATATGAATGTTTAGACAACTTTACCAAGTGTATATTTCATCTATATTCCACCGAGTACCTTAGAAAACCAACACTCCAAGATGTTCAACAATTACATGCTAAACATTAAGAGTTACATGGTTTTCCGGGTATGCTCGGTAGCATCGATTGTATGCATTGGCCTTGGAGAAATTGTCCAGTAAGATGGAAAGGTCAATACACACGAGGTGATCAAGACATCCAACGATAATGCTCGAAGCGGTTGCCTCTTATGATATGTGGATTTGGCACGCTTACTTTGGTCCGGCGGGTTCAAACAACGACATCAACGTCCTTAATGAATTTGATTTGTTCGACGAATTTCTCCAAGATAGGGCTCCAGGAGTAGTGTATAATGTTGCTGGGACTGAATTTACAAAAGGGTATTATCTCGCCGACGAAATTTATCCGGAATGGGCGACTATTGTGAAGTCGTTTAAATGTTCGATTGAGGAAAAGAGTATGAAGTTCAAGACTTATCAAGAATCTGCAAGAAAGGATGTTGAACGAGCATTTGGAGTGCTTCAAGGACGTTGGGCAATCATTAAGAACCTGACAAGACCATATAGCATCAACAAAATACGCCGCGTCATGTACACATGTGTTATTTTACACAACATGATAACAGAGGACAACAAACGCAATATATGTCAACTCGGGAAGATTATATGTCAAACCCGGCAAACATTCCAACACGTTCGTGGACGGAGAGGGTTCAAACACAATTGCATATGGACAAGGAATTACGTGACGCGAGAGTTCACATCAACTTCGCAACGCTCTTATTGAACACATTTGGCACCTCCATCTAAATTTTCGAAATTGTACCGTATAGTTTTGTATTTTTAGTTTGTTATTTAAATTATTGTAACGTTATGTTTTATTTTAAATCATTGTAATGTTTTATTTTAAATTTATGTAATGTTTTATTATTTAAATATAATTTTTTTAATTTTAATGAATTTGTATTATTTAAATATGCGTGTGGTCTCGAAATCAAACTGACACAAGTATTATTGACAGGAGTGTATCAATTTGTGATGTGACGCTAATGTGACAGAACTGACACTAACGCACAGGGGTTGTCTTAAAAAGTTCGATCCTTCTCATTCTTAGGGTGTGTTTGGTACGATGGAAAGGGAATCGGAGAAATGGAATAAAGCCCTTTTCGCTTGTTTGTTTGAGACGGAGAATGAAAAAGAAGAATAAGAAATCCATTATCTTTCCCACTTATCCATTCCATTTAAAAAGGGGAAGAATAGAAAGGAATGAAAATTTAAACGTAGCTCATTCTCGGTTAAAATATGAAACCTTTATGAAAAACTCAGGGATATAAAATGTGAAGTCACGTGAGTTGCACATTCTACCAAATTTCTGAAAGACAGACAAACCCCAGCCTCACTAATCTCTTTAGCGATTGAAAGGTTTATGCTCGCCAGCATCTCCGGCGGCTTTCGTGGACATCTATACTAACTCAGATGATCTTCTAATCGTCTCTTCTATGCTACTGCGCACCTTATTAGGTTAGTAGACACAAGAACATATCTACCTTATCTTGTAAGAGGGATTTAAGGTATCAAGTCATAACCGAAACCCTAGCTGCCTCTTTATCTCTTCTATTTGTGTTAGACTCATGTTAAATCCTCCCGTTCTTTCGATCTACGGATTTGTTTTTGGGTTTGATTTTGTAAATATTTTGCTGGACTTCATCATCTATTTAAATAGTTTTTTGGTTGAAAAATCAAAGCTTTGCGATTATGTGTTTGTTTCTAATTGTGTGTTTAATTTGATGGTTGGTTATGTTGTTCATGGATGTGTGTTAAATTTCTTGACTTAATTTATTCTTGGTTTAACAAGTTACAGAACTTCATTTCTATTACTGAATTGTATAATGTTGAACTTGATAATGAAATCGATGATGATGATGACACGAATTGGTATGAGTTATCTTATTCCATTTATTGGTCCTTCATTATTGAGCGCAAAACAATTTCCTTTTGAATTTGAACCCGAAAAACCAATTGATTGTTTGTAGTCATCTCCAGTATCGTGTATAAGATTTACCAAACATGAGAATAGATTTTTTATTGCGTTTCTCTATCCATACTAAACAATGTAATGAATTATGTTTCTTTAGACTCATTCCCTTTTAAATCGATTCCATTATCTGCTTTGATTCCCTCCTACCAAACGTACCCTTGTACTCTCGTTATAAGCGGAGCTTTAATTCTACATTTTTATGATATATGATATAATATAATTCAGTTCGGCTGCATGACAGTGGGCGGTCAAAGCTACCCATTGTTTGAATTAAGATAATCCTCTCAAACCATGACCGTAAATTGTTTGATCTTCTTTTCTGGAAGAAGCTAAATAAAACTTCCTACTCAAATAAAAGTTGCAAGCTTTTCATGAAAATCAACGTATTTGGTCACTCAGACAAGATTGTAGTCGCCCTGATTGATATCTTCTGAATACCGTTAGAAACCCTAGATTGAGACTAGGGTTTTGGTTTTTATACCCGTGGCCGGTAACACTTGTAGTTTTATTCTATTCCCTCTAATTGTTGATCATCATATTGTGTAGTACCAGTTACACTTCCGAAAGTACCAACAAGAACCCTAATTACCAATTTCCTGGTTTATACTTAAATTCATCATTCCACCTCAACATTACGCTCTCTGGCTGTCTCTCACAGGTATGTATTAGTCTTAAATGCTGTCAATATATACATTCATTTATAAAAACCAGATTTCTTTTTCTTTTAATTCCTTCAAGAAACTTAAAAATTGATGATACGATAATTCGGGTTTCATGTAGTTTAAACAGTGAGAACTCTGATTTATGCCTTTATAATAGATATTTGAGTTACTAAACATTCATATTAATTTATTAATATTTTCAAGAAATTTGAAAAATAATACTAATAGTCAGGTTACCTCTATTTATGTTTTCATATCAGACATTTGATTTTCTAAACATTCGTTTTGTGTAGGTGAGGTTTGTCATTAATCTGATACTCAAATAATGAAGAGATTGGGACGTACAGGTTGTATGTGAATTTAAATAAAAATGTGGGGTCATGGATTCAACAAGAACTCGGGTCCTGGTACTGGGAACCCGCAAACCCCATTCGGTTTCCGTCCACCTTCCCAATCACCATCACCTACTTGGTATAGTCCTATATTTACTTGATTTCATTTCATATATGCTGTTTTAAGTAACTATGTGTGATATTAGTAGCTTGTTACAGCCACGTAAGTACTGTTATCTAGAAGTTATTGATGGCTTTCATTTCCTTTTCTAGGTTCAATGGTTCGTCGGTAAAACCTGAAGGTCATCAAAGTGGTGTAGTAGCTCCTCTTATTCCGTCACATAATCCAGGAACTGTGCTTCCTGTTAAAACTCCAGTACAAGATTTAAAAAGAACAAGATCACCACCACCTGCATTCTTTAGTTATAAAGACGTTCTGCAAAACTCATCAAATGATGCCGGGAGGCAAGTTACTATCTTAATTTTAATATTTAAGTATACCTAGTTGACGTTATCTTGCTGGTAAATTTCTAACTTAAAAATTACTTGTCTCGGTCTCTGTCAACTAAATTGTGATGGTTATTTATTTTTTTCCTTTAAGCTTTGTTGGGTACTCATTTATGCTCTCTGTCTACTTGCAGCCAAGCTGTTCCTCAGAGAACCAAATCACCTCATGTTTATCAAAGGAATCTACCAGGACAAGGTTTTGTTCCTTCAAATGAACCTAAAAGGTAAATTTGCTTCAACCTCGTGGATAGCATGTCCATGCATATGAACCTACAAATTTTTTGCTTTATTTTGAAGAATTAGCTGTTATTAATTCATTGTTGATCCATTGCTGTAGCTCCTTCCGTTTTTGAACATATTGCCTTTGCCCTGTCATATTGAATATTGTAGTTCGTAAGTCTTTCGGTTTTTGAACTTTTGCTGTTATGTTTTTGTCTAGGCCTTCTGTATCTCCTCCCAGAATAAATACAAGGCCCAATACTCCTGCTGGTCCAGGAAGTAATGTTTGGCCTGCACCATCTGCTGGTCTTTATAGACCCGAAGCACCTGCAAATAATTCAAGCTATGTACCTGTTCCAAAACGGAGTAGGCTACCGTTTTCAACACCAACTGATCCAGGGTTGCGAGGGAATGACAACACTTTAGTTGATGACATAGAAAGGTATGATGCAATCGACCAAGGTGGCAAATATGTTGGGTCAGGCAAATGGTTTCAGGACGGAAAAGTAATTTGTGCCATTGTGGGTTGGGTTGGGTTGAGCCCCAACATTTTTGTCTAAAGTATGTGAACTTTTTATAAATATTTAGTGTGCCAAATATAATTGACAAAGTTATGTTATTCCAATAATAATCCAATTTCTTGAGTATAATGGGTTAGGACTCTTTATGCCTTAAAAATATGTATCGGACTGATCCGATTTAAGCTAATTTGTTGATACTTATCATTTGACCCTTTGAGGTAAAAAACCACATTATAAATGAAGGAGTCAACCTCCAAATCCACCCCTTCAGCAGGTATGAAGAATCCCCTATTTTGTGGATATACGATTCCTAAGTTTAGAACAGATTCTAGACCAAACCCCAAAGACCTTCATTCTTTCCGTATCTGTTCCCATTCCCTCATTTCTAAACCCTCAACTATTGTTTGTAGGGAGGGAAGTTACTATCTTAGGCCTTGTTTAGTTGTGGAAAATTTTCTGTAATTTTCCGTCTCTAATTTTTTTTAAAATGGGAATATTTTTCTTCTCTAGAAAAGTGAAAATTTTGAAACTGTGTTCAAATGTTGTTGCATTTCCCTCTTTGGAAATTGATGTTAAGAGAAGTTAATCTTAGAAGTTTTTGGAAATTTTTAAGAAAAGTGGACGGGGCGTTATTAAGGAAAATTTTAAAAACAGAGAATTATTGTTTTTTAACTTTTAGTTACAATACGGAAAAGTGACTTTTCTATTTTCTTGGAAAACATTTTAAGAAAAACACCCATTTGAACGCTTTTTCCAATTTTCAAGTGTTCATGAAAATTTTTCTGGAAAAGTGGGGTACTTTTCTGCAACCAAACATGGCCTTAAGTTTTCTCTTTCTTTTCCAGTATAACCAATTAGCGTTATTGCGGATTCTTACTGTTTTCTTTGTTGGTGAGGTTCTTACTGGAGATTAAAAAGTTATATAGCTCTTAAATATGAAGCATCATTCTACTGTACAAGAACACCTTTATATAAATAAAAACATCAGAAATAAAAAAGTCAAACTTGAAATCCATGGTTTGAAATGTCACCCTTTTTTTCCCACTGGCTCTTATAATAAAACTTCTAGATACTGTTTCATTTGTGATAATTAATTTAATCTTTCTGTACATATTGACGGGTATTAATTTGTTTACTTTATGCAGCCACTCTGTTCACCAGAGAACCAAATCTCCTCCTCATGTATATCAAAGAAATAATCCAGGACAAGGTTTTAATCCTTCAACTGAAAGTAAAAGGTAAAGTTAACTTCCAAGCTCAAAGATTCCTGTATTCATTTTCACCTTTCAAGTTTCAACTTCTTTGCCAGTTCTAGTTTGAAGAATTAGCTTTTAGTGAATCCATATTGATTCATTGCTGTAGACATCTTTTTAATCCCGTGATCCCTTGAATTCGGTTCACAATCCTATGTTCATTCTATAAAATTTGAGGGCGTATCCATCATTTTTGAAGGTCCGGTGGGGTAGTTTATCACTTTTTGGATGTTTGAAGGCTCTGTGTTATTTCCAAAAAAGTCCACGGCTGTAATTTAGTCTCTTTTTAAAAACCAGGGTATTGTATATCATGCCAAAAAGTTCCGAAGGGTCTTGCGTTTGTCATGTCACATCCGATATTATAGCCTGGATGAGTGGATGGTCCTTCAGCTTTTGAACTTTTTTTTCTTCTTTTTCTCCTCCAGGCCTTCTGCATCTCCCCCCAGATTAAGTACAAGGCCCAATAGTCTTTCTGGTCCAGGAAGTAATGCCTGGCCTCTACCATCTGCTGATCTTTATAAACCCGAAGCACCTGCAGTAAATACAAGCTATTTACCTGTTCCAAAACGGAGTAGGTTACCGTTTTCAGCACCAACTGATCCAGGGTTGCTGGGGAATGACAGTGATGTACTTGATGACACGGAAAGGTAAGATGCTATCGACTAGAGGTGGCAAGATTGGTGGGTTAGGCAAATGGTTTTGGGTCGAAATTGGTTGATTGTAGGTTTGGTTCAAGTTTGGGTTGGTTGACATAATCACCTAAAACAGTTTTTGTCCAAAATATATGAACTTCATATATTTAGTTGGCATGTCAAATATGACTAAAGTAATTATACAATTTCAATAAGAATCCATTTTCTTTATGAATGAAATGATTCATTAGGTGTTATTCAACAAAAAGTATTCTGTGGGCGATCTTTAACCCATTTCATTTTAAGATAATATGTTAATTTTACCCATTTGACCTTTAGAGGTAAAACACCACCTTATGAATGAGGGAATCGACTTCCAAATCCGCTCCTTTGGCAGGTATAAAGAATTTACATTTTGTGGATATGGTTCTTAAGTTGAAAAGCCATACTGTTGGACCAAACAGCTTTATTCATTCCTATTTTCCAAAGTCCCCATCCAAACGGTCCCTATGTAAATGGATCGGAATTTCCACCTCAACCTATTGAATTAATATATCGAACATCCTGGATGCTCTGTTGACATATATATGTTTGATATATTAAATTAGTTTTGCCTTCCCTAATTATCTGCAGAGAATTGCAAGCCAAAGCAAAGCGAATGGCTCGCTTTAAAGACGAACTTAGCCAACCTGAGCCAAGTGAGACTGGCAACAGAAACCAAAAACCACAGCACGCTGATCAGTTGGTTGTGGACAAAAGAAAGTTTATGGGGGAAGCTTCAGATATGGCAGGACATTTACGCAATAGCAACTTACAAACTGATAGTGAAGATCAAGATTCGTCGACTGTTATCATTGGATATTGTCCAGATATGTGTCCAGGTACATTTGTTATAACAAAATAAAATGAACTACACTTACGTTAAATTTATAGGAACCACATATTTTCTCCTTGCAAGTAATAAACAGCTTTATCAATTTGAAGTTGTAAAGAGTGTTGGAATAGTGGGAACAAATACTTTAGGCGTGGTGTAAGTGCTACTTACTTATCTTTGCATTCATGAAAGCCAGTGATTGTTCAGTGCTCTTATGTGTAGTCTCTTAATGATCAGAAATGGACTATGCATTCAGATGCATAAAATGAATTTTGGATATGGCCAAATGAAGATGTACGAACTTGTTAAATTAAATATGCGTGTAATCCGTTTATTTTTGTTAAATAAATGATGTCACATGCCGTCACTTGTGGGAGTCAACTTGCGGGTAAAATATAGCATATTATAATCCCGGGCAAGCATAACAAAATAGTAAATTGACACAATAATTAGTTCAAAGATGTACAAATAGAATTCACTGGTATGTAAGGGCATACCTATTAAAACACATTGTTATTTGAAGTTTTTATTTTTATTTTTGGTTACTTAAAACTACTATTTGGTACCTGTGAAATGTGTGTTTACCTGAGGATTCTAGGGGTACTCTAGATTTTTGGCAGGTCTAGATGTCAAAATTAATTTGTTATCAGATATAGTAATTGTTAAGAGGAAAAGAGTGAAATGCACCGCCCATGAGGATATCTTAACGTGACAAGCTGAATATGTATGACTAAAATGTTATCAACCAACGTGAGATTATATGAGTTAACGATAAGTGGAATTAAATCAAATTAAAATGCAAGGTGCACACGGTTCTTAGATACCTCAACTCTACGCTTACTAATCATGCATTTAAAGGGAACAATTGACAAACATACAACAGTTCTAAAGCAAAGTTAAATTGTAATGGATACATATACGAATTAACACAGCTTTCAGCTTTCTAGGGTCTAAAGGAGTAGCAAATCACATAAATTAACCAACTGAACTAGGGATAGGGTTCTATCTCAGATTAAAATAAATTTAACCAAACAATATTCATTGCGATGCTTTTTTGGAACCTTTTCTTGTAAAGGGGCCGACTCAGAAAGAACAAAGTTTGGTACTTCAATCTAGGCTGCTTGGCTTGGCTTGGCTTAGTACTTACTGGACTGTATTGGAAGCAGCTACGTCTGTTGTTGGGCTTTTTACTCATGAAGGGGCCGACTCAGGTTACATTTATCCCCAGTCGGTCAAATGAGTGAAAAAAAGTAGCATAAAAGGAAACAAGTCTATTGAGTTGAGTGTCCCTCATAGTGAGTCATAATGCATTAAAGCTCCTAAATTAATGTCTTCAAAAAGTTATATTATCATTAATATAATATGATTTCGTGATCATATTTCCAAACACGAATCTTTTATAATAGAAGGTAAGATTTTCGTTAGAGTGTTTTGGGTCAATCCAACACGTTTTGACCCGCAACAAGAATCACCCTTTTTGAACCATTACTCAACCTGTGCACCCCGCTCATCGTGCCACCTCTAGTTTTTAACAAGCAGACACTTTCTTTTGACTGCTTGTTGTTGCAGAGCAAGAAAGAGCAGAGCGAGAGAGGAAAGGAGATCTTGATCAATATGAACGTTTGGATGGGGATAGGAACCAGACAACTGAGTCTCTCGCAGTTAAGAAGGTAAGCGTTAGGTCTGCTTTTATTGACTTTTGTTTCATTGTACTATGTTGAGTGTTTTTTTTTTCTTTTAATGTGTAAATATGTCCAATGAATAAGACCTTTTTCGTGCAATTTCCAGTACACTAGGACGGCTGAGAGGGAAGCTGCACTGATACGACCAATGGAAATCCTGCAAAAGACTATGGACTATCTTTTGAACTTGCTGGATCAACCCTATGATGATAGATTTCTCGGCTTATACAACTTTTTGTGGGACAGGATGAGGGCCATCAGGATGGACCTCAGGATGCAGCATATCTTTAACCTAGGCGCTATCACTTTGCTGGAGCAAATGGTTTGTACTTGTCTCAGACTCTATTGTTGCTCCAATTGAAACAACCCATCTCTATATAATATTAGAGGTGGCAAAATGGGCTGGTTCGGGCTGGGTGACCACAAACCCTTTTTGGCCTATATTTGTATCCTTCGATAAGAATAATTATTTCGTTTGTTTGACTGCAAAAACTGTTTTACTACATTAATAATCTGAATTTTTGAATAAAATGCTTAAGATGGTTGTATGTATTACAAATAGACTTTTGAGCTACTTTCGAACCATTTGAGTTCTTTGATTTGTTCCATTTGACCCAACTGAGATACAACACAACTCAACTTGATCTGCTAAACTAATATTATGCTTGTTAGAGTGTTAGACATTGAGGATTTATACCTATTTCGAACAATTGAACCATATCCCGTCCTAAATATATGTTTCTAAAGTACTAATATTTAAAATTGACAACCAAATCCCTACATGGTACAAGTTCAATGGCATCACATAATGTTATAATCTACTCGCAACTTTATTGGATGCATAGACACAAAATTCTACGGTGTTGTTATTTCATGCCATATCCTTAGAGGTGGCAGTTACAACATCTATACTTATGAATGGGGTGATTTTGGATTGCGTTCATTTCTGATAGGTCAAACAGGAATTATAAAAATAACTAGCCAAAAAGGAAATATGTCAAATCTGTTGAAAGTCGCCAAAGTTGTATTTGTAATACATAAAACCTTCTAAGTCATTTTTATTAACAAGGTTAGATCATCATCGAAATAATGTAGTTTTTTGGTTGTATTTGACACATGAGTCATTTGGAAAAATATAACATAATTTTTATGGGGTCAACCCAACTCGGCCCCCACCAAAAGTTTACCCGGTTAAACCCGTCAACCCCTTCCCCTGCACGCCCATTTTGCCATCTCTACATATCCTATTCAGCCCTAACTTTTCTTCTTTATACTGTATGCTTTTGGTGAATTTAGTTCATAGTTTGACGCTGTTTGTCAAGTGATCTTTTAGTCATTAACTTGTTACGGGTGTCAGATACGGCTTCATATTGTTGCTATGCATGAGTTATGTCAATACACGAAAGGAGAAGGTTTTTCTGAGGGATTCGATGCACATCTCAACATTGAACAGATGAACAAAACATCTGTTGAATTATTCCAGTTGTATGATGATCACAGGAAGAAAGGAATAAAGGTGCCTACAGAAAGAGAATTTAGAGGTTACTATGCACTTCTCAAATTGGACAAACATCCAGGCTATAAAGTAAGTTATGTGACTCTACTAGTTTTTTTGTTGATTGGTTTTCTGAATAGTGGCAATCACGTAAGTTACTAATTGTTCTGCCTAATGGTTTTCTGACAAGTGGAAATCATGGTAGGTTGAACCATCAGAGCTCTCACTCGATCTTGCCAAGATGACACCGGGGATACGACAAGCTGCAGAAGTGCTGTTTGCTCGTAATGTAGCTAGGTTGTTTAATCTCTTAGATTAACATTTGAGTTCTCCAAGAAGTTACCTAGTCCTAAAAGTGGAAAGATGGACTGGTCGGATAACGGGTTTGGGTTGAATCAGGTCATTTCTGAAATGGGCTGAAACGGGCCGGGTTTCTTGAACCTGTTCATTTTTTTAAAACAGATCACGTGTTAGTAATGATTACAAATTTCAAAATCAATAATATACGCACTAATAATCTAACTATCTGAAGAAAGCGATTTAGGAGGTTGATGCATTAAAGAAATATCTTGGACACCATTCAACCCATTTCACCCTTTCAATCCATTCCACTACTATAAAGTCTTATTATCCTTTTTATTGCTATGATGTTGCAGAGCCTGCAGAACTGGTAATTTCATTGCTTTCTTTCGTCTGGTTAGGAAGGCTAGCTATCTTCAAGCATGCTTAATGCATGCTCATTTTGGCAAGGTCTAGTCTTTTGCTTTCTTATGAGTTTTTTGAGCATTAGATTTTGTAATCATATGAATAATTTTTTATGGTAATACTTGATTTTGCATGCCCTTACCTGTCTGATTCCCTATATTTGACTTTGGCATGGGTGTAAATGTTTATTTGAAGTTTTTCATATTCAGCACTGCTCGTGCATGTCATGTTGACTCGTTTGTGATTTTGATCTTACCAGTTACGAACTCAGGCACTAGCTTCTCTACATAGTGGGTTACAGAATAACCAAGGCATACCACTATCCCTGGTTGCTAAGTGGCTTGGAATGGAGGTAGTTTCTCTAGGTTGAGTTTGCTTTGTCTTTTGTTTAGAGGTAAAAAATGGGTAGGTCAGGTGGGCTGGGTAATGGGCCACAATGGGCATTTTTGGGTACCGGTCAAAATCGGCCAGGTTGGGTTGACATGAAGCACTTTGTGTCTAGAAATTTTTAACTGTTAAACAAGTACTTTGTCAAATATCATTACTAATATTCCAATTTTTTGAATGCAATGATTTCGGAGGTTTTATGCATTAAAGGTACAATTTGCGTGACTTTCAACTCGCTCGATCTTTTTTTTCCAGCTAAATTTATTTATTTATATTTAATTAATTTATTTTTTAATGTTAACCCCTTGATCTGCTAGAATGTAAATGGGTTGAAATTGCCATGCCTACTCTATATCATTATTGAGAATGTTTTATTTCCTTATGCTATTTCAATTTGCTGAATATAGGAAGAAAACATGGAAGACCTTTTGGAATTTCATGGGTTCTCCATAAAGGAATTTGATGAGCCATACATGTTTAAAGAACGTCAATTTCTTAACGGGGACAGTGAATATCCTATAAAATGCTCAAAGCTTGTTCATCTGAAGAGATCGGCAACTGTTGTTGAGGATGTTTTATCTTCTTCTCTGATAACATCATTACCTCCCGAGGCCCCAAAACGGGTCCAGGTCAGCATGGTTTCTATTAAAAAAGAGGCACCTGTTGTTCATAAGGAAAAAACTCAAGTATATGCCAAGCCAATTGATAGCCACATAGAAAATTTTGGAGGTATTACATCTGTTAAAAATGACCCGCCAGTGCAGCCAATTTTCGCTACACCAGTACTTGACAAATGGAATGAAGATTGCCATCACATGGAACCCGCAGATCACATGGAAGCTGCAAGTCAGATGGTAACTGCAATTCCTTCACCTCGGGATATCTTCAAAAATAATAATTCTTTTAAATCTCCAAAAGTTGTCACTACATGTATTGTGAAACCAACTTTTGATAAGAAGTTTAGGAACTCTCTTGAGAAGAATGGCCAATCATATGCAATACCACCACAAGTTACACCAAGAAAAGTTGGTGAAGAAACGTTGCCAGATATACGGATGGATTCTCCTGTTGAAGATTCAATGGTTCAATCCATTTTCCATGAAAACCCGGAACCTGAAGAACCTGAAAGTGCGATTCAAGAAGTGCCAAATGATATTGAAGTTTATACATCTTTAGATGAAGAAGTTGCTGAGGCAAAACTTAAGCTGATTTTCAGGTCCTAGTTTTCTATATTGATTTAGGGGTGTGGCAAAACTTAAGCTGATATTAAGGTCCTAGCCGATGTAGGGGTGGCCAAATGGATGGGTTGGGTAACGGTTCAAAACCGGTACTATCTGTACGAGTCAAAATGAGCCGAGTCAAGTTGGCTTGACTCAAAATACCTTCTTTTAAATAGTGTGTCAAATATGATCTACTAAAACTATGTCTTTTTTAATAATAATCTGATTTTTCGAATAAAATGGTTAGGAGGTTTTATGCATTAAATATAAAGTTAGGTCATCTTGCAACCCATTTGACCCGTTTTGTATCACCATTTTTTTGTTTTAACATAAATTGACTTATTCGCAAGTAAATGATTCGAAATTGCTTCCTCTATAAATTTGTAATCTTTCGATTTTGTTCCACCGCATCTTATTTGTTCTTATATTTTCATTGATTTAGGCTTTGGAGACGGCATGCTTTCAGAAAGAAGGATTTGCGTGATAAAAAACAACTGGCAGCAAATGCTGCGTTAAGTTTGCTTTCATTGGGCCCACCAATGCGACACTACAAAGAGGTAAATAATTTACAGTTGTGTTTTACTGTAGTGACTTTCATATATCAATCGATTCTTACACGGCGTATCTTAATGCTTCTTATTTTATACTTTTCATTTATGAAGCAATTAAAAGTTCCTGTTGACTTCAACATTGACCGTGCAATGTGCGAGAGATACAAGAAACAAGAACAATTGTGGTCAACACTTAATGTTTCCGATGTGGTAGCACCTACTCTTGGTCAACGTTACCAATATCCTAAATGCATTTGCTGGAAGTTGTTATTTTGTTCTCAACATGTGGGACCCGGGACCAAAGTTTCTGATCTGGATCCGAGCTCATGGTTGCGGCATAAGCTAATGCCTGAAAATATTGGTAATAATGATGATTTAGTAGCATCTTCGCCGAACTTGTCAATTTGGAAAAAATTGGATTATGGAAAATCGTCCAGCGATTCAACTTACTATTTGTCTGTGGTCAAAAACATACAATTTGATAATCTACTTGAAGAAACAATTTTGGGTGCCAGTGCTGTCATATTTTTAGCATCTGAATGTGTCTCGTGGGAAGCCCAAAAGATCCGGCTTTTCAGTCTTGTATCATTGATTCCTTATGGGTCATGTTTGCCACTTCTGATCTTAAGTGGCTCTGACTCTTCAACCACAGTTGAAAGTTTAGGGCTTAATGTAATTGATAAATCGAAGATCTGCTGCTTTTCAATTGTTCCGTTAGATGGGTTTTTCAGTGACGGGTATTTAAGAAAGGGAGTAGAGTGGTTGGCGAGTCAGAGCCCCATACAACCCATTGTTCAGTGTGTAAAAACACGTGAATTAGTTCTCACACATTTGCAGTACGTGCAGTTCGATGCTCATAACACGAGTCCCGAACAATGCATCTCGGTTATTAATGATGCTGTGGATGAATCGATCAAAGAAATTGGTCAAGCTGCAAAGTCAAACCCTGTCTGCTGGCCTTGTCCCGAGATCTCGCTGCTGAATGGGCCCGATAGTAGCATTTTGGAATCATATATGCCTAGTGTTGGATGGAGCTCAGCTGCAAGAATCGAGCCTCTAATTCAAGCATTAAGAAGCTGTAAATTACCCAGCATCCCAAGCGACAAATATCGGTTTTGTGATCGTTCTTTTACCGGAATGGATATTGAGAACCAGAGACTAGAACTCGAGCACTTTTTGGTGAGCTATTTGAGTCCTTTAATGGGATCGCCCTTGGCTCAGAATGAGGCATCGATATTGATACAGAAGTGTGTAGGACTCGAGCTTCAAGGTTCAAGCTATTACCTTCTTCCCAAGTGGCTGTCGATCTTCCGGCGTGTGTTTAATTGGCAATTAATGATTCTATCTCACGGAGACTTTGTAACAGCATATATTTTGAAGGAGCAGCAACAGCAACAACGACTTAATGGTTCTCGTATTGTGCTAGAGACTTTTGAAGATGAATCGTATAATCGTACAACACCATCTCTAGATGAAATGATAGAAGTTTGCGTAAGGCCAAGCTTGGAAGTGGATTACCAGGATTTGAAAGCAGCTGTTTCTAATAACCCTGAAGTTGTAACAGTGGTCAGTGGAGATGTTTCATTGGATGAGGAAATGAATTATGGGGAGAATGAGATTAGGGAGAATAAGAATGAGAATGAGAATGAGAGTGAAAACGAAAATGAAAGGAGTTTAAGCAAATTGCTGGAGCAGTGTGATATTATGCAGGATATAATAGACAAAAAGTTATCCGTATACTTCTGATACGATACAATATAATGAGTTAATTTTGTAACAGAAAATGTATTATTTCTCTATTTAATTTATTATTAGGTTTACATTTTGTTGTTGATAATAGTTAGTTTCTTTCATGTCTTGTTAATGGAGAATTTTGGGTATAGACTTGTTGGGTTAATTGTCTATCTGTATTTTTGACAACTTCTAGTTTAAGGACATCTTTTGAGGGTGTGTGTTATCTTATTTATTATCTGATAATGCACTTGTTATTTTGATGTTCAGTCAGAGTAAATGATCAATCTAAGTCTGATAGAATGGGTTACCTACTTACCTCAATAGTGGCTTTCTAGGTTTGAATCTTCGGTCTTATGTGAGGTTTTCTTTGGTCTACAGTACGATCGAGTTCGGGTTTAAAGTGAGTGATCTTCAGCAGTGAAGATTGGGGTTGATCTCCAACCATGATAATACTGCTAGTCAAAGGTGGTTGATCTATTACTATGAAGAAGGTCCTTTAGTTAGAACATCATCGTGTTGGCGGACCAGATGTGGAGAAGGTGAAGGTTGAAGAGGCCAGAGAGTGAGGGAAAATAAGAAACTAGTGGAGATGTTCCTTGGAAAAGCTCAAAACTTTTAGACCCTAAACTTTTAGCTTAATTAACACTTACGAAACCTACGGGTCTAAATTAAACATGAAGGATTAACTGTGAAGACAATAACTTTCTCAAACTAGTTGTTTCATCAAGGAGATACAGAAGTTGTAAACACGATTCTGGGGGCAGTTGATGGTTCAGTAGACACCAGAATGGCCGTGTTAGAGGATAACTCACTTGGTACATAAAACAAACTTAGACTACATGTACACATATTATTTGCTTGGATGGATCAACAATTACTTTAGGACGTTAACTTGATTATTACTGTTCTTTTGCTGGGATTGATGTTTCTAGTAAAATTTGAGGCCATGTATTGGAATATACAGGGAATACAGATTTTTGTGGGTTGGATTAAATTGGCATATTGTTAAAGCATGGTTTTCATTGGCTTGCCACGTTTAAACGATTATCCTCTGAAATTCTTAAGAGAAACTTGGATAAGTATAGAGATTTGTGGGCCTGGGTACCAAAACTTTGTAAATACTTGAATGATATTATAGACGAATCAGATGCCACATTTTGATCTCACGAGATAAGAACTTCTATCTCTCCTTGTACCTATATATACCAGTACTCAAAGAGCGTTTAAGCATCCCATTTCAATACATCCTTCTGCATCCTTTCAATCTTAGAGCTCAAAAACTATAATGGCTGCTTCGACAATGACTCTCTCATCTTCTTCATTGGTTGGGCAGGCCGTCAAAGTTGCACCCTTGACATCCGAGTTGTTTGGTTAAGGAAGAGTCACCATGCGAAAAACCGCAGCCAAGCCCAAAACTGTTTCATCAGGCAGCCCGTGGTACGATGCAGACAGGTTCAAGTACTTGGGCCCATTCTCTGGTGAGGCACCATCATACCTTACAGGTGAATTCCCAGGTGACTACAGCTGGGCTTCAGCTGACCCCGAGACTTTTGCTAAGAACCGTGAGCTTGAAGTCATCCACTGCAGGTGGGCCATGCTTGGCGCTCTAGGATGTGTCTTCCCCGAGCTTCTGGCCCGTAACGGGGTTAAGTTTGATGAGGCCGTGTGGTTTAAGGCTGGATCCCAAATATTTAGTGAGGGTGGCCTTGATTACTTGGGGAGCCCAAACTTGGTACATGCACAGAGCATGTTAGCCATATGGGCCACCCAAGTGATCTTGATGGGTGCTGTTGAAGGTTACATAATTGCTGGTGGACCACTTCGAGAGGTGGTTGACCCGTTTGGCTGATGATCCCTAGGCTTTTGCAGAGCTGAAGGTGAAGGAGATCAAGAACGGAAGATGGGCTATGTTTTCAATGTTCGGATTCTTTGTTCAAGCCATAGTTACTGGAAAGGGCAAGTTGGAAAACCTTGCTGACCCCGTTAGCAACAATGCATGGGCTTTTGCCACTAACTTATTTCCAGGAAACTGAGATCAATTGTAAATTGACTAGAACGAGGCCAAAATGATAAATGTGTTGTTGTGGTGCCAAGTAAATTAAAGTGCATCTTCAACTTTGTAAAGAATACAGCTATCCTATCAAGTCTATTTGCAATGCAAGATCTGCTGCTATGTGTATACCCAACACTGTCATGAAAGAAAATTCTTTGCCTCTCATAATATCTTTCTTGTACAAATGTCAAAGGCAAATATCACACAAAAGAAGGAAAAATTCTTACAAATTGTATTTTTAGATTGTCATCATATGCTGTTGGGCTGTTTCGTGGATGTGTTGTCTGTTATTTGGACTGGGTTATATTACATAATCCTCCTTACAATTTAATGGAATATAATGCATGTATGTTCATTGTCTAGCCTTGATCATTCTTTGTCAAACAAAATGACATTTCAACTGGATAGGCTTACTTTTTGCATGATTAATAATAAGAACTTTTCATATATTGATGTTGCTTAGGAACTATCAGAATGTTGGATACTGAGAAATGAAGTTGCACATAGAGATCAAGTAATAATTGAGGAAGTTAACCAACTTTATTACGAGTGTCATAAAATCCTGCAACATATTCAAGCTTTAGATTTGAACGAACTTGAAATGACTTGTTTCTTTTCTAATTTCCAAGATACAGGTGATGAACGCACTTATATATAGCAGTCAGAGAGTGATCTACTTGATGACCATGCCATTGTCTGATAGCAGACTTTGGTGTCCGAAGTGTTATGACATGTTGGAAAATGCTTTACAAAATGCCTTTGGATAGTTGACGTCTTGATAAACTAGAAGGGTTAATACAATAATTGTGCAATATACTGCCACCAAATGTTCTATGTATACAAGTTATCATTTTTATTGTCTAGCTATGTAATAAACTGGAAGATTTTGTATCGATCTATGTAACATGGTAACCGTTTACAAGTTGCCCCGATAAATATGAATATTTGACATTTTCAATTTAATATTATCGCTTACGTGACAACTTTTTTCTTCCTGACATGACAAATGCAATAAATATGTAACGTACTGTCATACTTTGTTCTATGTATGTAACCTACCCCATTAATATTCTTCACCCACAAACCACCATTACCAACCACCCGAGTTCGCCAGCGGCAACAAAATCGAGATTCTAACATGAACCCAGATTCGAACAAATACACACAAACAAAGCTCCAACAACGGTGAAGAAATCGGTGGTGCCGTCGAGGGCAAAATAAGTGAAGACTCAAGTGAAGCCGGAAAAAATAAATATATGTAATAAAAATCAACCGGCCAAAAAGTAATAAAAATAACCTGTAAAGACGATGCATAGAAAAATTAAGTAATAAAAAATATTAATAAAAAAATGTTTTCAAATAAATAAATGAATAAAAAAAATGTAAAAAACATTAGTGCTGACGTAGTTGCCACATGTACCAACGATGTGGCCAAAAAATTCATGTAGCTTCATACGTGACTGCCTAGTCTGCAAATTACATATTGTAGCAGGTAAAAATCAAATATGTCAAGATATGAAAACGGTTTCTTTCAGTTTGATACATACCTAGACAATAAAAATGATAGCTTATATACATGAAATATTTGGTAGCAATACATTGCACTATTAATGCATTAACCCAAACTAGAATGCATTTGAAAACACAAGGAGATCATATATTGTAACACAATAAGTTCGTAAAATTTATCTATAATAACAAATATTACCAAAAATAAACCAGCGTACTGTCTAGATAAAAGAGACTTCAAGACCCGACATATACAAATACAATACACATACTTCAAACAACCCACCCAGAAAACCACATCAACGTAACTACAATGTCGGCTTGTACAATATCAATCTTTTTAGCATTATTTACTATACAGTCTTCGGTTACAAATTGGCAGTCATTTTTCTGCAAATTTCATTTTTAATAGCTAGCTAATCCATTAAGTATACTGAATTTTGACATAAAGTGTTTCTACATACGGTAATTCAGAAGAAGATTAAAGAATTATATGAATCCACAGGGATTGGCTCAACAATTATATTCGATGTTAATTTATTATTATTATTATTATTATTATTATTATTATTGTTGTTGTTGTTGTTGTTTCTTTGTTTCTTTGTTTGTATTGAAGCTGGTAGTTCCTTGGAGGCCATGTATTATAATACACATTAAAATATACAGGACAAATAGATTTGTATGGGTTGGATCAATATTGGCATATTGTGCATAAATGGTTTTCATTGGCTTGCCAAGTTTGAAAGCTTATCCCATGACAATCTTACAAACAACCTAGATAAGTATAGAGATTTGTGGGCCTGGGTACCAAAAATTGCAAATACTTGAACAATATTGTAGACCAATAAGATGCCACATTTCGATCTCACGAGATAAGGACTTCTATCTCTCCTTGTACCTATATATACCAGTAGTCAGAGAGAGTCTAAGCATCCCATTTCAACACATCCTTCCAATCTCACAGCTCAAAAACTACAATGGCTGCTTCAACAATGACCCTCTCGCCTTCTTCTTTGGCTGGGCAGGCCGTCAAGGTTGCACCCTCTACATCTGAGTTGTTTGGTGACGGAAGAGTCACCATGAGGAAAACTGCAGCCAAGCCCAAAACTGTTTCATCTGGCAGCCCGTGGTACGGTGCAGACAGGGTCAAGTACTTGGGCCCATTCTCCGGTGAGGCACCATCATATCTTACAGGTGAATTCCCAGGTGACTATGGTTGGGACACAGCTGGACTCTCAGCTGACCCCGAAACTTTTGCTAAGAACCGTGAGCTTGAAGTCATCCACTGCAGGTGGGCCATGCTTGGTGCGCTAGGTTGCGTCTTCCCTGAACTTCTGGCCCGTAATGGGGTTAAGTTTGGTGAGGCCGTGTGGTTTAAGGCTGGATCCCAAATCTTTAGTGAGAGTGGCCTTGATTACTTGGGGAACCCAAACTTGGTACATGCACAGAGCATATTGGCGATATGGGCCACTCAAGTGATATTGATGGGTGCTGTTGAAGGTTACAGAATTGCTGGTGGACCACTAGGAGAGGTGGTTGATCCATTGTACCCTGGAGGAAGCTTTGACCCATTGGGCTTGGCTGATGATCCCGAGGCTTTTGCAGAATTGAAGGTAAAGGAGATAAAGAATGGAAGATTGGCTATGTTTTCAATGTTTGGGTTCTTTGTTCAAGCCATAGTTACTGGAAAGGGCCCATTGGAAAACCTGGCTGACCACTTAGCTGACCCCGTTAGCAACAACGCATGGGCTTTTGCCACCAACTTTGTTCCAGGAAAGTGAGATAAATTGTAAATTGACTAGAGTTATTCCAAAATTATGAATGTACTTCTGTTGTGACAAGTAAATTAAACTGTATACCTTCATATCTTCAGCGCAGAGTTTTCCCATCAAATCTAGTTGCATTGTATAATCTGCTGTGATGGACTACGATATACCCAATACTGTCACACACAAAAAAATTGTTGCTTAATTTAGCCATGATGAAACCTTTTCAAACAAAATGACATTATAACTGAATACGTCTGGTTTTGCATGATTAATTGTAAAAGTTTTTCTAAAATTGATGTTGCTTAGGAACTATCAGAATGTTGGATATTTGGATTATGGGAAATGGAGTTTGTACAGAGATGTGAAGTAGTAATCAAGGAAGTTAAATAACTTAGTATGTGAGTGGCATAAAAAACAACATCCTAGATATTCAACCTGTAAATTTTGAATGAACTCAAAATAGCTGGTTTCTTTCTTCAAAAAGACAAATTCCTCAATCGTTATAAAAGTAGCTGCCCACGACCACGAAGTAGTAAGGTAGATTATGATGAGAGAAAAATATTGAAACCTGCTAAAGACTTGAAGTATCTTAAAACTGTAATGGAGACATGGACACATGTAAAACGAGATTCTTAAAGATAATTACCCCGAAGGTGAGAGTTGCAAAGTCTATGTAATTACTTCTTGCGAGTGTTTGCATAATAACTTTCCAACCATTTTGCAGTAGAAGTAGGGATCATCATTTTTAAGCTTTACTAATACCAGAAAAGGAATTAGCAGGCTTGCATACATGTTTAGATTAGAATAGTAATAACTACAAGGAGAAAACATATTTTTTTTCTTTCAAAAAGAACAATTATAATTACTATTGATAACAGACTTCGGTTTTCAAAGTGTTCTGACTTCTTGGAAAATTCTTTATTAATGCCTTTGAGTTTGAAACTTTACCCACACCAACATAAATAGGTATCATTACTAATCCATCAAGTAAATTACGTTTTTCTTGCAAATAAAGTCTTCCCTCACAATTCAGAATAAATGTACAGAATGATAGACATACATAGGACTTGGCTCAACAATATATTCGGATGTTAAATTGATTATTATTGTTATTATTCTTTTGCTTGGATTGATTTTGCTTGCATTGTTATTATTCTTGCAATGGAATATGCAGGACATACAGATTTGTGCGGGTTGGATCAAAATTGGCATATTGTGCATAATTGGTTTTCATTGGCTTGCCATGTTTGAAAGCTTATCCCATGACAATCTTACAAACAACCTAGATAAGTATAGAGATTTGTGGGCCTGGGTACCAAAAATTGAAAATACTTGAACAATATTGTAGACCAATAAGATGCCACATTTCGATCTCACGAGATAAGGACTTCTATCTCTCCTTGTACCTATATATACCAGTAGTCAGAGAGAGTCTAAGCATCCCATTTCAACACATCCTTCCAATCTCACAGCTCAAAAACTACAATGGCTGCTTCAACAATGACCCTCTCGCCTTCTTCTTTGGCTGGGCAGGCCGTCAAGGTTGCACCCTCTACATCTGAGTTGTTTGGTGACGGAAGAGTCACCATGAGGAAAACTGCAGCCAAGCCCAAAACTGTTTCATCTGGCAGCCCGTGGTACGGTGCAGACAGGGTCAAGTACTTGGGCCCATTCTCCGGTGAGGCACCATCATATCTTACAGGTGAATTCCCCGGTGACTATGGCTGGGACACAGCTGGACTCTCAGCTGACCCCGAGACTTTTGCTAAGAACCGTGAGCTTGAAGTCATCCACTGTAGGTGGGCCATGCTTGGAGCGCTAGGATGTGTCTTCCCTGAACTTCTGGCCCGTAATGGGGTTAAGTTTGGTGAGGCTGTGTGGTTTAAGGCTGGGTCCCAAATCTTTAGTGAGGGTGGCCTTGATTACTTGGGGAACCCAAACTTGGTACATGCACAAAGCATATTGGCTATATGGGCTACCCAAGTGATACTGATGGGTGCAGTTGAAGGTTACAGAATTGCTGGTGGTCCACTTGGAGAGGTGGTTGATCCATTGTACCCTGGAGGAAGCTTTGACCCGTTGGGCTTGGCTGATGATCCTGAGGCTTTTGCAGAGTTGAAGGTAAAGGAGATCAAGAACGGAAGATTGGCTATGTTTTCAATGTTTGGGTTCTTTGTTCAAGCCATAGTTACTGGAAAGGGGCCGTTGGAAAACCTGGCTGACCACTTAGCTGATCCCGTCAGCAACAATGCATGGGCTTTTGCCACCAACTTTGTTCCCGGAAAGTGAGATCAACTGTAAATTGACCTAAATCATTCCAAAATGATAAATCTACTTTTTTCGTGACAAGTAAATCAAAGTGTATACCTTTATATCTTCAAGAACAGAGTTTCTTATCAAGTGTATTTGCTTTGCAAAATCTGCTGTGATTTACTGCTATGTGTATACCAAACACTCTAATGAAACTTAATTAAGGCAGAGTTGACATCAACTACTCCTAAATTAAGGTAGTTAACCAACTTAATGTGGGAGTGACCAGGGAAAATATCAGACACAAAAAGGACAAATTCTTTCACATTGCATGTTTTTTTAATTGTCAATATCTAACTGCTGCGTGAATATGTTATCTGTCATATGGCACTTTCTACGCACCCTTGAGAATTGAGAAGCTTAAGTGCAACTAGTTATTCTTTTGCACATGCGCTACAAATTCTTCAATTTGATGAAATATAAAGTATGCCTTATCTAGCCATGATTATAATTTGTCAAACAATATGATATGTCAACCGAATATGCGTTCTTTTCGCATGATTAGTAATAAGATATTTTCTTATATTGATGTTGCTTAGGACCTATCAGAATGTTGGATACTACGAGTGAAGTTAACCAACTTAATTTGTAACACCCGTCCTACATCGGTATGAAATAAGAAATTTGAGTCCTTATAAGTCTAAAGTAGTGGGCTACTAGTATCCTTTCACCATAGTTTTTAGTTGAACCTGAAAGATATCTGAGTAGTCCATTGCTTTTAGCTTTGAGGGGCGTTACATATGGTATAGAGTCATAGCCTCTTGAGGGGCGTTGCATCCTGAGGTATGGATCCTAATTATTGGTTAGTATGAGAGTAGCATAAAAACCTGCACCATATTCAAGCTTTAAATCATAACTGAACTTGAAATGACTTGCCCTTTTTTTTCCAGTTTCCAAGATACAGGACCCGCTTATATATAGCAGACAGAGACTGATTTGATTGAAGATCATGCGATTGTCTGATAGCTTTGGTCTCGAAAGTGTTATGACTTGTTGGAAAATGCTTTATAAATATGTCTTCGGATAGTTTGCATCTTGAATAAACTACAATGAGTTTTGAAAACACAAGGAGATATATTGTAATACAATAAGCTCATAAATTTTATCTATAATATGGATTATAACCATCTTGACTTTCAAAATAATAAAATAACAACTAATACCACAAATAAACCATGCTCATGCATTAAGCATAAAGGTTCAACCCTCCATACTCCACATCAAGACTATTAAAAGGGACGGGACAGTGGGACTTGGTTTATCCGCCAAGCAAAGCAGTATATACTAAACAAACTCGGCGACAAGTGAACCTACCCCTCTAGCCCCCCCCCCCCCCCCCCCCACACACACACACACACATCCATCCACCCACCTAGACAAAACAAAAGGATGTTTGGGTTTCGAACTCTTTCAGGGGCAACATAAACTGTAAATGCCCAAAAAACTCCTGCTTAATTGAAATCAATCTGTATTTTACATAATGTGTTTGATTTGAGATAATTTTACTTACACAATGTATTGTGGAACCTTTGCCATTTTCAATATATTTCTCCCGAAGCATCCATTTTGAACTTCGCTCTTTGTCTCGCAACTTCTCATTCACTATTTTATCTTGAAAAAATTCATTATTATCTACATATCTTAATATTTTGTTATGTTTAACATTTTTATTATTTATAAAATTAAGTATGTCATAACATGATTTTTAAAACACCAGTTAAATTAGTGAACTAGTAAAGCTGACATGTGTGACGACCAGTCCTGTATTCAAAACCATGTCACTCAGAGAATGTGTGAAGGCGTTTTGGAGCCTTTGCCACTTTTGGTCTCTTTCTGAGTGAGTATAGGTTTTAAATCCCACACAACTAAAAAACATACTATGATTCAAAACATTTTAATGAATTGACTGGATATCAAGCCACAACACAATCGATTCAATGGTTTAACCACTTCCAAATAGGAAGTTGTTTCACCCGATTATGCATTGCTTGTATTAGATAGTTAGGTCCATGTGATTTTCATCGCACACGTATCTTACAATTTCAACGAAAATTCTTAGTTGATAGCGGTAAGTTTGGGGTTTCAAAATACTTAGTTGGATACCAAATCGGAACCTAAAATCAATTGTAATGTATCTTAATATGTTAGACAAAATTTTATACCTAATCATTCAGAATTTAACAAAACGAGTCAAACGAATGTTGAAGAAATGTGGCCATACGTTCTTTGGCATGAACATAATGATATTCATAGGTTTTATTTTAGAAATTTACACTTTGACCCCTGGACTATATTAATTGTTACGAAATAAATAAGTAAAATACTATCGTTACGTTTTGCCCTTATAGACTAATGTTTTGCCAAAAGAGTTCATTACCATGCTGAAACAACACCTAGGTCCCCGTGATATGTAGTTTTTTTCGAAACATATATTAAATTGTTAAATATGTGACTACTCTTTTATATGCTTAATAATGAACTTAACTTTTAACTTAACCATGATTTGGCTTATCAATTAATTTAAACAGAGAACTTAAATATACATATAAAATTATATCAATAACTAGAAATAAGACATGGGATATTGGATACATGAGTAATCTAAGTTAGTTAAATTGTTATATGTAGAATTTGTGGAGGATTTGGGGACATTTTTTCGGCCTTGAGTTATTTAGACACTTGTTCAAGTATGTATGCAACGAGAACTACTATGGTTCAAGGTACATATATTCCTCCCCACGCTTTTCAATTTCTATTTTTTGTTTTACTGTTAGTATAAGTGTATAACCTTATAGGAGTCTATAACTATTCTAGTTTGTTGGTGTTGTAGGAAGTAAGGAAAATGATCCTTCCTTCATATAGAGAGAAGAAGAACGAAGATGATCTAACGCCACATGAGCTATTCACCAACGAACACAAAGAACTAGTTAGACAACGACAAAAGTGGATGAAAGGAACCGCTAGTCAGTGTATGGTTGTCCCAACGCTTATTGCAACCATAGTGTTTGCTGCATCTTTTACGGTTCTGGGAGGATATAACCAAAACAATGGTATCCCTTTCTTCAAATCAAAAGCAACCTTTATGGTTACCATTGTGGCTGATGCAATTCTCTATTCTTGTCTTCAACTTCTATTCTCATATTCTTATCTATACTCACGTCTTGTTATGTTCAACGTGATTTCTTGGAATCATTACCCAGAAAGCTGGTTTTTGGTCTACCGACTCTTTTCCTATCTATAACAATCATGATGCTCACTTTTAGTGTAAGTTTTTTCATACTTTACAGTAAGGGTTTGTTATGGGTTCCAATCCTTATCGGTGTGTTTGCTATGATGCCGATCTACCTATATTTGTTGCTGCAATATGGTTTGTTTTTCGATGTAATTCTCTCCACATAGTTCTTGATACCTCTTCAAGCCCAAAAAAACATGTTCTTTACTATAAAACCCCAAAGGTCTAACCATTGTCTTTTTCCTATTGTAACGGATTTGTTTGCAGACGTACTTTGTAAAACGTTTGTAAGTTGCATGTAGGTGGTATGTATTTTCCCAAGATGAATATGCTTTTTTAGTTGTTAGCATTCTTGTATTTAATACATTGTATAGCCCAAGTAACGAATGATGATCATGATGATGATAAAAGCAGAGAGTTGATTGGGAAACAAAATAGTACCCCATTTACTGTTTTTATCAAGCATAAAAAATCAGTTAAACCAAGTTTATGAGTTGAGTTGAACTTGGATACAACATCCAAATGAAAACAAAAAAAAATCAATAAACAGAGCAAAAGACCTATATGTGAATGGCCTTATCATAAGTAGCCATGGCAGCCTCCTTCACCGCCTCGCTCAGTGTAGGATGAGCATGGCACGTACGTGCAATATCCTCACTTGATGCACCATAGGTTAACGCTAAAGCAGCCTCATGGATGAGCTCACCTGCATTCGAGCACATAATATGAACGCCTATTACCTTATCTGTCTCCTTTTCGGCAATTATCTTCACTAATCCTTCCGCATCATCAATTGACTTGGCCCTACTGTTTCCCAACATTGGAAATTTACCAACACGGTATGCAATCCCAAGCTGCTTCACTTGCTCTTCTGTCTTTCCAACAGATGCCACCTCAGGATGTGTATAACAAACACCAGGTACCTTATCATAGTCTACATGCCCTTCTTTGCCTGCAATGAATTCCACGCACGCAATACCATCTTCTTCAGCTTTGTGAGCCAACATAGGTCCGGGAATAACATCACCAATGGCGAAAACTCCATTAACACTTGTAGTGAAACGTTTGTCTACAGGAATTCGGCCAATCTTGTCTGTTTCCACACCAATGCTCTCCAAACCAAGTCCTGAAGTAAACGGGCTTCTACCCGCTGAAACAAGAACAACATCAGCTTCAAGTATGGTTTGATCCCCACCAGCTGACGGTTCAAGGGTCAATTTAACGATATCTGCAGAGGTGTCAACTGCTACCACTTTGGTTTTGAGCATAAACTTCATCTTTTGCTTCTCAAGAGACCGTTGAAACTGCTTGCGGACCTCACCGTCCATTGATGGGACGATGTCTGGTGCAAATTCGACCACCGTGACCTCTGAGCCAAGACGGGCCCAGACAGAGCCCATCTCCAAGCCTATGTAGCCGGCCCCGATGACAACCAACTTCTTGGGGACTTCTGTTAGAGCCAACGCTCCAGTAGATGATACAATCCTCTTTTCATCAATTGTGATCCCCGGTAATCCTTTGACATCAGATCCAGTGGCAATAATGATGTTTTTGCCTTTCACAACGATGTTGCCACCATCAATGGTGTCAACAGAAACTTCGGATGGGGACAGGAACTTCCCGTGGCCTTTCACGTAGGTCACTTTGTTTTTCTTGAAAAGGCCTTCGATACCTTTTGTGAGAGTTGAGACGGCTTTATCTTTTTGGCCCATCATGGCAGCAACATCCATCTCAACATTATCAAACTTCACACCATGCTTAGCAAATCTAGTTTTGGCTTCATGGTACATGTGAGATGAATGAAGAAGGGCCTGTAATTGTAAAAGGAAACGTGTCACAGTAAGCAAAACTTCAAACGAGGGAGCAAACATGCTGACGTCCTGACCACTTCAAAGCAATATTCAATGAAAGAGGACATACAAACTATTTCATGAACCATAAGCTCATCCACGAACATATACATACAGGAATTGATTGAACATAAAGCCATGAACAGCATATGCCAGTAGCTAAAATTTACTGATGGAAGAGTCATCATTGCCACTTCTGCAGAAGCACTATTAAAAAGGTGGCAGGTTCGGCAGGATGGGTGAGGGGTCAAAATGGGCCAGGTAGTAAGATTTGCCCAAGAACACTTCTGTGTCCATTCATTATAATTATTACAGATAACAAAATTCATAAATTATGATTACAAAAACAAGATTTGTGCAACAAAGATTTAAATCTTTAAATAGAACGACTTAGGAGGTTGTATGAGTCAAAATCGACTTAGGGCGACATTCAACCAATCTGACATGTAAGCCAGAAAACCAAATTTTGTTGATTTGACTCGTTTAAGGTAAAAACAAAAACAAATCAACCCATTAAAGTATATGGTACGAAATTGCCATATGTACATAGTACATAGTAACATCTCACTCAAACTTACAGTAAATACCATGCAGTCTATCTTGATTCATGCAAATACAGTTACTTTTTTCAATGATTGAAATACACACAACTTATGTTGGTGGACAGTCTTGAACCCACAACCATTAGTTAAATAGGTTTGGCTAGTATCAGTCGAGCCAAAGGAAGCTGTTGGTTAATTTTTGGAGGTTTAACAAGGTGCCATCAATTTACCACATGGTAGGAGACTAGGAGGATAGACTCTGCTAAACTGTAAACTAGACGCAGAATGACCACTTGAGAAGCAGCATATAAGGATGTCACTAGTCTACTAATGATATAGTAAAAGGTAAACCTTAGACCTCGAGCAAATTCTTGCCAGACACTAAGACACCGGAAAAAAAAAAGTGAACACATCCAATTCCATATATTTTCTGGTACTATTTCAATCTTCAGGGGTATCAAAGATACTATGCAGGGTGGCTTAAAAGGGAAGTATAGTAAACCTGAAATCCATTGCATAACTTTTAACGGAATGTAATCACAAATGAATGAAATGAACAAAGTAATGGAATGAGTACAGAATTGCTCATTACCATACTGTTATCGTGTTTTTACTTTCTATGAATTAAATGAGTCTTTCAAACACTGATTAGCATCAATAGACGCTTCAAATCAAATTAATTAATTATTAAGAAAGATTCAAACTACACTTAAATAAGAATAACCAATTCAACTTGACATACACAACTAAAAAAGTCACATGAAATTACAACATGATTACATACTGTTATCGTGTTTTTACTTTCTATGAATTAAATGAGTCTTTCAAACACTGATCAGCATCAATTGACACTTCAAATCAAATTAATTAATTATTAAGAAACATTCAAACTACACTTAAATAAGAATAACCAATTCAACTTGACATACACAACTAAAAAAGTCACATGAAATTACAACATGATTACATGATGTATATTATTAGATATATAGCATATAATCAAACAAATATCCAAATACTTTTCGACGATTTGATCTTCTTTAACCATAATAAAATCATTATCATTATATACTATACTTCTTAATATTGTAAATAGTAATCTTCTTTATATCTCTTTACCTCTTGGATTATTGTCAATTTTGAAATGTTCTGGAAAAAAATTATATGAATGCCTGTATTTTCATTTTCTACTAGTTTACTACTTAAATAATGCTTATTATATAAAACCTCAAAAAATACAGTAACACAATAACACATCCAAACACTATTTTCACAAAAACAAAGCAAAAAACAAAATAAAGGATAAAGACTCAAATTAATTAATAATCATAGTAACTACTAGCTAGTAAGAAAATTAGAGTCCATGTATTCTCTAGTAGCCTGGTAATTGTTTAAAAATGTATTTTAAATTCTTAATTACTGTTTCAAACATTCTAGAAGGTTATACTATTCACACCATAGAAATTACAGTGAATTATACTGTAGTTTGTCATTCCATTACATATTTGAATCGAAGAAAAATACTAACGTAGTATGTATAACTATACGTGAACTTCGATTACATGGATGCAGTGAGCTTAATTATTCAATACAATGCCTATATATACATTCAATTTCAATCAAAGCAACAGTAACGATTTCAATAAACTACTATCACCTAATTTTGATATAAGTATCAAATATACATTGTACACTACAGTTCTCCATTAAATCAATCGAAATCAAAATAATAACAGAATGGAGTGAATAACATATAATCAAATAATAATAATAATTGTTAGAATAATATACCTTAGAAGGAATACAACCGACGTTAAGGCAAGTACCACCCAGGGCACCACGTTTTTCAATACATGTAGTTTTGAGCCCTAATTGAGCTGCTTTAATCGCTGCCACGTAACCACCGGGACCGCCGCCGATAACGACGACGTCGTTTTCATCAAATCCTGTTGATGCGAATCCTCTAGAAAGAGTTGATGATAGAGAAAACGAATACCTAAATACATCTGATGAAATTACACTCGTGTTTAATAGATTTGTGACCTTCTTCCTGGCCAAATTGGCCATCGCCATTGTTAAAGGAAAAAGAGGGAATTTTGGAAGCCACTGATGTGTGTGTGATGGTAAACAAACAGCTTTTATCTGTGTGTTTTGTTCTTACATGAATTACAAAAATATTTTCAGAATTTATTTGTTACCTCTAATTAAATGAGCCACTCATATATATATATATATATATCATATATATATATAATATATAATATAGGGTAATCATATATATATATATCATATATATATAATATATAATATAGGGTGAGGATCGAGGATCAAGAGGGAAGCAAAAAAATTAGAAAATGAGGGAAGCAAATCTCAACCCTTGATTTCATTATAAATGAATTTTAAAAATTACAAATAATTTCAAAATTTAACATTTATCACCAATGAATGTTAAAAACATTTTTTATAAAAAAAATCAAAGGCTAAGATTTGCTTCCCTTCTTCTCCAAATTTTGAAGCTTCCCTATGGATCCTTTCCCATATAATATATATATATATAAATATAATATAAGGGTGGGGATAAAGTCAAAAAATTAAAGAATGAGGGAAACAAATCCCAATCCTTGATTTTATTATAAATGAATTTTAAAAATCACAAATAATTTTAAAATTTAACATTTATCACAAATGAATGTTAAAAACATTTATTTGTAAAAAAATCAAGGGCTAAAATTTGCTTTCCTCCTTTCTCAAAATTTGGAGCTTCCCTATAGATTCTTTTCCTATAATATAATATATATATAAATAAATAAAAATATAATTATGTATATAATGCAATCTAAATCTAAATCTAAACTCAAAATTAGATAAATAAAGTTAGAGAAAAAGAAAAAAAAATTATAAATATAAATATCATTTTGAAAAGCAAGACCCCTCAAAGATTAATTCAGGTGACGATAGTTGACCAAAAGCAATTATATTGATTTTAATCATTTTGAACATCAAGGGTAATCAAAGATCGAAACAGTTAATTGTTAGTAATTTTAGTGTCACTTAATCGTTTTAGTGTAATGGAAACGATAAGTGTATAAAAAGGTTCAACTTTAGTTCTATTACAAGTTAGGAGGTGCGGAGGCACATTTGAATTAGTTTAAATTGATCCCGGTACGACTGAAATAGGCAGGGTCAAGGAGGTAGCGCCCATGGCCAGGTCCCGCTGTCCGGTCATCGGGCGGGGCTCGAAGCAGCGCCCTGAAACAAAAACGAATTTACTTGAGGGACCATAAATGTAAATATGGGTTACACCATCAAATGAGTTAGTTTTCGGTTTCAAATAATAGAAAATGGATTTCATCGATTCACACACAAAATAGAAAATTCTCTCAATGATCAAAAACTTTGAACTTGACTTTCTGCTTGAAATCTCATTTGTTCTTCGTGAATTATTTTCATAATTTGAATTTCTTATAACCTGAACATTAAAGGTCAAAATATCAAATTCAAAAAGTAATAAGTGATCCGTATTACATAAACAACCCTTATTAATTTATTGTTATAGCATTAATCAAATTCAATCCTACATTATACATTTAATTTTCTTTTTCAAAAGTAAAGTGGCCAAGGAATTAAAGGCTAACATGATCAAACACAAAATCTCGTTTGTCTCTCATGGTTCACTGCTCGACCCATTTTGACTTGTATCAAGAGATTGCGGGGTTCGACGCACGTCAAATATTTACCTGTTTTCCACTCGAATTTGTTTGAAAATTTTACTTGTTATCTACTCGGAACTCATTTTAACCAATTACTTAACCTACATTGGCAAGTGAAATATCATTTTCAACCTCAAAACACAACCATCTCCGATACATAACTTTAAAAGTACGTGATCAAAAAGATAGAAAACAGAACTTTTTATTTTATTCTTACAACACTAAATTATTATGTTTTATCATGTGACAATATATTCTTTATACTACCAACTTGCTTCTAATCTGATCAATTCAAACTTTATGTAGTAAATATAACTTCTTTTAACTATAATTCAGTGGATTCAATTCTTATTCATATGTTGATGAGTCAAACAAATAAAGTTTATCAAACTTGGGGCAAGCATATGCGTACACGAAAAAATATAGAGACGAAAAAAATTAGTAAATTACAAAATACAGAAAATTGAACGGGTCATAAAGCTCATGGCATACTCATATGGTCGCAGACCTCCAACGAAAGCCCTTATTCAAACAACCTCGATTATTCATTTAATGATTTTATATAAACATAATTAATATAATACGTTGAGTATTTGATTAAATTAAAAAGAAAATGTCAACACATTGCATCCGGGTATGACATGCCCACATATTGACCACTTTTAACTCTGTAAACAGACTACTCGTCTTTGCCCTACAAAGGATTCGAGTCGAAAACACACAATTAGCCAACAAGTCATTGACCTAGCAACATTGAAAGTGTATTATAAGATGCCCTATCAACCACAGTCCTAGCAAGTTCAATTCCTAACAAGAACAAACGTATAGGCAACCTATACACTATGTAAGTTTGGCGTTAGAAAAAAATCATAGTTATGGACCCAAATTCTTAGAAAAAAATCATAGTTATGGACCCAAATTCTAAAAATGACCATTTTGTTCGGCTTCTTGCAACAGCACAACCACTTCATTTAATTCTTTTGACAGCACAGTTGAGTTTTGTGCTATAGCCCTAAGCAACAATAACAAAATACCTTGGCTTATCCATCACATCAAGAGGCTTGTTGACGTTAATTTTTTTAATAATTTGAACATCAACGAACAGAACTCATTAATGACTGATTATAAAGAGTATAAATATACAATGTCAGGGAAGATACGCTCATAGATGCATTCCACACCCTCTGAAATTTGCATAATTGATAAAACGTATCAAAAGGTAGATCCTCCTACACTGTTATTAAGCATATCAAAATGCAGTTATAGCAAATCCGCTGATTGACTTGAAGTCGGACCCAACATCAAAATCAAATTATGTTCGACCACTTGAGTCTACAAAGTGGTGAAAATGTTTCGCAAGACCTCCCTCTCTAAATTCCAAACTCCTCAAATAGAATATTAAATAACACAAGTACAAACAATTAGTGCGTACTGCGCTTTTGCTATATGTGAATGGCCTTATCGTAAGTTGCCATGGCAGCCTCCTTCACAGCCTCGCTCAATGTAGGATGAGCATGGCATGTGCGTGCAATATCCTCACTTGATGCCTCATAAGTTAACGCTAAAGCAGCCTCATGAATGAGCTCACCAGCATTAGAGCACATAATGTGAACACCTAATACCTTATCTGTCTCTTTTTCGGCTATTATCTTCACCAATCCTTCTGCATCATCAATTGACTTGGCCCTGCTGTTTCCCAGCATGGGGAATTTTCCTACAGTATAGGCAATTCCAAGTTCCTTAACCTGCTCCTCTGTCTTTCCAACAGATGCCACCTCAGGATGTGTGTAACAAACCCCGGGTACCTTATCATAGTCCACATGGCCTTCTTTGCCTGCAATGAATTCCACACAAGCAATACCATCTTCTTCAGCTTTGTGAGCCAACATAGGCCCAGGGATAACATCACCAATGGCAAAAACACCCTTAACACTTGTAGTGAAACGTTTGTCCACAGGAATTCGGCCAATCTTGTCAGTTTCAACACCAATGCTCTCCAAACCAAGTCCTGATGTAAATGGGCTTCTACCCGCTGAAACAAGAACAACATCAGCTTCAAGTACAGTTTGATCACCACCAGCTGACGGTTCAATGGTCAATTTGATAATGTCGGTTGAAGTGTCGACTGCTACCACTTTGGTTTTGAGCTTGAACTTCATTTTTTGCTTCTCAAGGGAACGTTGGAATTGCTTGCGGATCTCACCATCCATTGAAGGGACGATGTCGGGTGCAAACTCAACAACAGTGACTTCTGAGCCAAGACGTGCCCACACAGAGCCCATCTCCAAACCTATGTAACCAGCCCCGATGACAATCAATTTTTTAGGGATTTCTGTTAAGGCCAAAGCTCCAGTGGATGATACAATCCTCTTTTCATCAATTGTGATACCGGGTAGTCCTTTAACATCAGAACCAGTGGCAATTATAATGTTCTTGCCTTTGACAACGGTGGTGTCCCCATCAATGGTGTCAACAGAAATTTCTGAAGGGGAGAGGAACTTCCCGTGTCCCTTAACATATGTTACTTTGTTTTTCTTAAACAGACTTTCAATACCTTTTGTAAGATTTGACACAGCTTTATCTTTTTGACCCATCATTTCAGCAAGATCAACTTGAACATTATCAAACTTCACACCATGCTTGGCAAATGTAGTTTTGGCCTCATGGTACATGTGAGATGAATGAAGAAGCGCCTAGAAATTAATATAAAAAACCCATCAACAAACATTCAAATTAAGCAAGATAATGTTCACTGTCCTGTTAAAAAACTTGTATAAGGGTCACTGAACAAGATAATGTGTCATCTCAGACAAAAGCAGATATTAAAAGTGCATTGCAACCAACTTTTCTAACTTATAAACACTTTTGAAAACACAATTTTATATTTTCAACAGTTTTTCTTTCTAGTAATAGATCACTCCTTTTTTCTAAGCTGGAAAATGAAAACATTTGAACACATTTTCAAAATTTTCACTATTTTGCTAGAGGTAAGAAAAAAACACCTCGCGTTTTCTAACAAAATGAAAATATAAAATTAGAGAAAAATTTTGCCAACTAGACGCATCCTAAGTTTTACAAATTTCATTAATTAATCTACTCTAGAGTCTAGATCATCCAACACAAAAGATTGCTCTCAATCGATTGAATCGACCACTTTGGGACAACAAAAAAAAACACAACACTAACTGACAAACCACTATATGTAAACTAAGAATTAGATAACAAACATATTACGTATTGTTGCAATACGTCAGATTACTAGTACCTCCAAAACAAAGGATAAATTAACACAATTTCAAACATTAGAACATAAACTTGACCTATCCATACAATGATTAGCGCAGTGAGATTTTGTACAACAGTTGCAGATCAACGATACGATAAAATCCAAAAATCATCACCTGTATACTATTAATAATACATGCAAAAAAATTCTTACATCATATGTGTTGAAAACTTAATTATATAGTTAATACATATCAGATCATCCTGTAACACCTACTTATTTCAGTAGATCTACTTTATAATTGATTAAACCCTAACTTACAAAAACAGCTTCAACTAATAAAAATGAAACAACTAATAATTGAAATTAGAATATACCTTGGAAGGAATACAACCGACGTTAAGGCAAGTACCACCTAGGGCACCACGTTTTTCAATACATGTAGTTTTGAGCCCTAATTGAGCAGCCTTGATCGCTGCCACGTATCCACCGGGACCGCCGCCGATGACGACAACGTCGTTTTCATCAGATCCTGAAGCGAATCCTCTAGAGAAAGTAGATGAAAGTGAAAACGAATACCTAATTGCATCTGATGAGATTACAGTGTTGTTGAAGAGACTGGTGGCCTTCCTTCTGGCCAAATTCGCCATTGCCATGATGTCTCTGTAGGGGTTTCTTTTTCTTTCTTTTTTTTAGTTTTAGGTTTGAAGTATTTATGTGACGTGATATGTACGGGCATATAATATAATTTGGGAAAGTATATGAATTGTTTTTCATTTAAATTAAAATCAATAAACGTGGATGGCAGGATCATTTTTTAATATAGTAGCCGCACATCTCTTTAAAACTAACACCTAACACCTAACACCTAACACCTATCTCTAACTTATCTTCTCTTTTCCCTTTCCCTTTCCCCTCATCTCTCATACCACTATTTTCACTCACCACCACCTAACCTACCTGCTCCGAACACCATCTAACCTACCTGATTTGTGTTAGCATTTTGTTAAGGTGACTAATGGTGGTTTATGGTAATTGGTGTGGATAGTTGCAGATGTTAATAAAAAATGACGAGAACTGAACCATTTCACTCATTTTACTTCATTATGGTGGACACAAATTTGTAATAAAGTGTTATAAAATTTATAGAAAGTAAATAATCTATACCAAAATCTATCAAGTTGACTAATTTATACTCGTATAATAGTAGAAACAGTTGTTACAAAACAAAGAAAATACGAATAATAATATAATTTATATAAAATTGAAAATCTTATTAAATAAAGTCATATGAATGATTTTTGTGCTTTACTAGATTACACTCACATTATTTTAAATAATTAAAATAATCATTATACTCTATACATGATATGTGTTATAATTTAACAGATTTGAATAACGACTGTTAGAAAAAAAAATCCATACAAAAATTTACAATCACATCACATAAATGATTAATGTGAACAAAAATTCTAGAGATCCAGGTATATTTTAAGATAAACCATATATATGGTTAGTGTAGTTTTTTTTTTTTTAATCAAAGTCCATGTTAACAAATTGAGTTTGATATGGTTATTTTGACTTTTCGTTTGTCTGTTTTGACTTTTTCTTTTTGTTTCCTGCCATCACATCCCTTTGTATCCCTTTCCCTTTTAGTTCTAGAAGAAGATAATTAGGTGTCATTAGGTTGGTAGTTGATTCCATATTAAATTGTTACTTTATGCACATTGGTTTTGAATTTAAGATAAAAACATTTAATTTAAATAAGTTGAGAATTCATTAATAATTATATGTGTCCAGTAACACTTTTAATCCGATTAAGTTCATTTTGTCTAAAATTATAATAAGGGTGGGGATCAATAGAAAAATAAGAAAATTAGAAAATGAGGAAAATAAATCTCAATCCTTGATTTCATCATAAATGAATTTTAAAAATTACAAATAATTTTAAAATTTAACATTCATCACAAATGAATGTTAGAAATATTTATTTATGAAAAATTCAAAAGCTAAGATTGGTTTCCTTCCATCTCCAAAATTTGAAGCTTTTCTGTAGATCCTTTCCCATTATAATAAAATATTTTATATATTAATATAGATAATTAAATGCATATGCACATGCACTTTGGAACTTAAGAAACAAGATGTTTCATCCGAAGGCATTTTGCAGTTGTGAATTAAGGGCCAAAAGCTAAAAAAAAATAGAAAATATATATATATTGAGGACGACAATGACTATACAATTTTGGTCAAGGAGTCTAGATATAAACTCGTACGATGCACAGCAATATAAATTATTTAAGTTTTATAAGTTTAATATTGTTTTTCAATTAGTGTTTGAGTATGACTCATAAATTTTTTAATTAATTAATATTATATTTAAATATTATCTACTTCTGTCCAAATCTATTTTTTAATTTATTTTTTAAATTTAAATAATCATTTATATTAAAATTATGAGAGACCGTCACGTGGCATTTTACCTACGTGGTAAATTCTGAAGCAATCTTTTATTCTCCTTTAGTATATATATATATATTCACTTTAGAAGCTGCATAGTAAGAATTAGTGATCGAAAATAGTCACTTTGAAGATATGAAGTTCGATCGTAACATTACATAAACTAATATGTGCAATTTCTTCGAAAAGAATATTTGAATTGAATATATGTCTTGCATTATTAATCGTTATTATATTACTATGTTTTGGGTTTTTCGATAGGCATTGGTGACGTCGTCTATAATATACTAGTACATATTCTGTTTTGAAATCCTCATTTGTCACTTGATCTATTTTGGCTCAAAACTAACTTAAAGGTATGTTTGACACGCAATTTATTGGGTGTTCTGAGAAATTAAATTTATTATATTTTTAAAGCTCAAACTGATTATGTTGTTTGGATCGGATGACGGTGCTTGTTGACTTGCTTTATGAGCCAAAATAGAAAATTCGAGAAGAGGACAGAACAGAGATTGTATTCGGATCATATTATGATAAGTAGAATATCAACATCAATAAAAAGTTACATAGTTACGTATGTTAATGTGCTACATATAAGTCGTTGGCCTTAACCATTACTGCGTGTCTCATTTTCTGCCAAACCTTGTGAGACAAGGCAAACGAACCAAAATATCTATAGCCAACACACCACTTAAAACTTTAGGAATAATAAACATAAGAATAACATAAAAGCATTACTGAAATTTAAAGCAAACTTGTGAGATGTCTAAAGGTCATTTGGTTAATTTGCACACATAAAATGAACTCAAAAGAAAACATCACTAGGAACAGACTAACACAAATACCAAATCATTCATTAAAAATTCAACAACACAAATCCATTTTCTAGTACAAAATTGAAGGCTGCTTTTTCTAACACTCACCTGAAGCAGCCATAAAACAGAGGTTTAAATGAATCCTATTCTTCACACATATTTAGTTGCCTTCCAGCAGACTTCGCAGTCTATCTCGGGCTTCATCAGTCAAGCTGCTACATCTAAACCTCGGCCTCTGACGAGTAGTTTCACGTCCTGCTGATGAGAAGCAGACAACGATAGCAGTGAGATTATCACTTGTGTCACGACGCAAAGCTTGATTCACAAGCTCCCTAGCACACCGATTAGGGTCATCATATCGTCTTAACTCACGTCTAACAAGCCCAATCGCTTCTTGATTTGACATCACATCCCAAATCCCGTCACACCCAATAATCAAAAACTCATCATCTTCCGTCAAAACTGTTTGACTGACATCCGGTCTTGCAGTCAGAGGCGATGATGATTCAAAGCCAATAGGTGATTTCATGTACCAGTCTCCAAGCGCCCGTGTTACTGCAAGTTCGCCATTCAGATAGCCATCCTCGATGAAACCACCTAATGCCTCAACCCTTATCTTTTCTTCCAAGTAACCAGGCCTATGATCTTGCGACATCTGTACTGCCATACCGTTCCTGCAAAGAACAGCTCGACAGTCACCAGCATTTGCTATTAATAAATGTTTCCCGAGGATCAGGGCAGTCAAAGCTGTCGTCCCACAATAATCACTGATGCTACATTCATCAGCCAAAGCCTTGTCTGCCAGTAGAAATGCTTTGCAATGAGAATTTTCCAACTCTTGCAAGAATAAGTCATCGATGTCTGAAGTTTGCGGCAAATCAGAATCTAAGAAAAATAATTTCATGGCATGTTCCTTCAGATAGGATGCGGCTTCAGAACCTCCGTGACCGTCAAAAACAGCATAAAAAGAACTTGGGAGAGGCCACCGATAAAGTGCACCCAACTGGTTCGACAGATCATCAATTCGAATGTGTTCATCCTCATTGGATTTGCGAGGTCCGATGTCTGTGTGACTACCTGACCGAATACTTGGACTGAACTTTGTTGAAGAAGATTCCACCAGGGCACAACTCCCAGCCTATATATAAAAAAACACAAAGAATGGTTAAAGTTTCAGAAATAATCAGCGTGGCAAGTATGATTAGCAAAATTATATCATTTCAATTACTTTTCAATGAAATTTGTAGGTTTCAATGACGAGGATATAAATGTATCAGATTAATGTTATTATTGTATTTCTAAATTCCTACTTTCCATTTAGACTGAGTATCTTAGGTAGCATGAGATGAGAGATAAAAGAAATCTAGTTATTCTTGCAGAATATGTTCTATATTATAAATCCACAAGTACATTTTCAACTCCATGAAAAAAATAAGATCCATGTAAATGAATCATGCATCAGTATCAACACAACTTTTTATCCTCACAGCATATGCTTTTTGATATATCACTAGAAACCCAACCACTGGCCTAAAACACGCTTATAATTGACAAAAATATTACAACCTAAAGATTCATGACGACTGTAAAAAAAACACCCTTCATTTCAACAAGGTAAGCGTTGGCTCTCTTAATTGTCGGGGTTCCAGGAGAAGGGGTGAATGTAATCCCCAAATGAAATCTGAACACACTAATCATCCACGTTCAGGCTTCTATTTGATTACTCCATTTCCTAATTTATTTTTACCAATCGATGTTGACTGTCCAAAGTCTCAGCAAGTTTGTAGAATAATCTTTGCAGTAACAATCGTAAGTCCCTAACATATAACAACCCAGAAACAAAAGGCAAACTAGTCGACAAAATTAGTCCCATTTGACAAACTTAGTTGGCCTAATTCACAACAAAACATTGACAATCAATACAAACCCCAATTTTACTTAATTTCTTCTTTTATTCCCTTTGCTTAAACTCCTATTTCCCAAACAATAGTTGATTTTAACTAGTTTAGAAAGGGTAAGTCATAAGCTAAAAACCATGCAACAACATATATGCTACAATTATGGGAACTGAGTTTATATTGCTAAACTAATCAGATAACAAAGTTGCACACAAAAATAAGAAGAAAAAAAATCCTTTCAATTCCAGTTCCAAACCCTAAATCTGGAAAACTATAATATTAAAGTTACTATCCTACAGACTCCAGATGCATATACAGTATACACGAAATAATAATTTACAATATGCAACACTAGTAAACCTATTTTGATATGAATTATAAAACCCTAATTTTACACCACCGCAAACAAATAAAAAAATAGAAGCGAAATCAAAAAGAAGAAAGTTTACAGAATCAGAAACAGAAACAAGATCGATCGAAACAGAAGCGGAATCAGTAGCTGGGTCAGATTTAGGAACAGAAATATTAAATTGAACAGAACAAATGGTTTGTTCGCACAAAATCTCTACTGCTTCTGCAACCATATTCGAACTGTTCGCTACTATCATCAAATTTAATAAGTCGTTTGTTTCGCGAAATCGTATTATTATTAGATATGGATATTGAAGGAATTGGGTTAATTGAAATTAGGGATTTGTAATTTTGGGAAGAATGAAATTGGGGGAATCATAATTAGGGCTACTTTTATATATACTCTGCCTTGAGATAAACGCGGTACGTGTGCGTGTATTGACTGCTCTCCACAATTTTAAGCAAATAATAATAAAATTAAAATAAAAGAGTCTTACGTCATAAATATGGATATTTTTAATGTGGTGGTATTTAAATATCTGAATTTTTAGTTAAGTAATTAACTAGTTAATCATATATTTTGGTTTTAATTTAGTGTATGTATACTATACTATTTAAGTAGTGGGTTTATTTGAAAATCTTAAACTAATACAACTATAATTGAGAATTAAGGAATTTATACGAATCACTAGATTAATAATGAATGGTTTAAACTAAGTGTAATTTTAATTAATTATTAATAAAATATGAATAAAAATTTAAAATTGACATAATGCTAATAGCATGTGAACTACAGGGTTTTAAATTATATTCTATAGGTATCAAAAAGCTACTAAATATACTGGTTTGATAAGAAAAATAAATACTATTTTAAAAATTGTAATACTGTATTAAAAATTATATTATGTAAGTAGTTAAATAATAAAATTAATAAAAAAGTTAGTACTTTTAACTTAACTCATTAAATAAATCACAACCTACGATTATATGTCCCTCTTATTTAATTAACCATAAGTAAATATGTGATGTGAAGTAATGATTAATTTTGTTATTTCTTAGGAATGAAAAATTAGCTATAAATGTGAAAATAAAATACAATCGAATTAAGTACTTAAGTTGTTTCCTTTATTTGTGGTATGATAATCTGAACTGAACTGCCAAATAGTATACGATATTTGTTGTTTCCTTGTGTGGATCAAATTGATACAATAATTATGAGTTTCTAATTAGAATTCAACCAAACTATTAATCTCTTTTGGAAATGTTAGGTATGTGGTATTTGCTTATCCATACACTATTTTACTGTCTTAATTATTATTATTATTTTATTTTTTATTTTGAGTAATGAACTTATTTAGAAGTAAGAGTTAAATTGTTGTTATCATGCTCGACATTAAATAATTATAAATATAAATATTGAGAATAGTTTAACAATGTCAATGGGTACTTTGCTTCATCATCAATCATGGTTGGATGATGACGAAATCCAATATTAAAAGTATCATTTTTTCCCGAATAATATGATACATCTCACAATAAATTAAACTCCTTCCTTGAAGAAGATTATCATTAATTATGTCTATTGTTTCAGAAGTATCTTCAACTAATTATCCAAATTCTAAAACTACCTTTAATAAAACAAAGTTAAAGAAATAATTCTTACAAAAGCAAATTGTAAATATTTCTTTTTTTACCTATTCAACATTTGTACCATATTGGAAATGTTTAGTTTACCATAATGTTAAATTACTGCATAGTTTAATAATTTTATGATTTGGTAAATGCTAACAGTGATTAGTAATTGTAAAATTCTGAAGAGGAGAAATTGTAACCAAATTTTTGTTTCATCAATCAATATATCAATATATAATTAAGTGTATTAGAACCAAATAGAAATTAAAAATTCATGAAGACACTAGTATTTGTTCTTATGTGGGTAACTTAATTCATATGTGAATATTAATAAAGATTACATTGAGAAAGAAAAAAAAATTATAAATTTAAAAATTATGTCTTAAAACACATTTGAACCAATTTGTTCACATAATCGTTCACATATAAATATATATATATATATATATTTTGTGTTTTTACACATAATTTTGATGTAACTAATGCTAATATGTAAATGATATTAATTACATGTGAATAGATATATTATTTATTAGTTCTTACAATTTTAATTTTATATAATTATCATTTAAACCTTTGACTAACTAGATAACTATAAGTATAAATAATGATTCTAAACTTACAAGTTAAATTATAAAATATGATTTAGAATAAATAAATAATTGTTGTTCAATTATCTTGTGTGGAAGATTGTAGTGGATGGTAGATACACTTAAACGATTATAATGATAAAAGTACTTGACTTTTGATTGTCGGCCAATAAAGCTTTAATATATTTGCTTTGCAGAAGTTCAAATGAACATTATAAATTTGTTGTTCAAGTCAACTACTCATATAAAATTAATACAAATCCATCAAGAGACAAACAAGTAAAAAATCTCTAACCAAGTACGGTATTTTATAAAATAGCACTTTGCAGAATTATTTAAATAAAATAAGCGACGTGTAAGGGGGCCAACATTGTCCTATAGCTGTTAAAATTTCACGAGTTATGAATCGAGTCGGATCACTTAGATAACAACGCGAGTTAGACGATTAACTTTTACGAGTTATTTTTTAATTTTTTTATATTTATTAATTATAAAATTAGACAAAAAATTTAGTGTAACAATAAAAAAACAAACAATCATAGATTTCTTTTTAATTAACTAGTTGTGTTTATTGACAGTTGACAATTTCATCATCGATCTTCACTTGTATTTTACTTTTTTTATAACAAATATCTTAAATAGCATTACAATATCATCCACTCCCTTGCCTATAGCTAATCTTAAATCTTAACTTTTTAATATACATAACAAGTTCAACATATATCTTTAATTTTGTTATATGTTATTACATTAAACTTTTAGATATTAGTCCATTTATTTATGATTTTTAAATATTATTAACTTTAACCAATTATAACCTATAAAATATGTGAGTGCTACTTACTGGTATATGTCATAAGTTATTATGAAGTATTTATGCTTTTCTCTTGTTAACTTATATTGTAAAGATCGTAAACGAGTAATTTGTCTCTTTTACCGAATATTTTCATTTGATAATTAAGACAATATCAACTATTATAATAGAAACTATTATATATTAAATATGACTATATAAAAATTTGAAGTTTATGAAAATTAGCATTTTTTATTTTTAATAGTCTCTACAAATTTTTATAAGAAATACATTAAAATTTTCTTATTATTTAGTTTCTTGATTTCTAAATGTATAATATACTAAATTAACTTTAAGATATTTACTGATATACTTCTTCGTTTGAATTCATATATATATATAATATATATAGACATCAGAATATGATATATTAACTTTTTTTCTCTTTAAAAGTGCAAAGAAACTAAATGAATTTAATTCAAAATGAATACATTTCTGTAGATAAAAAAGCAAAAATGTTAGCGGTTAATTTATGATAAATTATTTAATTGATGAAAATAAAAAGATAATATGTATAATCGGTTACATACATCTTTTGTACTCAATTGCGTGTACTACATGAATAACAAGTTGACTCATAAATTATAAAAGACAATTAGATGATTGTAAAAAATCTTTCAAATAACTAAAATGTAAAAATATATGTGGTGTTAATTAATGTTTATTTTTCATTTTGTCAAAATATATATTTTAAGTTTTTCTTATTAGCACCTTTCTTTTAGCTTCACAATTTCTGATATATTTGTTAATTATTTAAAACAAAGGTATAACCTCAATTTCTATATGCTTTTGTAGATGATATGTCGACAACTAAACTTACGTGTTACATTAATAGACATTCTGATAAAAGATTATTTTTTTTATTGTATTTTGTAAGTATTTTACTAGTTTATATTTATGTGTTTAACGTCAATATTTAACTAATCCGGTCATAGTAGAAGTTGTAAGTTGATATTTATAATCTCGAATTACAAAATGAGTCACCGAGTCATATGATCGATCGTTATCAATTTCAGTTTTATGAAATAAACAAGTATCAAACGTAGAAACTATTATTAGTTATTCAAGCTAATACTATTGTACTTGTTATAAAAATGAATGGCTAAAATGTTGAGGGGTTTTCATTGGAAATAAGGTGTAATTGGAGGTCAGCAATGGAGAAACCACCAAAACTTGACAACACATACTACGAATTGATGATAACTTGCCGAATCAAGCCAGACTAGTTTTCTTAACTATCACATTCATCACAAATTGTTGGAATCCTAAAAATAGAAAAGATACAAATACCATTATTAAATATCATCTAGGCGTTGTATTTTTAATATCTTTACAATCAGTAAAGTAAAGAAATCTATTATTCATATCTTTAAACTTGTGTGAGGACATGTGCAATGACTGTGGGATTGGCTCACGGTTAAGTGTGATGTGTTCGGGGTTAGATTGGAGATTATTTAACGGTTGAGATCAAACAACCAAAAATATTTAATTTTGACGTTAAAAGTGTTTGAGTTTCGCGTTATTAATAAAAATAATGGAAAATGAAAAAGAAAAAATGGATTGAAAGGAATTTCATTAGAGTACACATAGTGGGTAAGTTTTCGTATGCGTTTTTCATTGGGAACGTCATCAGATGGTGTTCAGTCACTCTGGAATAGCGTCTTGCTCAGAATGTTGTTTGATATATTTTTTTCAATGGATATATTACTGTTTGAAATAAAAGAAAACAACAGCTCTTTTGACCGTTTTTTAAAACCTCATTTTCAATCTATAAATACTACATTTTCTAAACACATCAAAATACTCATTCTCATCTCCAAATACATTTCAAAAACTCTATAATTCACAAAAATATCTTTCGATTCGTCTTCCGACGACAAAACAACTTTGAAGTTGCCCATGCTAGCTCGTAATTATCATAATGAAGTTTTAATTCCTCAAGAAGAAGCCGAAAGTTCCACCCGGTTATGTCAGTACATATATCGTGATCAGATTGGTGCACACAAAATGCTAATGAACGATTACTTTGATAAAAACTCGAAATACCCTGAGAAGTATTTCAATCGTCGATTCCGTATGAAAAAATGACTATTCTTTCAAATTATTAAATGTATTACTACTTCAAACAGCAAAATAGCAAATAGCAAATATAATATAGCTCTAACAAATGAACGAAATAATTAATTTAATATTAATTAATATATTAAATGAAAGTAAAACTATAGATTATCAATTTTTATAACTCCATTCCTCTATTTCTATAACTCTTCTTTCCTCTATTTCAGTAACTATATAATATTTAAATAAAGTTCTTATTAATGACTTTGTAAAAATGGAGTCTTTTTCAAAAGTTTTTTCTTTATATTTATGTGAAGTGCCGAATTAATGTTTCTTAATTTTTCTTTACATTCTAGTGAAAAGGATTTTATAAATAAAGATTAGTGGATGATGAGGTGTCAAATAAAAAGGTTTTTATAAATAAAAGATTCTTAACAAATATCGAGTATTTGAGTTCATAATTACGAAGTGCAAACTATTTTGGTGTAGTTTGTGCTTTTATTGGGCTGTATCAATAAGCAGTTTGTGTTGCTACAGTTTGATGTTCTAATAATAGTCGCGTATTTACAAATGAGAAATTAATACAAACCGTCACCTTTTTATACGATATGCTGTGGCCCTGAATCACTTCCCACTTTAGGAGACAAATTAGGCAATTTGTTGTGGCTTGTGTAGATTTTGACAATTTCATAAGCATATATAGCTTTGTTCGGAACAACAAATGTACAACTACTCTAAGCATGAATTTTACATTTTGCACAATACTAATTAAAATTAGACTAGATTAGATCATAAGTTCATTTGATCACAAAAGAAACATTATATCAGTTTTCTTTCAAGAACCTATTTATTTACATCCATTTGGTGAGTGTCATCTTCGATTTATGTTTTTGACACATTTACGAAACAATGTCGCTTTGTTTGGAACAAATTATTGCATCATCGAGCGTAAATCCTTGTGATTGCTGTTTACAAACGATTAACTATGTTTCAATGTTTTTAACGTAAATTTTTAACATTTACCGTTCTAAAAGAAACAATTTATATGATAAAACAAAAATACGATGTTAGGACGATGATATGTGTTTCATTTGTTTTGATTTCAGGTGATTTGGAACTAGTATGTCGAAGATTATTGTTGGATGCTTAGCAGCTACTGCATTTGGGTTCGCAATGGACCATATCATTTCCAGTAACAAATTATTTGGAGGTCAGTTTTTGTTGTTGTTTGTGTAAATTATAGAACTTACACTTATATAATTTGAATTCTATTTAGTAACTTTCTATTTGTTAGATGGAGGAATATTTTAGACACAAATGTTGGTTTTCATTTTTCAATTCTGGGTTTATATCTACATTTTTACTATAACATTTCACATGCATTATAGATAATAGATGATAACAAAAGGCTGTAAATTACAATAAAGTTTTACAAAAGAAACACAGCATTAAGTTTTATGAGGAAGTAGCTAGTACTATTTTTTTTTCCTTTAACATTGATCTTGCTTGTTGTGAAAAGATCAATCTTTGTCATACTTTCAATAGGTACGACTCCGAAAACAATGAGCAAGGAATGGACAGATGAAACAGAGAAAATGAAAAACGCATGGCCTCGCACTGCTGGACCTCCTGTCGTCCTAAACCCTCTAACTCGTCAGAACTTTATCGTCAAGTCTCAAGATTCTTGAACATACTTTAACACAAATAAGGGGTACATCAAACGTTGGCGTTCACCTAGTAATTAGTCAAGAAGAAAAATATGAACGTCGTATAATTTCCGATGATTATTAATGTGTAATAATAAGGTATGTTTGTGTTTGTCATCTTAATGAAATCAAAGTGTTATGTTGCTTGGAATGGACTATAAGTCATGCCTTATATGATTAATGAAATAAAAGTGTTATGTTGCTTGGAATGGACTATGAGTCATGACTTATATGATTAGGAAGCCAACTTATATGTCCAACTCAAGCTTACAAATCATGTAACTTTTTTGGCCTGGTAGCTAAAAGAAAGTCCTCGTCAATTTCATATCCCGTAAGCTGAAATTCTTTGGGGTCATCTGCCCCAGTTTTACGGAGTATTCGTGGAACCATGAATTTTTTCTGTCAAATCGACAAAGTTGTCTCGATAGGATTCTCTGATTATCAATAAAAAAGAAAAAAAATCCTCATTCTCTCTTGAACAAGGAAAGGTAACATAGCATCGTAGTATAAGCCTAGCCTAAGCCTAAGCCTAAACCGACCAATTTATTCATTGAACAACATGATTTATGGCTTTGAGATCATATCCGAATGCATATCCTACAAAGGCGTGTTAAGATGAGAACTTTGTATGCATGTAAATACCCTACTACCCAATTAACATAATATGGCCGGGTTCAAGAGTTGTAAATAATGTCCCAACTTCTTATGTCATACAGAAAAGAAGGCCATAATTTTAGTAACTAATAAACATTAACCGATGCGAATTGTATCTTTTTAGCAAATAATTTTCCAACTTCTTAGGCCATAACACTAAAAGACTCGTTTATGATAATAGTTGTTAAATTTGATGAAAACTTGAAGACCCCTTTATCATCCACAACATTATTTACATTCGCATAATAGACTCAAGTTATGAATCATAGAAACAATAGCCGAATTACAGGGATGAAGATATAAACCAAAAGTACGTAATACCATGAACTCACTAGATAAGAACTGAAAAACTTAACAAAAAAGTCAACACGTTTTGGTCGAAATCTTTTCTTTTCAACAACAAAAGCTGCTAACTAAATGGTTAGTAGTAATCCGAACTTGAGTTAATTTTAATTAGTATTTAAATATTTTAAAAATAAAATAACAAACAAAAGTCGTTGTAGTATAGTGGTAAGTATTCCCGCCTGTCACGCGGGTGACCCGGGTTCGATCCCCGGCAGCGGCGATTGTTTTTTTTGTTTGTTCTTTCTTAGGCTGAAAAGTGTAATAGCAAAAATCTCAAACAAATTTTTTTCAAAAAGAAAAAATAAATTAAAAAACGCATTAAAAATGAACATATTTTAAAAAGTTTTTCCAAAAAAAAAGAAAGTCACTTAATATCATAACTAGAGATTGGAGATTGAAAAACAAGAATTTTAAGGCGTGTTTAGTTGAAAAAAAAAGAGAGGCTAGTTTGGGAAAAACTGTCTATAAAAAGTGAAAAATTAGAAAACACATTAGAATTGAGCATTTTTTGAATAAGTTTTATAAGAAAATAAAAAATATCATTTTTTCATGTTATAACTAGGAGATGAAAAAGAAGAAATTTTTTTCTTCTTTTCTTTTGTAACTCCCATCTACTTATCTAAAAGTTTTCAAAATCTTTTAAGATTAACTAGTTTTCTATAATGAAAAATGCAATAACATTTAAACACATTTTCTAAAATTTCAACACTTTATAGAGAACTGAAACTCTTTTCATTCTTGAGATGAAAAATTGTGAAATTTTTTCCACAACTAAACACACGGTTTTGACCTTTTTCCTTTATACTATGTTCTCCATTTTTTCTCGAAACGTTCTTTTAACATAATTTTTTCAAAATGGAAAATATATCAAGTTTGGAATATATTTTCTAATTTTTCAACACTTTTCTAAAAAGAAAACTCTTTTCATTTAAAAAAAATTGAGATGAAAAATTATACAATTTTTTTACAATTAAACGCAACCTAAAATGTTAAAACTTAATTAAAAGCAAAATCATATTTTTGCACCATAAAGTATCGTGGTTTAGACGTTTTGTAGTACTATTTAGGTTTTGAATACATTAATAAGAAATCTGCAGCAAGTGATAACTAAAAAGCAAAAAGTATTTAGCCAACGATCAATAATCAATATCTATGTTTAATGGACCATATCACTTATTGTATTTTCATCTTTTTTTAATGAAAGAGTGAATTCTTGCCAAGCTTACAAAGAAATATACGGAGTAATCATGAAATTTGCTCCATATATATTTTATAGCTTTTTAGTAGAATTAAAGGTTGAAAAGCTAGTTATTTTTAATAATAAAGTTTTACATAAAAGCGTTTATAAGCTTTGTACCGTTATGAATTGCCCCATTATGAATGCCCTTGCGACTAATATGTTATTCAAATAAAATGTTTATAGAAAGTATAAATGCATAGTCTCCGGAAGAGCATCATACACACCACCCATTCCTTGACACTTAAATGCTTTACATCTACGCGTACTATATAACGGCGAATCGTCACTATTTAATATGCATGCTTGCCTATACAATATTTCATGTTTGGTACTTGTTTTTAAATATATTCTATCATTAGCCTCTCATTACAATGTATTACAATAAAGGTCCGTTTATTCAGCAGTTATTCATCCTTGGGCTAAAAGGAAATGTAGGAGACTCATTGTTGTAACTACTCATTTCAGTTATTGTTTTGATCATGCTCTAAGAATGACCTTTACTGTTTTCATACTAAACAAAATGAGCTGAATTGAGATCATCTATCATTGTGTTCAATATGATAAGTCATTTTCTTTACAAGAACTATAATAGTTAAATATATCAAATGACTATTCTAATCTTAAATTGTAGGGCTTATCTATTACTTTTATGAGAAAATATGATTGTTCAACTCTACGTCTCTTTCATTTCATTGAAATGCTTTTACGTTATACTGTAACACCTAATTATTACTGTGTCTTTGATTTTGATAAAGTCAACAAACATGGGTCGTAACATTAAAACGAACAAGCATGACTCGTACAACGATAACCATCAACTTGGATTAATATTACATTATCTTTTTAGTAAAAATCACATACGAAAAATATATTGTATGATGGTGTAACTATAAAGATATCTATAAATTGAAGCAATTGAATGCTTAACTCACCCTTTTAAATTGAATACTTATATGAATTGATAGTTGTATCAAAAAAGTTATCATGATAACGACAATTACACTTGCAATTTCTTTGTGTATTCAACTAACCTATATTCTTTGCAAACTCATGATTTATTTTGCAAAACAATCACTAGCATAATGTGTATATTTAGACAATCTCTTTCAAAGATGTCAGGGCAAGGAAAAAATTGGTAACGGAGAAAACTAGTGGCAGTAAATAGCGGTAGCTGCAAACTTTAGGACTAAAACTGTAACTCACTAGAAGAAATTCCAATTTAAATATTTAACGATTCTTAAACGTCCGTCAAATTCATCGATCTGAAGCCCTTAAATACTCACTCTGCTTCATCTCCTCCATTCCTATAATTCACTCACGTCTTTCGAAGGTGATCTCCGTTACTACTTCTAATTGCCAAACAAACGTAACTATTCTTTCTATTTGTTTATATTTTACTGTATATGTATATGTATATGTATATGTACATGTGCCGGTTAAATCATGAAATTTCCTACTTTTAAATCGTGTTTTATATAAGTGAGATTAGATCTTACAATGATCAAATTATTTAATTCTCGTTAGTATCAAATGATTAATGTTTGGATTGTTACGATCTGCTTTGTGTGTGTAATTGAGGTTTCATTATGTGGAATTTGATTCGAAATGAGCTACTAGCTAGGTTATATCATGTTTTAGAAATTATATATATTAAATTATTTTGTTTGATTAATTGATGATCACTAGTGTTTTTGAATTTCATGGTGCAACTTGTTTTGTGAGATTTGTTAAGAAGTATTTTAGGGAAAGTGTTTACTCAGTGATTGTGGTGTTAGTTTCATTAAATGTGTAAGTAGGGCTGCAAACGGGTCTGATCGTTGCTGAAGCTTGAACATGATGAAAACGCAACTCTAATTAACTCAAGTAGCTCAATTAAAGCCTGAGCCGGTTTGCATCCCTAGCTTCCATGCATATCAGTTTTTACGCCATATGATTCTTATATATTCAGTTTTAAACGAACGGACTTTTAAACAGCAACCTTTTTTGTTGCTCCGAAACAAGATGGATTATTTTTTCCTTAGTTAGTAATGCAATCTACTCAGATGTTTTCACTAGTATGATCTTTCTTGAGGGTATCTTAAAGAGAATTATGTTAGAAGAATGTCTTTTATATATTTTAAGCTTGAGAAATTGCTCAATTATGTATAGGACATAGTAGGTGCTGTGTTTTTCCTTTACATTGAAATGTTGAATGGACCTTAAATTCTCAAAAAAAAAATTGGTTTGCGGGATATTTATTATGTTATCTGATGCAGTATATCTAAGCTTAGAAAGCATCAGTTTTTAATTTTATTATTTATTATTATCATTGTATTTTATTTTTATTTTGTATTCATGGAAAAGGTTGGCTGTTTTTCTTGAGTTAACTGAAATTGGTTCCTGTCTGTGCATATTGTGCGACATATAATCCTTTAAGTTTTCTTATGCTGTAGTCAAACATCAAATTTAAAAAACTTCATTTTCATTAAGCACCAATGAAATTTATCTATTTTTTCTTTTGAGAGGAATCAGTTGAGTGGCTAATGATTACATCTTGGTGAAGTAATATCTTTTTCATTTTAACCACCAGATATCAAGATGGGGTTGTCGTTCACCAAGCTTTTTAGCCGCTTGTTTGCTAAGAAAGAGATGCGTATTTTGATGGTTGGTCTCGATGCAGCTGGTAAAACAACAATCTTGTACAAGCTCAAGTTGGGAGAGATTGTAACCACAATTCCTACTATTGGTATGTCAACGTATTCACGTTAATGCAACTGAAGTATACTTTTGTTTTGCTGTCTTATTAGCATGATGTTTTACCTGACATGTTAATACCACTCTTTGCTTGCACAATGGAAGAAATGTAGTGAATCATGTATCATCTGTTTGAACAGCAGAGGTTAGCAAATATATTAAGGCTATGGTCTACCAATGTAATAGAACGTCATGTTTCATTGAATCATGTCTGATTAATGTATTAAACTCGTGTTTTTGTAATAGTTGGAGGTCTAATTATAATGAACTGGTATTTGGGCAGGCTTTAATGTTGAGACTGTTGAGTACAAGAACATCAGCTTTACTGTTTGGGATGTTGGAGGTCAGGACAAGGTAAGAACATCTTCAATTGGTATAAGGACAATTATATGCGCCTAAAGGAGTAGAGAAAAGATATATCTGGATGCCCAATTACATTACTTATCTTCCTGCAGAGTTGTATTGCTCTTAAGTCCTGTCCTATTATGAATGTTAGTTCATACTGCATGCCCAATTACTTTACTTCAATCATCTGAGTCATCTGAGGATAGAATAGTTACAGTTCCAAGTATCCATTTACCTCTAGTTTCTGATATCCAGAAGAACAACAATGACCACTTTTTATATTACCTTTACCTTTTGTTTGCCGTGAAAGAAATCTTGACGCCAACCATGTAACACTTTGTGAATTATGGATACTTAATTAGATTTTCAGAATTTTAACAACCAAGAGACAAATAGTGACCTATCTCTTTGTATCATACATCAATTTGTTAAGTGATAAAATATAAAATTTGGATGCCGATTACAGTGTTCTTTGGAAAATGGTACAAAATTTAGCTAGCATACTGTGTGATGAAAAGTGCCCTAAGTAGTTAATATTTAGCAAACCATAATCTTGACTACAAATGCTCTTGATGTACTTGAAGTCATTTAAGGAAGAATTATTTATCTTTTACATGGATGCAAGTCATAATACTATATTGATGCCCTGCTGCAAAACAAGCAACACAGATATACCATCTATTTGCTTCTAATCGAAAATTTATTAGGGGTTGTTTGTTGTGCAAAAGATGGAATGTTATTTGACCACTACTGATAAGGACTTGTTTCAACTGTTTTCAGATCCGACCTTTGTGGAGGCACTATTTCCAAAACACACAAGGGCTTATCTTTGTGGTCGATAGCAACGACCGTGACCGTGTGGTGGAGGCTAGAGACGAGCTGCACAGGATGCTTAATGAGGTATTGTATCTAATTGTTTCTTTAACGAATTAATATCTTTTATAAGATCAGTTCCTTAAATGAATAAATATCTGTTACAAGTCCAACATTTATTTTCTAGTTAGAAATTGTTGTCCCTAATAAGTTTTTGGGTGTTATAGGATGAGCTACGAGATGCGGTGTTGCTTGTGTTTGCTAACAAACAAGATCTTCCAAATGCCATGAACGCTGCTGAGATCACTGATAAGCTTGGCTTACATTCTCTTCGACAGCGACACTGGTAATTTACATGTCAAAAAAACATGCTCATGAACTGGCCCAAGTAAACAGTCATTCATATAAAAATTCTATGTGACAGGTACATCCAGAGCACATGTGCCACCTCTGGAGAAGGTCTATATGAGGGACTCGATTGGCTTTCCAACAATATCGCTAATAAGGTAAATTGTGTTGTAATATTATGTTTTTCATCTCTTAATTTCTTTGTAAACTTGGCAGAAAGAAATATAAATCACGATCAATATCTGATAATAGTGTTTTTTTTATGGTGAATCAGGCATAACCAGGAGTTGGATTTTCCTGACTGTTAGTTTCTTTTGATTTGAGACTTTTTTTTCCTTCTATTTTATGTTGGGAATGAAAAGATGTCCACTGCTGTTAATGTTTTACTTCTCGACAATATACAATGAATGGCTGGACGTTTGAAATTGTGTAATCTAAATTGCCCTTAAGGCTGGCTGCGTAATCGTATTGTATACTACTGCTCTTGTATTCCTTGTTGACGTCTTTCATGTCTCTTTGCAATCATGCCACTTTTGACGATAATCAACTATCATTAAACAACAACTACACATGAATCAGGCCAAGAATACACATCACAGTTCCATACTAACAAACAAATAATGAATGTTAACCTTAAAAGAACTAAATATTTTGTTTGACCTGTGATGAATGACAAGAAGTTTTAGCCTCAAAGACAGAAATGTTTGAAATAACGAAGAACCACTGTATTATGTTTTCAATAGTTGTAGGCTTATAGCCAAAACCAATAAACCAAATGAGAAGTAGTTCCAATTATGTTTTTGTGGATGCGAACTGTTCTGAATTGTCTGAGAATTCCTTGAATTCTATTAATACACAAGTGTCCGGATATAACAGTGGATCCAGGATTTAAAGTGCTTACTATTTAAAATTAAATAATTAATTATGGGGATGTGTGCTGCAGGGGGGCTTTTTGTAAGTTTTTACATTTTAATAAGCCCCGTAATATAATCATAATTAATTAATAATTAATATTAATAGATAAAATCATAAGACCATCATTATTATCGTTTCACATGATAATCCAACCTCCAGGCCTTGTTATTCATATACTTACCACTTTGACTTTGAGGTCATAATTTGTAACTTCCAGCAATATTATAAAGGATCATAAAATCGACAAAGAGGCTAACTGATAATTAACTACGAAAAGGCTGTCCAATTAAACATGAAAAATTACCACACACACCCACAAAATCAAACCCCATTCAAAATAATAAAGTGATAGAACTAAAAGTTAAATTGATTAAAAGAAACAAACTTAATTGCATTCGCTCAATGTTCATCTGATATTCTTTAATGATAAAATCAAACATAGAGTACATCAATTTGGATCTTCGCAAAGAAATTTGGTTTAACTGATAGTGGAATGCGAATGGACAAAGAAACAGGTACAAGAACGTTAATGGTGAAAGGGAAAATATGAGCGAGGATCGTTTTTTTGGCTGTATAATTAAAAGATGCAAAATTACAAAAATAACCCTGCAGCACCTATAAATTTGTAGCTTTCATTTCATTCTCCTACCTTTTTTTTTTTTCCTTCTTCTTCTTGACGCCATTCTCGCAGTCCTCTCAGGTCCTTCATAGCTTCAACTCACCACATCTCTATATATAAAGAAGGTATATATTTTCTTTCCTAGCGCATTCAACCAAATTAAGAGTCAATTAATGATCAAACTATACGTATGTTTCTTTAATATTGAAATTAGGTTATGTGTTAGTCAGATCTTACTGCTCTCTAATGATGCTTACAATGTGTACGGGTTAATGTCTGTGAGAAACCAGGGTTTCAAAAATTGATATCACAAATAGATGCCTATGGTGTTAGTGCTAGTGGTCAAGTTTTTTCTGTTCACCTGAAAGGCCATAAACTTAAATTATTGATGTTTATACTTTATACAATTGATGATGTCTATTTTGATTATAAATTTTATCATTTCATAACATTCATGAAACTGACATATTTAATCAAACATATACAAGGTTTAAACGATATTTTCTGTCATTCAATCTTGGTTGTTCATAACAGTATGTTATCATTTAAGACCAGGTACATACAACACTTTTGAATGAATCACTCAGGCTGATAACTCCTTCAGTCTCTAAACAGAGTCAACGAGAATCATGCTTCTACGACGTACAATCCTATCTTACACCACCATTCGCTACCATTCATCTGACACTCAGAACCTTCGATCCCTCGCAAAAATACCTTATAAACATAGAGCCAAAGCCATCCAACAAGCTCAGGAAGCCTTAACAGACTATCTTCACACTGTCAGAATTATACCTTACACATTTGCAGAAAACATCAGCAAATACTCTGTTGTCTCTCTATCTGCTGTCATATCTAAAGTAAAATTCTCCACACCAAACTTCTCAAAATCCCTCCAGAGGTTCCTCAGGTACCACCCAGTTAATGAATTCGAGTTATTCTTTGAGAGCATTGGCATTGATGTTAATGAACTTGATGGTGTTTTGCCTGCACGTAAGTTCTTTTTATCAGAAGATGTAAATCCATTTAATGCTGCTTGTGCCCTTTATGGTTTTGGGGTTCCCTGGAACATGTTGGGAATGTTATATAAACAAGAAAAAACAATTTTTGATAAGAACCCTTGCGAATTAAAGGAAATTTGGAGCAAGTATATTGAAAATTATGGGTTTACTAGTTCATCTTTAATTGGTGTTTGCTTGGTTTTTCCTCATGTTTTAAGTAATGGGGATAGTGCACTGTTTAATGATTTGAAGAGGGTTATTATAGACTTTGATTTGATTAATGATGTGGATGGAAATGTGGATTCATGGATTGATATATGTAGAAAGATTAGGCTGTTTTACAGTTTGGGTTGTAAGAATTATGATGTGTTTGAGATGATTGGTAGAAGTAAAACTGTTTTGGTGGAATTTTCAGAAGAGGTTTTATCTGAAAAAATTGAGTACTTTTGTAGATTTGATGTTACAAAAGAGGAGGTCATGTCACTACTTCTTTCGAGATGTGAATTCTTCGAATTTGATTTGAAGACTCCAGTATTTTGTGTCATGGGACTCCTTAGACACTTTGGGATGGATGAACAACATTTAAAATCCATCTCCAAGAAGTACCCATATGTTTTTGGTAAAAACAGATTCGCGAATCTACCCCATGTGATGAGAGCATTGAATATTGATCAATGGTTCTTCGATAATCTAAAACATGGGGGTCATCATCTGTTAAAAAGCTATCCAATCATCAATTCTGATCAAGATTTCGATAAGGACTTTGCTGAAAGCTTAGCGAGAATTGAGTCTTCTAGAGTACCTATTCACACTTTAAGTAAGTTGCAATTCTTGCACGGTATTGGCTACGGAGAGAATGGTTTGACTATAAAAGTGCTGAAACACGTGCATGGTACGAGTACTCAGTTAAAACAGCGTTTTGACTGTTTAATTCATAATGGAATTGAATTTTCAAAGCTTTGTAAACTAATTAGTTTGTCCCCTAAGATATTAAATCAGCAATCGGAAATTCTTGAAAAGAAAATGAAGTTTCTTTGCAAAGATATTGGCTCCTCTTTAGATTATCTTGATGTATTTCCAGCTTATTTGTGCTTTGACTTAGAGAAAAGAATAAAGCCCAGATACAAATTTCATACATGGCTTATGGAAACTGGTTTATGTAAAAGAGAATATTCACTTGCTAGTATTATTGCCACCAGTGAGAGAAGCTTTGTTGCTCGTATTTATAGGATTCACCCCGCTGCTCTGAAAAGGTATCTTGAAATCTTTACGAACCAAGATTACGATACGTTCCAAGAAACTTGATAATGTAGCGACTTACAGTTTTGCAAGCACCAAATGCTTGTCAATGTCGGATTCAAGATTTTTGACCATGATATGCACCAGTCTAATAATCTTTCGGCATATGCTTACGGTAACAAATTATTAGCTTTTATTCCTTTTACGATACAATTATTTTTCAAGGTATGCTTATGCATACCTTGGCATCCATGCAGGTCCAACCAGGGCTTCCATGACTTTGGATAGGAGAAAGGGAAATCAACTGCTTAAAGTGGAGACCCATGACAGTGGACCTTTTGTAAATACTATGTGCTACACTCACTATGTGAGTACACAATTTTAGTTGGTATGAAATTTGGTACATCTGATCTTCTTGTTTTCTCTCCTTTTTCCTCTTTTGGAGATTTTCATATCCAATGTTTGTATTATATGCACTTTGAACCATGCTCCTTATGTGTTGTGATTGATGTATGATGTTGCTACGGTATATACATTCCGGTTTTGGTTTAAGTATGAACGCCCTACGGTTCAGTCATCTATAGTTCTAATTTTGATTTGGGTTTATCTCCGACTTCTGTAAGCATATTTGTAGTCTTGTTATTGTGGATCTTTATTTATTTATTTATCGTTTCGGAGAAAGAAATGTACCCTTTTTGTTGAGGGTATGGACATAGATATCATCTTTACCAAATGATTATGTAATGGTTAGCATAACAAAACGTGACTCATACAGACGCATTCCCGTTCCTTACTTTTTAAAAATAAACTCAGTAAATTTGATTGGACATTTCCCCACCCTTTTGCTTTTCTAAATCAGTCTTTAGGGCGCGAATCATTAACTGTCTCTTGGCCTGCATCATGCAATCAACTATTGTGTCATGTCTTTTGACAGTCATTCATTACAACAACATGCCTAAACTTGGTTTTGACTGTATCGTGTCATTGACTGTAGGGCGTACAAAGCAATTTTGGATACAGTGAAATCTCTAAATGGACATGAAGATTCACATACTGCGGTTTTGCTTTGCAATAGAGTGTCATGCCTGTTGGAATTTTGGCTTGTCATGAAACCAGGTTTGTTTTTCACATCATGGTCATTGCAGATTTTAGAAACTGACCGGAAAACATAGCATGAAATTCGACAAACCGCACCCGTATTTACTATTAGGTTAACCAAAACAATCAAATTGTTCTTTTTCATGATTATAGAGTCTAACCAAAAGAAGGAAGTTTTAGAACATTTTTATTAGTCAACTACGAACTAGATTTGTCAACTACGAACTAGATTTGTCAACTAATCTCTCATTGTTTACCGGGTTAATCCCTTTACCCAAAAAAAACTAATTTCTCATTGTTAACCATATCAACTAAAAGGTCAACTATATAGGATTTATTATGTACTTTTTTGTATGTTTGTAAAGTTTAAGCTCACACATGGATTAATTATCATATAGTTGACCAATCAGCATTTAAATAAACTTACATGTTTTACAATTTGTCGTTCAACTTTTTTATATATACACAAATAGTCCATATATAACTAAGCACGGTTTCATCTGTGCATCTGTGCAGTTAACAACATGAAATATTTACCCATTTAAAATTTTGTAATGTTTTTTTTTGTTGGGGATTTTCAGAGTTTCGAGAGTTAAAGTTCAAGTTTGTATTTTTTTAAACACAATTAATCAAGTAACCGAGACGAAAGACCTAAAACACATAACATAATTATCTGTTAACCTGTTTCTTCCGTAAATGTCCCGTTTCTAACAAATGTTGGAACATATGAAAAGGGGTCATTTTCCTTTTTCAGGTCTTCATTAAGGTCATTGAAACTACTATTGTTCATGAAAGTGGACCAGCTGGGCTTGTTCGTGCAGTTAAATTGATATATTTTCATTATAAAGTATAACTTGCACTACCGACCAGAAATTGCTAGAGATACAATCTAGATTGTGAATTCAATGTGTTGTGATGCAGTCACGAAATTTCTGCCCAACACACTTAACGAGAACACTATTTACTTGTAATATATAATGCATTTATTTTTTTATTTTAAATCTTAATTTAAACGTAAAAATGACTATATTACTCTTATATAATTATTATTCTTAATTCTTATATTTCAATCATCTAAACATTTACTTCGCATATTTCGTATTAATGATTAGTGATTTATTACTATATAGAAATCTAATTTCTCAATATTAGTATTATATTAATACATATTCAACACAAAATATATATATATATATATATATATAACAAATCTTTAAAAGATGTACATACATTTTCATCATTTCATCACTAGCATTATTATCTTCCCCTATCATCATAACTTCTATTGTCGTTTTAGACAGGTACTATACTAGTATATACTACACACATAAAACAATTAAGTATTTCACTTAAAGAGAAATTTTAATATTCAACATTAATTAGTTATATTTTATAAATTGTGTAATTTCAACTAGTTAATTACATATAGAAATTAAGGTAAATTACACTCTCTATCCTTGTGGTCTATCATTTTATCGGTGCCCGTCTCGTCTAATTTTTTATTGGTTTTTCTGTTTCATGTTCGTTGCTCTTTCGTTAAATCTAATGGATATACAGTTAACTGATAAAAAATTATTAATTTATTTTCTCGTCACTGTCATTAAAATTTAACAAAAAAATATTTGACGGCATGTAATACCCAAAAATTTAATTAAGTATAAATATTAAAATTAATATGACATAATAATTAAACAGAAATATAATAATAGTAATAATAAAGTAAATAAATAATGTGTAGTAATAAACTGACGTAATTTACATAAAATTTGGGATGGGCCAAGAGTTTTTAAAGTGGACTTCATAACAAATTAAGTTGATATATCATACTTGGTCAAACTCACGTACAAAAAGGAACAAACTGGAACTCTTAAATCACAGGCACGTTTAGTCGGTTGGGTGGTTTTTATTTGGGTGTACATATTTGAGGCCTATCACATTATAAACCAAAAAACACATAAACACGCTAGAAACCTTGGGGGCTTGGAAGAAGCTTAAGGTCAAGGACAAGGCTCACGTGGACGATTCCTGACATTGATTTTGGAGGTAATCCACTGATTTATATTAAACAGATTGTAACTATGCCTTAATTAATTTTGAGTTTACTGATTTAGTCGTAATTAGTATTTAACATATAAGATAAATCGTTAAACTCAAGAGAGTATAAATGGATTAATGTGTGGGTTGAGAATCACGTTTTTGGAGTTATGGCATTGGTAAATTATGGAAACATGTTTTGATATATTAGGGATCTCAATATTAGACTCGTAATATTATATTAACTATTTTTCTAGTACCCTACGGTAATTTGAAAGTACGTATTTTTGGTATACACTTTTGAAGTTTGGCCACTTAAAGATATATATATATATATATATATATAAGGTGGGGATTAAGAGGGAAACAAAAAAATTAGAGAAGAAGAGAAGCAAATCTCAACCTTTGATTTCATCATAAATGAATTTTAAAAATCGCAAATAATTTTAAAATTTAACATTCATCACAAATGAATGTTAAAAAGATTTATTTCTAAAAAGATCAAGGGCTAAGATTTGCTTCTCTTTTTTCTAAAAATTTAAAGTTTTCCTGCTAATCATTTCTATATATATATATATATATAAGCGTAGTTGTGAATGTTGATATCTAACATGAGTTGACAGAAAGGCATACACATGATAATATAATAAATTAATAATTGTTCTTGATCTATAAGTACTTGAACCATACGAGTAATTCATGAACATGTTGTAAGGTCTTAATAAGATCATCTCAAAACCCACTAGTGACATGTGATATGAGAAAGAGATGGAAGTATTATTATTAAAAGTTCTTAATTATTAGAAGAGTAGCACATCAGTGAGCATAAAACATTTTAAGAATAGTTAGTCAAATAGCCATTAATATGTATATTCTGTTAATTCTTTGTAGAGTGTTGAAGGGACTTATAGTTGTACTTTAGACTTGATACTTATTTAGGTACGGATTCTCATTTTGATTATAAGATGTCATTTGATTATTTGTACGGATCTCTAATCATATTATTAAGATTTTTTGTGTTCATAATATATGCTTGTATTGATTCTTATCTTATTTGTAAGATGTCATTTGATATATTGTATGAACTCTTTTGATAAGAATCTTCACTTTCTTAATTGCTATTACGTTATATTTCATGATCATACATTGCTTGCTATGTTTATTGGATTCTTTATGTTATTGGCATTCCTATTGACTTATTGTGATGACCTCATTAATTTGGATTCATTGTCATTGTTTGCAATTTGCTATTGGCTTAGGATTTGTGACTTTTGATTCGTTATTAGTACTTCGTTGTTAGAACCTTATCGTTACAGGCCATTAGTTCTTTTAGCGACCTTATTCTACTATGGGTATGCGAGCTATTTACTACCTATGGGGGTTCTATAGGGGCGTCATTGTGGCACCGATGGCGTCCCACTTTCCGTGGTAGTGTGATTAGTTTGCGACGTCTCCTCTTTGTGGTATGATAAGGGGTTTTTAGGAGGCGTATTGGTTAACCATAGTTTTTGTTTTGTGTTTGACTGTGGATGGAGGTGTAGTGCCGGACGCCTCATTCACCTTTGTGGGTACATTGGATCTGCAAGTTGATGTACCGTTTGATTGCGTTTAAGAAGCTCAGTTTGTCGTACCCCTTTGGACTCTTTGTATCGTTTGTTCAAATCTCACTGTTAGATCATTGCTATTATGCTCATCATAAATATCTTTCGTTTGTACTGCTTTATTTTGTATCTGCGCACTGGGCTTTTGGCTTAGTTGCATTTTCTTTCCATGCGGAAGGTGATCGAGTGGCAAGAGGAAGGATTTGCAAGCAAGGACCCCAACAACAAGAGAAGTTAGTTCTAGTTTGGTTTTAGATTATTAGTGATTATTTCGATCGATTTACTTTTGAACATTTTATTTAGATTTGTTCTTTAAGAACTTATTATATGAATTTTGCTCTTTTCTATATCGTTGATGATGCGACCTCTGAGTTTCACCTTCGAAAGTGGGGTGTTCCAAGGCATATGCTAACATATCTTCACCACAAAACCTGCAAATAGTCTAAACGATATGGAATATATATAAAACCAAAAACAAGAATCAAACATAATCAACCAAAAACACAACCTTCAACCAAGATTCACAAACAAGAATCGAACATAATCGGTGATGACCACCTGCAACTCTGATTTCGATTCATGTTCCTGCAAATACCACCACTTCAAACTCAAATTCCGGCCTCTGGTTTGGGGTAACAACGGGAAGGTGTCCGTCGCTGGGTTTCGTTTTTAGATTTGTGTCCCGGTTGAACGAGTTGGGGTGTATAAGTCCATACTCGAATGATTTGGTGTATGTATTTTGGCAAATGTTAATTGATTTAGGACAGATTGCAATTTTTAGGTCTTGATGTGTAAATTCCAACCTCGCTGCCACAATCGCAGGATTTTGAACCATCAGCCACTTTACCATCCATGACCTAATTCAACCGCCACCTCTGTAAAACCGCCGGATCTAAGATTTGGGACTTTTGGGGTTATAGATATATTCTAATATATATATATATATATATAGTTTCTTTCTTGATGAAATTCTATCACGGTACTGCAGCACCAATATCATAAGAAAGTAGAAAATGAGCTGCACAAGAAGGGTTAATGGAACCCTAGTTTTATTACCAAGCAATTTTATAAGAAAAACAAGATCATATTGCACATGGGATAGTAATGGTAATGTTGAGAGCTCTAAAGTTCTAATATTTGATCATCTCAAACGCAAATAAGTTAAAACCTCATATATTTATTTATAAGTTTATTAATTGCTTTCACATTCTATATGTGTACATGTATTTATACTGGTATGCTGTTTGTATATGATACTAACAAGGAAGATGATCGTATTTTAGCCATTATTAATGAGTTAACGATTAATTCGTTATATTTAATGAAAGACGGACGAACTTGGGACAGAAATCAACCACGAGGATAGGCAATGTAATAAAAAGTTGGGTGAGACATTCACCGATTAAATATTAGACCACAGGGGCAGGGAGTGTAATTACCTTAACAACTATTATAGCATCCTTTTCATGGATAAATCTCAATTATCCATCATTTAAACGAGTTAGATGAGTATAGTACAGTCACCGATATATAATCATAGTTAATCGGAAAAGAAAGAAAAATGACGTAATACTGTTGTTTATAAATTTTTATTTTAACACTGCATTGTGTATTTAGCTAGTTGAGAAATCAAGTCGTTAACTGAAAATATACCAAACTATGGAAACATGGCTGTGTTCATGCTAATTAGTCTCAATTCTTGCTTCTACTTCATTGTAAAACTTCCTGTTACATATCAAGGTGTGTAGAAGAGAAAAAAGTTTGTGAAAGATCATGCAAGACAGACCTGGGAGCCCATCATTTGACCAAATTGAGGTCCAACCACTACTGGTAAATCATACTGCTCAAGGATACCCCAGATGGTATCTTTGAAGTTGGGAAAACTTGAATAAAAGTCGATATCGAATTACGCAAAGTACCCTATAACACAACAAGCAACAAGTGAAGAAAAAGAACTAAGAAAAACCTATAGGAAAGGTAGCAGTAGAGATGAACAAACCTTCAGATAAAGAGGCACATCTCATCACTAAGAAGTTTAAAAATGGCTCAATATCAGGAAACCATGTCTTCTTTCAATAGGGTTCCTATTTTCCACAACCTATCAATCATGAGAAAATAACACTGCCCACCAGTTAGTGAAGTTCATATCTATGAGGTCAGATTCATATCACTACAGACCTTTAGTACTCTTCATTAATATACAAAAGGTAACAAAAATAAACTTGAGTTCCTGAAATATAAAATGAAACAGCTAACACCTTGCGAAGAACACATAGACAAGCAACAAGAGCTTTGCATCTCCCTTTTCAATCTCTTGTAATATCATACCCGTGCTCTGAAGCGATTTATCCTCATAAATAGAAAACCAATCAAACAAAGAGCTCCATGAAATAGATCAAAACGTTCTGCCCTGCAATAATTCATACACCATGGATGCACCCTCCTCCCTCGAAGCCTGAAAAAGATAAGTAATGCCACTCGGAAAATACATCACTGATCATAAGAAATTAAGGATATTCTAGATATTATAAAATAGATTACAATTACACCCACCACTAAGCATCTTCAAGAATGCTACAAGTGTCTGCAAATTAGTGTGATCATCTCCAGCAAAATTCACAGATGTTCATAGGACATCATTGCCAGATACAAGTTCAGCTTCTTTCTGTGGTAAAAATCAAGAATTTTAAGGAGCTCGAAATGAAGTGATCTTTAAGTAAAACAACTATGAACTGAAACAAAGGAACAGACAGGCATACTAATGAATCCAAACTCCCAAATAAACCAGCTTAAAGGAAAATGGCATACTAATAATATAGCAAACAAACATTTTGGAGTTTACAAAAATAAAAATAATGAGGGGTTCCCCTATCAAGACACAATGAGAACATATACTGACCTCATAAATTTCGCTAGCAAACACTTAGGAGAAAAAAAAAGTTTGAGAATGGTTTCTGACGGTTAATTGGAGCAGCGTAATGGAGTCCCCCTGGTGGACAACGTGAGTGAGAGCCCAGATCACAGTGGCCTTAGAGACTTATCCCTCATATTTAACGGCAACGAAAACATTCTCCAGGAGGCTTTCCTCCATCCACTTCCCCTTTTCCGTGTGGGGCAGATTCAGCAGCTTTCTGAGAACGCATATTGCCATCCAGAGCATAATCATATGAGCCAGACATATTGTATGGACTAAGAGCGGTCATAGCCTTCTCCCTGGTTTCCTCGACCTACCAACCATGTGAATACCATCATTTCAAGGAAAAAGAGACCTCCAGGCAATGAACTAATATTTCTCCCATCATTATTTGTCTCCCTTGCATCAGTTACATCCTGTATTATCATCAAGTGCACAGCTCAAGAAAGGCTAACACAGTAGCCATAACCTGTTGGAAACACAAAGCTACAGGTTCCAAATTATGCTACTAAAAGTATTAGTAGTATAGTGTATAAGGGTTTTGCACTAACTATACATGCATACTGATGCATCCAAACTCCCATATAAAGCAGCTGGAATGGGAATGGTATACTAACTATACATCAGAAGCCCATCCAAAGTTTATATTATGAAGCACCTGAAACGAAAAATGTGTATTATAGTCAAAACTCTACTAAAAAAACAGTCATGAGAAATTATGCAATACACATGTAGATCCAATCCTCATCATCATTCTTTGAAACAAATAACCACATGAAGTTAATACATGTGAAAATGAAAAGTTAAAGAAGGCTTCCAACTATGTCTTTTTTTAACCTTTAACTTATACCTTAAAACTTCAGGCCTAAAAACCAAGCTTTCAAAGAAAAACAGACCTGATAGGCGGGCGTTCGAAGAAGCATGTTAACCAAAAATTGGAAAATGTTGCTCAAGAAAATAACCTCCAGGCATGAATTAATATTTCTCCCATCATTATTTGTCCCCCTTGCATCAGTTACATCCTGCATTATCATCAAGTGAACAACCCAAGAAAGGCTAGCACAGTTCATACAACCCTCAATCGTCTGATCATTCCCAATAGCCATAACCTGTTGCAAACACAAAGCTAACAGGTTCCAAATTATGCTACGAAAATTAGTAGTAATTAGTAATGTAGTGCATAAGGGTTTTGCACATACAGTTACATGGAAATCATGCCTAATGAAGCATCCTGTGACAAGATGGACATTTTGTATGGCGATTCACTGAGAGCATCTGTTATCAAAGAAATTATAAGAGAAAAAAGAAGGCTCTATGTGATCTGCAATAGATTAAAGGTCGGTCAGTTACTCAGACAGCCAAAATCATACCTGGTTCTTTACAATGTCAATACTGCCACTGATGTCCCCTACACAATCTTTTAAGGTGGTAAAAATATCTTTTACATCCTTCTGCCAACCACCACTGGTAAATCATACTGCTCAAGGAAACCCCAAATGGTATCTTTAAGGTTTGGAGAAACTTGAATAAAAGGTAATATCGAATTACTTGAACCCTACAACACACCAGGAAACAAGTGAAGAAAAGGAAAGATCTATAAAAGCCTGTAAGAAATGTAGCAGCAGATCTGAACAAACCTTCGGATAATGAGGCACATGTTCATAATTAGGAAGTTTAAATGATGGCTCAATATCAGGAAACTATGTCTTTCTTCCAATAGGGTTCCCATTTTCCACAACCTATCAACCATGAGAAAAAAATACCGCCCCCAGTTAGTGAAGTTCATGTCTATGAGGTGGAGATTAATATCACTACAGGCCTGTAGAGATTCATTATTCATTAAAAAGGTAACAAAAATAACCATAAGTCGACACACTATTACTGGAATATAATATAGAACAGCTATCACCTTGCGCATAACACATCGATAAGCACCAAGAGCTTCTGCATCTCCCTCTTGAATCTCTAGTAGTATCGTAACTGTGCTCTGAAGTGACTTCCTGAATTTATCATCATAAAAACACAAACCATCAAACAAAGTGCTCCACTTAATAGATAAAAACGTTCTGCCCTGCAATAATTATACACTGCGAATGCACCCTCCTCGCTCGAAGCCTGAAAGGGAAACCATAAGAGAAAAAAGAAGGCTAATGTGATCTGCAACAGATTAAAGGTCAGGCAGTTCAAATAGAGAGAAGGATGTAAAAATAAAATAATGTAGTCTACAGCCAGAATCATACCTGGTTCTTTACAATGTCGGGACTGCCACTGATGACCCCTGCACCATCTTTTAAAGTGGTAAAAGAGCAATCAACACGTACGTTCTTCTAAATAATATTACAACAAATAAAGATAATGAGGGGCTCCCCTATAAGGACACAATGAGAACGTATACTGACCTCATAAATTTTGCTAACAAACTCGAGGAGAGAAACAAAAATTTGAGGGGCAGATTCAGCAGCTTGCTGAGGATGCATGTTGCCATCCAGAGCATAATCATGTGACCCAGATATTTTGTATGGACTAAGAGCAGTTATAGCAAAACCCTTCTCTTCTCTCTGTACACCAAAGCCCCGCTGACCTCACAAAACCAAAGTAATGCAATTATAACAATGAACTATGAGATGTAACTCAAGCAAGACTGACTGAATTGACGATAAGAAAAGGTCTACCTCTTGATTAGCAGAAACAAGCAGGCGCACAGTCTATCAGATCATCACTCAGCTTGAGAGACTAAATCAAACATTATCAAATGAGACAAAAACAAAGACAATTGAAGATAAAAGAGATTATTAGTTCAAGCATGTGAACTAACGATTTGAACATCCGGATCGTTGAGTGGAATTGGCCCTGAATCAGGAAACCTAACTTCTTTTGACTGAACTTGTACTCTGTCAGAAGGCTTCAATGGCTACATATAAAAGTTAATTAGAAAAAACCTTACGAGTTACAAGTCTAAGATGATATGAATGAATATACATACAACCTTCCTGCAGTATAGACATCGGTAAACACAACGATTAACCAAATCAATCACCCAAGCACCTCGTTCTGAGTAGTAATAAACAACCCCCTTTTCATCTGGATTCCCAAGTATATCATCAGCCTACCAAAAGAAACTGATCTTGTAAGGACAATCAAATGACTTGAAATCTGTAATGGGAAAATAGAATAACTTGAAGCTTACCACCGGTCCAAATTTTGTGTGAGAGATCCTCGGAATGCTTCATTGTTGTATATCTCAAGACCTAAACTGGATAGTTTCAGGCAATTCTATTATTCTAACACCTGTAGGTAAAATTCAATATTATGAAATACTAGCCATCAACAAACAAACAGGAGTAATAAAGAAATATTGATATGAATGAATAAACATACAACCTTCCTGCAGTATAGACATCGGTCAACTCAACGGTTAACCAAATCAATCAACATACCAATCTTAATGAAGAAGTTACACATAAATACACGTTACAAGCCGTTCAAGCACATTATACACGAAATTTCAAACTTCCCTCTTTCTACTTCAGACTTTCTAACTATCAAATTCTGTGAAAACAGCATAGAATCAAAATACCAGTTTAACTATTCAATGCCCTTTCTCATAAGGATCTGAATATGCCATCTGAGAAAATGGCCCATGCACGTGATCCTATATAAATCGGAAGATCCCTATAAACCTGCGGAACATCCCAGTAAAATTCAGAGGAAAAAGTATAAGCACTAACAGAAAACTAGTACATATATATTTGAAAAATTCAGAGGATTATATTAACTAAGGTTTATATGGAACTCATCGGCAGCCTTCTCATCTCAGGATAAGAATTCACTGAAAGCTAAAATTAGTTTCTTTTTAAGTCGGCCACGATCATAGGTTGCCAGTTCTCAAAGCCTCGCTCTTTTCGGGATAGAATTGGCTGATCATTCTTGCTAATATTTCATTATAAAAACAGCAACTGTAGGATTTTCAACATAACTATGAAAAAATGAAGACGTGGATCAAAAGACAGATATAATATGGAGATGATTCTTGATATTATTTTATTATAAAAACAGCAATTATAAGGTTTTCTCATAATTAAAAATTCAAGAACATACATATAAATACATATATATAATACATAAAAATATATATACCCAACGGAAGTTATCACAGGAGTGACCGGAAAGAGGGGAGGGAGTGACGGAAATTATTACCGGAAAAGAGAAGAGTGACCGGAGAGAGGGCGAGAGTGACGGATTGTGTGAATGAACTGCGACGGCGATGTGGGATTAGTAGCGTGGACTCAATGGTGGAAAGCAGTTGTTTAGCGGAGACAGTCGCCGCTGCCGGCGAAGTTGCATAACGAGAGAGTAGAAAGGCGGGAAATATTTAGATGGAGGGTTTTGGGTTTGGATGACAGAGGTCGGTGGTGGTTAAGGAGGGTTTGGAATAGGTTTTATAGATTTTGTATCCGCTTTACAAGTAAGCAACTATTATTACCGTTGGGTTAGTTTTTTTATTTTTTTATCTGCTTTACAAATATGCGAGATTTTTATTTATGTAGTAGTAATTTAATTTAATTAATTATTTGCTTCATAAATACGCGACTATATTATACCGTTTGATATAATTTAAGTTAAGTAATTAATTACATACTAAGTATTATTATATTTAATTAAGTCCTAACAAATTTATAATTATGTTTTTAACAAAAAATAAATCAGCATACCATAGACAGGATAAATGTTTTTTTCTTCTGACTTATGTTATCGTTACATTACACTAAAACATTTGATGCCCATACGAAATTTAATTTATATATTTATCTTTAAATTAATTAAGCTAATGAACTTTTTTTTATCTGTTACATTTAAAATTCAGTTAGTTGATATTGATAAAATTAGTATAAAATGATAGAGATAATTGAATAAGATATTAATCATACATTCCATACGATTGTTGATTTCTATTAGCAAATAACTTAAATTATATCAAATTAATCATTTCAAGCTACTTGTTATTCTCTTTTTCTTTTGTGTTTTGGTAAATTGATACATTCAAATGCATCATATGTCATTTGAGAGATCTCAATCAAAGTATAAATAATGGAGTATTATGAAATATGTAGGGACTGATTCTGCTATTTTTTTAAGCTTATGAACATGTTAGCAAAATTGACTTTGATCCCGTAGTATTAAATATCCACCATTAGATCAAGGAAGGAGGACAATGAAGTGTCAAGATTCCTTCATTGTATCATCTTCTAATTATATATATATAATAATAATGATAATAATATAATATAATATAATATAATATAATATAATATATAATCTATACTACCTTATAATGCATTTACCCATTTTTTCATTTTATCACTTTAAGACTAAGTAAATTGAATCCTGACCATTGAATTTATATCACTTTTAATCTCATTCTTTCATTTCACTTTAACCTACCTATGTGATAACATACTTAACAAATAAACAAACACTTTTGACTAATAATCTCACGCAATAGTTTTATTTATCTCACTCATGTACCTACCAAATGAACATAAAAACACTTAATGAACACAATAGAAAACACACACATTAGATACAAGTCAATATGATGCCGAACTAAATCGCGCCGCTGCTTTGTACGGGTACAAGGCTAGTATAATATAATATAAAGAAAGATAAAGATAAAGATAGTTTATAAAAACCAATCTACCAAACAAGTAAATATAAGGAAAAGAAAAGTTTCAATATCCTGCATGTCATCTTCAAAACAAATCAAACTGTACTAAATAAGGTACTTGAAAAAATTAAAAAAATATAACATCTCAATATTGAATTACATCGTTACTGTATCACGAGTTATTATACGAGTAATATTAGTATTAGTAAACATTATTTGATGATGTATTTGTTATGGAGAGCGTTCATCACTGATTATTGTTTAGTAGAGTTGTCAAATACTCGAATACATTGTTTGGGCTTACAAACCATAACAATGTAAATTTAAGATACAAACCTAAATAACAACTGTGTCAAACATAACATTTACCATGCCATGCCAAAATACAACGTTTAAAACTTACATCCTTGATGTTTTTTACTTCTACGCGTTAAACGTTTTAATAATTTTCATTTCTATAACATTCCCTCGTCCTCTTTCTTATATTGTTACCCCACCACTCCTGTCGTCCCTGTAGTTGAAACACATAGATACTGGCTATTTACAAATGTAAATTTGTTTATGTCATGACTCATGACAGTTCTTGAAGTAGAAGCAAAGTGTATTGACTAAAAATGGCACATTAACACACCATAAGGACTTGATTAATTAGGCATACATATATGCCAAGTAATATCAGTAACTAAGGTACTTGAAAAAACAAAAAGATACATCTTAATTTTGAATTACATCGTTACTCTATCACGAGTTATGATATAACTAATATCAGTAAAAATTATTTGAAATTATATTTACTATGGATAACGGTCATTAATGATTATTGTTTAGCAGAGTTCTTCAAGGTTCTTGTAGTGTTTATATGCTCATTGCAGTAGTTGCTGAACAGTATTTCTTACGTCGTTCATATCAACTTTACTGCCAAAAGAACTCAGTTGTGGATTGTCAAGATTGCACTTCTGAAAAAGAAAAATAAGAAGACAATTATATAATATGTTCAGAGATATAAGTCGCAGTCAGCAAAAATGAAAAAATAGGCACCTGCCAAAGTGGTTCTCAGAATGCATTTAGGTCAATCAAACGAGCACCTCGTTCTGAGTAGTAATAAACACCCCCTATTCATCTGGATTCCCAAGTATATCATCAGCCTATCAAAAGAAACTGATCATATAAGGACAATCAAATGACTTCATATCTGTAATGGGAAAATAGGATAACTTGATGCTTACCACCGGTCCAAATTTTGTGTGAGAAAGATCCTCAGAATGCTTCATTGTTGTATATCTAGAGACCTAAACGGGATAATTTCAAGCAATTCTATTATTTTAACACCTATAGGTAAAATTCAATATTATGAAATACTAGCCATCAACAAACAAACAGGAGTTACAAAGAAACGATTGATATAAGCAATACCAATAGCCGTATACCCTTACTCCTCCCAGTGGCTCTGTTTAGAGTATCTTCAGGACGACTCTGAAGGAAAAGAATATTATCATCATCATCACTATAATATTCGGTTTCACCTTGACTGATGTAGACTAAAATTAAGATAACACAAATCGAGCTGTTGATTCACACGAATGCCAGGAACGATTCCTCCAACTATTGTTGATTCAAAAGAATGCCAATAATTAGGTAAAATTCGCCTCAAAAATGAGAGAAAATTGAAATTTCATATCAATAAAAACTAACTGTTTGATAATGTTCATGAAACCCTAAAAAGGAACCAGAAATTCGATTGGGCCTAAACGGATAAACGGGCCGGACTCTAGCCCAAAAACAAAGTCCAAAAAAGTATTAAAAAAAACATAGAAATGCCCATAAATCATAAAAGACAGCGAATTTGGGCCCGAAAGTTGGGCTAACCGCCTACGGCTGTTAGTCACAACGTTGGGCTCGGCCCAAACTTTCTTTCGCCTGGTCATGGGCCTCAAACGGACACTCCTAGCCCAAGTTACGGCCTTTTTCGTGAGCCCCCTTTTGATACGCGATCTTGGGCCTCAAGAAACACAAGGGCCCGATCCTCCACACTTGGGCCCGCATCATTCCCCAAACCGATCAGCAATAGCGCTGTGACACTTCTCTATGGCTAGATGATGTCACATTCCCCATCTGCAATTCAAGGGCAAAAACCTTCAGCAGCCATGCTCGCTGAACTAATGAAAATGCCATATTAGTTTAATCAAAATATTAAACAAGAGCATTACCAAAAGCCAAAATGAAGCAAAACCAAAATAAACAAGTAAAATTTGTATGATTACCTCAATGTAAGTTTGTAAAATCTGTAACAACCACAAACGCGGTTTGCAGAGTGCATCAGTAATCGCAATTTAGTAATTAAAGACTATATGTCAGTTGTTTGTTATAGCATCTAGCAAAGCCCAAATGTTAAAATATATGAACCACTTTTAGGGAATCAAATATAAAACTTTATGGAAATTATATGGTAACCTGGTAAAGGGGGCGTCAAGATTCAGCAACTGATAATCTTTCTACAAAACCAGGTTTATAATTTCCAGAAATAGATGCACAACTTTTTCTAGAAGTAAACCATACGTATGATTCGTCCGCTAAGCAATATGGCATCCACTCCAGGCATAAGAATACCATACCATTTCGAAACAGTCTTCCCGCTCAGAAAGTCCTGTGAACATCAGATATGAATAGTATTCACAGTGATAAAAACAGACAGTTGGGTAAGAGAAATGAATACATGAATACGCCAGCTACATGAAGTACACACAATGTCGAGAATTATATCATCAAAACTACATGAATACGTCAGCTTACTCTGAGCAATTCTGTTACAGAAAGCTGCATCTGGAGTGGAGTTGAATGTAATGCCATACATACTCAAAAAACCCAGATCGCAATCAACAGATATGTTACACATACGTAGGGAGCCATGACATACCATCATCAAGTGCACAGCCCAAGCAAGTCTAACACAGTTCATACAGGGCTCAATCGTCTGATCATTCCCAATAGCCATAACCTGTGGGAAATACAAAGCTAACAGGTTCCAAATTATGCTACTAAATTTATTAGTAATACAGATATCAACATATATATATATATACATATTAATAATATATAATCAACGGAAATTAGTACCGGAAACGACAGGAGAGACCGGAGAGAGGGGAAAGAGTGACGAATCGTGTGAATGAGTTGAATCTTTTGCGTTGGCGACGGAGGAGTGGAACCTAACAGCGTAGACTCATAGTTGTTTAGCGGAGACGGCCGCGGGTGCCGGCGACGTTGCATAATGAGAGTACAAAGGCGGGAAAGGGTTTTGGAAGGGGGTTTTGTTTTTTGGGGTGTTTGGTTTGTATATTTATAATGTTTTGTATGGCTTAACATATACGCAAATATTATATTATCGTTGAATTTAATTTAAAAATTAGATTAAATTTTATACTTGCGAATATAATTACCGGTGAGGAGAGTTGTATGGAGACAATAACACTGCTTTTTATTTAATTAATTTACTTTTTTAAATGAAAACATGTTATATTTAGGAAAATATTAGTATACATATTTTTAAATTATATTCGTTAATATGAGTTGGCCAGAGACAAGTATCGTAGCAAAGTTAAATGTACGGAGTAATGAATGATGCAGGATCATAGGAGAAGAGGTCATATGAGAGGATGAAATAAGAATATTTGGATCAAAGTCAAAACTAGATTAATGGGTAAGAGAATTCCATAACATCAAAACATTGAATGTTGCGATGTGTTTAATTTAAAATATGATGTAGTCTGTGTAATTTATTAGTATGATGTAGTATTTTCAACTTAAAAGTATGATATACTTTGTTTAACTTAAAAACATGATTCAGTGTTCAATATACTTTGTTTATTGACCGATAATATAGCGTGTTTAATTTAAAAGCATAATTCGGTGTTTATTTTAAATGCACTACATATAATTCATACTGCATTTTACATTCATTCACATTGTAACAAATATGTACACTTATTTTATACTGCATCATATAATCAACTTCTTCATACAACAACTGTTACTAGTTACAAATAGTACATTTTAACACTATTGTATTTTAATTGCACTGCGTGTGAATTTTACATTCATCACAATAAATAATAAATTCCTCATATTTTTATAGTGATATTGATACATATAATACTACTTCATTTTAATTATATTGCATTTTACATCTACATATTAAAAAAAATTGAAAGCCAAAAAGTAAAAATTAATAAATAAAGATAAATTTCGGTCGCCGATTGTCAGTGGCTGGAATTCAACGGTGGCAGCGGCAGAAGGTAGGAGCAAGTGGTTAGTGGTGGCAGGAGTAAGGAGGGTGAAATAAAAGTGAGAATAAGAAAGGAAAAATTTTAAAAGAGTAAAATGTGTAGGAGAAAAATAGAGGTGGTAAGACGAAAATCTTCCATCTTCTATTAAATTCCCCAAAAATAAATTAATATCATCGACTAAATGTTAATTCCATCTTCTATCATCTTATGAATCTATTCTGATCGATCAACTTTCATCTTCTCTCATCAAATCTACAACAACTAATTTCTTCGGTCAATCTAAACCGCAATCATTCTTCGTCAACTTTTTAAATCTTCGGCAGATCGTGAGTCCCATACGAACCATTTTAACATAATTATCACGTTCTTGTTGTTGTTGAATCCTTAATTCATTAATTAATGCCTATATATATATATATTTCCTTTTTAATTGCATGTATACATAGAATAGATATGGATCAATAACGTTTTGCCATTGTTGATTTGTTTCTTGATAATTCATGATTTTGTTTGTTGTTTGATTATTTCATTGCACTTGTACATGCTTTTATTTCTTGATCCTTCGTGTAATGAAACTTTTTTCTTTCAATAGCTATTTATGTTATGTTTTGTGTAAGACGATTTATTTGTATAAGTTATCCTCTTTGCATGGATTAATTAGCACATGATTAAAGTTTCAGTGTATACATCTTGCTTCTTTGGGAAGGATAATTAGATACGTTCCCAACTTAAGTGTGTTGCTTTCTGTTTTGTAAAACATTTTTTTAAGTGTGTTGCTTTCATCTAATTATTTATCGTTGTAATGAACTATTTCTTTCACCTGCCATACGTTTATTCCGTCACCAATGTAGTAAGTAACATTATATAGCAGGTGAACTGGTGACATGGCACGTTGCACATTATCAATGGAAATAAGTTATATTGAACGGTAAAAATATAGTTCATTACATACAATGACAATTTGGTAAAATTGGTTACTTTTCGGTGCAGATAACCCTTTTTATAGTCACTGATAAGAGATTGTAGAAATTTATTGACATAAGGATATCCTGCTTCTATCTACTATTTCATCCCTTTTCTCAAGTTGTCTCATATCAAAATGCAACAGATAATCTGCCACTCATTATGATATTTAGTTTGTTCTTTTTGGTATCAACCATTTACTATTTCATGATCAATATATGACTAGGAATCTTATTATATGGTTTCTTTGTTAGATCTTAAGATGGGTCTGTCGTTCACCAAGCTCTTTAAGCGCTTGTTCGCTAAGAAAGAGATGCGTATTCTGATGGTTGGTCTAGATGCAGCTGGTAAAACCACAATTTTATACAAGCTCAAACTGGGCGAAGTTGTCACCACGATTCCTACTATTGGTACACTCACATTTCAATACAACTAAGCCTCATTACTTGTGTTCAATTTCTTTGAGTTTGTATATATTTCTGGATTGTTATTGTTAACATCTAGATTTAGATCAAAACCAATGGGTGATGAATGCAAGTCTTACATGTTGCGTTTTTTGTTAGTTAATGGAAATAAATGGAATATACTAAAATCATATATACACATATTGTTGCAGGATTTAATGTGGAGACTGTTGAGTATAAGAACATCAGCTTCACTGTATGGGATGTTGGTGGTCAGGACAAGGTAAGTTTGTCTTTTTTAACTACTAATATTATATAAATAGGAGTTATCAAGCAGAGATGTTCTGTAATAGAAACAACTCATGCTGTGAATCCAGTTAGAATAGATTTAATTTCCTATTAGAATTGTTAATTTTGATTTACATTTACAAGCATGAGGTGTCATATTACATCACTTTTATGATACCAATGCAATAAAGTAACTTCACACATAATTTCTTTTCTTATTAAGCTACTAGTGTAGTTTTGTGAACGTGCTTTCTTCTGCTGAATGAAAACTCCCTATTAGCGTCTAGATTCATAATAAACTTGATAAAGTCAAATCCAACATGATTCTCAAACACAGTCTTCCTTTACTTTGTGAAGTAAAAAGCGTATCATTTTGGTTCTCACGTTTTACATTTTTGAATGTATGAGATTGATTTGGTGTGGTCCGGTTAGGTTCGAAATGCTATGTGATATAAGCATCCATCACTTAACTTTAGATTCAAAGGTTTAACCCACCGACTTATAATTGGGTTGGTTTGGGTTTTGTTTATCTGAAATGGGTCAGGTGATAAAATATAGGCATAAATGTAACATGTCAAATGGTTTAAACGTGTTGAAGGTCACCCAAAGTTTATTTCGAACACATACAACCTGGTTTATTCAAAGACATAGTATTTTTGTAGTAATATTGTTTTCTTAATCTTAATTAATTCATTATTCAATGACAAAAAAGAAGAAAAGAAAAACAAAACAGAAAAATATGGAATTAAAAGTGTTTACAAGTCAAACCAAACCTATTTTGACCTGCACATTTATTATTACGCAATTCATTATTTTCTCATTTTCTGATACACATGTTCAACTTTAGCTCCTGGTTGTTGATAACTAGCTACATGATTTGTTCAATCAAATGCTGATTTTAGTTGTTTTCAGATTCGACCTTTGTGGAGGCACTACTTCCAGAATACACAAGGTCTTATTTTTGTGGTTGATAGTAATGATCGTGACCGTGTCATAGAGGCTAAAGATGAGCTACATCGAATGCTTAGTGAGGTATTCCAAGCTTAATTCTCTTGTTAACTTAGTTAGTAGCTCAAGTGGGAATACGGTTGGTTTTAGTAATATGTGAACGGACGTGTGTTATAGGATGAATTGAAAGATGCAGTATTGCTTGTGTTTGCCAATAAACAAGATCTACCAAATGCTATGAATGCTGCTGAAATCACAGATAAGCTCGGTTTGCATTCTCTTCGACAGCGACACTGGTAAATTATCCAACCCATCGACAATTTAATGAGAAACAACAACTTACATTACATGTCACTTTGGACCTACTTACTCATGAACGGGTCAAACTGGCTATTTTGAAAGAAAATATCTATACTAATATATAAAGCATTTACCCCCTCCCTATTCTCTCACTTTTTAAGACTAAGTAAAGTAAATCTCCACCATTGAATTTATATCACTTTTAATCTCATCCATTCATTTCACTTTAACCTATCTATATAATAACACACCTAACAAATAAACAAACACTTTTAACCCAAAATCTCATACAATAGCTTTATTTATCTTCCTTACATGCCTGCCATCTGAACATGAAAATACCTAATAAGCACCATAGAAAACACACACATCGGACACTAATAAATATACTGCCGAACCAAATCATTCGGCGCCGCTGCTTTGCGCGGGTACAAGGCTATTAGCCTAAAAGGAGATGCATCAAAAGGGTCAAAAATTGGCAGTGCAACATAAATGCATATGTATGCTTAGCATAGTAAATAAATGGTAAAATTAATAACGGTATATTGATGTGAATCAGGTATATTCAGAGCACATGTGCAACTTCAGGCGAAGGTCTATATGAGGGACTGGATTGGCTATCCAACAACATTGCTAGTAAGGGAAAACATTAATTTTGTTCTATAGAGGGAAGTCAACGTTTATTTTTGGCTATATATATATATATATATAATTCTTTATAAATAAAAATCTGAGGGTTGATGTTGTGAATTATATTTACAATTATGATTATGACATCTTGTGAACAAGCTGTCTACTGAATTAGTGTTTCTATTTTTGTGGTAGTAGTATTGAACATATAAGAATCCATTCTCTTATTTATACTTTGTTTTGGTTCATATAAAGGTTAAACTGCATCATTAGATGCACATTATGTGTAGCATCTTTTTGCACTTCTGGTTTGATATGATAGATCCAAATCCAGTTTATCATATCAAATATCTAATATATGAATTCATATGCTTATATTTGGTTTATATAAGATTTAACTTTTCATCTTAAACTTCGCACATCTTAATTTCCTTATAGTGTTTTTGGAGCATAATTTTGCCACACAAAAATGAAGATACATTAGGGACATCTTCGTTCATTTCAGTCAATAGTAGAAATCCGCAATAACCATCGTACACAACTATATCTTGTAACATAATAACAATAATAATAACAATACAATCAGACTCCAAAAAGACACCTTTAAAATTTTTAATATTCTCAAACTTTACCTTACTGTTTATATCCTTATTCCACGAAGACCATATTGAAATTACATAAAAATTACTAGAAACGAGAAAATAGATAGCAAACATGAATTGCCAAAGGGATTTGAGATTCATACATCCATTTTAAGATTTATATACCCTTTTAAGATTTGTCACCTTGTCACATCAACACTATCCACTTTTATTATTAAGATTAATTTTGAACATATTTGATTTTTCTTTTATATCTTTTGAAATTTAATTTTTTATAAAATTTCATATATACCGCTGTAACGTGCTTATTTTTATTTACGTTTCGATATAAATTTTATTCAAAACTGAGTCGGGTCGGGTCAAAAATAATGTATTTTTTAAAAAATAATTTCAAGATTTCAGTTTTCTTCGTCCTTTTTTCATTTTTCTTCGTTCTTTTTCATTTTTTTTTCCATTTTTTACGTTTTCTTCAATTTTAATGATGCGACATGGTAGTGTAATGTGATACCTTAAATTGAGATTCATACACCCCATTAATAAGGGGTGTATGAATCTTGGTCCAGCAAAACAAATAGAAAGACATTAATACAACACAATAATTTGCGTTAATACAACACAATAATTTGCGTTGGTACATGCACAAACGTACGGTTGTAAGGTGGCTTAATGGTGATGGATGGGTTGACGAGTGGTAGCTCCCTGTTTAGGAGTGACGTCACGATAGGCACAATCGATGTGGAGATCGAAACAATAAAAAAAATAAATAAATAAAGTTGTAAAATACAATGAAATACAACAATATATTTAACATTTTTAACTTAAGTTGATAATTAAATTTTTAGTTTGATAAATATTTTTATCTTATTATATTTCGTATTTATATTTATTTTTCTTAACATCAGATTACTCAATAAATTCTATGTAAACCTATGTCAATATATTAATATTTTCAATTTTACTTTCACTTTAATAATTATAACACCCCTCATTTTAGTCAATATTAAATATGTCATTTGACTCGGAAGCGATGGATAAAATAATATTATATATTATATTACAAAAGGACCATAAACTTTTCGCGAGTTTTACAACATTTAAATATCCCTTAAACAAAATATATATTATGCACTTTTAAAATTTGCAAAACTCAACTCGCAGATCTCAACTCGCAAGGCCAACTCTACTCGCAGGCCAAACTCAACTCGCACCGCAGGAACTCAACTCGCATCGCAGAAACTCAGTTCGCTTCGCAGATCTGAGTTCATCTTGCGAGCTGAACCGTTGTTACCCCAAAAACGAACCATTTCGACTCACAAACTCAAGAAATCAGTTTCCTATCAATCTAACAAACTTTCTAGCATCTCTTAAACATCAAATAACATCATATAACAAGCTTTCAACTTCAATTACACACTCATTTCAAGAATTTATCAATTTCAAGTTCATTACCAAAAATGGAAAATGCTTACAACTAAATAAGAACAAGATGAAGATGATGATGACAAGTAACACAAGGATTCACAGCAGATTATTATCACTCACAATTAAATGTTAATTTGGTGATTTTTGGAAAAGATCTTTGAGAGAAATGAAGAAATGGTGTAGGTGACAAAAATGAGATGAAAGGGATGAGTTAGGTGATTTATATCACCAACCAACTCAATTGTTGGTTAATTTTAATCCCTTGTTGGCTTATTGTCTGGAACCTGAAAACCGTCTTGCGAAACAAGTTATTTTATTTTACCGATAACTATTTTAATTTAAAACTATTAATATTTTACCTGACACCATTAACTATTCGATCTTTAACTAACTTTCCTATCTAATAGACATACTAATATAATATAGAAATTATAATTAAATATAAAATTAAGGAAATTACCATATTACCCTTAGGCCAAAAGAGTGGATGTTACAATAATTGTATCACTATATCATTCGATTCAAAGTTAATTATGATACAAATTATATGATTTGTTTATTCTATTCGTATAGTGTTACAAATTGAATTTTGTAATTAAAAATGTCAATTTCAATTCGATTACATTTACAATACCTAATTCCTAATTAATCAATGGTGCTAAGCACACTACCAATTCTTCTACTCAATATTAGTTAATTTGAGAAATGAGACAACTGCAGAAACAAAGGAATGTAATAGTGTAATTCTTGACCCTTATCGTAATAAAAAAATAAAACAATCATTGATTAAACATAATTAAGTTAATGCATGACAATTATAAATATTTGTGTCAAAAGTATAGTTTTTCGGTGTCATGTTTACAAAAGTTTAAAAACTAGCACTAACATACAAAGAACAGTTGGTACATTAATTAGTGTCCCGGCTTGGCTCCATAATTAATCATGATACATACACAAAAGCGAAAGTATGTAATACAACAAAACATCGGTAATGTACGCTTGATTCGTGCCGGTTAAGTGTTTCAATCTTTAAGTTCGATTTAAAAGTATATTTGGAAGTAGCTAACTGACTTATATCTATAGTTATATATATCAAGTCGTTCTCGAATATTAACAATGTAGCAAGAGTATCAACCTGGTTCAATTTACCTAACGATCGATAGAGTTTTTTCCTTTTCTTTTTTAGTTTTAATGTGTAAAAAAATTTAATTACCAAAACCAGTAGGGGGTAAACTCCTTATCCTACCAAACATTGATTGTATAGGTCTTAAGAAATTATTCTGTCACGACTCTGAAAGATCATATGTATGGAGATGTTAATGATGTTTCAATAAAATTACTTGATTGTTGAATTCTATTCTAATATAAAAGTCTTATAATTAGAAAGATTAAAATAAAAAATTAATTATTATCTGATTATAAGTTCCAACTACTAGCTCCTTTTACCAAATACACCGTTTGTATTATTTTATGGCTTCCTCCCTTACTGCATAATAAGGGAGTCTTTTGTTACTGAACTCAATCTTATGATTTCCATGAAGTAAATTTACCATTTGATGAAGACTCTTATGTATAATGATGTCCTCTGAATAATACGGTTTATTTTGATATAAAATTTACACTTATATGTGAGGATAGACTAAGTAATTTGATAACTCAAAAACATGAATACAACCATCTAACGTCAATTATCAAGTAAGAAATTCAAATAAGACTTCCACCAATTTCTTCGTCCTTGGTGTTTGAACGAAATTGAATCTTTGGATCATTGTTTCTAAAATTGTTTGGTGGTCAAAGATCTTTTGGTTAAAATATTTCAATGGTGGGGGTTTGGGTCAATGTGTCTCTAGTTGTATTGAAGATTTGGTAAAACATGAAGGGAACGGGTCATTTTCGGGTATGCAGAAAAAGCTTGGACTAGTGTGGTGTGGGCTGCATTTTATATGATTTGGAGGTATCGAATTGACAAAGTATTTAAAAAAAATTCTGAGGTGGTTCTGGATATATTCAAGGATATTCAAGTTAGGATGTTTCGGGCGGTTTACAGCAAGGGAAAAAGCAGTGAAGATTTCGTGGTCTCAATGGAAATGCATAGTAAGAGGCATCTGTTAGTGTATTTTAAAATGTTTTGGAAGGCTCCTGGGTCTTCGGCTGGCTACTGATCTGGATCTGTTTTGCTTTTATTTTATGTGTTTGTGTTTTGGGTTGTTTAGCTTCTGTTGGTAGTAGTTTGTAGCTTTCTGTTTGGCTTCGTTTTGTTTTGTGTGTTGATGCCGATATTACTTCTTGTAATTGTTATCTTGGTCTTGTTTTTTGGTTTCTTTAACACTAACGCCATTCGTGATAAAAATTTTAGTTGGTCGCCAAAATATATTAAAATAAAATAAAAGACTATTGAACTTCACCAACTTGTTTGATCAACCGAGATTGAAACATATTTTAATATATTTTGACACTTGGAACGTACAACCATTTAGATATTTTTAGAAATAAATGGAGATTTCATAATAAAATAATAAATTTGTAAAGCAGGATTTAGTTGGGTTATGTAGGTAGAAGCGAAAGAAATTAACTTTTTAATTGATAGTTAGGTTGATTTTGATTGTAAATGGAAGTAGTATAAGACTTTGTATTATTCTTTTTAATTGTAATGTCTATCTCTTGCCCAAAAAATAAAAAATAAATAGTTAACAGACAAATATTTCATCATAGTTTACGGAAATATTTCAATTAAATTAATAAATTATTAATTTATTAAATTGAATTACTAAACTTACTGTATCATAATAATATGTAGGTTACTCATATTATAAATATTATATACATATGTCACTTAGTTAATTGGTTACTGGCTTGACTTTTGTATGACTGGTTTGACATTTTTGAACAATTCAAACATGTAGAAATAGTAATAAAATTAAGTACATACTTAGATCATTCTAATGTTCACCTAATATATTGTACTTATTCTTCGTTCCTTTATTAAAACAAATAAGTTAACTAGATAAAAGCATGTTGTTTTGTAACTAGCGTTGGATCTTGCACACAGCAACAAGTGAAGATTTTGCATGTTGATATTAAGAGACAAATATTTAATTGTACCTGAATGTAAGAATAATTGCTAACTTCTTTAATGAAAGTGATTTTTTATGATAATTTAAATTATTGTAATTGTAAATTCAAAAATGTGATACAAAAGAAGAAATAAAATATTTAAATGTATTATGTAAATATAGTGTTAATTGATGATTTATATATTTAATAAGTGGAGGGATAAAAAGGTAATTTTCGATCTTCTTATTTAAGGATTAAGAAAGAGAATGTAAAATGATTAATAAGAGTTATAGATATAGATAAAAATAACATGATACTAAATGAATTTATTTTGGAAAATGCTTACGATATAATTATTTTAATATAAATTTAATTAATACATATCAATCAGATTCAGTAAGATATACACAGATAGGGAAATGTTAATATATTATGGAGAATAAGACTACATGTTTTATTTATATATATCTCTCTGCTTTATACAAACAAACAAACAGATACCATCGCTATTGCAATAACTAATTAAATGGAAGTCTTTGATCTTGGTATCTTCTTAACACATAATAAAAAACTGTAAAATACGTAACGAGGAAGGAGTTGAAGCCATTGGTCCTCATGTGGTTATTTTGTGTTGTTTAATTATTGATGTAAATAAATAAATAAATAATAAATAAATAAATAAACTAAGAATTATTAAACTATTACAAAAACTAATGTAACATATAATAGTCGGTCATAACAGTGACTCATTTTAATAGGAGGCTAAGTAAATCCGGTGACCTAAATGAACTAAAAGTAAATATTGTACCTAATGCGAACATTATTGCACGGTACAATGAAACATTTTTAGTAAGAATAATATATTAGTTTATTATCTTTAAGTTAAATAAAAATAGTAAATAAAACTAATTAAAAAATAAAATGAAGTTTTGCATCGAAAAGCTCCGATGAAATTTACTCAAAACAATAAGGTTTCTTAGTTGATGACTAAGGTGCTTTTCTTCTTCCATCTTAATGTTTGATACTTTCGTCGACATCGATCAATCACAGTTATTTATAACTTTCAAAGTCACGTAATAATATTAAGCACCAACCATTTTTTGCAAATTTGTTCATGTGAACATGTCCAGATGCCATGTAATTAAGTAACCACTATGTGTGGGCCACCCTAGCTCAGTCCTAACTCCTAACTACTTTTTTTTTTTTTTGGCAATAAAATATAGTGTAAATACATGTATGTGATAGTTGATATAATTTGGTTCTACATAACATAGATTATACAGGTCTTAAACAAATATTTTGTGAGGTCTCTAACAAGATTATACCCATCCAGATGGTAATTAATTAATGATGTTCTATATAAAACTTGAGCGTTGAATTATATGAAAAATTAAGTCTATTAGAAAGATTAAAATTATATAAATATAAAACTATTAAGATACAAGGTATCTAATGATAACGATGGTAAAATTTCAACCTCTAATCAAGCGATGTTTGGTGTAACTACGCATATCTATATATATACTAAAAGAGAATAGAAGTTTGCTCCAGAATTTGTCACGTAGGCAAAATGTCACGTGGCGACTTCTCATCATTTTAATATAAATTATTATTATTATTTAAATTTAAAAGATAAACTTAAAAAATAGATTTAGATAGAGGTAGATAATATTTGAATATAATATTAATAATTAAAAAATGTATGAATCCTACTCAAACACTAATTGAAAAATGATATTAAACTATTAAACTTATAAAAATTGAATAATTTATATTGCCGTGCATCGCACGGGTTTAAACCTAGTATATATATATACATATTTACACTTGTGTATATACACGAGTCATTTAAAAAAATACAAAATAATGTTATTTGAATATTTTAAAAATAATTGTAAGTTTAATTTGTGAAATATGATTTGTAAATTTAAATTCAAAGTACTTAAAATAACAAACAATATAAAAGTATTATAGACTTCAGAAATCATTAAGCCACTAAAAATATATGATGAAAAAAAAGAAGACAACTAGTAGAAAAGTATGTTGCATATAGTCTACCGTTGTAAGTCAAATAGAACTTATGAGACTATTAACATAAGAAGTGTATTACATGTAAACAATTAATTTATGAAAGTGGTTCATGGGAGAATGATCCTTTTTAGGGAAGGGGGAGAAGCCAATAAGGAGGAGACAAGTGTCCTCCTCATTTCTTTACCTTTTTGTGATATTTTTTAAAAAATTTCACTTATTTATTTATTTTTTTTCTTTTTCTTTATGTTTTCTTTTTCATTTTTTCTTGTTAGTGTGTTTTAACGAGTTAAATGCATTTAACATGGCGTTTAAAGGATGATACACACAATAGAGATTTTTGTAAAGTTGGTTACATTTTCAGACACTAAATCCTTAAAACAATGGATTTCTCTTAACATTTTACAATCAAAATAGACTTAAATTAGTCGATATTTAATTAACAGATGCATGTTTTAAGCAATTTCTTTGTGTCGATTGAACTTTAAATAAGTAATGATCTCATTCTTAGGTATACTTAATTTCTTGTCAAGCTCAAATACTAAATTAGTTTGGCTTGTAGTTAATGCTCATGAGTGTTATCAAGCTTGTATCATTTTATACGTTAACACTCCATGCATATTAATACATGCTTAAAATTCTATCTTACATTCTAACAATCGTGAATCAAGTCGACTATGAAGTATCAAATCAAGTCGAACCAAAAGTCGTTAAAGTCAAGACCAAGCTTAAAAATAGAGGCTCAATCATGAGAAGTTTCAAGTACCCTAACAAAAGTCGAGCTCGAGCTTAGCTCTATTTGGACCCGACTCATCTTACACTGACCCCTACTTTTAGGTGTATATCATCCTTAAGTTTTGTTTAAAGCTTACTATGTATAATCTTAATTACTATAGATGATTGTTCTCCTCTAATTCCTTTGGCATTTGTGAAACATTACAAATGTCAATAGAATTCTATAAAGATCCTATATCTATCTTCCTATCCTGATCAATGAAAATAGGTTTGGATATCTGTCTTTCTCCCGATGATGGATCATTAGGAAGCATCAAAACAACTTCAGACATGGTTGGTCTTTTAGAAGCCGGTGACTGAGTACACAACAAAGCAATCTCAATGATCTTCATCACATGTTTGTCTTCATATTGATTCGGATCCATTGTCTCATCAACTAACTTGATATGTTTCTTTTGTTCATACAACTTCCATGCCTGTCACCAATTGCAGGTATATATTATAACAATTTGAAAACGGAGAGATGACTACACATTTGTTTCTTCTTGTTATCTTGTTACTCTTTTCTTGTTTTATGGTGATGAAATATAAAAGGAAAAAAGTATTAACGTTGTAAATTACCTGTTCCAGGAGGCATTCGGTGGATGATCCATCAAACTTACTATAAGTACATTTTTGGCCGCTAATGATTTCAAGAATTACGATACCAAAGCTGAAAATGTCAACTTTATCCGATAAAACGCCATAAAGTACATATTCTGGCGCTGTGTAGCCCCTAGCGATGTAATAATACAAGAATCTGGTTAGATGAAATATGAGGAATGAATGGAAACAAGTTTTGTTAAGCAAACTTACAAAGTCCCAGCAAACTTGGTGATAATATGACTTTGATTCTCTGGTTGAAACCTTGCCGCCCCAAAATCTGCTATTTTGGGTTGAAAATTGTCATCAAGTAGAATATTGCTTGATTTTATATCTCTGTGAACAATTTTGACATGGAATTCTCTGTGTAGATGAGCGACACCCCTAGCGATCCCTAAGATAATCTCATATCGCTGTTTCCAATGTAGGTATCCCCTTTTTGCACCTATAATATAATATACCAAATTTTTGCAGTTTATGATTTTGATATATGTGAATCACATAATATAGTTAACAATCAACTTACCCCATAAGAAGGTGTCAAGGCTTCCATTCGGCATATATTCCAGGACAAGTAGAAGCTCGGATTCTTCACTGGACCATCCTAAGAGACGAAGAAGATTTCGATGACGTATGTGACTTGTAAGTAAGATTTCATTTTCATATCCTATTTTTTGTCTACCATATCTGACTTTAAGCTTCTTCACTGCAACAACTTTATCATCATCAAGAACTGCCTATCAAATAGTAGGAAAAATTACCAGTCAATCAGTCATAAGAATTCGTCTTACATGCAAACTAAACAGTTACTTGACATATGGATAGTCTCTTCAGTTTCATAAAGTGTACTCGCCTCCAAATCGTGCAAATTATTCTTTTCTTACTTATGATCATTTGTATATTTGAATTAGTCAATTAAATTTTTTTGTCGTCCACATAAATAATATTATATTACCTTGAATACCTCACCGAAACCACCTTTCCCGATAAAATTTTCTTGGCCGAAATTATTGGTAGCCAGCTGCAAATGCTTATAACTGTAGGTAACTGTTTCCTTCAATTCTGGTGCATCTAAGGTATTACATCGTCCACATAGACGTGCACACATCAGATGTCATCAATAACATAAACCTCAAAATGCACTAACTGACTGTACATAACTAAATATATTCTATAGCTAGTATTTACATCTAGTATTTAATTACCTTGTTTGTCTCTACCTCTGTTTTTCAATCTGCCATACCATAAGAAAAATGCAAGTACAACAAGTAGAAAGCTTACACCTCCAACGACCCACAAAATTATGAACCTCTTCTTGCTTGACTCTCCTGTAAAGCACAAACATGCAAAATTAATAATCATCGATAAAGTAGTTACTAGCTAGTATCTCTAACAACAAATTAAGGATGAAAAAAGCAGAGGACTCACCATCCCAAATGAGAGATGAAATATCAGTTTTCTGGTTTTGTCTGAAAAAAGGAGTCGTGGAATATCTCATGAAGCATATATTATCTGTTGCCCGCCCAGAAATAGTAGGAAGACAATCGTGTAGAGAACTTAATCTCATTTTTAGGCATTTTGAACAAACCCTTTGGGTTATGTTTAGATAACATTGGGCAATGGCATATACAGTTGCATTACCATCAGCTACTTGTCTTGTAGAAAGTGCATAAAAGTCCGACGTTTTTGGTGTAGCAATTTGAAGGTCTAATAATAACTTTTTTGCTGTCTTTTGGAACCTTGTTGGCTGAGGCGATGGTGCTTTGTCACATAATACAGCACCGGCCCCATGGTTAGGCTCAGTATAGAAATCATAGTTTTCATACCTAAATTAAATAACAATTATAATTACAATGCATGAACATTACCGATTGAATCATGATGTACATTAGTGAAGTTGGATTTTTTTTTTTTCTTTCAAAGAGCAAGGTATTTAACCAGAAACCTGCAGCCTAACATGTTGAAACTATTTACAGCCACCCACTAACGCATAATAGTGATTTGCTATACAATATCTTACTCCCTTATAAGGGGGGAGTTCACACTTTTGAAAAGACTAAAATACCCTTCATTTATCTTAATATTTACATCAAACCTACCCACTTTCCCTCATATGCTTTAAAATTAAATATCTCAAAAATAGTTAGTCAAAAAATTATAAAAATTACACTATAAAAATCAGAGTTTTTTTTTTCTTCGATTAGACATCTCACATGGTATACTTTCGAAAAAAAAAACTTCTTCATTTTTTGGAATAAAAATTTAGATGTCTTTACATAATGATTCAATTACTAAAAGTTATATGTGTTATCCCGCTTTTTTTTTATCTCCCTCACATACATGTCATCTAAACATGAAAACACATAATAAACACGATAGAAAAAATATAGATCGAAATCTGGCGCCGCTGCTTTGCGCGGGTACAAGGCTAGTACCTAATAATACATGTGGGCAAAACATAGTTATGTAGTTTTATAAATTTCTTTAAGGAGTTCTAATACATATTTGGAGGGTTAATACATACAAAGGTAACTTTACATTGTGTTTTTGTTCTTTTGTCATATGGCAAAAGTAAAGCGAATACTATATGTTGGAATTTAATAAAATTTGTATCATGAGTAATGAAAAATATCTATGCACCTGATCTCGCAGTCGTCGTACATAGCCTGAGCACCATTGACAAACCCACATACCTTTAGCTGATCAACTGCATAGTCGAAACAATCCAGACAATCTGGTAATGAAAGATATCCCCTGCACTGAGCACGTCCCCACACGGGCTCACCGTTGTACAAAGTGTGTACTGTGGCATAGTGGTGGGTGATTAACTGCCGATGCAGACCAGAAAGGGTGGCGTTAAGGTTGCTAAAGAAATAGATTTCGTTCACCCCTTTGTACATACTACAATAATATCTTATCAAGGTGCTATTTCTATCAGTCGGCTGCGATGTTACTTGTTCTGCCATGGTTATGATCATCAGTACCACCAGCAGGGTCATCAGCCACCACGAAAACCCTCCATTTTTAACTTCTTTCATGTTCATTCTCTTCTTCGTCTTACCGGCGGCCATTTCAGTCTACCAATTGAATATATGAACTAGCTAGTATCAAGAATGTATTCATAATTCATCTACAACGTCGTTTTCCACAGGTCAATATAAGAATAATTCTTTTAACTGTGAGTCAATGTTGGCTGCTTGGATCGTATTGAGTTATCAGGTCATGACTTTTATGTTTAATCCATTTTTAAAATGGTATTATATTATTAATAATTAATAATTAATTTCTGGAAGGTTTAGAAATCTAAATCACAAGAAAAATAAATTAAGAGTGTTTCGCGTCACATACATGTGTATCGTTTTCTGTATGGCATTAAGGTTGCTCATGAAATACTCTTTGTATAGGTCCATATTACCTATGTAGTACTGGCTACAATAATATCTTATCAGAGTGCTATTTCTATCGGTTTGCTGTGGTAATCACTCTGCCATGGTTGTGATAACCGCCATGACCAGCAGCAGGCTGATCAGCCAGCAAGAAAACCATCCCTTTCCCCCTCATTTCATGTTCACTTTTCTTTTCGTTAAGTTTTACTACTTACTCTACTGATTAACTTTAGAAGAAAACTGGCGAGTATTTCATTATCTAAAGGACATACACATGTCACATGCATAGCCTTTAAGATGAAACTCATAATTCATTTCCGAACGTCATTTTCCCCTATAGTCAGTATCAAAAACCAAGACTCAAAGAGATGGATATTTTTTTAAAGGCTGTTATAAAAACGCGACAACTATTTGCTTATCAGAGAAGAGAAAACGTGTGGAACACAAATGTGGATAAAAATCTAATATTTGTTTCGACCAAATGAATAATCTTTTAATCTCGAAAGTTGTGGGTTCAACTCTAAATAAAATAAATATGCATATATAGACTACAGTATAGTACGTACGTGTGCGTTAGAGGTGTAGTGCGTGTCTTAGACTTGGAAGAAAAATTATGTTGGGTTCGTGTTTGAGTAAACACGTCATAACACTTTCACTAAAACAATATGGAGTATTACATAAAAGGGCAAATGATATGAAATTGAAACATGATATACCGAAATGTTTGATAAAGGAAATATAAAATGATCTTGTAAAATTTAAAGGGTTACAAGTTTTATTTTGTTAAAAAAGGAAACCTTTCAACAGGTAATCCGTTCACGTCATCTTTTTTAAACATCTAAGTGGAACATAAAATACAAAATGTAACACTTTTATTATGCAAATTTGAATATATAACCCTTTTATTGAACAAAAAGGAACATGTAACCATTTTATTATGAAGAATTATTTTACGTTCCCCTATATTAATTATTTTGATATATCATATCACTCTATTGTGAAATTTTCCCTACATGAACTAACAAATTAGATTGTGAAAGGTTTTGCTATTCAAAAACATATATGGGTTTTGATTTGCTTAATTGGCTTACTTTTTTCTATATTTACTTTTGAAATTTTATTGATATTAAAATACCAGTTAACTCATTATGATATATCATAAATTTGTATCGTTTCCTGCATGACATTATTCAGCCCTAATGTCCATTAAGCCCCGTCATATCCATTAACTTGGTAAATATGTGCTCTGCGAGGGCCCTTTTTTCCCATTGACTGGTATACAAATTTCGTTTAAATATGTCATCGTCCAAAATTACTGTCATCCATGGTTTTATTTATCATCAAACATATAAATAAAATAAAATAAAATGGAAGACAAAAGCTTTTACATCAACAACACTCAATCCTGTTGAGGCGAGATACGAGAAGGTAAAATGTAGACAATCATATCTCTATTTAAAAGTAGAAAGACCGCTATCAGAAAGATGCGCGCAAACACCCACACACACCCCACACAAAAATAAAATAATATACTCTCTTTTCCTCAATGATCTACAACCAAAATAGAAGATTACATTCATATGTGCATCAAACTGAAAAGGAAAACATAATAAATAAAGATCGATTTGTATCACCATTTGCATAATGAATTCAGATCGATTTTCACCATTTGCAGACGTATGACCTTACGTGTGTTGGATAGAATTGTTCATGCCATTGAACATGCATTACCTTGGTTAATGTAATTTTGTGTGCATGTATTTTAATCTGGGTTGATTATATATTCATCTAACCAAAAGTGTTTAAAGGGAGAACGTATACGAAGCACATAAAAACACGAACGAAATACAAACGCTACTCTCATCCTCAGAAAAAGAATCACACCACTTCAAGAACATCCTCACCAGTCATCTCAAATCAACAGCAAGCACACATACATGCCTCATTATAAATACAAAAATGGTACAATAATAAGAAAAGCAGCAGAAAGACCGTCGTTATTGTGGATTACTAAACCGCTGATACTGCTTAAAGAACAAAGCACTTTCAGGGAAGGCATCAACAAAGCTTGAAACAAGTTGTTGTGGTAACTCCGGTCCTTGCAAAAGTATTTGGTGATTCCTTTCTATCAAGGATTGCACGATGTTTAGTGCATCAACTTCATCCAACTCCCCTGCACAGACATTCTATGATTTAAGCCGTAAATATAATTAACATAATCATTTTTGGCACAGTGCAAAGATAGCATGAATACTGGAAAGCCACTAAAGTTGTGCCTCTTTTATATGATTCAAGTCCATGTGAACAAGCAAGCATTTTTTTTGTTGATACTTGCTAGGTTGAGTTGTCTTTAGCAAACTGGTTCCAAGATGGACTAGAGGTGCCAACTTTGATCCAATTAGTTATAAATGGGTTAAGTAGGGTCATATTTTATCTCTAACATGCCAAAGGTATAAATTCAAGAAAGTTGGCCAAAAAGTTATCCATTTGGACTTGTGACTCAACCCACCCAACATGCCCATTTTGCCACCTCTAAGTTTCGCATGGAGCACTATAGATGTGCTGAAACCATTTGTTGTTCGTACTTAGTATATCACTGGCTGTGGATTTAAATCTTTTCTGTGACTGCAAAAGATTCTTTGAGCAGAAATTACAGCTAAGGTGGTTTGAATAATGGAAATGATCAAGTGGAGGGTTACCCAATTCTATTTCTTGTTCCTCATCTTCCTCTGCTACTTCTTCCACACCGGTCCCATTCTCCAACTCGATGGCTGCTTGTGCACACCTCTCCAGAAACTCTTCTTCGGTTTCTTCATGCACATCATCATCCGAGTCCTAACAAAGAAAATGCTTAATAAAATGAAAAACATGCTACACATTTCCATTAAAAGTTTGGAATTTTTTCAAGCATATATTCCCATTATATACAAGGAACACCAAGCAGGTATGGACAATCCTGAATAATGAGTTTGCAATTCGACTGTTTTTGGCGTTTTGTTTCCTGATCATGGGCAATAGCTCAAAGTAGCAATTTTGACCCATTTACTTAAGAATAGGTTGATTTGAGATGTGTTTTATCTCCAGGTCAAATAATTTCTTTTTTTAAGTAAAAGAGGAGGGATCAAATGGGTCGAAATGGTTAAAATTTTCCAAAATTCTACTTCTAACGCATACAGCCACTAAAACGTTCGGTTCAAAGATTTAGATAATCAGTGTGATAACGTTATCTTTGTAGTCATAATTAATAAATTGTTTATTATTAAAAAGAAAGCTGTTAAAAAGAAGTAAAAAAAAAAAAAAAAAAAAAAAAAAGAAAAAAAAAGAAGTGGACAAACAGTGTTGGTTGGTCAACAGACCCATCCTATTTGGATATGTACTTAAAATGACCCGTTTCAACCTGACCCTTTTTTATCCATTACCCGACCAACAGAACCAGCCCATCTTGCCACTTCTAACTATAGCTGTACAACATTTATCAAACTTCAAGCAAATAAAAACGATACCAGAACAATAGGTGAGCTGTTGACAGGTATAAGAGAATTATTGGAGACTAAGGGACAAGAAGTCAGACCTCATCATCGTCATCATCCACATCCTCACTGTCATCATCAGTGGTATTCTGATCTTCATTTTCATTGACATCTTCATCCTCCTCTTGAATTTCTTTCAGCTGCACAGATGCTTCCAAAACTGCACCAAAGCACTCCCACAACAACCCACTACTCTGATTCCCCATAAGCAACTGTGTAATGACTTTTGCCAACGTCATCACTGAACATTTAAAATTTGTTGATTAGTTTCATAAGTTTTCTGAAGAAAATAGCCAAAGCTACTATAACTATATATATAAAAAAAAGTAGACTACAAAGTAAGAATTAATTAGTTGATTAAGGGTCTCAAAAACTTGAGGAGCCTGTAAGCAGTATTTTGTTGACCAAGAGAAATTAACCAAATTAGCATGTGAACTAGTTGTAGATATTAACATTTAGCAAGATATAGTAATGCAACGTAGATCAAAATAGAGACTAGAAGTGGAAATTTTGACCCATTAACTTATAGATGGGTTAATTTGGAGTATGTTTATCTCTAACTGGTCAAATGGATAATATTGGAGACTAAGCGTTTCATGAAAAGTGCGCTAAACAGGGGAAAGTTGCTCAAAGTTTCATTGTAGTTATGATGCATAAAACCTCGTAAAATGTTTAATCTAAAAACAAAAAGTTTTGTTTTGAATAATATTGTATTTGTGATCATATCCAGCACAACAATTATAAAGAAAGTGTTTCCCGTCAAGCTTGTACCATACCTGTCACCAACCCCCCCCCCCATTTTTTCCTCCTCTAAGAGAGACAATAGCAGAAATATAAGAGTTTGGAGTGCACACAAAAGATGAAGACAGAACCGCACATACGATTAGCAGGAAAAAAAATTTACAGATGATTACCAGTTAACTTAATTTCAGACTCCGTTGATAATCCATGTTCGAACTTGCTTGAAGAGATGGAGAAAAGAGCCAAGGCCCAAGTTCTGAAACCTTCATGTTGATCCTCCTCCAATGTATGCTCAACGATATCAGGATAACATAAATAACACGAGGATATGGCAAGTAGTAATGGCTTCCAAAGAGGAGAATGTTTTGTTTGTCTTTGTTTAAAACAAGAAAAGGCTGAGCGGCTGAAAGCCGTGGTCACTGCATGCATTGTATGTTCTTCTTCAGGTGAATAAGTCGAAAGATGTAAGAGTAGATGGACGGATGAGGAGGCTCTATATATTGCAGATGGATACTGTGAAAATGCGTTGCTGACAAACCCACAAATTCCTTCAATAATGGAACGTTGACTTGTTGACCCAATAATGAAGTTTTTTAAAGAGACTCTCTTGTGTAGATAAGCAGCTTCTTTGATACAATTGAAGATAGATAGATCCTCCTCTTCCTCCCAATCAGACCAGTTTGAAATCATATCAGCCCAAACTAGCAAGAGCTGTGAGACTTTTTGCTTTTGAACATCATCATTTTCATTAACATCAGACATGATGCATGTGAGTAATGTTGATGAATCATCTATGCAGCAAGAAGGAGCCAATTCTGTAACTTCGCTTATCTGACAAGTCACATTGCAAACAAGTCAAATGACAACTACACTGAAGGATGGTTATAGATACAAAAATTCCTCGGCACCTATCAATATAGAAACTAGAGGTGGCTTTTAGACCCATTTACTCATAAATGGCATTCTGTTTATGCCTTTAGGGTCATCTCTAACAGGTTAAATGGGTAATACGAACATACAGGGTGTTTGGGATTGCTTAAGACAGATTCTTTGTTTACAAAACGGCAATTTCAAACAGCAGGTTTTAATAAATTGCGATTTCTCTCTAAGAAAATGCAAATAATTACTTTTCCATAAGATCTTCCAAACACTACTTTCTGAATATGTGCGTTATTCATACATTGTGATTAGATAACCTTCCCCAAAAAGCAATTCCAAACACCCTCATAGTTATAAGGGAAACAAACCAAATGGATTAAACGGGTCAAAAAGCACCCCTAGACTGTACTTCTGTTGCAATAGAACCTCTTACATCAATTATCATTATATCATATTATATTTGTAATCATATGTAGCACATTAATTAATCATAAAACAGAAACTAAAATTTGAGAAAAGTGTTTGGGGCCAGCACTACCTGACTAACCCACTTTGACCCGTACAAGAAATCACCTGTTCTGACTCAAACTTTTTGACCCATTACCCGTCCTGCCGGACCCCCTGGTTTTTTCTTCTCTAGTAGAAGTATTATAAACTACATGAAGATAATAAAACCAACCGTTTCCGCAGGTATCAGCCAAGCCTTTTCCAGGAGCTCTGTAAAAGCTTTGGCAATGGTGGCTCGACCAGCAACGGCAACATTATTTGTGACAACATTCTCCTCCTCCTCAGGCAAAGATTCTTCCCAACACTGAGACATTACTGATAATGCTGCAAAACCTCGTTCAACCACCTGCAATGGAGCCAGAATCAGTATCTTTTAACTCCCAATCATCATCCTCTGCTTGTAGATGAATAGAAGAGACATCACGGTAATTAAAGAGATAGATTCAGAGAATAGCATTTGATATTGCATCATTGACAATGAACTAAGATTCAACAGTTCCACAAGCTGAAGCAGGTGTTAACTATAGCCATCAATATTAGCTTGAATGAAAATCATCATAAATAGTTATATACTATAAACTAGAGGTGGCAATTTCAGCACATCTTTATTTAAGATCGGGTCAATTGAGTTATCGTATACCTCTAACGGCTCAAAAGTCACCCAAAGTGTATTTTTCATACATAGAAGTATTAAAACTCATAAATAAATAAAAAAATTAATATTAGTGAAATAATATTTTTTTTGTAATCACATCTAACGCCCTAACTGTTTAAGGAAAAATTAAAACTGAGGGTCAGCATGACCCGTATCGTACATATAATTTACCTATTTTCACCAGTTACCCAGCCTGCCTGACCCATGTTGTCAACTCTACTATATATGGTGGCAGCATGCAAACTGGTAAACACTAGCAGCACATAATTGTAATCTTTCATTTAACAAAATATGCAACAGAAGTACAACCAAGATAAATGCATGTGCAGCATATCGTCCTCCAATAATGACAAAAAGATGTAACCCAATCACAGGGTCTATTTTTACCAATAACAAAGTATTTCAGAGGTATGTTGAATAAACAATATGCTTACTTGCGGCCATGGCTCAGGACTAGAAGGGATATAATTTAGAATATCTTCAGCCAGCAGTGAAATAATATGTGGTATATGAGGAGCAACAATATCACCTCCAGCCTCCACCAAAGTTTTAAGAAGCTCAAACATAATAGATGTCTCTTCATCATTGTCTTTAATTTTACCAACTACAATTTGAAGAATTGGTAGCCACTCAGGCGGAAAGAAGTCATTCTGCAGAAAGCAAAGTTAAAGTGAGAATCTTAATCTGAAGGGCCCACAATGACACGACTGCAAATCAGAGTTAGATACTTGCACAAGCTACACACCTCAACAAGTTGAGCAATTGCACCAGCAGCAGATACTCGTACAGGGTAGCATGAAACATCCTCTGTACCTACCATTGTCAAGGCTTTTAACAAGGAGGTATAGACATCAGAGCTCATCTCCTTGAAAATCATTAAGAGAAGAACCTCATTAATGGGCAGGTCAGGAAAAATATACGCTAATTATGGGTACAGGTTGGGTTGATCCGAAACACTTTCTTGTATAGGATTCTCTATTCTTTAAAAATCAATTAGTGTGTCAAATATGACCACAAATAATACATTACTTCAACAATAATCTACTTTTCAATTAAAATAACTTGAAATATCTACTCGTGAAAGATATACTTTGGGCGCCTTTTGAATCATTCAACCCATTTTACCTATTCTTCTTGCTAATTATTTTTCTTTTACTTGTTTCACCCATCAGAGATAAAAAATTACCCACATCAACCCGTTCATAAGAAAATAGTTCAAAATTTCCACCACTATCTAAGAGATTTAATAAAAACTCCGATATACCCAATCAAGTAGAAATATATCATAATGAAACAATGAATACATGATTATAATGGAGTTACTGAAATTACTCACTTCAGGAATACAGGAAACAAGCTCTCCAAGTATCCAGTTAGCAGAAGCAACCAAATAAGGATGACAAAAAGATGCATTGTACAATGGAATCACCCGGGACTGAATAAGTGTAGTTGTGTATGCAGGTTTCTGCTCCCTTAGAAACTGAGAATAAAATAAGTTAAAAAATGTAATGGTATTCGAGAAGGTGTGTGTTACAAGGATTGGGTGTCACAAAAGTGATGCTTTTGTGATGCCTACCAATTTTCATAAGTACTAATACACCAGTTCTGACAGAAATATCCTTACATCTAGGAGGCTTCCATATGCCATCAAAACGCCATAATAGCTGTCACAAGTGAAATAACTACAAAGTTATAAATGATATTTTATAAAGGTGCAATGAGAACCTCAGAAAATACCCTTCTATGAAAAAAACATTGAAGTAAATTAATATAACATCGAACTTAATAGCTACACAATTTTCCAGATTTTAAATATTAGCTACATTGAAAGAGGTATAAATATACAAGCATGTATATGTACGAGTTTATAAAAACATCATCCCTTCATTGCTAAAGTTATAATCAAGATATCACCCAAAAAAAAAAGAATAAAATAAATAAAACAAAAAATATAATAAGATGCATATATGGGGAAAAATGTTGTCGCTCTACCGGCTTAAGGTTGTTAACAAGTTCACAGTTTAATATGGTACCTGATGGGTTCAGTTAAGTCCTAGATTCTTTTTTAATAGAGTATACACATTTTCAACAATATCAAAAGTTAAGATGCACATTTTCCTACTTAAGATCACAATTACAGCTACAATTAGTGAAGGACTTGAACTTACTCATTTGTAGTCTTCATTGATGTTGTATTTACATCATTTGGAATAGGGAACTTGGACAAAAATGGGAGCACCAACAACTCCCCCATAGAACTGCGACCTTTTTGTTTGTTTTTTTCACCTTTTTTACGCTTGGATGTCACTGAAGCCACAACTGGAGGGCCCTGCAAGCACAATTTAGTGCCCTTCAGACATTTAATAATATGGAGGAGGGACATCTAGATATAACTGACCTTCGATATTGAAATAACACCAAGTAAGTTCAATGCACTTTTTCTTGGAGTGAATAAGTCCTCTCTCAATCCAGAAATTTCTTCCTGCCATACAAAAAACAACCAGGTCAAAGAAGCTGAACCATTTACAAAGGTTACTTTAAAAGATAGAATAAGTACATACCAATTCAGAAGGAAGATTCTTTCTTATGTACTCATCTGAATCTTCTTCCCACTCTGTAATATCCTACACACAAATGTTCCCACAAGATGAAAACAATTATTTCTGTGTACTCTTACTTGCATTTAATATATTGATTCATAAAGCAGTGCCCAACCTATTTAGGCTATGAAAATCAAAATGAGATACCAGACCTTTTCATTCATTACTAATGCTGGAAAAATTGCAGACTCCAATAAAGATGAAAAGTGTGACGAAACAAGCCTCCATCCCTATTTCAAGATAGTGGTGATTCAGATGTCAGAAAAAGAAAGATGAGCAACATAACTTAACGGCTGATGTTCCAAGTTAAACTTACAGGGCCTATTTCTAGTAGTCGAGATATAACATCAAAAGCTAAAGACACAACCGTCTCTGCCAAAGTATCCAGCTTCTGCACATAACACATCAAATCAACAAGTTACCATATTGAAGACTAAAATGCAGCTATAAGTAAGTAAATATGAGATTAGAAAATCAAAAAATTTGAGAAAGGATAAGTTGATAAAGCATGATAATCAGGAATGTTACTATATGTAGCGAAATCGTAAATCGAATTACATGTTTAACCTTGTACGAAATGTATAAAGTAAATTCTTACACTGAAGTCAGTTTTAAGCTTGACTAGTTTCACAACTGAATTTATAATGTCTGGCATGAGTCTGTGAAAAGAGATCGAACAAAGTGAGTAGTGATAGACACGTTAACAACAGCTTATTAACGAGATTAATGTTAATGAATTACTTATCAGAGAACTTCCTATGTCGGGTGATGAGGGCACTGAAAATAAGTAAACTTCTCTTCACAGTCTTCAACCTCAGCGTGTATCCATCTTGAGAAGAACCACAATCTTCAAATCTTACAGAGTGGAGGATGCGAATTAAATCCTGACAAAGAGAAGGAAGCAGAGGGACCAAAGCAGATGGCATATGCGATCTCACCTACAGAACTGACTGTTATATGTACTTCCAGCAATAAAACCAATAGTAAAGGAGGCATGATATAAACATAAAAATGTGGTATCTTTCAAGTTGAAGAATATACTACACGTCTATACATAATATGGCAATCAAGATAAACATGAGTCACAGTTGCATCTCATATCATACCAGTAACTGCTCAAGTATCTTAACATAGCATTATTTTTATGATTATAGAGAATAAAAAAACGGAGATATCTGCAAAATGTATTTTCTAATGCATGAACTTGCACAATGTAGCCTACTCTCAGCATCAATTGTTAGTTTTATTTTGAATAGAAAGGTCTTGTTAACATTTAAGAAATTTAGTCAATGAAAAACGAATATTCTCTGTCTTAGTTATCTGCTAAATTTTATACTTACAGCATAATAGATGCACTTGGTCATTATGAGAAGATTCTTCTCAGCATCCATTGCAGCTTTATTTTGAATACACAGGTCTTCAACAAATTGATGAAATACAGAAATCAAAGGTACTATAATTTCTTGGGCAATTAGCTCAAGTTGCGAAGGAACTGGCTCCTTTGCCAATTTCGGATTCAAAAAGTACTGCCAGAAAGAAGATGAATTAGACCGTTAGAGCTAGCAAAGGAAAAAATACGAACAAAAATTTCCTTTACTATCCCCGTGTTTATGCATTCACTTTTGGAACATGGTTATAGATAGCTACATAAAAATAGTACCATTTTCAGGCTCACCATCATTAAGAAACTCTTTCACCACTACTATACAGGAAGCAGTTACAAATTGTTGCATGACATCTTTAACAGTATAGTAGTCAGTATAATGATTTTTAAGAACACCTGAAATGGTCTGATCACAGACTGGAGAAGTGTAAGCGCATTGATGGTCTTCCATATAGAATTCCCACTTCTGTTAACCAAATCACTATCTTGAATTACTGATCTCAGCTCAGGTACCAGTTCAGGCCACAAATTGTGCTTCACAAATTCAGCATCAACAATTGGACGAAACTGCACCAGCATGTGTCAGCAACTGCCCACATCAAAATATAATGATAACAGCAAATAGACCTACCGCTTCAATCAAAACTTTCAAGATTGCAGGTTCTGCTTGAAGCAAAGAACGCACAAGCACATCTTTAAACTTCTTGCTCACTCTTGAAGCTGCCCCGCCTTCAATCGTATTCCGCCTTGTGAAGTGCTTTAGATATGTTGCAGCAGCAATACTTTGACTTTGATTCTCCCCACCTGCATATGTTATCAAATTCACTTACCGGTCCTAATTTTCATACTAATTACTTGCTATTATTACCTGCCCCAATTTCTATAAAAGAAACCAATGTATGATACCTTTTGGATTCTATAACATGTATGCAAAAAATCAATACAATCTATGAAATATGTCCAATCCAGAGGCAGATCTACTGAGGGTTAAGTTACCAAAATCCAACAAAAAGAAAACTTCTCATTTTCCTAAAAAGATTATGCTATTACTCAAAAGAACATACAATTTATTTTCAAGTACAACTTGCAGTTCAAGTGCACTTTGATTTTTTTTCAGATAACAATCTATAAGCACATGAAACACAATAACAAGTACTAAATGTTCAATTACGCATTCCGGAAATAACTAAATACTCTAGACACAATTTAGTTATCTGCTTTCCATATACAAAGCCACAAACTATTTTTGGCTTTTCCGATCTTTAATAATTCTATTACCGCAAGTTGTTGCTTAAATTCAACTATAGTACCATTTCTGGAAACACAATTTCTATTAAATATACCTTAATTACACCTATACATCGACTTCCTACCATAATGAGTCACCAAATTTACACAGCACGAGTAAAAAACTGCAAGTCTATAAGTAGCTACAGCAAAAGAAACAAAACATGAATATATAAATATATATATACACACATATGTACGTATATATGGTGAAGTTAGCTACTCAATTACTGTAATACGAACCTATTGAGATGGAGATTAAAGCGAACGAGAAATCGGTGTCTATAGAGAGGCGGTCGAGAGCATCGGTGGCGGAACGGCGAACTTCACCGTCAGCGCTGAGTGTGTTGTTGAGCAGATGAGCTACTTGCGCAGCTGAATTCATGTTGATTGAATCGATTTGATGATCAATTGACGGTGATGCTACGACGGAACCCTAGCTCATGAATGTGTTTTCAATTGTGAAAGGAAATTGGGGTAAATGGTGGCGCGAAAAAGTGTTCACAATGGCGGGAACTTGACCTACAATCTTGATTTTGTATTATCCGTTGAATAATAAGTAGTAATTATTTGGTAGATTTGGTAGTAGTTTTTAGGATATAATTAAAGAGCAAATGAGCAATAAAACGGTTCGTATAAATAAAATAAAAAAGATTGATAAACCATGGTAGGTCGGTGACAACTAGTTATTTCAAGAATATGATAATTAGAATGTATTTCTTCTTATTTATTAATAAAGTACATTAAATTATCGTTTCCAACTTTTTCGATTAGATTCTTACAATAATCTCTTAACACAATCTTTCAACGACTAATTTCAGCTTCATCTACCGTCATAATCTCTAAATACTAGCTTAGTTTCAGGTACCACCACAATCTTTAGTTTACAGTTCCAACTAATTTGTTGCTAAATACACCATTTGTATACGAAATGTAATTATCGTTACATTTAATACACATTAAATGATTGTGTTTTGATAGACTTATTGTAAAAGTGGTTAAAGATGATGTTGTTTGCATACAAATAAGTGTTGTGTGTGGATTAAATATTGTCATTTACTAATCGACTCTCATTGTATTTTTGAATAAATATTGTCACTTATCAACTCTCATTGTCGATGTGCAGGTTTCACAACATCTGTAAGCAATTTTAAGTTGAGTTGAACATTGATATGTAAGTGATTGAATCTGCAATTCATATTAAGTTTTTTTTTTAAAAAAATGGCTAATATTTTAACATTGACGATTGTATGCGTTGCTATTTGGATCATCTGGAAGTTTCGAAATCAATCTATTTTTGGAGGTTGCAAGCTTAGAAAAGGAGATCTTTGGGATAACATTATAGATTTTTCTTTTTTATGGTTTTCTTTTAGAAACAAAAATTATAAGATTTCTAAAACCAATTGGTTTAGAAATCCTTTAATTCCTTGATTTGTTTTGTATTCTTTTATAGCTCCTTGCTAGTTTAATAAAATTTTCTGACGTTAAAAAAAAAATTAAGTGGTCGAACACACTTTCTATTGCACATCTGACAACTTATCATTCTTTTGTAAACTATACGTTAAATGAAAATATAACAATGCTGAAGATATAAAATATAAGTGAGAGTGAAAAATTTACCTGATATGAACTAGTTGGGTACCTTTGCTTCCGATTTATAGCAAGTTACATATCAAACCAAACCATATAATCGAAATATAACATTACGATTTTAACCTGAAGATCTAAACCTACAAAGTAAGTCATTTTCAAGTTTGAAGGTTTAGAACAAGGCTGGAACAGGTATATGGTTGTTCACATGTTGACTAACATTTTTGTGTACAATAATAGAAGTACTAAAATATCAAAAGATAAGGAGGGACTCAGGAAAGTAAAATATAAATTGTTTGTTTTTGTCTAAGAAACAGAAGTAGAGCAACGTTAAATCCATTGACCATATTTGGTTCAAACATTTACTCATGAAAGATCAGTTGGCACCTTAATTCCATTATTTATGTGACAATTAAGTATGATGGTTGTTATTTTTTAACAAAATGTTTGGTCAACTACCTGTCTAATTGACCCTCATGTAAGTTATTATACAAAACATATAAACATGGATCCAAATCAATTCATCATTAAGTGCCACCCGTGCCCACCTGTTATAAATAATAGTTTATTAGCATAGAATCCTTTATTTATTTATATATCAAAAGGGCAGTTAAAATAAATTTAAGAATTCGCGTGTTATAAATAATAGTTTATTAGCATAGAAAAAACATTAGTGGTTCCATATACATTCAACGTGCTACTGCAAGCAGCAAGATTGCCTTTTAAGAATTCGCGATTCAAATATTTGGTTCCGAGAAGAGGCTTAAATGTCTCATAGATCACATGTTTCGTTCACTATTGGATGGTTCGGAGAATCTACAACTAGAAGAGCGGTTAGATTATCGTGCTTTTATCGTAAAGGAACCACTAATGTTTTTTCGAGGCCTGTTGAAGGTGTAATCATTCTTGTAGACATTAAGTTAATGCAAATTCGCAAAATTGTGAATAGAGGAAAACCTCCTGTACCTGGAGCTGAGGCTACTGATTTCCAATTCTCTGGTGAAAACCCGAGTCCTAACCCTTGTAAAGGAGATAACAGTTCATTCACCATAAAGGCCACATTATTGACTGGAAGAATTGGAGATTTCATTTGGGATTCAACGCTCAAGCTGGAGTAATCATGTCAACAGCGTCAATATTGGATGCTGGGAAAAATGACTGGCGTAAGGTGCTGTACAGAGGGCATGTATCGGAAACATATGTTCCCTATATGGATCCTACTAGTGAATGGTCCTATAGGACTTTCTTAGATGTAGGTGAATTTGGGTTTGGTAGATCTGCTGTATCACTTGTGTCTTTGACAGATTGTCCAAGCAATGCAGCTTATATTGACTGGTATATGGCTGGAGCAGATGGCCTACCTCAAACGGTACTAAGGGCCATCTGCGTTTTCAAGCAGTATGCTGGGGATATCACTTGGAGACATACTGAAGTTGGTATCCCGGGAAAAGTGGTAAGGTCCACCAAATTGGTGCTTCTAAACAAAACGTTTCGTGAATGATAGATTAAACCAAATTGGAATTGATAAGAAATTGATCCCTATACTTTCCTAGTTTTTTACACGAGAATTGGTGCTTCTTAACAAATTGATAAGCAATTGATCCCTATACTTTCCCAGTTTTTTACACGAGAAGACAAACTAGTATATACTTGGTTCGTATCAAGACCATCCTCACACACAACAATTTCAACGTCAAGGTTTTAATAATGAACCTCGTTGCTAGATGGATCCATTGAGGGCGCTACACAATCGATCACCCTAGCAACCGCATCTCTAAATACTTGATTCCGTGTTCCTTGTTGTTCTATCGATGTATTTTTTTCCTTAATTGATTTTGATATTGAGGTTTTCCTAGAAAAAAGTATAATGTGAACTATAATAATAATTATGAAAATAATATGATATGGTATTTGAAATTTTGGAGGAGGTTCGGTAGGTTACCTTAGTAAGTTTCTTTTGACAACAATGATAAGAGCAAGCATGTGTTTTTGTAAACTTATTTCAACTTGGACCCGGTTCCATTTTATAACGACTTCCAAAGATTTTAATCTTTTCCCAGAGTATCGTACTTGTTCTTCAAAGTTTTTTTACAAAGAAACTTTTGGTTAATAAAATCTTGAAACTCAGAGCTACAACTTCAGCCCATTTAAATGGAGAATTTTAACTATTATTCATAACATAAGAATTCACATAAAATCAAAATCATTTGTTCCAAGCAAGTCTCTTTCTTCGTCTAAAAAACTGTTTTGACTTTTAACAAAAATAATGCATATACATATAAAAAATAAACTAATGACTTACAGCAGATCCTCAGCATAAGATAAAAAAAAAAACAAGTAGCTCTGGAAAAAAGAAAAAGTAAATACTAATGGTGCACTTACAATGGTGGATCTTCATCGGCTATCAGGAGATGGCCAGGTCGTGATTGTGATCAGAGGCGACCAGGGACGAGTATAATAAATTATGATTAGGGTTATGAATCATCTAATCTAATCTAATTAGGATGTAACAAATTACTCCGTAATTAGTACCCGATTATAAAGGGGGTTTTTGAGTCATTTGATTTCCTACCGACTCTAGACTTTCTAGTTTCTTAAACGTACCCTTCCAAATTCCAACAATTATATTTTTTTGTATCCAAATAAACGGTTTATTTTGAAGCTTTTACCTTTGATGATAAAATATTAGCATCCGTTAAAGTTCATATATATAGATAAAAGTATAGGTTACCTTAATTATTTAACTAGATGGATCAAACATGAGTAAAACGGAGGTAATCTTTGTTAGATGGAGGATCAGCGGTTTTGAAAGGAAACATTTGTTTAGCTTCAACATTGGTAATACTGGGAGCTATCACCACCGCTTCGCCCTCCTTCCATTTAGCTGGTGTCGCTATTTTCTGCTTGGAAGCCTTTATCAACGAGTCCAATGCCCTCACCACTTCATCCATGTTCCTTCCCGCACTCGATGGATACAAAAAGCTTAATTTTATCTACACATTATAGAAAAACAACTAAGGATGTATGCACAAATCACAAACAAATGTGAACAAAATATAAGCTTATCTAACCGTAGATTTATGGGCCTACTACTGCTTTAACTTCTGTTTAATTCTTTCTCCACTAGTATTTGTTAACGCGTTTGTTCGTAATATTTGAAATCTTCAAGCTACCCATTTCAACTGAAGCTGTTATGACCCTTACTCAACGTCCTGTCTTGCCACCTCTAAGGAAAGAGCGATAACAGTATCTACTTAAAAGGAGATGACATGTCACAATTTATTGTTTTATCTTTTGAACAGCACTAACTTACCACAAAACGAAGGCTAGGTCATGGTTTGTCAGGGGGTGTTGTGGTATACTTCCACTGCATCCTGGGTACAATGCACACCATCGATGAGTGTTCCCTCACTAATTGCTTTCACGTGTGATGAACTGTTCCTTCTATTGTTGCAAGGTACCTTAAGCCACAAAAACAAAGTGAAAATCTACAATTATAAGCATATACAACAAACGAACTTATTGAACCTTCCTCCTTGAATAAACGAAATGAAGGATGAGAAACTTTATATGCGAACTCCCCTGAAAAGCATATTGATCAGTTAAATAAGTACACTCAACTTTCGCCATAAATTGTAATCGTATAAGTACCATCCCTTGTTACAATAATCAAACGGGGTAGTGGCAACATCAAGCTGTTCTACAGTAAATAACAGTGGTTTAGGGTGTCATCGATTTGGTTTATCCTAGATAATAACATAGTAGCTTCAGATAAGTAACACCCAATGAATGAACAACTAGCTTTATAAAAAAAATCATATAAAAGGGGTACCACTTCATGTGTATATAGTACATACCAACTCTTCATATCATATAATCATTAAAGAAAGATAAGACCGATTAGTTTGGTTCCCTCCAGATGTGCAAATGTACTTGAAACATATTCTCTTCAGTGAAGTGCAAAAACACATAGTAAATAATACTTAAACTAAAAAAGCATATTCAAATGGGCAGTAGTTAACACAAACCAGATCCATTAACAGATCCATCAACCATCAAATTTTAGCTCCTTGATGCCAGTATGCCACTAACAAATAAATTTTCGTAAATTACAAGGGTCTCATTGCCATACTCACCATAATTTTATAAAATTGAGAATCGATAACTTGTACTGTATGCCTTCACCAGTCCCTCCCCTAAACTCTGTTTTTCAAATTCATCAGCTTTCTATGTTTTGATCGACAGAACCTTTTGCTTTTATGTTATCTAAAATGACTAAAATATAGCATATTTATATTTGATAGGTAAACAACGCATCAAAACTTCAGTACTTGAAGTCTACATTTTTAATTTGGCTACCAAAGATATATAAATCAGGGGTATTTTAGTCCTTTGACTTTATTTACTTATATTTAAGTGGTCAACTTTTAAATTTTCCTCTAATTACTAAATTCTATCTTTTCTAAGGGATACTCGATGATTTCATTGTATTTGTCCTAAACCTTTTCAGTCAGAAGGTTTCAGGAAACTTAAATGCAGGAAGGTTGGATATATCAGCCGAAACAGCCCATGGAACTGAACATGCTCACCTTAGAATCACACACGAGAAGTAGAGATGCATGCCAGTTGCTTGTGCCGCTTTGTTTTCAGACATAGCGGAAGGATCTTGAGCTGCATCAGAAATCTCTACTGACGGATCCACTGGCATGCATGTAGATCCTCATTATACTGCAATACAAATGTACCCTGCAAGAAGAAAAATAAGCCACCATATCCATCTCTCACAAAAAACTTTTAACCATACAATTTGGGGTCTGAAACTTACCCCTGTATATTCATATACAACTTCTGTCAACATTAGGTACTCACTGGAAATTACTTAGGAGCGAATACAAAACGACCCAAATACACCTTAGATATAGAAACAACCACATGGTGACAAGCCAAAGCAGATGCTGCAACAAACGTCAGGAAGCTAACTCAGCATAATTGGGCCATTAGAAGTGGAACTTCTCTTCCAGATTCTAGGACTTCGACTTATCGGTCTTTGACTAGGACTGGTAGTTGATGGCGGGTTTTAAAGATGATCTGTAAAGAGCACCATATCTGGCAGCCAAGAAGGTTTTGCCTAAGGCTGCACATATCGACTGGTAAAACACATACTTCAATGATTCTGCAGATATGATGACGAAAAGGATTTACTTCCTTGGAAACTATGCCTCAGATTAATGAAGCTCCATCCTGCTCAAGAAAAGCTATGTATTGGTCATGATGTTGCAAGCTATGTTAGATCCTTAGAGGTAGCAAAATTACCATCTTTGCTATGGGTCGGTTCAGGTCGGCCATAAACACTTTTAGTCCAACTTATTTAGATTTTTATGAATAACTAGCCAGTCAAATATGATTGTGAAAATGTGAATTAAAGATACAAAAAAGAAAGCAAATGATTGTGTAATACAAAGGATGTTTATTACAATAATAGGAAAGAAAAATTTTTTAAAAAAAGTAACTCACAGCAATCATCACAAGTCGTCTCACCACCACAATATCAGATACCCTATTGGAGGAATCTTCAACATAAGTACCGTCTTTTGTAGCCAGGTGCAATCCTTTCTCAAGGAACAGATTATGGATCCTTACATTAAGCCTTAGATGAAAATTTTGTAGTGTGAACTCCCCTGAAAAGCACTAAAACAACCCACAGATTATTATACCATTATAGAAATCAAAATCAATAACTGTTGTATCCGTATGATCAAAAATGTTCTCTTTGCCATATGTTTTAACCTCGATGGATTCAATTGCCATCAATGGATGCGTGAAATCATTAAGAATAACAATAAAGATAAAAAATTAAAAATCTTTACTTGTTGTAACCACATGATCAGTTGGATTGCTGCTATGTTATGTTGGGATATATTCAATTGAGAAGGTAGCATCTTGACAATAATTTCATCATTCTTTCTTGGGGCATAATCAAATAACATTACGATTATTCATCAACAAAAAAAGGTTATTATATTAAAATAAAATAAATTCAAAATTCCAGTGATTATTTATGAAACCCTAACATTGTTATATGAATCAAGATTAGCAACATGAAATTGATAAAATATTTTATTCGTACCAAATTCAAGGCCATCTCATTGGTTGAATACGTGGTTGATATCATCATTCAGTGATTATTTAAGAAACGCTAAATTTGAAATTAGAAATAGGGGATACAGAAGAAAAAACCCTAGATATCGGATACAGAAGAAAATCCCTAAGAACCCCTAAATTCGAAGAGAGAAATTGAGGATACATGCCGACTGCTAAAAACCCTAATTTTGAATGATGACAAATAGGGGATACAGAATGAATGAATGCATTCGGTGTATTTATACGTACCGATCGCGTTACTTCTATGCTAACGCGGGTCGACGTCAAAGTAAACGCGGTTTCTTTTATTATTTTTTTTAATTTTAAGTTTAATTTAATTCTGTTTTTAATTCATCTATTTTCTAATATTTTTACTTTACTAATAACTCCAAAATTTAACAAAAATTATTATTATTATTATTCCATTTTTAAATAACAAAGATATTGTTGATGACAAATATAATAATAATAATCATTATTATTATTATTAAAATTCAATTACCTTCTATACTTATATGGCATTGAAACATATATTAAATATATAAATATATAAAATCGATGTAGTATATAAAAAATCAATATGAATATTTCGATGGTTAATAGTTTTATAAGTTATTAGGTTTTATTAATATTCAAGTGTATTAAAAATTATGGACTTAAGTATCAAACATGATAGATATGTAAATTGATACAATCATAAGTTTCTTGTTTACAAAAGAAAAAATTAATTTACATCTATCTACATATTTATATAATATTTATAATATACATAAAGAGTTTAAGTACAAAGTCTTAAACACTTAAAAAGGATATGATTGAAATTACCGATAAATTTCTTAATCAAATGAATCTGGAGCAAAACGGTAGTCTCCTATGATTTTCTAACCTATTCAAACAAAACTTTGCAAGCTTCATAAGAAAACAATGACTGTAGTAACACCCTGAAAATTGGGAAGAAAGGACGAAGTCTTATGCAACAGAAAAACCAATAAATTTAAATAATAGATAATTGTTTTATATTTCAGCCCTAATTACTAGGGAAGCCATAACCAATACTTCTAATTTTACTATTCCAAAATATGATTTAAAGAGCAGATGGTGACAAATAAGGAAGTATAATGGTTAAGTAGTTAACAATACAAGCATAAGTTTCCATAATCCTATCAGCAAGAAAGAAAGATAAAGTATAACATCATACAATTCATACAAGGCGTGGTATTTGGCACCCAACTAACCTACAAAGAAAATAAAGTCCTTTATTTCAGACAAGTAAAATAGCAGTTCCACCAAAGGAACAAAAAGCACGCAAACAAGGCTTTAGAGCACAATAAAACTTGTTATGAATTCTATCCTCAAGTATCATGACAACACTCAAATGGCGCTTGTACATTCGCCCCATATCAAAGAGGACTAACAGAATAGGTACTTTCCACACAACCCAAGAATGACAATAATCCAATTCATGAACAAACTCGTTACACCTATCAGCTAACGAGCAAGGTATAAGGCACTATGACTATGACAGACTGAAAACTGCTAATACTAAACATTAAACACGATCAAGAAAGTCACGGAAGAAACCAACCTAAACTGAAAACTGCATTATGGAAGTATTGAATAGACATAATGACCAAACCACTCAAGTTAGAGATGATTGCTAAGCTCAGAAATATGATGGAGATGTGTGAAGTCATCAGATAAGCTGAACAAGTTCTACTATGTTCAACTTGAGGGAGGGTATAAAGAAGTGGTTGGTAGTGAGTCTTTAGATATCATTTGTTATATGAATTAGTGGTCAGTTAGTGTAATCTCCAATTTATTGGGATCCTCTGAATAAGTTTGAGTCACCCATTGTTATATTAGTCGTAAATAAAATAAATTATAATTTCAAATTAAAATAAAACATAAAAATGCAGAATGAAATAAAATAACAAAGAAAATATACTAAGAAACACAATTCTAAAGGTAAGATTAGATTGAACATATATATGCAAAGAATTTCATCTTCAAGTTATAGACCTATAACTATCTCAATTGTAATGGAGTAATTTTTAATTTAACCTATAATATGCATGTTTTTGAAGTTACGATGTACGGATTTTCACTTGATAATAATAATAATATATGAATCTTAATTTATGCTTGACCAAATTATAACTTGCGTTTGACTAACGCTATTATAACTTATTATCGCGTTTGACTTAATTGTAAATTGCGTTTGACTAACGCGATTCCAAACCGACCGAGTTTTACACATACCTATATATAGATATAGAAATAGAAATTAACACGGCAATTCTCATTGCCGCTTTCATTCCCCTTATTTTTACGTTACGTTATCACCCAAAAAGCCCTAATCCAATCCTCATCAACACTTTCATCCCCTTGTTTTTACTGTTTGTGTTATCACCAAATATGAAAAAGCCCTATATCATACAGATGCTTCTCCAAGATTGCAGGAATATGGGGCAAGTTTCTTCCTTTCTTTTATTTTTAAGTTTCTTTCTTTCTTTTATTTCAAGTTTTAAATGATGCTTAGGCACATGGATGCATTGATCTTATTTTGTTTCATTCTGGACTCATGGGGTGTACTCATCGCTGTAAATTATGCTTCTTAATATTCTTATGGGTTTTTCAGAGGGAAATGAAGATGATTAGACTACTGATATTGCTCTTCGTTGATTTTCCTGTTTTTTTTCACTCTTGTTTCGATTTCCTCCAAGTTTGAGTGTTCATGATCACATTGTGTAGTTTTTACAGGTTTGTTTGATGCCAAATACCATGAGGTGACGTCATCATGATGACGATGTACTTGTTATTATCAGATTCTCATGATCATTTTCTTTCTTTCATATGCTGTGAGTTTTAGATTATTTTTGTTGTGCTAATAGGTCCAAGAAAGCTCATTTAGTTATTGAATTTGACCTTTTTCCTTAATTTCCCCCCTTTTTCCTTTTTCCTCATTTAGTTATTGAATTTGACCTTTTTCCTTAAAGCTTTATATTAGACTTTCTAGTTAAGTCAATATTGTTTCTCATTGCATAATTAGCCATCGGTTTCTTCCATTTTGTGGGTGGAGACAAGTGTAGACTTATGCTTATTCTTGTTTTTCTTTACATTGGAGTTTGAGAGCTTATTTGGGAAGGGTTGGTGAGTGATAAATGGCCACTTCATTCAGCTTTAGGTCCACTGCTAGATATATGGATAAGCAAACTATCTATTTTTTAAGGCAGTTTCTTTGTAGATTTGTAGCTCACAAGTGCTTATGTGTGTTCTCCTTGCTGCATCTTGCAGATCTTGTAGGTCATCTTTACTGATGTTAGTTCCTGTGTTGCTGGATAAAGCTGTATGAGTCATTCTTCATGACTTCACTTTTCTTATATTTCATTTAATCTAATTTCGTCTCTTCTTGTCTTGGGTATCATTATTGCTGTTACATCTGCCTTTTTCCCCCTTCTTTCATGTTCCGATTTTATCATACAGAGGTATTTGATCTCCAAGATTGCAGGAATATGGGGCAAGCTTGTTTCTTTCTTTTATTTCAAGATTTAAGTGATGCTTAGATGTACATGGATGCATTGATGTGACCCAATACTCGGGTAGAACAGAAGATGATGGGGACTACTGATGTTGCAGGTGGATCACTAGGACACTATTTTTTTTCTTTTGTTTCTCTTATCCTGTTCATTTGATTCCATGGTTTTCTCTCGCGTGTAAGCTTTCTGCTGCCAAACACTATGGCCATATCATCATGATCACCATGTGCTGGTGGTTTTAGTTTGATTTTCCTGATCATTTTTCCCATGATTTATTGTCGGTCTTAGCTTGTGTTATCGTACCACCAGGTCTAAGAAAGGTCACGTGGATTGGACTACTCTATATTAAAAGTAATGGTCTTTTCTTGGCTATCTGTCTCTTCATATCGTGACCCACACTTGCACAATTTTCTAGAATGACAATGATCAAATATGACCAAAAGTGAACTTCAAAGTAAATGACCATCAAATTAAAGCTTTATGCTTGTGAATGTTAGGTTGAAGGGTTCATAAAGAAGTGGATCAATAGCAAATCAATTTGGGATGGTTATGAGAAAAGAAAGTCAATGTCGAAAAGTTACTCAAAGAAGATGTAGTTCATTTTTTAGAGCGCCCACACGTAACGTGCTCACTTCACCGCTCCAAATGAACAAGCAAGAGAGTGATGACGAAAAGTAAAATAAGAGGTTAAAGTTGAAGTCTCTTATCAGTTTTGGACTACACCTCTTTATTATAAAGCTTTATATTAGACTTTTTGATTAAGTCCATATTGTTTCTCGTTGCATAATTAGCCATCGGTTATTTCCATTTGTGCGGCAGGTGTAAGACTTGTGCTTGTTCTTGGTTTTCTTTATATTGGAGTACGAGAGTCTATTTGTAAGGGTCCAGGAGTCATAAGGGGCCACTTCATTCAGCTATAGGTCCACTGCTAGATATATAGATAAGCTAACTATATCTTTTTTTTGGCAGTTTCTTTGTAGTGGCAAGGGCTTATCTGTGTTCTCCTGGCTGCATCTTGCAGATCTTGTAGGTGATCTTTACTGACTTTAGTTCCTGCGTTACTGAATAAAGCTTTTATATAATCTAATTTCCGCTCTTCTTGTCTTGGGTATCATTATTTGCTGTTACATCTGCCTTTTCCCCCTTCTTTCGTGTTACTGGGATGCGTGAAGAGATGTTGTTTTTGCCACGGGGTTGGGTAGAACTCAAACGATTGGATTTGTTGCTTTTAATGGATAATCAGCACATATAATTTTTCGTTGCTATTATTCTTTGTGCGTGTAAGCAGTACACTTTGTTCTGTTTGTAGGATTATTTGCTGCCAACTTCCATGGTCCAGTTGTCCCTATTTGCTGTTTTTGTGTAATTCCTTTGTTTCTTTTCTTCTTTAGACTTATCGGTATACTTACTGTTATTTCTTCATTTTCATGAGTGCAAGTAGTTTTGTGGAAATAGTGAAGATTCATAGGAGCCAGTACCAACTGTTGTAAATGATTGGGCTGTTGTACTTTCTAGTGTGGATTATTAGGTATATCTATTTTTCGTTGCCACTAACTTATTCTTTCGTTTCTTGATTTATCTAGTGTATGAGCTTCCATGATGGATTATGTTTTGTCTGTGGGTTCCTTTTGTGGTACGTAATTTCCTGCTAATATGGTTGGCTATCGAGTGATATGTTAGTAAATCTAATTCTTCGATGCACAAGAAGTTAAGGAGATAGGACTGAAATGATTGGATTGTCGTTCTTGCTGGTGTGGACTGTAAGCATTTCTCTCTATTTCTTTGCCGCTAACTTGTTCTTTCAATGGTTTCTGGAATACCCTTGTATGTGTGAGTTTGCATGATGAGATACCGTATTGTATGTAGGAGTTTTTGTCTAGTTTTTTTGTTGATGGGTGTATGAATGCTTATTCAAGTATTGGACTTATTGGCATTCATGGTTTTTGTTGCCATCTGTGGATCCTTTTGGACCTAGGCATTGCTTTTGTAGAATGAAAGTAATGTCATATGTCAATTTCACTTGTTGGGACTAAAAGGTAAAACGGGTTCGGTTAATTATATGAATGGATATCTTAGTAGCCTAATTGGTTGTATTAATTGTCAATTGTATTTTGCAATATATTATTATTAAGTAGATGGTATATGTATATTCAAAGGTTGGTACTATTCTGCAACCATCTCCTTGTAGTTCCCCTACCTGTATCTTGCAACCTCTATTTTTTCATCTTCCTATTCCACTAATAAGATTGTTTGTCAATAATTCAAGTCGTCATTCTGTTTTAGTACTTATTGGTTCTGTCTTTGATCATGATTTTTGTTATCGTTGCTCTTCTGTTTATAGGTCTAAGAAAGCTTGTAGGTAGATTGAACCATTGCCCTTCCAGGTTTGTTTCCACCTGTTGAGAGTTTTCTGGATCATTGTGAGCTTTTTGAAAGTATAATATAAGTATCGTTATACATGGTTTGCATGCCACTTCTATATAAAAAATTAAAGTTGTATTGATGCTATCCTGTAGCATATTCAGAAACAGTATTTGACCTTTGCTTTCTTTTGGAGCCGATCATAACAGCAAAATTCGTACATATGCTAGCTCTGTACTTTGCATTGCTTAATTGTTGAAGTTTTCAAGTATTTATTCGGAAAGATTGACGAGGTTAGTATATTAGTTTCACAAGAAATGGTTATCTTCCTGACTGGACTGTCAGTTCGTTTCAGTAGAAACTTGCATTTTTAAAATGAAGCAATAACACGAATGAAATTGCCTGACATGAGACACGAGTTGTAAGTCACCCAGTCTGAAACAAATCAATCGACAATTATTGCCTAAAATTGTTCCTCTATGCCACCCCTTACGTTTTTTCTCTCTAATAAGTGATGCGTAAGGTATATGTTAATCGGTTATATTTTGATACACTTTTCTTCCACATTTAGTCATTCCCTTATGATTTTTGTTGCAAGGATCAATCTAGGGGACAGATATACTACATCTGTTAGGAAGAACGTAGGTCACCTTGAAGCATGTGAGTTTCGTTTGTGCTGATCTAAATTTATTGTTCTTAAGGTGACATAATGATTTAGATGTTTATTACTTTTGTCTAGTTTTTTATCTTTGTGTTGCATTTGTCTAGGAAGCTTGATGACATTATACTAAACTTAAGGGCTTTATGATGGTATATATGGTGTTTGTATAACTTATCAGTTCAAGAAAATTTATTACTTCCTTGGAAACTATGCCTCAGATTAATGAAGCTCCATCCTGTTCAAGAAAAGCTATGTATCGGTCATGATGTTGCAAGCTATCTATGTCAACTCCAAAATGAAATCCAATAACACTACATGAAAACCTATTGATTCAATCAGTAGAGCTCATTGTATCTTTTGTCTTAAATCTTAAAATTATATTAACCGAGATGCATCTAGTTTAACTTCCCAAAAGCAATCCCCGGTTCAATTAAAACAGATGGAAACAAACAGGGAAGGAAACAGTCCGGTCCAAACACAAGTCCAAACACAAGCTTTCTTAGTCTTATCAACAAGATAGCAAAACAGAAGTAACCATTTCATCATTTTAGAAAGACGGATTCTCAGTATTATTGAGAATCTAGATCATGAGACATAAAGACAGCCTGAAGTCACCAAGACGTCACAGCAATGAGATAAGGAACAAAGAACAATGAGATAAGGATATATGAAGCAACATGACACAAATCAAACTGCAAAAGTCCAGCTCCGTTGTTTCTACAAACATGAATGTGCAACCATCGACATCGAATGTAAAGCCAAGAGCATCCAAGAAAAGAAAAATGGAAATGACATAAAAACAAACATAACTAAAAGTTACAGAGAAGAGAAGGGCTCTCCACAGACAACCATATTGGCAGGTTCACATCGAATTGCCTAGAGCAAGATGTTTGCACCTACGAAACATATACAACCTGTTATATCAAAGGATTTCCCGAATCAGTATACAATCTATTTAAAAGGATAAATGGAAGCAATAAAGCGGTTGTAATTGGAATAGTCACCAAACGAATTAGGAACCTTGTCTGCATGAAACACAACCATTAGCAATTGGAAGCTTTTTAGTACCTATAGGCAAAGAAAACAAGATACAGTTCCCCTTACAATAACAAAGTGGTAATAAAATCCAAACAAGCATAAAAACATACAAGCATTATACTGAAACTGGCGACAGAATTCGTAAAGACCAATCCAGTGGCCTGTTGGCGCGAACTTTAACCCCCAAAGCAAACAAAAACTAACATATAGATCATCCAAGCAAAACAGAAACTGAACAAGCCAGGTATCACAACCACATCTTAATTTTCATCTATTACCAAATCAGGTTGTGTGACTATAGGCTTCTATCGCTATCAATCATAACAACTGAGGAATCAAAACTATCAATTACAGAAGCTACAAGAAAAACCTTAATTAAAAGGTATGGACAAAATAATATGACGTCTCTATTTCTAACTCTCCATAACCGATCCAAAACTGAAAAAGGAACACAAAACAAATACCGATCATGATCATGGTACGTTCCAAGGGCAAGGACATGTGTACCAATCAGAAAAAGAGCATGAGAAGAAAATGCTATCATTAAAAACCAGAAAACCAATAGTGCTAAGAAGAAAAATGAATCATAGGTTTAAGATAAGACCATAAGATGTTATCACAACACATGGACCGATAGCACCCGACGTACTACAAACAGAAAACTGTCATCTTACTTCATATAGATAAAATGAAAGTCAATCCCAAAAAACAAGACTTCAGAAAACAATTCCACTACTCGAGCTGCAACGCTCAGACTGCAAAAACTAAATACACAATCAATAACACCATGTATCATGAAACCTAGGACACCTATGACCAAAGCAACATGAAACAAAGGAGAGAAAGATATCTACAACATACAAACGTAAACTAGATAAGACCCATGTAACTACAGTGGAACTATTGCAAGCAATACTGATACGTGAAAGATAGGTTAAAAAGATACTGAGCCTAACAACCTGATTAAACCTTGGATAAAGTAAATAAACACCACCAAGATCAATCAGATTTGCGATAAGATGAACTTTTAGTGACAAAGCAATCAGCACCACACTAAGAACGATCAACAATCGACTCCTATTTTGAGTTAAGTACTCAGAAAAGCTTCATAAGTTGTGATGTGTTTAAAACTGAAGATGATGTCCTCTAATACAACTTGGAAGTTTTTTTATAGGCTGGAATATGTAACCAAAGCAAACATTTAATCCTTGCTTTGGGAAAGACAAAAAAAAAACTTTGAAAAACTGATAAGTAGTTGAAACATTAAAAAGTGCAGCAAACTAGGTGAATAATAAATAAAAACCAACTCTCCAGGCTGAAAATGCAAATCTCAAAAAGTACTCTTTGAAGAAACTTGATTACTGTTTTTTAAGGGTTCATGGGCTTGAATCACAGCTAAGACTAGTGGGCTTCCATGAAATCACACTCATGCCCCTAGGAATTTTAGACCAGAGTAAATCTTGTGAACCATAATCTGGCCCAAGGGAAACACCATACACAAAATCGGTCTTATACTAATCAGATTCAATGTATTAAGCAGTCTTGATGCACCTGCATCAAATACCAAGATAGGAAAATTAGAATGACATCATCAAATAAGGATAAGAAAATGTTATGGACAACATAAGGCCTTTCCACAACCAACCACATTGGCAGGTACTCATCAGATTGCCTAGAGTAAGATGTTTGCACCTCAGAAACTTACACAACCTTAATAATCACAGGATTTCCAGAACCAATACAATCTCATTTAAGAGACTAAATGAAAGCAATAAACGGTTGTAGTTGGATTAGTCACCAAATGAATCAGGAACCTTGACAGTATCAAAGACAACCATCACCAACTGGAAGCTTTCTAGTAGTATATATCTGCAAAGTAAACAAGATAACCCTTTGTAACATCCTATCATTCGGTCTGGTAATTTCTATTATTTTAATTGATTATCTATTTGTTTTAGAAATTATTTAATATTATGTGTTTCGTAGTGAAACGTAGATAAATAATCCCTTTGACTTATTGTGACTAGTAAAATATTAGTTGATTCAAAATTTGTAAGTTTTTGATTTTCTGCGACACAAGGGTTGTGTCGCAGGTTGTCTGTGCGACACAATGGTTGTGTCGCAGGACTGTGTCGCAAAACGGGCTGAACTGAAATTAATTAAGGAGCTTAAGTGTAATTTGAAATTATATATATATAATCACCGCCCAAACACTCCAGATAGTTTCCTTACATTCTAATTTCGTTCCAAAGCATAAAAATTAAGAGATAAAGTGAGAAAAAGTTGAAAGTTGGGTTTTGATTCATTTGAGGTAAGGTTGTAATTATTATGTGTTATTATTGTTTATAAGTTAATTACACGGATTGATATAGGTTAATTTGAGTATTACATGTTTGATTTCGTGAATTTTGAATCTGGGAACTGGTCTGTTCTTCATTGCGACACAAGGGTTGTGTCGCAGGTTGTGTCGCTTAAATGTTATGCGACACAGTTGTTATGTCGCTAAAGGCGGCCATTTTGAGTATTGCGACACAATGTTAGTGTCGCAGGTTTCTGTTGTGCGACACAGTGGTTGTGTCGCTAAGTTTATAAAAGAGATTTTTGTTTTGCAAATTTTGAAAATGCGTATTTGAGACGCGGTTTTGTGAAAATCTCACTAACTCGGATTTAATTGAAAATTTCATGGTCACTTGGAAACAACCTAGTAATCAAGGCTATATTTTATTAGCCTAGGCTGTTTTTGGCCATTCGGGGTCATCTAGGGCCCGAAAATGGCATTTTTCAGTTTTAAGCGGCATTGCGGACTTTTTCTGAGCTTATTTCTGATTGAACTTTTGTTTGCCTAGACTTCAGGGATTACCTGATTTGATAAACGGACTATAATGATAATTATGGAACGAACTTCTGACTTGTTTACGATTTTCTGTTTCATATCAGCGTAAGACTCAGTGATATAAGAATCCTGAGTGTGGAGACGTCAGAGGTATCGGTGAGTGGATTCAGAACTCATCATTTGATTTAGTTGTAACTATTTGGTTACAACAAGTAAACATAGATGTGTGTTAGACTGTTTAGTCTTGATTATTGAATATTGATCTACGTGATATGTGAACTATGTGTACTATGTTATTGAGGTCAACGTGTAGTTGGACTTCTGGTTATTATGTGTTTTACACAGGTTTTGATTCATTTGTTGTGTTTGAGACCTGTGTATGTGTTTAATAACCAGTAGTTATCGGTCTATTCTGTATTGGCCATACGGATTGACGGTAAGTGTTCTTGGGGGAATCCCCGGGTATTATGATATCCCCAGAGCCACCGATCCTCATTGAATTATGTGTGTTTACGATTATTTGGTGTAAACTGCTAGTTATGCTAAGTTGAATGGAGTGTGATGAATCTATTCACTTAGCTTCGTGCTAACCCCTCATTTTACTTCCTGCAGGATATGTTTTGTTTAATTGTGGGTGCAGGAGGTGATTGGTTGATCAAGGAATGTTTGACTGCGCTTTAGGCCTCTGATATGGTTTTGTAATAAACCTTGTTTTGTAAATTTTTATAATACCCCGCCTTTGGTAGTCTTAAACAGTTTGAATGTAATGTAAATATTGAAAAATATTAACTGTTTATGTATAATGTTTGATATATACTAAGGTAATGTATTTTAAATTCATGCTTCCGAGTTTATCAATATTATATTCTTAAATAGAAAGAGGGGTGTTATAAGTTGGTATCAGAGCATAGATTTGGGTGAATTGTACATTGGTAAGTGTTCAATCCCAAATCTGTTACGCATTTTGTCAAACATTTCTGGGTATGGGATTTAGCATTGGTTATGAATCGGTTAGTAGATAAGTACTAACGATTAACAAATTTTGAGTTGTTGTTGTGAAAACAGATATGGCAGATAACGAGCAACCGACCACCAACCCTAACAATGCCTCTAGGATCGATGTTCCTCCTTCAGATATTCATAATGAGAGACATGATCATGAGGGTACTTCTATTCCTGCTCATGAAGAATCGAATAGAGACAATTATCTTTTTCAACTAGAAGATGAGTTAATTAATCTTAGAGAATTTAAAAGGCAAACTGAAACTGCCTCATCTCAGCAACGTTCTCAGCAACAGATACATGTGTTTGGTAATATTCCTACCTTTCAGTCAAATAAACAGTGTTCATTCAAAACGTTCATGGCAAGTAAACCACCGGAGTTTAGAGGTAGTACAAATCCATCTGTAACTTTAAATTGGTTAAGGGATATTGAGCGGAAATTTGATGTTACTCGCTGTGAAGAAGAATCCAAAGTGTTTTATGCTATTCAATGTTTAAAGGATGAAGCTATGGTTTGGTGGGACTCAATTACTGGTCATTTGACTCAACAACAGAGAGAAGCTATTCGATGGTCTGACTTCCATCAAGCTGTTTGTAATCAATACTGTTCCATCAAGCTGTTTGTAATCAATACCGTTCCGAACCTTGAACCAAATGTAATAACAATATATATATATAGATATGTGGATATATATATATATATAAGAAATCACAGTTCGCGTTAATTATATAATGTGTATAGCAGGTATTATAACGTTTGACTTAAATGAGATTTTATGATTTTTGAAAACTAAAAGGGATCACAACGTGTCGTTTTCTTTTAAAATAAAGTTACATGGTATTCAAGCCCGTCGATGGCAAAAGTTATAAACCTAGTTGAGTGAACAACTGACATAGACTGACTATTGAGTCGTCTACATATATTAATTTAAACTCTTGCGTTTAGGGCGCTAAGAGACTTGTTTGGACAATTAGATAAAATTGTTTTTGCTAGCACGCTCGGACTCAGGTGAGTTCACAGCCCCACTTTTACGGTTTTACTGTTTTCAACTTGGGGTGAAAAACATATAACTGAATGTATGCAATTATTAAAACCTGACATTGTATCCTTATGAGCGACTAAGTTGGATAAGTTGTAGTGCCGAAGTCCTAGCATGCAATACTATAACCATTAGTTAGATGACGCTAACCACTGAGTATACAGATAGTACTATCGGGTTTGACAGGCCCATCCCACGTTTATTTTAGTTAGTAGCGCTAACTAGCGACCTTGTTCGCACGATTTTGGGGACGAAGTATACTTAACCGGTCTAAGGCAAACGATTCATTTGTGTTGTGGTTTGGTTATAGACTTAGTTCGACATATTAACTCGACGGTTTAGCTAACCCTCGGGGGATCGTAGTCAGAGGTTTTGATTGATTTAAATTGAGAATAATCGCACAATAGGCCTTTGTTGCCATTTTTGATCTGTTGATAAAATGTTTATAAATGATGGTTTATGATAGAGTCATTAAACCTGTGAATTCACTCAACGTTATGTTGACCTTTTAAAAATATGTTTCTCAGGGGAATTAGCTATGCCGTAAGACACATGCATATTGGGACCGTACTTGCCACGATAAATTAGGATGCCATATTTTAAATTTGAACAATGGGATTAATTGACTTGTTGTCTTATTTATGAAATCCCGAAACTGGTAATTTGTTGAAAACAATGTATTTGTAACATTGCTATTTTGACGGCTTAATAAGCCGTAACATTTGTAAAATAATTATTGGCATCCTAATAATATAGATGTTCTGCGATAATCATATGCTCGAGGTAATGTTATTCGATCGTCGTCACGCCCCGAAAGCTTCCGCATGATTAACTGTAAACGTCAATTTTGGGGGTGTGACAATAAGTATAGAGAAAGTTAATCAAGAACCAAGAAAACACTGAAACGCACAACCAAAAATATAATTTTCTTCCTTTTTCACGCGCATCCAAGTTTAGTCAACTTTACTTTGGCCAAAACCAAAAATATTTTTTGTTCTTTTGAAAAAGCCACGGCCAAAAATTGTGAACTTTTATTTTCAAAATTCATTTATTTTTGCTCAGATCTGAAACTGGGAATTTCAACACAAGAGATGCCGATTTCGTCATGGCAGGAAACATACACGTAACACGGTGGCATAATGTAAATGCCATCCCATTGTTGTCTTGCCAAAATACAAAATAACCTGATCATCATAGCTAAACCTACATCGAAACCATTAACCAACAAATTTCAAGCCATCCGAGCATAAACCCATATTGAAACCATCAATTTTAAAACAGATTTTGGTGAACCAACATCAAAACCTACAAAGGGCTCTTTTACAACCCACGGCATAAAGACACATCAAAACCGTCAATAAATCAATAATTTCCAACATATTTTGACAGACCAACATCAAAAACCAAACGGGAAGTTTTTTAAAACGAAGGGATAAAGACATATTGAAATTGTCAACTTTAAACAGCTTTCTGCAAACCAACATCGAAACCGACAAGGGACGTTTTTTACAAGCCACGACATAAAGCCATATCGAAACGGACATTTTTGAACAGATTTTGGCAAACAAACATCGAAACAGACAAAGGGACAACTTTCACAAGCCACGCCATAAAGTCATAGCCGTCAATTTTGAATAGATTCTGGAAAACCAACACTGAAACCGACAAAGAACATTTTATACAAGCCCCCATAAAGCCATATCGAAACCGTCAATGTTAAACAGATTTGACAATCCAACATCAAAACCGACAAGGGACGTTTTCTAAAAGCCGCGACATAAAGCCATATCGATACTGTTAAATTGAACAGATTAGCAAACCAACATCAAAACTGACAATAAACGTTTTTTATCAGCCACGACATATATGCCACATTGAAACCGTCAATTCTAAACAGATTTGGCAAACCAACATCGAAGCCGACAAGGGAGGTTTTCACAAGCCACGTCAGAAAGCAACATCGACACCGGCAATTTACAATAGATTTTGGTAAACCAACATCGAAACCCACAAGGGACATTTTAACAACCACGACATTCATCCACATTGAAACCGTCAATTTGATAAGAGTTTGGCAAAGTGACATCGAAACCGACAAGGGACGTACTTTACAAGCCACAGAATAATGCCACATCGAAACCGTCAATTTTATAAAGATTTTGGCAAACCAACAAGGGACGTTTTTTTAATAGGCCACCTCGAAACAGTTATTTTTAAACAGATAATGGCAAACCAACATCGAAACCGACAATAAACATTCTTTAAAAGCCACGGCCTATACGCCACACTGAAACCGTCGATGTTAAACAAATTTTGCCAAACCGATAACTGACGTTTTTTACAAGCCACGGAATAAAGCCATTTGGAAACCGTCAATTTTATAAAGAATTTGGCAAACCCAGTATCAAAACCAAAAAGGGACGTCTTTTACCAACCACATTAAAAATCCATACTGAAACAGTTAACTTTGAACAAATTATGGCAAACCAACATCGAAACCGACAATAAATGTTGTCAACAAGTCAGTTTCTAGAACCAAATGTACAGAACAGCACTGGTTGCAATCTAAAATTTTCAAAAGAACACATGACCTTATTTCTGAAAGCCTGACCAAATTGAGCGGCAGCAAACGGAAGCTTGTTCCCATTATAATTTGTACAAGTCTCTTATTCCCATTATAATTCGTACCAGTCTTTGAAGTTAACAAACATGCCTTCTGCGGTTTCAGGACGCATGTACCTGCATATCAAAATGAAAATAAATGCAAGAAAGTAAAACCATAGCCTCCTTATAATACAATACTTTCATTTCTTTTTCCGGCTTCTTTTCTTTACCTTGACTTCCCTCTTTTCTCCAACATTCTTTATCACCCCTCTCCCCATTCTCACAAAGTTTCCTTTTTTCACCACAAATTAAAGAATTTTTAGAAACCCTAATATCAATATCAGTATACTCTCTTGAACTATGCTCGCTTCTTTAACTACTTGGCATGATCACTAATTATCATAAATAAAAAAAATCGACAGCAACAAACCGTAAAATAGAATTAGGTCAAAACCCTAATAGAATGAAATTTGAGAACTTCTATGTAAATTTATAAAACACATGGATAGCAACAAAAGCAGTTGAAGCAGAAACTATGAATTATACTCCATACACAACAGTTTAGACAATAAAACCCTAATTTCGAAATTATATATCGGGAATACTTACAGAATGCTAAAAACGCTAAATTCGAAGAGAGAGTAGAAATTGGGGATGCTTACAGAATGCTAATAAAAACCCTAATTTCGAACAGAGATCGGGTGATTAGGGGTTATGGAACGCATTCCGTGTATTTATACGTATTGATCGCGTTACTTCAACGCAAGCTCAAACTCAATACTCAGAGTCAAAGTCAAACGCGATTTCTCTTCTTTTTTTAATATTAATTTAGAAAACTATTCTAATCTCATTTATTTTACTAACTGTAAGTAATTATTACTATTACTATAATAAATAAAAATACTATTATTATTCATATTAAGAATTATATTTATTTCAATTTTCAAGAATCTCTCTCTCTTTTTACTTATAAAAGAAAACCATAATTACGTGGTCTTCTAAAAATAAACACTTAGTAAATTAATCCTAACCCTTCAATGTTTGAGTACTTTTAATTTTATCCATTAATTAAATTTTGAAAAAATGACTACCTAAATAGTAAAATGGATAAAGCACAAAGACAAAAATACCCTTTAAATGTTTTGTTAATTACCCGTGTTTATTTTTTTGGTATCCAGTTATCCACAATTTCAATCCAATTGGCTCATCTACTCCATTCCTTCACCTTTGTTCTGCGATGAAAACCCTTCAATTCTTGCGCTGCTACAAGAAATAAATATATCAGGGCTGAAGAGGAGTATATTCATGGCTTGTGACCTATTAATTTTAGAGCATGACCTACTATTCAATAATACATAAGTTTTATTTTTTACTAATAAGGTTTTATGGTGCCAAAGTTATTTCTTCAATTGATCTTTCTTGTGCTCCTTGTCCACTTCTATCATTCTTTGTAGTTCTTGCATGTTACTAATTAAAATTAAAACTTATGTTGTTAGATAGTATAACCATGACATCAACACCTTCCACAGTTTCTCCTGCTTTTACGGTTGGCTCGAGCAATGCTTGCAAAGTAGGTTGTTAAAACTTATCAAAATTAAAACCTATGTTGTTGTTAGCGTATTGTCCTCCTTGAAATCGCAACTATGTATTAAGGAGTACTACAATTTCTGTTTGTTTACTAATATGTAAAATGTACACCATCAATGTACCAAACATGCTTATCGGAACATAAACACTTAACCATTCTACATTTAACTTAATTATGAATTTATAACTTCAGCATTACCATAAAAAAAAAAATACTTTTATCGTATTTTAAAATAAAGAAGTCATTACTGAAAAATATGTCTTGTATTTTTTTTATATCGAAGAATGCTATGAGTAATCTTAAGCATGTAAATCTTAAATATATAAATCTAACCATATGATGAAACTAATTTTTGTATTTTACTTATATATGATAATGCTATATGTAGTCTTAAACTTACGTGGAGACAAGGACTTTGTTGTGTTTTTTATTTTTCAGTATAACTATTGATGTTTGTCTAAAAGTATCAAAGAAAGCTCTAAAGGCTTTTGTTAGCATTTTCCTATTTATTATTATTATTAACTAGGTTATAAACCCGCAATAACGTGGGTTGAATTTAATTTTTATTTGGTCGATTTTTTATATAGTTTATAGACCCGCGATAAGGCGCGACGAATTTAACTTTTACAAATATGTCAGATATTTAAGGTGCGAAAGTATAATTATACAAAAAAATGTTGATCATTGCTAGTTTATAGACCCGCGAATGCGAGACAAATTTGATTTTAATAAAATGGATAAAATATTGTGGCTGATTTTCTTATATAATTTATAGACTCTTTAATTTTTATAAATGAATAAAATATTTAGTCTAATTTTTTAATTAAAATTAATACATCAAATATTTAAGGGGTCAAATGTGTTATTATACGAATGAAATTAAGATCATTAGATCGTAAAGGGTGAAAATAATGAAGGGCTAAAATTTATCCATAATATCCTCTTTTAATTATATACAAAGATATAAAAATATAAAAATATTAATATTTTATCAGCATTATTTGTAGTACCAGATTGAAATTGTACTTAGTAAAATTAAAATTAAAATTAAAAAATTGGAAATCTTTGACTTTGACCTAGATCTTGACCGGCGTTGAAGTAACGCAACCGATAAGTATAAATACACGTCATTCCACATCGACTCAGTAGCTCCTATTTCTCATCACTCTCTTCTCTTCGGGTAATCGCTTCTGAGTTTTTACTTTCTTTCAATCCTACTTAGGTTTTTTCTTTTGATCCCGTCAAAGTATTCGAATTTATTGTATTTTCTTTTGATTCTGTCAAGTTCCAAAAAATTAGGGTTTTTTCTTTTGATTTCGTTTAAACGATCGAATCAGGGTTTATTTTTTTAAAGAATTTTTTTTTAGGGTTTTTTCCTTTGATTTCGTTAAAATCTTCGAATTTAGGGTTTTTTTTTTTTTCTTTTGATTTCGTTAAAATATTCGAATTTAGAGTTTTTTTCTTTGCTTTTGTTGAATTTGAAAAAATTAGGGTTTTTGTTTTGTTTTGTTTTGTTTTCGTTAGCACTTTCGAATTTAGGTGGTTTTTCCGTCAAATTTCAAAAAATTAGAGTCATTTCTTTTGACTTTTTTAAATTCTCAAAAGTTAGAGTTTATTTCTGTTGATTTTGTTACAGTTTTCGACATTAGGGTTATCAAAAGAAGAAGTTCTGCATGAAGGTCCGTCCTGTGTAGTTGTCTCTAAGTTATCAAAAGAAGAAGATACGGAAGCATGGTTTCTGGAACCATATGATGTGGATCATAGTGTTGCCAACTGCAAGAACCTTATAGCAATGGCATTGTTCGTGTTTCTGATAATAAGGTTCCTCTCCCTAATAAGTCAAAATCCTTTTCTTGAGTTGGTTATTGAGTTCTTGATATTCACAGCCTATATATCTACCTAAATCTGTAGTTATATTTGTTGATGATCGTATTTGTATTGTAGATAGTTACTGATCCAAGGTATTTGTGGATCATAAGCTATTGTAGAATCTACATATCCAACCTATTCAAGGACACTTGGACAGCTCACTGTTAATGCAGAAGTAGGTTTGTCTCTAAAACTAAAGTGAGGTTAACGTTTAAGTTCTCCAGAGGTGTAGGGACCTTCTGATATATTACTGGAAATATCATAATGCAATGACTCATTTTCTTTTGATAAATTACTGGAATTATCATAATACACTGACTCATTCTGATTATTAATTGAATCTATGCAGAACAGGACACTGATTATTGAGTTTTTAAACTTTCATGGTAATGGAAAGCATGATTTGCTTGGGTAAGACAACCATTTATCTATGAAGTCTTCATTATTTCAAGTGCTTATCTTTTTAATTATTTTTCTGTCCTTTTTTGTTCTTTCATTCTTCGGGGCCTTGCAGCAAAGCTCAAAAGTCACTTGCTGAGTTAGAACATATATTTTCTAGTAAGCTGGGAGAGAACTTATTCTTACCCATGACTGTTACAAAAGATCATCAGACAAAGGTCCTAAACACACATCCCTAACTCTGTACATGCATGTGTATGGATCCTTAGGTTATAATTTTGTGCTTTAGTCTTACCCTTACTTGAATAGATCAACAACGACATGCGGCAAAATAATATATTGAGAGGAAAACATATGGCAAACTGAATATTCTGATAATGTGGATACCACAGGTACTGATTTTGATTTCTATGATCTTATAATATGTGGGGTGTTTTTAGTTTTTTGGTACTGTCTAAGTAATTTTACTTAAATATGATTTTTGTAAGCGACAGATACTTATGGATAACAGGACTCGTAAGAAGATTGTTGATCTTGATGTTGATTTCACGGATCCACAGCTGTGTGCCACTTAGGTGCATTTTTCATCCTTTCATTTTTTATATTGGATTTATATCTGAATGATATTTAGGTTTTCTAGGTTCATCGATTATTTTTGTTGGTTATTTCAGGCAAAGAAATTTCATGGAGATTGTGCAGGAAGACATAAACCCGAGCATGTGCCAATCTTAATAGATTGGCTTGTTGAGACACAACAATCACCATCATATGAATTAATAGAATGATATTGGTAATATCTATTGGCAAGTTGTGTTGAGAGAGACGACGAGTTATTTAGCATTTTATGCAGGTAAAGTTATGACGTGGTTTCTGTGAATAATCAAAATGTTTATATGCTTCAGTAATTCAGTTGCCTTGTGAAATTTGAATTGTTCAACATAAAATGACTTATTTTGTCCGTTACTATTATTAAAATAATGAATGATACTCGTATGTGTCTGAAAGATTCTTCTAATTTATTATTACTGAAAGGTGTTCGTATTGTAAGGGTGAGTTTTGATGCAGCCAGTAAGATTGCTTTTTTATTATTTATATACGTCTTGGGTTCAGGTAATGGATACAACTTCCATGCAAACACAAGATAAAGGCCTGAGACAACTTGTTGCCTCAATGGTCACAGTTTTTTCCTTCTTGAAGTAGCCAAGTTTTGCTGAACTCTGAAGGATTTATACAAAGACAGTACTATGTATGCCCTTGTGTACTGAAAGTATATCTATTGGCTCGTTATAGTATATTTGAATTTATATAGTAAACACAAATAATAATAAAAAATGACAAAGTGACAGTATGCCAAACAGCCGATAGATTTAATAAAGAGTGGTCTTGGTCCCTTTAACTTTAAGTTTGTGGTTAATGTTGCTGATTTGTTGATCTTTGTTGGTTTCAGTCCGCAGTTGTGTGCTACCGTGACATGTATCAGCATCTTAGAGGAGCTTCTGAGGTGCAGTTTTCCCCATTGTTTTTCTTCGTATATTAGAAGTTATAAATCAATTAGAACTTACAAATCAATTGCTGGTTATATTTTTTAGATTGAATCTTCTTTTCTTGCAGTGTGGGTCAGTGCATCTATTCTCTTGAAGTTTTATGGACCTTCTGTCATTATTGATAGAGTCCATGAGTATCAGAGAGGAACGGACATGACTCACTTGCTCATTCCCTACTAAGGTATCTGACTATCTGGTATCCATATTGTTCAATACCTGTGTCTTGGTGCAATTGTAGAAACAAATAGGGTAATGGGCTCGGCTTACGAATTGTACAGGGGAAAGAAATGAAAAGAGAGGAAGCTGCCATCATGACCAGGTTTATTGATCCTTTTTGGTACTTCATGTATGCAAAATACTTAGAGATATCAATTAATTTCTGTGTAGGCAGTGGATTCAACGAAGACGTTTATTCCTGTCTATTAGCATGTGCTTTCTAAGATGTTTTGGTACTTCATGTTGGAGTCTTTTAATCATTGTTATCAGTTGAATCTATGAATCATTACGTTTTACAGAGATTGATTCAATGGCGAGGCATTATGTGCAATAGCGGACTGGTTTCCTCAAGTTCACAACCCATTTCGCTAATAGAATGCTCAGTTCAATCATCTTCTACAATGCATATCTCATTCCCAAAAAAGATACGAGCATTGACTTTTGAGTCAAACCTGCTATTGTTAAACTCGAAATTCTTGTGGGTTTTTCATGTTAATTTATACACAAACCTTTTCATACCTTTAGAGTCAAACCGACACATTAGGTGTGTATGTGTTTTGTTATATTTATATATATATAAAGATTCATACTGATTGTAATGCAGTTCATTGCAGCTGTAGAATGATCCAAACTGGCTCATTTTTAGGTGGTGCAGCCCCCGACAAACTGTTTGGACTGCTTACTCATTCTCCATGTGCTTAATCCTTTTTGTTGACGTAGCTATATGAATCTGTTTATCTCAGATATTGGGAGATGGAACTTTGCATTTTGTTTATGGGATCGTTGAATGGAAATCACATGTAACACTATTATTGTCCGTTGGGCTTGTAGTAGTGGTAAATTTCTTCAAGCTATTGTATGCAGATACACTGTCATTGATGCTTTTCATGATCTAAATATTTGAGAATTTAGCATATCTGCTTTTATTTTATATTTACTTGTCTGCCAATGCATAGTGGTAAAATTTTTTGGTAGTAACTTTGTTGTTGATAATTGGTTATGTTTATAATGGTTCAGGTTAGTAAACATTTGGCAATGTGAATGAACAAACACAAAAATAGACGGTTTGAGTTACACACGAGTCTGGATTTTGTATTAGCTAAAAATCAGTCTTGTGGAGGCTGTTTTCTTCAACAACTGAGACTATTTATGTGACAGATGGAAGCAGTGGTGATAAAGCATTTTTAAGCAGGCTTGAAGGTGAATCAATAGTCATAGTCAATTAGATATAAGCTAAACAACCTGATCTGTGTAGCATTGCAGAATTGACATATCTATTGATCAATAAAAAACATTTTTTTTAGAAAAGTGTGGTGATATATGATGTCCCTGATTCTTTAGCCACGTCTTTACTGTTGGCAGATTTAAGCTCAGTAATGATACTGAATGACTACTTGGAGGTTGCTTAATCTTGTATCTTGGAGGGCATAATTAGAGGTTTTGATGCAATTGCTGGTTATGTTGTCTAGGTTGACTCTTCTGTTCTTACATTGTGGGTCGGTACATCCGTTTCCTTAAATTTTTGTGGACCTTCTTTCTTTATTGATAGAGTCCATCAGTATCGCAAAGGAAGGGACATGACTGACGAGCTCATGCGCTATTAAGGTATATGTCTCTCTGGCATCTATATTGTTCAATACCTGTATTGGTGCAAGATGTAAAGACAAATGGGGTAATGGGATTGGTTACTTGACTTGCGAAATTGTATAGGAAAAAAAACTGAAAAGAGTGGAAACAGCCATCCTGACTAGGTTTATCGATCATTTTTGGTACTTTATGTATGCATAATAGATAGAGATATCTTCGGTGTCAGTTGGTACCCCGAGTTTATTGTACAGGGGAAAATAACTGAAAAGAGTCTATTTATAGCAGCCATTTATTCCTGTCACTTTTCAAGTACTTCCTAGTCCTGTCTTTTTTGGTTCTGTTTTTTTCTTTCTTTTCAAGTGTTTGGAAATATGTAGTTTGATTTCTGCAAATGTCTCAGTTGGTACCCGATATTTAGGTTTTTGCCCACTTGACACTAGGAGTGGCTTGTTTTTGATATCTTGCGATTGTCTCTTCCTGTGCAGCTTGATCATTGTATTTTCAGATTGTTAGATAAAAAATGTTTGCCTTAAAAAACTAGTCCCTATTCTGCTATGCAAATGTCCAGGTTTCTATCTATGCCTTTTGGATCATTGACTTTTAGTACTAAAAATTTGTATACCCAATACTGGAACGTCAACTATCTTTTTATGCAAATGACTCGGTTGGTACCTCGAGTTATGGTTTTTGTTGGCACTTGAAGCTGGGAGTGACTTGTTTTGGATACCTTGGGATTGTCAGTGCATCTTCACCGTCGTATTAACAGATTCTTCAAAAAGAGTTTGCCCTAAAAAAATAGTCGCTTTCTTTGTATGTAAATATTTCAGTCGCTATCTTTTATGCAAACTCTTTTATGCAAATGACATTAGGATGACTTTTTTTAGATACTTTGTGATTATAGTTGCTATCTTTTCATTGAAATGTCTCAACTGCTATCTATGTCATTGGATCATTGACTTTTGGAACCAAACTTTTTATGTTTAATATTGGAATAGTCGTTGTTTATTTATGCAAATGTCTCGGTCTGTACCGAAGTTTATGGTTTTTGGTGGCACTTAGCACCAGGAGTGACTTGTTTTGGATACCTTGTGATTTTCACTCATGATGCAGCTTGATTATTGTAATTTCAAGAGTTTTTAAGAAGAGTTTGCCCTAAAAAAGTGGCCGATATCTTTTTATGCAAGCGTCTCGGTCGCTATCGATGCTTTTTGGATCATTGACTTTTGGTGCCACACTTTGTATTATATAATATTGGAACATTCACTATCTTTTTGAGCAAATGTCTCGGTTAGTAACCCCAAGTTTGTGGTTTTTGGTGGCAATTGCCCTAAAAAATATAAGTTATCATCAATTTGTAAGAATTCGTCCTTCCATAGAATTACCTTCTTGTTAGGGCTCACAATGTCCAGTGCACGTGAGAGGACAATTGGCCCGGAAGGATCTTTCTCATTAGGGTCAACCATGTTAAGTTGGTCGATGATATCTCTGTTTGGATCAGCAGCAATTGGGTACGTCACCTTCTTTCCATTCTGCACCATAATTTATATACAATTTATTTAAATTAAATAATAATAAAATATACATAGCTTATTCATTTTACTAATTATAACAAGGGTTAATTGTTTCGTTATGTATCAAACTTAATGTTTTTTACTATTGTATATAACCACCTTGAAAACTTACTATTGTAAAGTTAAATACATAACGAAATTTATATACAAATTATTTAGATTAAATAATAAAAAATACATACAATAACACTTTTAAAAGGTGATTACTGTAGGTTCCTGGTGACTGGATCCATGAGGAAACAAGTATAATTGAGTGCGGCTCAAATATACACAACGATAATAACAAGTAAACACGAATATGTAAAGAACACTTTTATTGAACGTAAACTTGGTTACATTCAAACTAAGATACAAACTCTAAGAAACTCACGAACTTGCTATTATCTCAGCCTATTCGTCCGTTTCAAAACCCTCAAATGCAAAAGCTACGGACATATGCATATATAAAGTCTAAGTTCGTATGGGTTGGGCCCTACGAACTTAGCCCACTTCGAAGCCCATACGAACTTGTCTAAGTTCGTATAATCTCCTAAGTTCGTACGAACTTGCAATAAAGACAAAAGTTAACGATTACAATGAATAACAAAATGATCAATTACAAACTAGATGTTGTTGTCACACAAGATGCACCAACAGACTCCTCCTTGACAATAGATATAGTTTCGATGCACAAACAGTTACATATAATAGTAAAAAATGTAAAGTTAAATACATAACGAAACAATTAATCCTAAAAAAAGTTAAGGTAGTAAATATATGATATGGAATGAACATACATTTATTTTATGGAGGTAGTAAAGAAAAATGAATTAAAACTAAGTTACAATGTGTTTTATTACTTTATCTGATCAAAAGATCATAAAATTATTCTATCAAAAATCATATGTTTTTTGAAAATAAATTTTTTTTAACTTGGAATAATTAGTTGATTAGTCTGATCATGTCTATCCTGATGTAAATTTTGAACTCTAACTAGCTTCATGTTGTTTCTCTTCTCCATTTAATCATAATTTCGGCCATTAAAAAAATAACCTGTTTTATTACTATACCTAAAAGACTTTTTACATATAAATTGTTAACTTATAGTGGTGTTACCATATATTTTTTATAAACTTTAGCATATGATTAATAATTTCTTTTGACAAAGACCATAATAACTTTCAAAATCTCATGAGAATATTTATTTTCATCCTTCAATGGCAAAGTTCATTTTTACTCTTCAAGATCTCATGATAATGTTGCATTTTACTTCACCAATATGTCCTTGAAAGGTAATACTTGGACTAGAAAATCCTTTTGGTATTTATCTTCTTATATGTATAAAAATAACATGTTAACCTAACTAACAATGTCATACCTAAGGCTTTTGAAAATTGACACATCAACATAACAAGGCTGATCACATTTATGTTTTTATATATGTTCAACATTTGAAAACAATCATACCGTTATATTTAAATAATTAACCTTAAGATTTATGAAAAAAAAAATTCTTTATATATATCATACACAAAGCAAAGCCTAACTACATTTCATTTTTCTTTTGTATACCCCCCCCCCCCCCTCTAACTTTCAATATGATTTATTTTACATATAAAACATATATGACCTTTATATAATAGGTTTAATGTAAGTGGGTTGTGCTTGGCACAACACATTTAATTTACCAGTATATCATAATATATAATACAGATTTGAAGTAGTTTTTATTTATTTTACCTTTTTATTGTCTTTCTAATATTGATATGATTAAGTTGTTAATTGAAATGCTTGATAAAAGTGATTTAGTTTATTCCTTTTCTCAATAACCATGATTGCTCGATCATTTTAAGTCTCCCAACCATGAGTAAGGAATGCAAAGTATTCGATTTTTTTTTTATTTAGGTATATTGGATGAAAGAATAGTTGTTAGAGCCTCACGAGTCACGAGTCGACTCTTATGACTTGAGTAGAAATTTTCAAAAATGATGTGATTCAGACCCCGATTCTTAAATGATTTTGACTCTTACGAGTCGTTATTGACTCTTCCGAGTCGTTATTGACTCTTCCGAGTCATGTGTGTTCTTCCGAGTCTTGTGTGACTCTTAAGAGTTAGAAAATCAGACAAACTTTTAGTGTAACGTAATATAAAAAATCAAATGACAAAATAGAAAAATAAATGACTATAGTCTAATTTAAATTAAACTTTTATATTGATTGTCGGTCAACGATTTAACTATCGACTCTCATCATGTTTTACTTATCTCAAGAATAAAATTTTTAAATGATAATATAAATATATATTTATTTATAATAAAAAGTTTTACAAGTCAGATTACGAGTTAAATTTCAAAAGTCTAAATCATAAGCCGAATAACGAGTTAATACTTACGAATGTATGATACAAAATGCTATACATCTATCATCTTGAAAAGCATTTCAATGATCATAGAAGCCACAAACACATAACTTTATCGCTCAACAAAGCTTGCCCTTTTCAAATGCTTTAATTAATGTATGTTTCATTTGATGTGACTAATTTGAACCTTTTGGTTATATTTTCACAATGTGATTTAGTATCTCAGTGGGCTATTATAAATTTGGTAAAGATTTGGCTAGTTTCTTCAACAAGATGGACATATACGTCTACATTTGTTTTAAATGAAACTTTAATAAATTGTTAAGTTACATTCACAGAAGTTATAAGTTTTTTCGTCTAAAAGATCGAGGGAGGTACATTGAAGTTGCCGATTACTATTATAAGTAGGGGTTAATGTGTATGAATGCATTTAACTTTTGTCGAATGTTTATAGTGTGTACCTAACTTACAGGTAGAATTTTTAATGCACTTAACTTTCATAAATCATTAATTGATGTACTTTATGACCGTCTCGACCCTTAGTCGGTCACCGATTGTGTTTTTCCACTGGTCTGACATGGCAGTTACATTTGGTAACCAGATTTCACGTAGACATTTGTAGGTAAAGTGCGTTTCTTGTGACTTTTAACAGGTTAAGTGCATTAAAAAATCTTACCTGTAAGTTGGCTACACACTATGAACAGTCGTTCAAAATTAAGTACATTCGTACACACTAACCCCTATAAGTATTACTTTCAATTCAATGTTTTTATAAAAAAGAAAAAACGAAAAAATAATAATTTAATTTGCATTTATCATTATCACAATAACCAATTAAATCTTTAACTATGTATTTAGACTTATAATTTTAAGTCTACGTATCATTTTTTCCTTTTTCTATCGAAACAAGTGAGTAGAAAAATCAATCGATTATCCACCACCTCAGTTGGTTTAACTATCAACAACCAAAAAAGTGTTACTATATAACAGATTGACTTTCACCGAGCAACCACACAAGGTTAAATGATTAATTTTAGCTAAACAAACTCAGAAATATATACGTAGTCTTCATCGTTTAAATGATTAATTTTTCAATATCAAGTTTGGGATAATAACAGCTTCTAAATAAGCTGTTAAATGTTTCAGGACAATAATTTCAATAATTTTGTCCTCTTCTCTTCCTCCAAATTTAGGATTTGTTATGTTACATATTGTCTTTGTTTCATAGAAGCAATCTTTTGATTAGATCTTGTGTTCTTGGAGTATACAGTCATTCTTGTGTGATTACCATAGCTGTCAATTAAACAAAGAACCCAAATATTAGATGTATCTTGTTTCATTAAGAGAGAAATCGTCAAACATCTTTCACTTAGGAAAAGCTTTAGTTGGTATATTCAAATTCAAAAAGACCATTTGACCCCTTGATCCCTTTTAATAATCAAGTTGTTAAAGATACATTTATATTCAGAAAATGAGATGATGATCACAAAAGTAATTCGGCAAACTCGAATTATCTCAAGAATTTGCGACAAGAGACATGAGAACTGGAAACTCAAAAACCCAAGACGCAAATATACATTCTTCAAAAACATCATTACAACTACCTTATATATAGCTGAAACTTTTTCATTAGTAAAGCGAACTTCATTACAGAAAAAGAAAAAAAAAAAAAAAAGATTACACAGCATGAACTCTCTGTAAACTCAAGAAACACTCATTAGTCTCACTTTCTTCAAACCTGCATTCCCATGTGAACATTCAAACTTATAACCATTACAATAAAGGTGTCAATTTCGACCCATTCACCTATTAATGGGTCAACTTTGGCTTTGTTTGATCTCAAACGGATCTAATTAAAAAAAAGGTTAAAAGCATAACAAGTCAAATAGGTTAAAAGCTGTCCAAAGTTCACTAATAATGCATAAAACGTTTCCCTTAAAAAAAGTTATATTATTATTGTAATAAAATTCTTTTTGTGATCATACTTAACACATCAATTGTTAACACAAGAAATATACAAAACTAGACAACAAAGTGTTCCAGTGACAACCCAACCCAACCCAACCAATAACGACCTATTTATGACCTATTTCAACACGTTACACAACCGTGTGCACCAGAGGCGAATCTATGTATTGCTTAGGTGGGTCCAATGACCACCCTTAGAAGAAAAAAATATCAACGACCAAAGAAATTTAAATTGCACTGACCCCCTTGACGTCAAACTTCTTTGAAAAAAATCAATCCACCCATTAACAAAATTAGCTGAATTGCAATACTTTTGTATGTTAATATAAGTAGACAGTAGATAGAAATACGTAGTCCAGGGTACTGTAAATAAAAGTTGTACCTTTGATGTATAGGTATAAACAAAAATCTGCTAATTTCAAAAAGAAAATTATAAATTATACTTCGTATAAACCTTATGTTCTTATACAATCACTAGTATGTCATATATCTATTGTACGTTTCTTGGATTGATTATTTTAGATTTGGTAATACATATTGTTAACGTTTAGTTACCAAGCTATCTTAGTTTTGCAATTTGATTTGGTTAGTTTATGCAACGAAATTTGGTTTCTTCAATTGAAAAACTTTGATTTGTTAATTGTGACAACTGATAATTTTTGTTTCATTCGTTTGCAGAATTAAAGTTCTAACAAAGAAAGAAGAAAAGTCATGAAAAACTCGTCGGGAAAATTTGAGTTAATTTTAAATCTTTAAGACTATTGTTAAATTTATATTTTAAGTTGTGTTTTGATGACCCGACCTGAACCGAACCGCCCGTGTAATTAATTTTTTATCGTTTTAGCAAAGTCAAGTTCACATGGACCCACGTGAATTTGAGTCGCCACTGGCATGCAAAAAGTTTTTAATCATTTTTTATTTCTTGTTCACTCCTAGCACGAAATGCATCAAAAAAGAAGTTTTCACAGAAGGAAATGTGAAATGAAAAATACTAATCTGACCTTAGTACAAACATATATGTAATGAACATCCATGTTCTCTAAAGGACCACCTTCCTTCAAGTTTCCATCACTATTGAGTGGAACTGGATGAGTCAGCTCCCACGTCTCTCCTTTAGAACTCTCTCCCGGGAAAAACTTATCTGTGTCCATACACATTTAGCACCCAAAATTAAGCAAAACTGCCTTAACTTATAAAAAAAATGAAAAATAAATTTTAGACCACCTATGAGATGAAGCTTTATGGACCAGGAATGAGATTCTCTTAACAAACGTAGCCGATAAGATGGGATACCATATGTTATCTGTAACATTTTCACGGTGTCGTCATGGGCATCAACTGTAAATCTTTAATACTCGCACCACTACGTTATTAACGAGCTTACCAGAATATATACTCCTCCCTTCTTCAGGACCCTATAGTTTGTTATCAACTGCTTCAATATATCAACATATATCAAAATGGAAAACGGATGAAAAAACAGAATTCAACTTTTAACAAATATTTCAAAAACTGTTTCAATATACCTTTCAACCTCCTCAAGCATCTTAACAGCATTTGGTTTTGAATTGTGACCACACTGCAATAAGAGACTTGTCATAGTGATTAACTTACATTCCCCTTCAAGGTGGCAATTTCAACCCATTGGAAATTTGGAAGGATTTGGGTTTCCATTTTTCTCTAACATCTGATGGGTAAAAGTTAAAAAAACGGGTTAAAAGTGGCCCCAAGTGTATTTAAAAAAACATAAACACTCCTAAATTGTTCTAATAAAAAGATTATATTTGTTTTATTGTAATGATACTGTTGCAGATCAAACACAACTTGTATTGACCTGTATCAAAAGCATCCATTGTTAATCCAAAAACGTAACCAACCCACCCCCCACCCACACATCCAAATTTTGCCACATCTGCTCACTACCGTGTCTTCTGAACCAATAGAATAAAAATAGAAAACTCACCATAAGAGAGTCCAAGGTTCCTGGAAAATCATATGAACGGAAAAGATATTAGAAGCCAGTTAACAAATGTTACATTGGATGATCTATGCAAATAACAGTGATCTAATCACTGAATTAATTTACTCAAAAAACTAAATAGCCAGCAATCAACCTTTATACAGCTATGATCCTTTAATTAATACATTACCAAATATTCTAATTCAGATATGGTTTTATGTCCTGAAATGAACTTAACATACGCAAGTTAGAAAGACACCTTTGTCAATAACCGCATCAAAAGAACTGGCATCAAAAGCTTTCATATCCCTAACATCCATTTCAATATCTGCTCAAAATCAATGGAAAAATAAACAAGCTAAACGACATGACACATCATACATAGAGTAAGATCAATATACATAAGTACAATACAAGCGAACATTACATTTTAGATGCGGCGAACCAGAATATTTCTTTTGCATTGCTTCAATAACAACGGATGATATATCAATGTTTACAATATCTGTATAACCATCCGAGCTCATGCTTTCACTAAACGCTGCCAAGACAGATATATAAATGAATGTGATCATTGGTCCAATAAAATGCTCCACAAAAATCAACTTTAGTTTATTACTCCGTAGTAACAAAAAGAATAGGAAATATAAGTGTCGATATGGACAACCAACAACTTGCAATGTATCGTATGTACTAAGTTTTGTTTTTTTTTTTTACCAAAACCTACAACTTATGCTACATATATGTACAATTCACACATATATACACATTGTCTCCTACGGGACTTGAACCCACAACCTCTTGGTTGATGGCTCCTCATACATCGCTAGCCCAAACGCCCTTGGGTCTATGTACTAATTACTAAATTTTTAATAAGCACACATCTTCTTAACCTTTTGGATTCCTTGTGTTTGGTGAAGTAGATTCTGTGTGTGTAAAAGTGGATTATTTTGTTTCTTGTTTCTCAAATTTATCTCAAGTCAAATCCCAAAATTGTTCACTTTATAAAGAATAACAACTAGAATTGCATCCAAAGGTTCTTTCTTATTTTTGTAATTATGCACATCAAAGATTAAATTCTGGCAAAGTAAAGGTAATCAAACAATCCTACCTCTGAACATATAGGGTAATGATCCTATAATAACACTCCTAAGTCCTAAAATAAGAACAGTAAGAACACTCTGATTTTTTTCTTTAACTTGAATCATATAAATAGATAAATTTACAAAGTTGACATTTTTATATTTCCCAATTCACAGATGTATGGATGTAGATTTTTATATAAGTTGAAGTGTTGAACAATTGTAGATTCACAAATTCAGCTTATATGCATAAGGAACATATGCACAAATCAAAAGTTATGATTTTGTTGACTTTTAATCTTCAAAATATTATTAACATATATATATATATATATATATTAATATAAAAACAAAATTTCTGTCAAAATTATATGATTCAAAATTAGAAATAATTGCGTTCTTATTTGATCATCACCATTTATGTATTAAAAAATTAAAAATATCATGCATCTGATCAGAGGAGAGAGATGGAAAAGGGGGAATAAATATCATACCGGAATTTCCGCAACCGACGACAAGGATACGGCGGTGGTGAGTGGTGGTGGTGGTGGGGATGTAAAGATGTAAAAGGGGTGATAAAGAATCATACTTTTGATACCAATCAAAAGTTGCTGTTGATTGGTCTGCATACCTTTTGTCCCAATACCATGCTTCTCCGTACGCTTGTGTCATCTCCGTCGTTTGATTACGTACTCCGATGGCGGTGGTCGGAATTTTGAGTTCGATGATTCTAAGAATAGTAGGCCCACATTTAAAATGACTTGCACCGTACTTTCCCCTGTTCTTGTTGTCCCAAATCTTTAGACAGAGGGGGCATCTTTGTCATTTCTCATTATATTATCGTTTTACGGAGTACTACGTATTATTTAGGACATTAAATACTCCGTAGTTGGTAATGTTTACGTGAGAGGGATAATTGATAATAGATAAATGTATTTATTCTATTCTATTTAATATGTTCGACGTAATTCATTTCTGGGGTTTGAATTTGTGAGTTAAAGCATCGACAATGAACTTTTTTTTATTAATATCTTTTAAATTGAATATTCAGATTCATAAAATTCCTTTTTATCAAATATTCAAAATTCTTAAGTTCTTCATAAAATTATTTTGTCAAGTTTTTCACTTTTTTTTTTTTTTTTAATATCAAATATTAAGAAACTCCTAGGCCAGCCCAAGCCCACTTTAGTTGTTCATGTCACGTATTTGAAGTACCGAATATTTTTAACTCGCATGCTACGACTGAAAAATTAAATATACATGTTTTTATATGTATGATATAGTTTTAATTTGAGATAAATTTTGATCTCATTAATTTTTTATATTAAAAAAATATATATTATAGAATTGCATCTCTTACTTAGAATAATCAACATAAGATATGAAATGCATAAGATTCAATATAAATTTTCATCACAATTAAAATATTATGATTAATATTTTTTAAATATAATCATAAATAGTTTTTGATGTGTATAGCTATTTTAAATATTCATTTAAATATTCATAGGTCAAGTAAAATTAATATTTATTGATAATAATAATTATAAGTGGTTAGATACTCATGTGGCATGTTATAAACTGATATAACTTATATTATTATGTATGTTACAATTAGCAAAAAATATAATGGTTGTAAAAAAATAAAAAATAACAGTTATCATTAAATAAAACACTATGAAGTTATGTTTTTTTTTTCTTATATCGAGTTAAATGATTATTTAAAAGATTGCACATTGATCAAGTAAGTGTTTGAAATTTTATGTGGATATTTATAGGCATATCATAAAGTGTTAATTGTTTTGTTATGCATCTAACTTTACATTTGTTACTATTGCATGCAACAACCTTTTAAAAGTTCTATTTTATGTATCATCATTTTCAAACATGTATATTGTATGTAACAGGTGACTTGAAAAATAGGTATCCAATTGTTTCCTCTTGAAAAAATGTCTGTTGTATGTATCGAAACCGATGTTTTTCGGTCATCAATTCACCAGTTAAATACAATATAGGTGTTTGTAAAGGATAATGCATACAATAGGACTTTTAAAAGTTAATCATTGGTTGCACATAATGGTAAAAAATGTAAAGTTAACATATAAAGAAACAATTAACCCTATTATAAAACATACAATCTAATAAATATAAATAATATATAGTAGTCTTCTACGGTTTTAATTTTTTGCTAGTATAGTCAAAATAACACCATGCTAACTAAAATAATTTTTTATGTATATAACTTTTAATTATAACAAAATCATTACATTTTAGAAAAATAAATAAATCAAAATTATATAATTTTGTAATCATCGAAGATTTAAAAAAACAAAAAATTCTAAAAATTTTAAAAAGGAATTTAAAAATCACTATTCATTGAATAGTTATATTTCTCCGAATAAATATAAATATAGAGATTTATAACCAAATCTTTACATTTTAGTTATCTAAAATAAATACATTAAAATTATATAACTTTGTCAAGTTCAATTTTTTGTATTATACGTAGTTTTTGTAGGTCTACATGTACTTTAATAAAATGTTTGTTCTTAAATGTCATAAATGTTAGATTTTCATGCAATTAACACAATTTAATTTGGCAGTGAAAATAAATTATTGTCTAGTTAACTCATGATTAAAACCTAGTTAAGAATCAATGGTTTACAAAACTTGATGTAACTAACTAATCAAATAGAAGACATACCTTGGTTGCTATTGGAGACAATCCTTGTGATCTTGTTCTTGCCACAATGTTAGATGAATAAGGATCCAAAGGAGAATTTCTCTAATGGAATCACACCCAAAACAACAACCTTTAGATTACGAGTATAACCTCTAACCTTGATTGATTAAACCAAACCCTATAGAATGATGGAATAAATCAAACCAAGAGATGGGAGAGAGAGACAACAATCTCAATGGGGAGAAAGAATATAATGAATGGGCAATTAGGGTATTCCCCCCAAGCCTCTATTTATAGAGAATAATAATATGAATCCCAATTGGGATATAATTCATATTCTATTATTTCTATATTAACCCCTTGTACTTTGTTCTAATTAAATTAAACTATTAATTAATGACAAAGTAGTCCCTTAAGTAATCACTAGGTTGTATTTTAAGGGCAACCCAAAAGGACTCTATTATTATATCAATTATTACCAACTTATTTGATGATCTTGGACATTATATCCAACAATAAATATAAAATTTTGCTGTTTGTTCTTATTTGTTATTAAAATAGTCGTGATGCTGGTTTAGCTTGAAAAGAATGAGATATATTTGTCAAAATTGTTTGTTCCTATTTGTAGATATTTGATGTTTATGTTTATCTTTGTTATTAACGAGGATATTTGGCCTGCCCCTTGTGGCGGGTTTTTCGTGTTTCATTTTTAGATGAATAATTTTTATAGAAAGATAATTTTTTAAGAACCATCAAAACGAAAAAAAAAAAAAAAGAAAAAAAACATGGATACAGTGAAATTCACAATAAACCTTATCATTTATCAAGTTCACGTACATAGTTTAGTTGACTACCCAATATGCCTTCATTGACAATAATCGTGGTCAAATTTTACAACTTGCACTCTTTGACAATAAGTTGTCATCATCGACAATAATTGAATAACACAAATAAATAATCGCACAACTGTTTTATTGATTTAGAGTTTCGGGCAATGGAGAATCCTAAGAAATGTACGAATGGTGTTCGTGATCATAAGATTGTGATCAAGAAGCTTGCAAATCAAGAGCATATACAAGGCATCAATAGATATGTAAGAAAAAGGGTATGCAATTTGTTAGATTTGTGTTTATCTATTTTGTTGATTTGTTATAACTGTTAATATGGGTTTATGTTTATATACTTTGTTACATACATTTTTCAAATGCCAGAATTTAATGTTGAAATATGTAGGAAATAGTTACACAAAAACTATTATAAATATTATTATAATTATGTTACATGTAACTATAATAACATTGACAAAAAGACGAGTGTAGAAATAGAGACGCGATAATAAGTAAAACGGAAAATAATTCAATAAACATAAACAAAAAACAATCAAGGACTGTGTTTAATACAGTTCCCTTAAAGTAGATCCGCTGTCTATTTTCCAGGGTACAACGATCAAGTGTTGTATTGTCGGACATGATCTACTTGTCTAATAATAAAGCGGAACGAGATGAAACATAGTTTTAACTTGAGATTGCATCAAAGAAGCGGCAACCAAATCGTTAAGCAAGATAGAATCTTGGTTAGACCAAAAAACGATCCACCAAATCGTTTTTTATACAATAGCAAGATACAAGAAATATTTTACAAATCATTTCTATAAATAAAACCAGAAGGTTTTGGAATAAATTACAAAAACTGGACTACGCGAGCTCAAGGATTTCAGTACAACATTCGTCTCCGCATGCATTGGTTAAGCTTGGAGCCAATTTTCTCAAAATCAGCACTCCCTGCGCGCGTGTAGACAAGGGAGTATAACACAAGTCAAAAGATTTAATAAGCAATAAATCCTTTCAGTTATAAACCCTTCAAAAGTGTTGTCCCAAATCCGATGTGGAACAAACTTCAACCCAATTTCATTACTTCCATTTCCGTTTCAAGTACCTTACTTTCAGAGTCGATATCTTATTCACATTAACTCCGTTTTTGACATATAATAGTTTGTTGCGAAGCTTTCTTCAAGGAGCACGCAAACTCACAAAATATTACTCGTATATAATATATACATATATTTATTTATGTCCAAAGTTGATAAAAACTCATATTTTCTACCAAATTTTTCAACAAAATATACATTTTTTTTATTATGTAGGCATGGCAATTTGAATATGATCAAAGATCCAGTTCGAGTATAATCAAAGATCAACGATACAGTTCAAGTATGATCAAAGGTCGTTACGACGTTGGTTGTAATAGTGGATAAATCTCTATTTTGTATACGCTTGGGTTTATTATGATATGGCATTTGTTAATGTATATCAATGCTTTAAGCTGTTAATTTTGTAATATAAATTGAAGAATGTGTAAAAAGGGATTGTTGAGGTCAATTAAATGTTATGATCTGTAAGTTATATTACATAGAAAATGCACAATAAATAAATGTAGTTATTATATTATTGTAACTAAACATTTCTTTGTTTTTGGCTACCACCAAACGGAGAAATTGATTTTTCAGGACAATTATCTGTTACTACCAAAAATGACGACATTCATTGAATATGTCAGATAATTTCATTTTTCTATTCAACTTTTTTCTCTAAGCAACATTTTTCTTTATTTTTTAATATAACTTTTAGGCTTGATTGTCGTCACCCCATTGATCCAAAAGGTATTGGAAAGATCTCCTTCGTTAGTGACCGTATTATCGAAAGTTATTAATGGATCATTAATTCGACCATATCACTCTCGGTGAATAACTTAAAGTCCATGTAATCCACTCATCGGTCAAAAAGACATCATTTGTGACAACCAAAAGTATATATAAAAAAGTTCATGTTGTGGCAGAAAATATTTTTAATCGGTAGCTTTTAAAATGATTTTGATAACGCCAACCCTTCTTAATATGTTTGAACACATATAAATTATGTATTAATCAATTAGTAAATTAAATATATTTTTAGACCTATTTGGTAAGATCTAATTGTTTTTACTCTCAATACAGATGGAAAATAAACCAACAAATATTCCAAATTTTGTGATCAAATTTCTACAACTTTGGTCATAACTTCTCTTGGCTGTGTATTGAGAAGCATATATTCCAGTGTTGATTAAACACTAAGCCGAGAAGAAAATGGGTTTTAAGATCAAAATCAAGTATTTTGTCAAATCTGGTTACGTATAAGTTGTATCATATTTATTGATTCAAACTACCCGATGGAATATATGTAAATATGAACTTTCACATGCAGGTCTGACCCCGGGCATGAGTAGACCGTGCGATCATCTAGGGCATCAAATCACTAAAGAGCATCATGTTTTTAGTGGATATTACTTTATAGTCCAATTAAATAGGTTTCTAGTCCAATTAATTAACAAACAAATGTGAAATGTGATGCGGTCAGTCATGCACAACATAAGGAAATCAATCCTCAATTTGTCATGCGCATAATGAAATCAAATATTCAATCGACATTCAATAATCAAATATAAACTTATTGATCAGACTAGTTGAATTGCAAGGATCAAGGCATCGAACTCATTGATCAATCATTTATTTCCCTTTATTCTTTTGATCAGGTGATATTTTTTCATACTTGTTACTTTTTACTTGAATACTATTTGATTTTAATTATAAATTATCATGTTTCCACGTAAACAACCGTTAAATGCTCAAAATAAGGGGAAAAAAAGAAAAATCAACAAGAAAATGTTGAATCCTTACAAAGATCTTTAGAAAGGTTTGTTGTTAGACTAAAAAATAATGATAACAATAATAACGTTGAAGAAAATAATAATAATGAAAATAAAATCGACGTGAGGATGAGCCGCCTAGCTTGACTAGGTTCCAAACCCTTAAAAAATAGAGTGTTGTAGTGTTGTTTGCTAACAAGGGACACTTTTTAACCGACTCGCTCTGAGCATCAGAATACTCAGGACCGACCTATTCATATAATTACTGCTTCTTGGAATAACAAGCAGTATAATATTTTATGTTTATCGATCATAAGTTGTATAAGAAAGTCACCAAAAATATATTCTAAAGTACTCAGTAACAAAATATCCATACATTCATAATCAAATACAACATATAAAGCGTAAATCCTACTCGATCCTTTATGCCTTTCACCTTCTCTAAATTCCCATTTTTTCGCTATGGGGTGCCAGGATCCAAAGAATTTAGATCACCATATTTGTCTGCAATATCTATCCTATTCGATCAACTCTATGTCGAATTAATATTCGACTCTACTTCACCTAGATTTATTCATTGTGGCCTGTTAAAGGCCCCCCTCAATCACCCATGCCCTACCATCAAAATTTTTGTTACGTTCTAACAAATTCGAGTACGGTCACAAAAACGAAATGTAACCTATCTCAATATTTGTACTCCATGATAAAAATATAACGATGAGTTTGATGATATATTTAGTGGATGCTATTGAGGTTGAGCATGTACAACAACAGAAAGTCCACTAGGTACAACATTGCTTGTGTCATTTGAGATTGAGGAGACTCTTAAACAGTCACTAGTATTGGTACTAGTATTATCAGCAGTTGTTGTAATAGTGCTTTCATGTGTAGTAGATGTTATACCTTGGGTTGGTGGGCCATCACCACTGAAATGAATATTGGCCTGAATTGGTGGTGGGCCTAAAGGTAGTGACAGTGGGCCCACTGCTAAAAAAACACAACATCTACACAGTGGACAAGTGGAATTGGATTGAAGCCAATGGTCAAGACATTCCTTGTGGAAAACATGCTTGCATGATGGCACTTGGATCAACTCTTCATTCATTTCAAATTCACCAAGACAAACACAACATCTGCCAACATCATATCATATACAACAATATATGTTAAAAATGAAAATTATGTAAGACTTAACGGTTTTATATAATTAGAGATGGCAAAGTAAATAAGTAATATGAATTAGGTAAGGTAAAACTATTAATGCGTACAGTAAATGTAGTGATAAATACACAACGAGCTTTGATACATGCATTAAAAGTTCATATTGTTAATGCATACGATATAATTTTTTAATGCACAATTTTATTGTATAAATCAAAATTTATAATGTATTTATCACCTCTCATTCGGTATAAATCAAAACCAAAGCGCTTAAAAAACGCCTTTGTGGTTTGTTTACTCTATTGAATTTGTATTGATAGTTACTTTCTTGTTGATTATGATGATAAACACGATATAATAACAATAGAATTTAGTTTCTTTTTGGATAAAAATAGTAATGTGATAATAAATCGGTGTTGAAATTATGATTGATTAAAGTTTATATATTAATAATGAAATGAAATTGGGGTAAGAAATCAATTAAAATAGATTAAGCTTCCGCTTTACATATATTAAACAACTTTAATATTGATAGTTTAAATCCACTACCAAACTACCTGCAAACTTCCACTAATTATCAAGATTAGGATAAAGAAATTAAAGTAAATGTTTTTTTACATAGAATAAGCTAAAAGTGCACTACTGTTTTCAACTTTATATATTTTCCATATTTCTTTTACATAATTATATAATAATGATGGTGACTGAGAGCATATATGCCCGCCCCTGAAGACGAATGTCACTCATATTAGATTCTACTTTATTTATGATCATGATCATAATAATAATTCCATTCACATTCACACTTTTGAGAAAAAGAAGGGCTATTAATTACGTTCCAAAAGAACAAGATATGAGTAAATGTACAACATTGAATATAAAATAATATTAATTATGTCATGTCTTACTTCATGTGTTGTGACAATTTATGGGAGTCATATATTTGGCTTTGTCACATTTAAGGAGATTTAAGATTGTTTATTTAAATACTTATCTGTTTATTTACTTATATTAACAGAAGATAAGTAAATGTGAACACTTTTTAGAAACTGTTTATGTGCTTATTCTTAAGTAATAAACACTTAAAAATAAATATGTTTGGACATGCTTATTTTTTTAAGCACATAAACACTTATAAATAAGCAATGCCAAACACTCCTTTAGTTTTAATTTTAATAATATATAAAGGGTCAGAAAAATATACTCTGTAATATATGCATGTAACAATATTATTTCTATTAATTAATATAGGCATTAAGGCATATAATAAAGCATGTTAGTTAATTAGTAAGCTTACACTGAATCCTTTGCTTTTAAATGTTCATCAAACACAACCTTTGGGAGCTTATCCTTGAGACCCCCTTTCAATCCCATAATATGAGGCTGTAAAATCATGATCATAAACACAAACTTAGCATGTGACATTACTATTGAAACAAAATTCACCAAGTTTTACCAAAAGAACATTCGTTATAGATAACACAACAATTTACAAACTATATATGATCATTTCACATTTGATTTAATGGTATGATGGGAGGAATATAGAAGTTACCATAGGGAGAAATGAAGTAGTATAATTTAAAGTAGAAGTTGGGAGTGTTGGTGGAACAGAAGAGAGAGCATAAGCCCTTCTTTTGAGATAAAACAAGTAGAACAAAAGGAATAGTATGATTGAGAAGAGGATTGGAATTGAGAATATAAAAGCTTGATAAACTCTAATTTGAAGGGCATGAGAGTATGGGTGATAGTTGATGTTTGGAGTTTGAGAAACACTCATTTTTCTCTCTCAAAACCAATAACTACTCTCGAAAACTAATCTACAAAGCCTTCTTCAATAGAAACTAAACATCAAGGAAGCCATGCCTTTATATGGTATGAGAATCTAACTACTTAATCATATAAAGTAAGTCGTGTTTTATACGGAGTATATGTTTTTATATTATATATTTGCAAGTGGTGATGGGTTGAGATGGGAGTGGGGATATGATATTTATGAGGTTGGGAAAAAGGATCTCATTGACAATGAAATCTGGTAATTAAAAAGCAATGCAAATAAGGTTTTGAGGACAATATATATTGGAACCTAACTTTATTTCAGATTAGGATTGCACATTCCCACTAAGAGTGATTACTAGATTTATACTCACACCTTCAGATGATTTTTTTATTTATTTTTCGATCAAAGAAGAGTAGTCTATTTTGACTTACAAATATGCCAACTCAAGGTTGTATTGACGCACTAACCTGTTCTTGTCATATATGTTTGGAAGGAAGTTCTAGTTGTTACTTGTGAGGTTTATAGAGTGGGACCTGTAGCTCCAAAGAAACGATTTTTAAACGCTTAACTTCGTGCATTATACATAAGGGTCACCAAATTTTGAGTTGTACGCATATTCCATGAAAGGAATAGACCTGAAACTCATGTGTTAGTGCCCCAATAGTTTGTTGTTTGAGCCTCTAAAATTAAAGTGCTTTTCCTTTGATTTTTATAAAATATTCCTGTAATAGGCTGAAATGATATCCACAACTGATGTTTCTTTGATGAGTTTTGGCACCTTTTTGCACAACTAGTTTTAGTTCTTCCTTCCGTTTAAAAGTCATATCCACAGATAGAAACTATGCAATTTAAGTTTTCTAACTAATGTCTTTTATTTATTGATATTTATTTTATTTCTTATAACACATGTAAGATCTATCTATGAATAATAATCTACTATGTATGAAATCGGGGTGCAGAATTGGGCTTTTTCTGTTGACTGTCAAAGTCAATATATCGGGCTGCAAAAGGACATTACAAGGGACTTTCTCACTATGAACTTCATCTGTGACTACTTTGAACTTGCTCCTTGACCTCCACCGAGTCAAGATTTTTTTTCAGGTTTATGGAAAAGCATTTTGAAAGTGATTATGTGTTTGTTTTTAAGAAAACCAGAACTAAATAATAAGCCGTAATAAAATGGGTTGTATGAGATACTCTTTTGAGGTGCTTTTGTTGTTTGAAGCCGTAGTAATTTGATAATTTTGAGCATTTAGTGAGTTCTAATATAAGGAGCAAATTTTAAAGTATTGGGTTAGGTTCGTTTAATATAGCCCGACCCGTTTGTGGGTCTTAGGTTTTTAGGGTTCATATGTAACCTATAAATATGTATTAATAATACAATTATTTTCATGAAAAATTTATTATTTAACATGATAACAGAGGCTTAAAGTTCATAACTTTCTTTTCTTCACGTTTCCATCAGCGAATTTGTAATTATTACACATTCTCTATTTCATTCCTATCAATAATCTTCTATAATCTCCTCTTCTATTTCAAAAGAAAAAAACCAACTAAAGAAAATCATCGTCGGCCTCTTACCTGCCTTAAACCACATGCTTTGCTTCTTCTTTTTTTTCTTTTTCTTTTCTCACAAAACCACAACTACCCTATTTGGTTGTTTTTGTTTAATTTTATTTTATGCAATTAATTTCTAAAAAAAGAAGAAGCAAAAGATAGGAAAGAAGAACTTCTTTGTTTCTTATTCCTGATGTCGGTCCGAGATGTAACCCAACTTCATATTGTTTGTTGGCTAATTAAAAGAAAAAAAGAAATTGTCGATTTTCTGTACTCAGTACTTCACGTCTTCACTGTAACGATCTACAATTTTCGGAGCGAAAAAGGTCAACATAAAACCATGAGTTGATATAAATAACCATAGCGAACGATTGGCTTGAACTATATTAAATCACGTCGCAGCTTAAATGGATTTGAATACATTCGAGTAAATTTATGAATTATGTAATCTACACCTCCTTATTTTCAATGAACAAATAGACGCCAAATGTTATATATGCACATATTATCCAAAGTCAGTCGTCTCTCCATGGACAGAAACCTCCGCTTCTATACAACAAACATCCTTTAACAACAACCTCTATTTGTCTGAAAGAACGTGCCATGTGAAATGAATCTTTGCCAACCCCATTCCGGTTCTGAAGCACTGAACCAGTAACTAGCTGCAATTTATAAACAACTGTTAGCTTGTGATATAAGTTACAGTGAAAATCGGAATTCAAGTTTATGTCACACATATTATTGTGACTAATGGGATAGATAATGAATTCACCTTTTCCTTAGTAATGCCTTGTATCTAATTGATCCAGAATACGAATTGTAAACTCTGCAAGTATTTTGGTTCCGGATGGAAGTTTTTCAGGATCAGCTAAAGCCAATCTAAGAGATAGATAGCCGCCAATACTGCCTTTTTCGTAAGGATATAGCTGTATCTTCCTGCAGAAATGTAAGTAACCAATGGTCTTATGTATTTTTGTATGTGTCATAAAAAGTTATATCATGTTATGTTTGCAAGCAAAAAAAAAGAAGAACCTAATGAATGATTGCCAGTCATCCTAAGGGATGGATGGAAGACGGTTGTCATATACTTATGATTTTTGCTTTTAGTTTATCATTTACAGTACTCAAAGAGGAGCTTGTGACATAAATATTAAATCTTAGTGTTTATACTTTTTGCACGAAGGTAAGGACGTAAGCCTTTGATGCATACTTGAAACATTAAAGTTGAATAAAAGGATGATGGATGCTAAAATGTATACCACTTGTGATCAGTTGATCACCAGCATTGAATATGTTTTAAGTTACACACTCTGCGTTAACTTTTGAGTAGTTGCTGATTTTCCACATGTGTTTATACAGAACTGCATCTTTTACCATCGACTAAGACTCGGTTTTGCCTTTACTTCTCTCTTTACAGACAAATACCTCTGCTCCAAACACACAGTTGCTCCAAGAAGATAGCCGTTGCTAGAATCACCAAATGCTCTAAGACTAATAAATTGATCAAAGCCCCATTCAGTTCTTAAACGATGAAAGTGTCTTCCTTTACTCATTGCATCTGGGTTGGGTTAAATTTCAAACAAACTTTAATTATTATATGAGTGCATGTGAATATTACCTTAATATGCTTCATAAATGATGCAGATTAGAGGTGTCGATTCCCTACTTAATTCTATAAAATGAGTCAATTCGGGTAGTAAGTATTTTATAACAGGCCAAACTGATAAAATTATAGTAATAAGTTAGCTGAAATTTGAACGGGCCAAGTGGGCGAATGTGCTACATAGGGTGAAATCATGTGTACTTAGATTATTAGAACGGTCTTAATCGTTTAATTCAAAATAATTATACTAGTATTATTTTAATAATGTAGTAATTGGTGATATTTAACACGTTAGTTATTTACAAATAAAAGATGGGCAGACGGTATTGGCGGCTCCGTCCCATACGAAAAGTTACTAGCTTTGAGCCATAGCGTAACCTAACTGACCCAGCCCGTTTTGCCACTTCTATTACAGGAACCTGTTACCTTCAACTTTTAAGTAACTATCATTGTTCTGATCAAGTAAAAAGATCCTGAAAGTCACATAGACCTCCCAACCAGGTGGGAATGAAGTTGGGTCCGCCATTGCCAAGTATACAGACAAGAATTCTCCAGCATTCTTACTCTTGTTACTATTTGGGTGAATCACCAACTTCCTCAGTCTAAAAATATTAATCAACCTGGATAAATGTTTACCCTATGCCTTACTAAAAATAAGAAGTACCATTTGTAGCCTCCGGTTTCAAACTCGCTTGAGTCATATATTTCAACATTTTGTTTTGTTAATAAAGAAAGTTGTTGAATGTTGAGGATATAATGAGCAAGTGGTGCCTCAGATGTTGATCTCAAAGCCCCTGAAACATTATAATGAGCCACACACAAAAAAAAGAAAAATTAAATCCAACTTGAAAGTAAGCTTTTGTTTTTCTTTAGCATGATGAAAGAAATGTTTTGAAAATTTTCAAGTATTATGTTTGAGCTTGGAAATAAAAAAATGTACTCCAAGTAATTTGTTTTACGAAAAGATCATTAATCCAAAGCTAAATTCCCAAGAGTTCGATATTAGTAGATTTAAGTTTTAGTCCCATGTACGCTTTATCGGATATCCGTAGTTGAACTTAAAGAGTGTTTAGTTTATGTGTAACTGTGTAGACATTTTCTACCTTGTTTTGATTAAAAGGTGTCACAGATAATGGAAAAAGTTGGAGATTACCATGTTGGTCACCTTGGGTAAGACTTGCATCTGAACATGATTCACCAATGGCCATGTGAAAGTGATACACAAGTAAAAATTAAGTCAGTTGAGAGGGAAATAATGTATCAAAGAAATGGCTTGTGAAAACCAAAGGGATAATGGAGGATTATATATATGCCTAAGATTTGTAGTTTACCTCAAAAACATTTATTCTCAACTTGCTACATAAACAAACATTTAATCTGAAAGCCCAAATTAAAGCTAATCAAAGTATTTAAAATGTAGATTTCAAACAAGGAACCAATACATGGGCATTAATAATGTAAATGAGTACAACAAAAAAATTATATTATGTGTCACTTTAATGGATACAAACATAATACTTTTATGTGTCCAAAATCATACTTCCCAATGTATAAGGGTTATATTAACAAATAATAAAATAATAAGGGATACGAAATACAAATAAAGAATAATAAAAAAATAATTATCCATATAATATCTCCTTTCCATATAGATGATGCAGCGTGACACACACTTAAAAAAGTCAAAACCGTCAAAAGGATGTCGTTATCAGCGCCGCCGTCGTCATCTCTCTCGTTCTCAACTTCCCTATCATTATCTTCCGACAACCACCGGCAGCATTTCAATAACCCCCGTATTAATTACCGTATAATTTCACCTAGGTTTTTATTACGATGTGCAATGAGGTCAACTTCGCCGGTTGCTGAGTCACCAAAAAGGAAGAAAATATGGAAACAAGGAGAGTACCCTGGTGACGTGTCAAGTAATTCCGGTGATAGAAATGTTAAAAAAAGAACGCCAATTAAGAATATCAAAAAGAAATTGGATCGTAAAAGTAACCTAAATCCGTGGGTTAGTACGGTTACTGAAGCCTTATCTGATTCTATTGAAACTAAACAGTGGTTAAGAGCCCTACAGGTAATTTAATTTAATTAATTAAATATATACTTGTGGTTATATATTTGTACTGATTTAAAAATTACTCCGTAATACTTTTACCCAAACACTTGTTAAAGAAGATGCTTATTAGCTTATTGCATTATGTAAATGTATATACTATAAGTTGTATTTAGCATCCGAAAAGTTTATGGCTTAATTGGGCTAAATAAGTTGTTTTAAATAAGTTGATAAGTTAAAAGCACAAGTTGTATTAAAGGTTATAGCTTTTTAGGTTATTGTATTTATTTAAATGGAACTGAACAAAATTGTGTATTGGCATTCGTATAATTAAATGGAACTGAACAAAATTGGTTAAGTTTTTAGTGATGGAAGACTTGTCTGATTGTTGAAAAGTTGCAAGTTAATTTTATCGTCTGAATCGAATCTTGTGGTTTGATGGCTAGAGTAATGTGTTTGTGTTGCAAAACGAGATAATGGTGATCTATATGCTAGGAAATTTTGTACTTTTATGATTGTCTTGCATGTTCTGATATGTTTGTTACGTTTTTCCCAGTTGTTCGTCTTTCATAAATCCAAGAATTTCACCTCTGACTATGAAATATGATACATTGGGTTTGTATTTGCATAGAGCATCTAAAGGAATATATATGTTTTTACACTAGGCAATCAAAAGTAGTTCCCTGTTTTAGATGCTTGTTTGAATTTTGCATCTGAATTGACTTTTGAGGTCTATAACAGTTTACTGCTGTTACAGAACCCATTCATCTAAACTATATGATTATGTAAAATGCATATAGATTGATGTATGCTTTGGAATCTGTAGATGTTGACACTGGTTGAGTAGAACTAGAGTGGACAAATTGGGCGGGATGGGTAACGGGTCAAAACAGGTATTTTTGGGTTTGGGTTGGGTCGACCTCAAATACTTATTGTTCAATGTTATCTACAATTTTCACAAATAATTAGTGTGACAATCCATATTTGACGCTCTTTCTTCTAAGCTAATTTTTGAGGTAAGAGAACACTTTATGCATTAAAAATACACCGCGGGGGACTTTTGAGTTTTGACCCATTTGACATGTTTAACCCTTTCAACTATTTTCTCCTAAAGCTAGTCTTTTAATATTACCTGTTAGAAATTAGAGATACCCGAATTGACCTTTATTTAAGTAAATGAGTTGAACCTGACATATGTAATTGGAATTATTGTATTTCTTATTTCAGGTATTTGAGATGCTAAAGGAACAACCATTTTATCAACCAAAAGCAGGAACTTATATGAAACTCATAGTTCTACTCGGTAGATCTGGGCAACCCCAACAAGCCCGGAATCTTTTTAACTCGATGATTGAAGAGGGACTAGAACCCACTGCAGAACTATACACTGCATTGCTCGCTGCTTACTGTAGAAGCAATATCATCGATGAGGCATTCAAAATTCTTGAACAAATGAAGTGCCTTCCTTTATGCCAACCAGATGTTTATACATATAGTATATTAATCAAAGCTTGTGTTGATGCTGCACGGTTCGATCGTGTAGAATCACTCTATGAACAAATGGCTGAAAGATCAATAACTCCAAATACAGTCACTCAAAATACAGTCTTAGCTGGATACGGAAAAGTCGGGAAGTTTGATTTAATGGAAAAAGTACTTAATGGAATGCTCGATAGCAGTTCATCGGAACCAGATGTATGGACAATGAACACAATTCTTAGCTTATTTGGAAACATGGGTCAAGTTGAAACTATGGAAAAATGGTATGAAAAGTTTAGAAACTTCGGCATCGAGCCAGAAACAAGAACCTTCAACATTTTAATAGGTGCATATGGAAAGAAAAAAATGTATGATAAAATGTCAACAGTTATGGAGTACATGAGAAAGCTTTCGTTTCCATGGACAACATCTACTTACAACAATGTAATTGAGGCGTTTTCGGATGTCGGTGATGCAAAAAACATGGAGTACACGTTTGATCAAATGAGAGCAGAGGGTATGAAAGCTGACACTAAGACGTTTTGCTGTTTAATCAGAGGGTATGCAAATGCAGGCCTTTTTCATAAAGTGATAAGCATGGTGGAATTAGCTGGGAAATTAGAGATACCTGAAAATACGTCGTTTCATAACGCTGTAATTTACGCTTGTGCTACTGCAGATGATTTGATGGAAATGGAAAGAGTTTACAAGAGGATGAAGGATAAGCAATGTAGGGCTGATGCAACAACATTTTCGATTATGGTTGAAGCTTATAAAAAGGAAGGTATGAATGATAAGGTGTTTGATTTGGAACAGGAACAAGAAATTATGTTGAATCCTAATCAAGGGTTAGTTATTTAATTCAAGTTTTATCAGAAAGCTTGACATATAGAGGTTTGTTTTGGTTAAAAGAATATTTGGTACCTAACGGGGTAGTTGGTACAAATTTGAGTTCCTAAAGAATGGTGGGTGTTTTTGTAATTTTGTGTATGCTGTATTATTTAATGTTAGAACTATGTATTTCTTATGTATATAGAAAATGAGTTATGGTATTCACTTTTTATTTAATTATTATGATTTTTGCTTCATAGTTAATAAGCTAGAATGACGATATTGTTTAACCGGTCCAAATTACTCTGGTGGGCTGCAGCCCAAATATTCTTTATAGTGCAATTTATAGTACCTGAATTTTAAACCAACCTAAATATAAATTTATTTTCAGCTCAAAAATGTCCATTCTTTGATTTTTCTACCCAAGGCCCAACCCATAGTCGAATGACACGTGACTATACTTATGCTTACACATCAAAATAGATCCATAAATTTCGTCCTCATAATATGTCTCAAGTAGTTTACCAATAAATGGTCTAAAGTGCTTAAAGAAATTTATAAGATACTAATTTTGGGTAACAACTCATATTCTTATTAATATTATACTTCTGAAAATTCATTCATATAAAGATAAAACTTATGAAAAATATGATTTATACCGTTAATTGATATGACCAAATATGCCATGCATTAAGGTTAGAATATTAGTTACAAGCACTTATCTAGGAATCCAATTCTAGATGGATATTGGTGTCGCTTAAACATCACCTCATCAACCAATATTTAGATAATAATAGCTCTTAATCTTCATATGAAAGTTAAACAAGATAAAATGCTTCAATTTAATTAGTCTTCCCACTACGATCCACCTTAGTAGGATCCTTCCCGGAAAATGCACCCCCTCCATAGCACCGGAACCACTACAAATATAGGGTGGTGATATATTCATCGTTATTTTTAATAAATCTACTAAAGTTGTGCATCACTAATGTATACGGTACAAGTTTTAATGCAAAAGTTTGATGAATCTATCAAAAACAACAATAAATATATCACGACCCATAAGGATAAGTTAAGTTTGAAATGAAATGATATATTTCTATTTCCTAGACTTGATCTTATTCGTTCATCTTTTTCCATAGGCTATGATGCAACCGTCGTATCTTTAATTTGATTTAATTTTCGAATAATATCATTTCTATTCTATTTCTTCACATGCATCCATCAGTATTATATGGAATGACTGCATTTGCCAAATATATATGGGACTAGCATCCGGTGCCTTCACTAAATCTTTACCTTATCACGAGTATTAATTTTATATCAATTAATTCATAATGGACAATTAAACAATGAAAAAACGCTATGAATTTTCTTTAGCTTTCTGATTATCTTCTCCGTTTTAGTAACTAGTGACAGGTCTAATTTTTTAAACTCTTTTCATTGTAGGGATTATTTGAGAATGTTACTTACTTACCGTTTAAAAATAAGTAGGTGTCTTTATACTTATTTAAATATTTAAGTCTTATAAACAAAAAAAATTATTAATTTTTCAAGACGTTTGAATTTGACTATATGCTAAAATAATAAAAGAACTTCAAACACTTAAATAATCAATCTTAAACATCTCTTATTTTAGTTTTTGCACTTATATATATTTGAAACTCGATAATTAATACTCAATTAATTAATAAACTCTTTAAAATAATACCTTTTACAAGTACCGATTCGACGATAGGGTGGTAAATTATTTTTTTGAACACATATAAGACTGCATCTTTTGAAACAAAATGGAAAAAACATTATTTTTTGACCGTAATTCGCACACTAATTATTTAATTTAGAGGTCTCAACTGAGACTCGAACCCAAAGACCTGTCGGTTGTACTATTGAATTATTGATCAAAATCACACCCTTAGAATCTAGATATCTGTACATAGAAATCTACACAAAAACACAATTGAAGATAATTTGCTTTCGTTTGGTATTTTATCTCATTCTTTGCTAGCTTTAAGATACAATGATATATGCAAAATTAGTCCTCTGCATTCATAAAACGACTCGAGTCCATGTCTACGTCCATGAGCTGGTTAATGAATCGGTTTTGATGTGGTACTCTTTTCTGCATCATTGTTCACAGGTTCTGTGACATTAGTATTGCGATGTCTTTTCCCCTGTGTGCAGTGAGTTCCCAGTATTTAGTACCAAGAAACATTTACATATTCAAACAACTAGCATCCTCACAAGCTATCGGCTAGAGGTGACAAGATGGGCTGGTCGAACGGGTCAGACAACGGGTCAAAATAGGTCATTTTTTATATGGATTGAAACATGTGAGGTTGACGTGAAACACTTTATCTCAAAAGACTACTTTTAATATGCAAACAATGTGTCCGATATGATAACAAAGATCATTATATTTCAATAATGATCCAATTAGGTTAATGACGTTTAATAGGTTTTATGCATTAAAAACACACTTTAGGTGTCTTTTGGAATTTTTTATATTTATTGATGGTGAAGATAAAACTTAGAGGGGTTTTGGGATCGCTTAGTTAAGCTCTTATCTGCTTATTATTTCCTTTTACAGCAGATAAGTAAATCCAAACACCCTTATAAAATTGTTTATCTAGTTATTTTAGAAGGAATATGCACTTAAAATATTCACGTTGGCATCTACTTATTTTTTAAACATACATGTGTTTCAAAATAAGTGATACCAAATACTCCCTTAATGTGAATTGACGTATATATAAGAACATGGGTCGAAATTCTAGTCCTTGATATCAGTCATTTTAGCTTACCTCTCGTGTTAATTGATAGTCATCGGATTCAAGCATGCGAACAACTACTCCCATGGTTGGTCTCTTGTTTGAATGCGGATCTACACACCTCAAAGCTGTCAAAAGAGCCCGTTTAAGGGCACTCCTAGATGGTTTTGTATCCATGTCAGGGTCCACAACCTCTTCGGACCGCCTATTTCCAACCATAGTTTTCAACCAATCAACCAGGTTTACCTGCAGTTCCACCAAAAGGTTGTTTTAGAGACCATATGATTAGAGGTGTACAAATGACCCGTGGGAACTTGTCAAAATAAATTATTCTTTAGAAAAAAACGAGCCGTATCAGATTGACCCAAGACATTTTGTCAAAGAATTATGTTTTTCTTCTACAAATAATTAGCCAATCAAATATAATTACAAAATTTTATTACTTCAATGATAATCAAATTCTTTAAAAAGTATAATTTTAGAGTCATAAACAATGGGTCAAAATTGCCACATCTAATGTTTACATACGTACCTCTTCTGCTGGCCTGCCATAATCTACAGGATCTCTTCCTGTGATTGCTTCCAAGAGCAAGACTCCAAAACTATAAACATCGCTTTTCTCATTAAGAAGTCCAGTATTTGCATATTCTGGAGCTACATATCCAAAAGTGCCCATTACTCTGGTTGTAATATGACTCTTCCCAGCACCTAATAACTTAGCCAGTCCAAAATCAGAGAGTTTAGCATTAAATTCCTCATTAATCAGTATATTACTTGATTTGATATCTCTGTGCACCACTTTTGGCTCAATGGCCTCGTGCAAGTATGCAAGCCTGCAAAAAATTGTGTCATGAGAATATTAAAGAAAATAACACACAACAATAAATGAATGATATATAGAATATGTGTAAGGAACATATATAGACTGCTTACGCCCTAGCAGTACCCAGGACAACTTTCATACGAGCTTCCCAAGTAAGATATCCATGCTCCCGCATAGATCCATGTAGCCATTGCTCTAAGTTACCGTTGTTCACATACTCATAAACCAGCATTCTAGTAACAATATCAATCTTAAGTTTTAAGAAACACTGAAAATAAATGAGTCAATCCTACACACCTTTTTAGGTATATTTATGCACCTAAAATTGTAGAGAATAATGAACAAGCATGGAGAAATGTGTCGCTATCAGTTGATTCTAAACCTTGACACTTAAAAATTTAGACAGCCCCATTAAAAGTATATAGTTGAAAAGGTTGACAAATTACCAAGTCTCCACATTTCATAAGTTCCAACAACAAAAAGGGTGGCAAATTAAGCTAAACTTCACAGTTTTAATTATAAGCGTGGACCAGCTACCTAAATCTCCATAGTTTTAGATAGGATGAAATTAAGTAGGTTGTACTTTTATGGTCTACACGCTTTGAAGTGTGTCTGTTTTGATTATCATTAATATACATCTATGAATGTAGAGTTTTTCGTTTAATTTATAAACATAAATGGACCACGAAACAATGAAATAACTTTTTTGGTGATAAAAACTAGAGGATACCATATTGGCCCATATATAGGTTTGTGGGTCAATTTGGGTTGATTTATTAAAAGGACTGAATCCGTGAAACAGGTTGAAAGTTAAAAAAAAACTATTAAATTCATACATAAAACCTTAATCATCTTATTTGAAAAATTAAACATCATTGTTATAATATGGTTCCCATAACCATATTCTATCATCTCAAATCTTAAAAAAAAAAGAGATAATAAGGGTTGGTGGGTCAAACAGATTAGCTCCAGCCCATTTTAACCACAACCCATTTTGACCTGTTATCTAGCCAAAATCGCCCAGAAATAAGTATATGTATATTTATGGAGCAAAATTACCTGTCTGTTCCTTCAATACAGTAGCCAAGTAGTCTAACTAAATTTTTATGCCGAACATGACCAATTGCTTCAACTTCTACCCTGAATTCTTTCTCAGCTTGTCCTCTGTGACCCAAACATTGAAAAAATAACCCTATTAATTAATCTAAATTTATGTACCAACAAAAACAGAGTTGAAAAACTTACACATTGTTGAATATTTTCTTGATAGCAACAGGAGAGCCATTAGCAAGATGACCATGATATACGATACCGTATCCACCTTCTCCAATAACATTATCCTTAGAAAACTTGTTTGTTGCAACTTCCAAATCCCTCAACGTAAACCAGTGACCCCAACCAAGATGAGAAAACTCAGGTAAACCAGATAAAGGAGATGACCCGCTCATAGGATGTGAAGAAGATCTATATAAATTTCTCACGTCTTCTTGATCAAAATCTTTAGATGATTCTGATCTACTAGTGTTAATAAATTTGTTCTTCTCAAGACTCATGTGAGTTATAATCTTGTATGAATCCATATCTTTGTCATTGAATTTGTCACATAGCTTGCTAGAAATATCATTTTGTGCTTTCAGAGTATTATCTGAATTATGATCAACTCTTATGTCTTTGATCTCAGCTGATGCCACTGGCAGATTTTGACTAAATGGTCGTTTTTCATTTACTTTCTTGGTTTTCTTTCTCAAAATTCCATAACACGAAAACATTATGATAACAGAAAAAATAGAAATTTTTTCCAAGATTGATTGTCAAAAGACGTCACACCTCGAGTTTCAAAACAGTAGACTCATTGATAGATATTATGTAAATAGCCTGCAAGCCAAACTGTTATGAAATAAAAACATTTATCAGAAACATTAAACTTGTAAGCAAAGATCACAACATAAATAAATGCACATTGCTTCGAGATTTTACCTTGAATATGCAAAATAATGAATCGAAGCTTCTTTGGCTGATTTAAACTCTAGATCAAACGTAGAGTAGTATTGAATGTATCTACAAGTTAATGAGATTTTATTCAAGGTTATGCGGAATTATAAAAAGGGTATCTATATATGTGAAAGAAGCCCGCATATGACTTGAACTGAAAGAAATATGGGAACTGAAAATGAGAAAAAAGAGCCTTTTTTGGAAGTTGAAAGAAACTGCCCTCACGTGGAATTCTGTGAATGTGATTTCCAGAGAGGTATTGTGAAATACAAGCATGAACTTTTACAACTCCTTTTTCGACTTTACCACAAAATATAGTCTATTTTTTTATTTTTCTTTCTTACTGTTCATTTACTGGGTGAAAATATGAATGAATTAGGTGTGTTAAGTTAAAGTTATGATTACTTATTACTTAATATTTATAAGATAATATGTTATGGATCAAATGTCACTGGTGATTGCTACTGGCAATCAAGATTTGTAATACGGGTGTTCAAACAATACCTGATGTTTAGATTACGTTAGCTTAAAACAAAAGTCTAAACCATCTGTATGCCCTTTTCCCATTGGCTACAATTTTAAGCTAATGTTTAAATAGATAGCCCATACGGCCATACGTATCACTCAAGTCTTTTATTGGCTGTAGTATTTATTTTTATCTTTTTTTCTTTTCAAAAGAATGGAGTTTTAGTGTCTTTTTCTGAATGATCTGTTCCATATCTAGGCATCATAGGTTACCATAGTTCCCAAATATGTTCTTGATGGACTACTTTTAAATAGGCGAGACTTAAGATTTAATACATATAAACCCACGTAGTACAACCTAAAACAAACTCTAAAAATAATAGTGACATGTATTAATCTTATGTCGTTTTTCTTCTTTATAGATAGATTAACAATGATCATGAAGTTTGCTCGTTTAAAGTATCAAAATTTATGTTTAGTGACAGAGAAAATGATAGAGTTAATTGTTATATAGTTATAATAACACAATTTCTAAAAATACGAATATTTAAATGTTGAGTATTAAAATTTGATCTTAAAGTTTTTTAAAATTAAAAGGCAAAAATGCTTTATATACGGGTTAACAGATGAGATTTTTTCTATTCAAATTACTCAGAGAGTACTAGTATTTTACTCAGATGAACGCGATCTAATCGAAATATTCTATGGCTGTTTCCAATCATTTTCCCTGCAGATTAAACGTTCCAATGACCCGGCCCAATCCATAAAGTGGCACTCCTATTTACAAATTGAGAAAATAATGATTTATCTTTTGTCCTCGGATTAAAAAATTAAAATTTGAGATTAAAGGTGCTCACGTATAAATGGAACGATATTCACGTGCGATTTAAATAGGCATGGATATACACATTCACCTATAAAATGGTTTTGCAAGTGTTTTTTAATAAACTCACCTCTATACTAAACTCACCTCTATACGTGCCATACACAACTAAATGTAGACATACTCTACTAATTTACATGTACAAATTGCTAGGAGTTTTTGTGGATCTTTAAAAGAAGTGCCAATATGTGGATCGGGCCGGGTCATTGGAACATTTGGGTGGACCACAAACCCACAATCTGTTGGCGTTATTGCTGTTTTCGATTTCTAATAAGAGTTATCTTAATTAATCTTTGGTTTTACCAGAACGTTGGGGTTAATAAAACCTTAATTAATCTTTGGTTTTACACTGATCTTTTATCTAATTTTGGATTCCTACTTCTTTGTATAGTTTCGACTTTCAAGTCGATTTCATGTTATCATATATGTCTTAATTATTAGTATCTAGGTTATCATCTGTTGCACCTAAGTGCCATTCAGTTCTGGCATCCATGATTGCTGCGCGTTGATGCGTCGAATTGTGTGTTTTAATTTTGACAAATAGAAAAGTCAAACTTATTCTTAAATGATAAAGGAGAGGGAGAAAGGATAAAAAGATGCATTTACCTTTATGTGACAAATGTTTCAATTGAATGGAGGAAAATCAAGAAGACCGAAAGCTATCTTCTCAACAAAACAACTTTTAAGGCGATAGATATTGATAGAACACCATTTGATATGAATATATTTGTGGGGAGTAAAACCTATCTATCAATTCATTAAGATCTCTAATTACATTGTATAACAACTTTATATATAAAAAAACTTTTCTTATTATTATTATTATTATTAATTATTAATTATTAATTATTAATTATTATTATTATTATATTATTATTATTATTATTATTATTATTATTATTATTATCACCATTATTTTTATTACTGATTTTTGTTATCATTCTTTTTACATTTATTATCCTTAAAATAAAATTGAAAAAAAAATATTATATAGCATGAAGATGTTCATCTTTTTGTAGCTCTAAAGTCTAATTACAAACACTTCAATTCCACACTCAAAGCGTTTATGTAAATACACGTGTTAGAAGCATCTCAATCAACTAATTAATGGAGATTAATTAAAATATCGAGTGAAATAGCCGATATGATAACATATTCTCACGCGAATCACTATGCAAATTGACTATTGACTATATAAGGTAATTACACCCGCTAAAAGTGAGCAATGAATATAAATCACTACTTTGGAAAGGGCTAATTTCACATATTCTTCAAACTCAAAGGGGGTAATTAAGAAAAGGACAGTTATATACTCGTACTTATAAATTAAATCAACTATTATTAATCATTCAATCCTAAATATCTCCGCGGAAGGAAAAAAAAGAACCAAACTCACTTCTGTGGCCCTTACACTTAAAACACACAACTTTATTATTATAAATTATAATATAATTAATGAAAGACTAATGAGGGGTATAGTGAATAAGTGATTGTGATATATGCGTCTTGTTGTGTGGCTCAGAAAAAAAATGAAACAATTGAATTGAAATTTCAATCAGTATGGCAGCCAAGAAACTATACGAATCTTTCTCAAAGAATCTGATTGAAGAAGTACACAAATGGGGTTGCATGAAACAAACGGGTGTGAGTCTTCGTTATATGTTGGAATTTGGGTCAAGATTTACAGAACGGAATCTGATATTAGCGGCTCAATTTCTTCATAAAGAGCTGCCCATAAGAATCGCTAGGCGTGCAATTGAGCTTGAGTCACTTCCTTATGGCTTGTCTGAAAAACCTGCTATCCTTAAAGTAATGATTTTTATCCTTTTTTTGTTGTTCGGAATTGGGGTTTGTTTAAGTTGCCTGATTTGGATATTGGGTTTTTTCTGGATGTATATTTTCATGGGTATATGATGTTTTTGATGGTAGTAGCGTAGTAGTGTTATTTTAGAGGGTGTTTTGGGCTTGCTTATTGAGAACAGTTTACCCTAAGTGGCTGAGGGTAATCTTGTAATTATGGAATATGATACTGTTTATTGAAAATAAGTTACTTTAAAATAAGGGTATACAAGTATAACGGAGTAAATGTTTGTTTTGTTCATCAGAACACTGGAAACGACTTATCTGGATAAGGAATCCCAAATATGCTTTCTGAATATTACAATTTGTTGAAAATACTTAAATTTTTGGGATGATTTTTGACGAGTGAAATGAAGTTGTTAGTATGTACAATAAATTAAAAGTTTGGGTTCTTAAGTTTGTGAGTATTTATGGATATGGAAGATAATATGTTCGACTTACAAGGCAAAGGATACCTGGTGTTTTCTCATTTGTATTCTTAATCTGTTGTCCATAAGATGGAGTATATGGGCTTTAGGATATGATGCTAACCGTTGAAATTAGCTACAATTCAGTGATGAATCAAGACAAAGAATCACTCTGCTGCAGTAATTAGTATTCAGATCATAAGAGATCTATTTTCTCTTCGAAATCCTTGACAGATGCGTTAAACAAGCTATGACAAACTCTCACGTAAACCAGTTAGGAAGTGATATGTGTTATAGACTAAGTAAAAGATAATATAAATGCAATCTATTGGAAATAGCCTAAGTGACTACGTCTCGCTAAAACTACATATCGGTATTCTTTCCATTTGACAACCATTTAACTTCGCCAAGATGTCAAATTTAGGAACTTGTTCTGTAACTTTTGAATGTTTGGCTTATTTTTCTATGAATTAGAGTTTATAACTTTTGACTCTTACCGAAATTAAAAGCTTAGTTGGGAAATGCTTTAAATTCTGTATGATTATTGTGTCTCAAATCTGATTTTCTATCAATTTGGTTCGTCTTATTCTACTGTAACATCTTGGTTTTGGCTTATTTGGCGTTTTCAGTTTGCATCGTGTTTGTAACACGGTTGAATTGAGTAGCTCCAATTTTGAACAACTGATTCCATCTGTTTGTGACTTTCAAGGTGCGAGATTGGTACGTGGATTCGTTTCGTGACCTTAGATCGTTTCCTGATATCAAGGACAAAAATGACGAGCAAGATTTCACGAAAATGATTAATTTAATCAAAGTGAGACATAATAATGTTGTCCCTACCTTGGCTTTAGGAGTTCAACAGTTGAAGAAAGATCTTGACCTGAAACTTGATTACAAGGATCTGGATGATATTCACCAGTTTCTAGATCGCTTTTACATGTCAAGAATTGGGATTCGGATGCTAATTGGTTAGTCTCATCTTCTTTTAGCTATGCTTTTGATCTCATATTCTCATTTCTTGATCGTGCATCTATTTACCGTATCCTTGTTTTTGTAATGGCCTAATTGCATAAAGAGGTAACAGTTTTGTCTGCATCCATAAAAACCCTTGCACTTTATAAAATTTGGTGATTTAAGACATTCATCATAGTCGCATGTCAGCATTTTTGACCTAGCAACATATACAGAACATGTTAAATAGAATTCTTTTGAACGTTTGAGGGTTTTTAAAGGTGCAAACAGAAGTTGGACACCTTTAGAAATTGGATTAAAGTTGCTTACCTTTATTATGCAGTTGCCCCTTTTGTAATTGATAAATTGCACTGAAGATGGGTTTTAAACTTGTTAATCGTTTTCTCAGGGCAGCATGTGGCGATGCATGAACCTAATCCACCACCAGATCGAATCGGTTACATACATGCAAAGATGTCACCAGTAGAGGTGGCAAGAAATGCTAGCGAGGATGCACGTTCTGTTTGTTTACGTGAGTATGGCAGTGCACCTGATGTTAATGTCTATGGTGATCCCGATTTCACATTCCCGTATGTGGTCATGCATTTATCTCAACAATTCATAATAGTGTACCAGAGAGGGCAATGTCGACCCATTTACTTATGCATGGGCTGATTTGGGTTGTGTTTATCTTATAAGGGCCAAATAATGATTAAAAAACAAATGAAAGGAAAGGGATTGTGTTTTATATGATAAGGTCAAACGGGTTGAGCCCAACGTCTATTTTAAGCACATGGGACCTCCTAAATTGTTTTATTTTTAGAACTGGATTATTAATGCAGTCTTGCTTTTGTATAATTATAACTAACACATTAGTTATTTGTAATACTTTATAAAAAAGTAAACAAGAAAAAGTTTGTAGGTAAGCAAAGCTGACCTGACCACTAAAAAAGACATGTTCCATTTTTTGCCTCTTACCCAACCCACTAATCTTGCAACCTCTGCAGTTCACTCTCATTTATTTTTTATTTTTTGAGACAGTTATACGTGTCTTGATTCATATAAATCTCACAGATATGTCCCAAATCACTTGCATTTGATGGTGTTTGAGTTGGTTAAAAATTCATTGCGTGCTGTTGAGGAGCGGTTTATGGACTCGGAAAAAATTGCACCTCCAATACGAATAATCGTTGCAGATGGGTTGGAAGATGTTACAATTAAGGCATGTTGTGTTTGAGTTCACATCTTGTGATTTTTAAAAATTTTCTGCCCCACTTAATCAGAAGAATGGGTGTCTGTTATTGTAGATATCTGATGAGGGTGGTGGAATACCAAGAAGTGGTCTGCCTAAAATATTTACGTATCTCTACAGTACTGCCAAAAATCCACTTGATGAGCGGTCGGATCTTGCAACAGCGGATATAGCAACAATGGCAGGTTATGGTTATGGGCTTCCTATAAGTCGGTTGTATGCTCGGTATTTTGGAGGAGATCTGCAAATTATTTCTATGGAAGGATATGGTATGTTGAACTCCATATATGCATTATTTTCTCCAGATTTTATATGTGTGATCCATTTCAAAATGATATCGTGTTTGTTACGTATCATTCATTTAGCATTCACATCCCAAAAGTGTGGTTTTTCCATTCAAAATGATGCTCATGATTTTATTAGGCATAAAAGATCACCAGTGATTTGGATATCTCTTGAGAAGTATTTAGTTTGCATTGAACCAACAAAATAAAAGATACTTTTTTCAAGTCTTACGATGTTTTTATTATATACATATGAAGTCAAAAGCCCAAACTATCAGTATAATATAACTTCCTTCGTCACCTACTTTTTCATCTCTGTGGAAGTCATTAAACTTCACTCTGATTTTCATGATAGCCCTTGTTTGTAATATTTAAAATTATGAATTTTCACTTCTGTATTATACTATTATTTTGATGAAGAAAATACCACAATTGCCCGTTTATCCCGATTCTTGTTTCCCTTTTGGTCAATAACTCTGTAAGTCAATGGTACATGTCTAAATCAGCTCATTGATCCAACACTATGGAAACTAATAAGCATAATTTTATTAAGCATGTTCAATAAAGTAAAGATCTAATATGAATTAGTCATGTGTAGGATATCTACCTTGTAGCATCCTAATCCCAAAGTAGCAGATAGACCCAATAGTCTAAGACTCAATTTCTCCATAAAAAATATCTGCCCTAGTGACTCTTTAAATACTGGTAGGAATCTTAATCTTGAACAGAAAGTAATGTGCCTTCCAAGACTTCCCATAAGAACAATTATTGAGAATTTTATAATTAAAGACTAATAATTTAATGGACTCCTTGCAATTTATGAATCTCTCTTTTGCTCCCTTGGGTTGGTGGGTCTCCAAGTTGGTTCCTATTAGGGTCATATGGGTAATCTCTATGATTATATTGAAAATGGAACATGTTAAATGGGTTGAACCTGTTAAGGTCATCTCAAGTATTATCAACTATGTAAAGACCTCCTAAATCGTTTTATTGAGAAGAGTTGCATTATCTTTGTAATAATGTAGTTTTTGCAGTAATATTTAGCAAGGATTTTTGGATTCAGAAAGCCAAAGTAAATAAAGTGTTTTGGTAATGCCCCCTACCCATGTTGACTTGTTCCAAATAATTACACATTTTGACCCGTTACCCAACCCTATCCAATTTGCCACTTATAGTGCTAACTCACAATTAATGTGTGATGGGTTGTCGCTTGTGTCATATGTGGTTGCTGGATGGTCACTTGGAAGTCTGGGTTGAACTTCTATAACCCATGAAAGCTGAAATCGTGTGAAAAAATTATTTATGTATGCCTATCGAGATTCCGGCCAAAGCCCAGCTAATTAGGCATTTTTAGTGCAAGTGCTGTGTGGATAGTTCTTGCTTGTTTATTTGCTCATCTTATCTTGTATATAGTATATATATTCATATCCATAGCACAAGGGTTGCTTGTTGCTTGTTTGCATGGAAAGAAACTTGAAATTTGTCGTGTTTTGTGTTTTTGCAGGAACAGATGCGTACCTTCATCTGTCTCGTTTAGGAGACTCACAAGAACCATTGCCTTGATAATTGAGGTCAAAGATGTAAATGATTTGAATGCAGGTGAAAGATATTGCTAGTCAAATTGTTCTTGTTTGTATTTTTTGAATTATCTCTTCCATGCATGTGCTTAATCTAGCAATTAAGTGGGATCCTAACGCAATCTTGTTTCCTTTGTACGTAAGTAGACATTGAGTTCTTTGAGCTCTATAGGCTCTGCCATTATCAATGATATTCTGCAGATGGTTCTAGCAAGCTCTAATCTTCTATTTATACGTCTATTGTACCAAAGTTGCATTGTAATAATATGGTTCTTCAAGAGGCGCAAGTTGAGACTTTTAAAAGCTTCGACTATAGCTGTGATTGTTAAGAGGAAGGTAAATGAACTTAAAAATAACTGATTTGAAGAAGGTTTAAATTGCTTGTGATAACTGTGTAATCTGTTGATTTGTTTCTATCGAGTAAAAGATCTTGTATTTTTGCCTTCTAAGTTATACTCATTTAGCTGTAGAGGTATGCAGAATTCGGGTAAGAGAAAAGCAGGGTTATCTATTTTGGGTAGTGGTTTTGGTTAAACCGAACTTTATTTGAATTATATGTTTGATTGACGGTTTGGTGTTCTGTTCTAGTATCATTTGAATTATATTATTATTATTATTATTTAGGTTATAACAGATTTTTTCACCACCACCACCTTGTTGTTACAACCTTACTGTATGACTCTGCAATTTTTTCCGCAATAGATACATACTACTATTTTAGCTGATGACGTTTTCTGTACACAGGGCAAAACTTTGTTTTCAGTTTCTTCTAATTTATACTGAAAATGCTCTTAAGTGTATCATTCGTTGACTGCATGCATCTTAATACAGTTGTTATGATTAAAATAAATCCACAAAAATAATGAGGTGAATTTCCCAGATTTTATGTAGTTATGTTCCTTTTTTTTCTCCCTTCAATTTAATTCCCTTTCACTAAAAAATGTCATTTTGTAAGAGAATGCAAGAAATAAAAGATTGCAAATAATGGATTACAGAAGATATATGGATATGGACACTTATAATAAAGATGCTTCGTTCACCTTTCTTCCTCATTTCCTACCTTTGTCTTAAACAATTGTGTTTTCTAGAAAAAAACATTGAGAACAAATTAAAGAACAAAAATGGATAAGAAATTTAACCAGCAAAGCAACATCTAGTATAATCCTAATAAGTTATAACTTTGGCTAGCTGCTTCGTCGTCAACAGAAAGATTAAATGTGTTCTATCTGCTATAAATCGGATTAAATTGCATGTTGTACGTACCGTTGATAACTAAGTTGTAATTAATATTTCCATAAATCTCGCATCATACCCATACCCTGTTTTTAACGGATTGTGTATTGTTGTTGTCAATGCATACAGATCGAACGGCCAACAATGTGGGTTTTATACTCAGATCTGTTAATTTATATATTTTATTCAGTAAATTTTTGGTGTATGCAACTAGTTTAATTTCGATATAATATATATGTTTCTAAAATCACTAAGCTTGATTAAGGTCTCAATTTAAAACCTATTTGGAATGTCAAACACCACCAAACCTCTAGCTACCAAATAAACGTGTTCACAAGCTCGATTATTTTTATAAGGGTGGTTACCACTAGCTACCAAATACAGCTTGTATGCTAATAGAAAAATAGCCACTGACGTAGTAAAGTAATTAAGTTGACCAGGTCAAATATCTGTAATTAAGGTAGTCCCACGTAGCTTATAGTGGTTGAAAATCAAACTAGTGTGATCATTCTGGATTTCAGAGTGGTTCTCGATTTGATCAATACAAAGTGGTGGTGGTGGTTACCACTTTGAATGGTAGCATCTTTATTATTATTATTTTTTGTTTTATGTATATCAAATAATTCCTATAGTAAAAAATGTTGAACGTGAGTCCATTTTTCAATGTGATAAGTATATGTAAAAATGAGTTTCAATATCAATTTAATGTGAACATGATGTGTTAAACTTTTTTCCGAGTGGTCAAGTGACCACTCTCTTTGCTCTAACGTGCTTTTAGATGCGGTTTGCAATACCAATTAATTCGAAAAGGAAGATCAAGTCACCAAGAAAGAAATATGGAGTACTTAATGTAAAAGCATTTTATAGTTCAATTCTTAGCAATGTTGGATGGTACGAATAACAAAGGAGTCAAAATTTAGAATCATATTTTCTTGCATTGTAAATTGAGAAAATTACTGACATAGTTGATCAAAGGGTGCTTCTTTTTTTATATAAACATTGTCAGATTTTTTTTACAATTCTACTCATGAATTTCGCCTAATATGCATTACACAATCTATTTATTCGGCGCAAAGTTGTTATCCAACTAATATTTGCGTACTGGGTGTAAAGTTGTTATCTAATTTCGCCTAAAAGGGTCTGTTGACCGTCGAAATGTTATTACAAGTATCCTATTACGATTGGGTTTAAACTTTACGTAAGGTTCGCAGATTGTGTAATGCACTTTAGGAGAAGTTCATGGCTAAAATTGTAAAAAAAGTCTGACATCGTCTATATACCGAAAATGCACCCTTTAACTAACTAAGTCAGTAATTTTCTCTTGCAAATTTGTAATCAATGATATTGATTGAGATGGTTACACTTATATGTCACGGTTTCTAGTTCGAGTTTGGATTTGGTGATGATGAACCTAATTGAAAGGATTATCAGAAACGAAGTTAAGAAATTGTATGACAACATTCGACACAAGTAATCCAGTATATATAAATCCCCTATCCTGTCAAGCAAGATTTCAACAAGAACAGAACATTTTACTAAGTAAAACAACTTTCTGCATTAAGTTAAACCTCCATATACTATACTTACTATTCACAATTAAAAGCAAATAAATATAAGTAGTTAAGGTTGATCATGCATATTACCCTACTAATATTTTGCTTAAAATAATGTGGCTACAATGGATAGGGTACTCATATACCAAATCAACGTCAACATAATAGCAGCCAGCTATAGCAACAAGCCTTATTTTGTATTCCCACTAAAGCCATAGCACGACCTACTAATTACTTTGTGAACCTTAATTTCTATGATAATTTAAATAGATGATCGTGGATTAATTGTAAACATGACCTAATTAACATGTTGATTTTATTCTTTAATATAAAAAGAGGATAGTAACCATATATAACTTATAGATTTATTTGAATTTGACTTTAAATTAATCATTGTCTAATGTCAATGGTTATACTGAATAAATTCCATTGCTTTATTTTTAAGTTTGATATATATAGAAACCTAACAAAAATAGATGGAATGGAATTTTTGAAACTGTACGTAATATTCTTTTTAACCTGAACTTACCAACCAAATATAGTACTAGTAGCTCGTTGACTTTGTGAACTTAGCATTGTCACTTGAATTAGTATTTAGAGCTACCTCCAAGACCTCCAAAAGACACAAAAACCTTACAAACAATCCATGTTGTCCTACTCCTTCACCATGTACCATCATATTCTCCTATTCTCCCTTCTCCTCCTTCAACCCCTTACGTGTCCGGCTGCCGGTGGATCATGGTCCATTCTACTTCCAAGTGTCGGCATCTCCGCCATGCACATGCAGCTACTCCCCAATGACCGTGTTGTAATGTTTGATCGTACTGACTTTGGTACCTCAAACATCTCTCTTCCAAATGGAAAGTGCCGCCCTAACGCAACTGACTGCTCAGCACACTCTATTGAGTATGATGTTGCTTCGAATACCGTACGTCCACTCATGGTATTAACCAATATCTTGTGTTCCTCGGGAAGTTTAATGCTTGATGGTAGCTTAGTGCAAACGGGCGGGTGGAATGAAGGTTACCGCAGGACTAGAATCTACAAATCGTGTGATACATGTGATTGGCAAGAGATACCCAATGGGTTAAACCAAAATAGATGGTATGCTACTAATCATGTATTGAGTGATGGACGACAGATTATTATTGGTGGTCGTCGGGCATTTAGTTATGAATTCTACCCTAAGAATTCGGCCACTGAGACCGCTTCTCGCTTTCCATTTCTGATCCAGACGAACGACCCCAATGTTGAGAATAACTTATACCCGTTCGTATTTCTTATCCCGGATGGAAATCTGTTTATTTTTGCCAATAACCGTGCTATTCTATTTAATTACTCAACGAATCAAGTTCTCAAGACGTACCCAACAATTCCCGGTGGTCAACCAAGGAACTACCCGAGCTCCGGCTCTGCTGTACTACTCCCTCTCTGGATAAAAGGAGGGACAGTGAATACTATTGAAGTTTTGGTTTGTGGGGGTGCGCCGAAAGGTGCTTATGTTAATGCATACAATGGAACATTTGATAGATCTCTAGATACTTGTGGGCGGATTAAAATATCTGACACAAATCCTCAATGGGTCATGGAGACCATGCCTATGAGTCGAGTCATGGGTGACATGTTATTGCTTCCCAACGGTCAAATTTTGATCATCAATGGTGCATCAGCCGGGGTTGCCGGATGGGAACTTGGTAGGAACCCAGTTCTCAGCCCGGTAATTTATAAACCAGATATCCAAAATCAGTCTCGGTTCGAGGTGCAGAACCCAAGCACGAAAGCAAGACTTTACCATTCCACAGCAATTTTACTACGAGATGGTCGGGTTCTTGTTGGGGGAAGTAACCCTCACACCAATTATAGATTCCAAAATGTGCTCTATCCTACTGAACTAAGTTTGGAGGCGTTTTCCCCTTCTTATTTGGATTCAAGCTCTTCCCGTTTACGTCCCATAATAATCTCACCGGTGGCTACAACTAAGGTCCATTATGGAAAACCTGTGGCTATTACATTTACCGCAATAGCCCCTGTGAATTTGAAGTTGGTTGCAGTGACATTGGTATCACCTTCATTTAACACACACTCATTTTCTATGAATCAAAGATTGTTGGTACTCGATATTATCAGTCCCACCAAGTCTGTCGGAAATTCTACGTATAAACTAACTGTGACAGCACCTCCATCAAGTATAGTTGCACCTTCAAGAAATTATTTATTATTTGTGGTTCATAATGAAATTCCAAGCTCGGGTATTTGGGTCCGAATTCAGCTATAGACATTGAAACTACCATCGGTCTTAACTAGAGATGTTCATGCATGGTTATATATCGTCGATATATTTGTTTTGTAAATTTAACCTCAGCTGATAACATATCTGGAGATTGTTTGTTGTCATTTTAATGACATTTTTACTTTTTGAGCGAACTATAAATGTGCAACTACAAAGACACCTTAATTACTTGCGATATCACCACTGGTTTTTCATATATATTTTTGATAATATCTGCAAAATTGAAGTGGACAAACCCCTTTAACGAGCCACTTCAAAAATAATATGCTATTTATGACAACGAATGAAATCGATCATAACTATCTATATATGTTCCATATCAATCTACGCCTGCTTTTAAGAGGATAATAGAGAACGCAAGCATGTGAATCAAGAGTCACATTGACCAAACGGAAGAATCGATGAAAGTTAAATGAAATAATTGCCCGTTGTTCTGCTCGAATAAGTTGGTAGTCTTTTTTTATTACGACATTTATATAATTAAAACACCGGTAAGAAAGTAGTAGTGAATCGGAAGACATTATTGTGAATTATAGAGTTTTTGAATTTTTCAAGTATGTTTGAAGATGAGAATGAATGTCTTGATGTGTTTAAAATTATATTCAAAGTGTAATATGTATAAATAAAAATAAAATTAACAAAAAAATTATATTATATTTTCATCGGTTGAAATTCTATTTTTAATTTATTTATTTAAATATAACAGTTAAAAAGGAAAAAGATAATAATGAAGCAGCATCTGCCAGCGAGTGGCCAAGCGCCGTCCCGCAGTTGTCGACAGAAAACGACGCGAGAACGGCTCACCGTGCTCTTAGAAACTTCTAATAACAGAATGGGTAAAATATAGACGTGGCATAATCGTTAACCAGCCGGCAACACCATCGTCGTTGTCAAGGAACCAATCACACACTTGTTCACCTTTTCATATCATTCCATTGAACCCTAAAACCGTAACAATCAACTAACTCCATTTCATTTCAATGGATGTTTCTCGATTACCTTACGATCTCACCACGATCATTTCCCCCAAACCTAAAACAATCACCAAATTCCCCTTTCTTCTTCATCTTCGAACTTCAAATTCAACTTTAACATCAACAACATGCTGTTTTTCAGCAAGTGTGCCTTCAGTTTCTGTTCCTTCAACATCATCATCGATGGCAATAGCTGCAGGTGGTGGGAAGATGGTGGTGGAGTTAGTTGGGGCATTTAATGAACTTACTGAAAGGATGAATATTAACAATAATCAGTTACTTTCTTCCACGTCGTCTCGATTGCTGTTTAAAACGCTCAAATTTTGTCTGCCAATATTGCAGACTTTATCTCTCGCGCCGGATGGTCGTTCACCTCTGTCTCGTGCACTTTCGGTTGCGCTCCTTCTAGCTGATCTTCAGGTATATAAAGGCAGTTTTCATGATCTAGGGTTTAATGTTTTTGTTAGAAGCTATTAAGTGTTGTAATTGAACTGGCATTGCTATCAACCAAGGGTTTTGGGGCGTTCATTAGTTAGATGCTCGTAAGTATTGTAAGTGGTAGATTGAACTTGTTAACATAATAACATCTAAAGTTGTCAGTTTTTGGAGGCTTCGTGCAATATTCATTTTTTGGATGCTCATAAGTATTGTTTGTTGCAGAGTGGCCTAGCTGGCATCTAAGAAAGGAAAATACAAAAGGAATAAATCTTATTCGATAATTTGATAGCCTTAAAAAAGTTTGTCACACTATTTATTTTTGTTCCAATCCAAACACACACTAGTACACTACTGATAATTTGACCTAATAAGTAGTATTGGATCGTCAAATATCTTATGAGCATACTAATATTTTTGGTAATCTTTGAGGCCCTAAAGTTTGAAAGGCATATGTGGTCACACTTCTTGCACACCCTCAAGGAAGGCCATGTCATGATCCATTGAGATTCAGTTGTGTGTTGCTCATTTTGGTCCTTTTATATACCGAAAAAGTTATGTTATGTTAGTATTAGCAGCCTAGTTATACTTCAGTGAAGTCTTTTTACCTCAGTGAAATCTTGTTAGAATGGTCTAATAGTTGTGCTAGATCTTGCAAGGAATTGTTTTGACTGTTTAATTTATTTTTTGAAGTAGATGGATGCGGAAGTTATATCTGCTGGAATAATTAGGGAAGTTGTGGAGGCAGGTGGCATAAGCATGTACGAAGTCAAGGATCGTGTAGGTATTAGTGTAGCTCATTTATTGCATGAGAGTTTTCGTGTCAACAACATTGCTTCCAAAGTTGACATTTATGATGACGAAACTGCTTCTGCCCTTAGGAAATTTTGTCTAACATATTATGACGTTAGGGCATTGATTCTCCATCTTGCTGTTAAGCTTGATATGCTGAGATATTTAGAGTACCTACCAAGATATCAGCAGCAAATGATATCTCTTGAAGTTATGAAAATCCATGCCCCTTTAGCACATGCTGTCGGGACAAATTCGTTATCCCTCGAACTCGAGAATCTGTCTTTCCATTACTTGTTTCCCTACTCATCTCTCTATGTAAATACCTGGTTAAGGAACCATGAAACAGGAAGTAAGCCGATAATAGATGTTCTAACGGAACAGTTGCTTCAATTGTTAAATTCAGATTCCATTTTAGCGGAAATGGTGGATGAAATCTCGGTTGAGGGTCGTTACAAAAGTCATTATAGCACTATGAAGAAGTTACTGAGAGATGGGCGCAAGCCTGAGGAGGTATACGACATCTTAGGTTTGCGGGTCATATTGAAGACATCTGGTGAATGTGAGAAACCATGTTACAGGGCACGGTCAATAATCCAATCTTTGTGGAAGGAAGTGCCTAGCAGATCTAAAGATTATATTGCAAAGCCTAAAGCTAATGGTTACAAGAGTCTACACATGGCAGTTGATGTGAGTGGTAGTGGCAGGACTAGACCTTTAATGGAGATACAGATAAGGACAGCACAGATGAATATGCTGGCATCTGATGGAACTGCTTCACATGCATTTTACAAAAGTGGTCTTACTAATCCACACGAAGTAAGTTTCCTTATGCATTGTATGTAGACGTGGCAAATTTCAACTATATACTTATGTACACAGGTGTTTGAGAATTTCAAAATAAATTCACTTTATAAATATAGTTTATATCCCCCCAACAACTAATACTAAGAGGGAAACAAAGTGATAGTACAACAAGACAATTTTTTCTTGATAGTTATTAGACTAAGAACCACACGAAGTATATGTGAAACTGAAAGGGTGACAAGACTTGAATTTAAATATGTTCAGTTCATATAAAAGCAAGGTATGATCGATATTCTTCATTTTAAAATATATGAACCGAACATATTTAGATTCAAGTCTGCTTTCAGTTTCCACATATACTTCGTATGGTTATTAGTCTAGAAACTATCAAGGAGAAAATGTCTTGTTGTACTATCACTTTGTTTCCCTCTTAGTATTAGTTGTTGGGGACATAAACTATATTTATAAAGTGAATTTATTTTGGAATTCTTAAACACCTGGGTTAATTTAATGTACAGTAACCCATATGGACATTTTCGCAAAGTAATACGATTGCACATTTTTTAAGTATAATAACCCATAAGAACATTTTCGCAAACTATAGTAACGAATTTGTTTATTAACCCTAGTTTTTAAGGAAACATGTCAAATAGGTTGAATGTCACCCAAAGCTTATGTGGCACACAACCTATTAAATCATGTTATGCGAAGTACTAGATTATTACTTTGAAATGATATAATATCTGTTATCATATTAAACTACCTAACAAACTAACACGTGAGGGTCGACCCAACCCAATATGACCCTTACCAAAATTTACCTGAATTGACTTGTTACCCCACTCGCCCAGTTTGCCTTCTCTAATAGTCAGTTGTGTGATGATTATCTGCACAGGCAAAACGGCTTAAGACAATCATGATTGCTGCAGCTGAGTATGCTGCTCTGCGGTTAAAAGATTTTACATCCACAAATCCAAAAGGTGACGGGAGTGATGGCAGAAACCGTATCTTCTGTCTCCTAGACAAGAATGGAGATGGTAAGATTAGCATAGAGGAGCTTACGGAAGTGATGATTGAGCTCGGTGCACAAGAGGATGATGCTCGCGAGATGATGCAGCTCCTTGATGCCAACAGTGATGGTTCTCTGAGCGCTGATGAATTTGACATGTTCCAAAAGCAGGTAACAATTATTTTCCAACTAAAAGCGTCTAATTATCTTTAAAAAGAGATGCAGAAGTTATGTTTGTAACTATAGTTCTAAACTTCTAATATTGATATTGAGTTCTTTTCTACATTGTTTATGACTAGAGGTTGCAAAATGAGTGGATTTGGTTATAGGTCAAAATGATTTCGGGTTTTTTTCCTTTCCGTTTGAGCCTTGTTAATCTGCGAACACTAACTTTGTCCATTTTGTGTACCTTTTTAGTGTCATGTTAAATCTACTGTTATATCAACCGCTGCATTCTTCATGATGCCGTCTATGTGTTGTTCAGGTTGAACTGATGCGTGGCTTAGAAGATAGAGACGATGAATACAAGAGCTTGTTGAATGACAAGCTTCAAGGGGCAGATGGCAGTGGTTTGATTCAGGTGTACAGGAAAGAACTTGAAGACAGGCTTGCCATAAGTTAGCTGTGATTCATTCTGGTATTTGAAAGCCACCTTCTCTGTAAGTAAATATGTGGTATATACTCATGATGTAAAGTATTGCATTTGCTTGTGCAATGACACAAGATGCCTAGATAATATAGTGTATATATCTTGGGTCTAGAAAGGATGAGATATATGCATATGTATATGAATCATCAACTTAGGAAATAGGTTAGGAGTTGTGCATCTTACACCAGCGATTCATATCTACTTTTGGCTTCGCATTATTTCTACAGTGTATGCTGGTTAGCAGAACCCCAACTGCTAAACATGTGAGTGACAACCATTTAAATATCAAGAGTATTTCATTGTTTGATGATCACACTTACATATGCTGATATGCAGGATCAGGCCCTGTCAACGATGAGACCACTATAATTCAGTATTGCATAAAAATTGTCCTCTCTTAACAACAAAACAAAATCTAATGTAAATTGTAGATACTCTTTTGAGCTTCAATAGTTGCTTTCCAGAAAGTTTTATTTGCAAAATTAACATTTCATCCAACTTCTGTATCTATAAAATAAAGTAGATTTTAGTTTACTGTGAGTGAACATAAGAGACTACTTAATAGTCCAAGTAAACACTAAAACATCTCTATTTCAAAGAAACTTGGAAGAAACAAACCAAAACTGCTGTATCTATATATGTATGTATATATATTAATATAATTTGATTGTGAATTGCAAGAAAAAAAATACTCCTTCCGTCTCAAAATAAGTGTTTACCTTTCCTTTTTAGTTTGTCTCAAAATAAGGGCCCGCTCCCAAGTTTTTGGTTGGAAGAAAATAAGAGAAAATAATAGAAAAGAAAAGAAAAGAAAAGAAGAAGAAGAACACTATTGCGTTCCCGAGTTGAAAAGAAAGGAAATTTACACGTTTTGTGTTCCTGAGTTGGAGAGAAATGGAAGGAAATGTCATTTTCTAACTTGTTTAATTTTCCTTCCTTCCATTTCTTCCCACTTTTGGAGAGAAAGTTTGGAGTGAAAAGATGTCCAGATTTTCCTCCCACTTCTCTTCTCTTCTCTCTATAGAAAAAACTCAGGAACACAATCTGATTTTTCTTCTTTCCACTTCTATTTTCTTCTTCCCAAAAAACAACTCGGGAGCAGGCCCTAAGTGTCTACTTCCAAAAGTAGTATATTAAATTTACTATTTTACCTTTAATATACTTTTTCTCAAAACTGATACATAGGAGTTTGTGCAAAAAGTAAGGTTAAAAGGGTCATCTTCACTACCAGACAATGTAATTTCTTAAACTTTGTGAAAAATGATTGTGGACACTTTTTATAAAATGGAAAGAGTACGTTCTAGTTGTTTCATATTTGATTGAGCCATAATAATATAAGAAAAAAATAACATCTTATCTTATCTTATAATTAAATATAGGACTTCCCTTAAGCAATTAACTAGTTTTTGCTAAAGCCTCAGAATTTATAGACGGGCTTATCAGGTCCAGTCTGACCCAATTCAGTTTCCGGCTTATCAGGTCCAGTCTGACCCAATTCAGTTTCCTTTTGATTTCAATAGTTGGGACCGAGTTTTGCTAGGGCCCTGGTTTTATTCAAATTTGTATCTATATCTTTGAATTATTATCAACCTTAGTTCCAAACATGGCATTTTAAAAACATCCAATGTTAGTATAATATGTATGATAATATAAAAATAACTGTTTTTTCTTCTTGGCTATAACACACTAACACAGAATCCCTGTTTAACACTTTTATATTATTAATTCCTTAAAACTTGTAATCTACATTAAGCATTATACTAAACGATGATAAAAAGGTAAGATTTGATAATAAATTCTTAAGTTTTTTGTTTAATAATGAAACCACTATATTATAATAATAAAAGGTGCAGATAATTTACAATAGTGACATAAATAATGGTAACAAATACTTTTTAAATAATTAATAATAAATACTTTTTAGATAATTATGATTAAATTATTATATAATTATTGTAACTTTAATTTTTAAACTATTGTAATTATATTATTATAATAGATTATTGTAACATAATATAACGTTTTAAGTTTTATCATTAATAATAGTAATGATGTAATCAAATTAAATATTTGAATAATTATAAGATTCAGTTTATGTTAATTTGTAATTTTATAAATATTGAAATCTAAAAGTCGTATAGTGTTTTATTTATTCTAAAAGAAAAGCCAAGGGGCTTACTTTAACTTTTATCCGAACTCATTCAAACGTTGTTACTAAAATCACTCATTATAGACTAAATATTCGAGGTATATGATAGTAATAAATTTAAATAACTGAAGTGATTAACAATTAAATAATCTACTTGTTATTAACTTTTCAAGTTATAAATATTTAAATGAATGAACGTTTTAAATTTTAATTACTACAAGTAAAAAAGAAAATTAATAATTCAAGTTGACCCAATCCACTTTAACTTGAACTCATTTGTATCACGCTTTAATAGTCTTTTCTTTAGTTATCGAGGGTTGAAAAGGTACATAATTTAGTAATTGTAAAAGGAGCGGTAAATTGAATCTGGAATGATCTCAACACATTCAACATGATTAAAGTGATTGTAGTGATTTAAAAGCTTTAAATGTATATATTAAATTTAAAATATAAATAATCGAGTTTATTAGAACTGTCTAGAATCAAACACATTCTATATGGCAAAAGAAATGCCTAATGACATTGCCTTTCGTTTTAACAAATCTACTCAACATTTTAGTTTTATAATTAATATTCTTCGAGATCGTTAAATTTTAAAGTCAATAAATATTTAAAGTAACATGAAACTATTAAGATGAAAAATAAATCTAACACCTCAGCTTCATCCTATTCGTTTTGAATAGAACAAAGTTTGTACAACTAAAAGAATAACCTTAATACCGAAAGGAGTGGTTTGAGTCTCAATAGAGACATAATGTATATATATTGTGTGGATTGTATATATATATATATGTAGAATAATATGTTAGATACAGTCCTTAAAAAACATCTCAATTCATTTCATATGTTATCTCAATTAAACTACCAGTACGCATCATCTCCCTTTGTTATTATTATTATTTCTATACTATTCGTTCTATGCAATAATACTAATACCAATTTTTGGTACCTATTTCTCCAACGGAAAATCTCGATCAGCCGGACGAAAAGAAAAGATTCACTTAATCTAGAAGATGCTACTATACCATGCATATATGTCAATCGACTGATGTCATTTTTCTTGTTCTAGTTACAAGGTTATTGTAAAGTTCTCAAGGATCTTATAAGTTACACGTCACATCATTATATGCAAGCATTACAAATTTTACTTGATAAAATTGTTTATTCATTTGTCAAATACTTTTTAGAAAAAGTAGAAAAAAATTGTAGACACCAAAAAAAAAAAAATTTTGTAATTGTCTTGGGGACCAAAATAAGTAGTCCTTATCAATGAATTCTCTTTAAACTTTTATATAACACAAAATCCAAAAAAACATCCATGCATGAATTAATGCATGTATTGGGTGGTTCTCATAATTAAAATAGCAAATAATCTGTAACAATTTGTTGTCTGGTGATCACATCGATGCGATGGTTTCTTGAACTGATAGAGAACGGCTCACGAATGATTTTAAGCAACATAAAAAAGACAAAAGAAACCAACAATCAGATACGGGCAAACATAAAATATTTCTTGTTCATGTAAGCAAGTTTAACTCATTATATATTAAGGATAAGACGCCGTATGTAAGGTAGTTCATTGTAAACTAAAAAGTCAAGCAGTGATCAGTAGTTAAAATGAAACTCGTCAAACAGGATAAAAGTCGCCCAAACTATTTTTTATGATACATGATACAACCTCCTAAAGTAAATTTTGTCAAGAATATTACATGAGTATATTAATTTTACTGTATTCGTAATGGTAACTAACCCATTAGCTGAAAATGGACAAAATAGTGTTTGTAGGTCGACCCATATAGACAATGCTTGTTTAGGCCGGTACTTAAAATGACACATTTCAGTCATAACTTGTTTTGACCCATTACCAAACTCATCCAACCAGCCCATTTTGCCATCTCTAGAAAGTAATTGATTGTTGATTTGTATGTGCTACACTGGGATATCTTATTCAACACAAGTTATTCTCTGATTCTAATTAATCGATCTGCAGGTTCACACTCTGAGCTATTACAAGATCCTGAAGGTGCATAATGCCAGTTAATACGATTACAAGAACTTAGCAAATGCTCAGAAAAACAAGCAGGTGATGATCAGGATATTAGTCTGACTTCTGGAAATCATCTGATTTCTGTTTTAAGTCAAGAATCATCTAATATCAGTAACAGTAATCACCATCCATTTTTCATCACTGGTTATAAGAAACTGAAACCTGATAGTGATAATCATTATAAGACCCCTTCAAGTATCTCGCTTGTTCGCTTGGCTTATATGAACAAGCCAGAAATCCCAGTAATACTACTAGGTTCTATAGCTGCTGCTGTTAGTGGTTCGATCTTACTGATATTCAGGTATCTTCTTTCATTTATTATAATGGATTTCTTTAAGCCAGCTCACGAGCTTCGTGAGTATTCAGCGTTCTGGGCATCGATCCTTGTTGCACTTGGTTTGGTAATTTTAATATTCGCACCATTTAGGACCTACTTTTTTGGTAAAGCTGGGAGTAAGCTAATATGGAGGATGCGATTAAAGTGCTTTGAGAAAGTGGTTCAGATGGAGATAGGGTGGTTTATTAAGGCGGAAAATTCAAGTGGTGTAATTGGGGGAAAGCTGTCTGCAGATGCAGCTTCTGTGAGAGGTTTGTTTGGGGATAGCCTTTCTTTAATTGTCCAGAACACATCCTCAGCAATTTGTGGTTTAATCATCGCATTTATGGGAAGCTGGAAGTTGGCATTTGTCATTCTACTGTTGTTACCACTAATAGTAATGAATGCATACCTGCAGATGAAATTCATTAGTGGATTCAGTGCTGATACAAAGGTGAGTCACTTGGTCCATTTTTACTATTGTCTGTTTTCTAATAAAAAGTAGCAGTGGAAAAATGTGTTGGTTGGTGGCTAACGGGTTAAAATAAATTTAGTTCATACGGGCAGAAACAGGTCGAACTACACCATTATTTCAGTTCAATATACACAATTAATATTTTGAGCATGATTATAGAAATAGTAATATTGCAGTATTGATATACTTATTCTTAAACAAAACGGTGATGTGGTTCTATGCATTAAAAGACACATGGGGCTACTTTGACCCGTCATTGATAAAACACCAACCAAATCTACCTAGTCATAACTAAATGGCTAGAAATTTTCACCTATAGTAAACTGCTATAAATTTGCCTCTAGAAACTATATGAGGGTGCAAGTCAAGTCGCGAGTGATGCACTAGGAAGCATTAGAACAGTTGCTTCATTTTGTGCTGAAGATAAGGTGATGAAGCTATATGAAAATAAGTGTGAAGGACCTCGAAGAGCAGGAATTAAACAAGGTTTTGCTAGCGGTGTTGGTTTTGGCTCGTTCATATTTTTGTTTTTTCTAGTATATGCAACAAGCTTTTACGTTGGAGCTCATTTTGTTGAAGCAGGCCAGACTTCATTCCCTAAAGTTTTCCAGGTAGGCTGAGGTTACTCATTGTACAAGGTTTCAGTTAGAGGTGGTTAGTTAGGCGAGTTGGGTAAAAGGTCAAAGTTGGATTGGATTAACCCGAAACATTTTCGTCCACATTTTTAAAAGAATTACAAATAATTATTGTGTTTAATTTGATTACTAAAAATACATTACTACAATACTAATCCAACTTTTTGAATATATTAATTTAACAAGTTGTATATAATTGAAAATACACTGCAGGTCTCTTTCAACCCATTTGACCCACTTCCATTTATTTTACTATATCCATTTGAAACATTAGAAAGTAAAACATAACTAAATCAGCCCGTTCATAAGTAACTGGGTTGAAATTAAGACTTCTAGTTTTTAAGATGAGTTGGTGACTATCTGTTCTTAACGCATCATGTTTCTGTATTTGTTGTAATTTTGGGATTTAGTATGTCAGCTGTGGGTATTGCTCAATCAAGATCCTTTGCTCCAGACTCTGGAAAGGCCAAGACTGCTGCTGCTTCAGTTTTTGCTCTTCTTGATCAGATATCAAAGTTAGACTATACTTACGAGTCTGGAACCGTATTAGAAAACGTGAAGGGAGATATTGAATTTAGTCATGTTACTTTCAGTACCCTTCAAGACCTGACATTCAAATCTTCAGGGACCTATGTTTGGACATTTGTTCTGGCCAGGTAACCTCTTTTATGTCTCATCTTGTTCATTTTCTACAGTACATATCCTCATATATATTTTATAAATAATAAAGCTAATATGTTTTATATTTAATTATCAAGACTGTAGCACTTGTTCGAGAAAGTGGAAGTGGAAAATCAACAGTTGTTTCTGCTGCAAAGGTTCTATGATGTCGATTCAGGCGAGATAACGCTTGACAGAGTCGAGATCCAAAAGCTAAATTTGAAGTGGTTAAGACAGCAGATGGGTCTAGTGAGCCAAGAGCAGGTCCTGTTTAATGATACGATTCGTGCCAACATTGCATATGGGAAGGAAAGCAATGCCACGGAGGAAGAAGTCTTAGCAGCTGCAGAATAGGCAAATGCCCATGAATTCATCAGTAGACTACACCACGTTTAGACCTTTATCTTTTTCATACATGCATAACCATGAATCCCTATAGACCAAAACAATTGGCAACAATCCCACCACTTATTTGTTTTCTTGGAGTCGGTTAGTCTTTTCTTCAAAATCGCAGTTGCTCTTCATCGGTTGTACCCTTAGCAAAAACCCCCAAATATAATGAACCGCAGGTGGCAGGATGGTGGGTCGAACAGGTTGGGTAACAGTTCTTGGTCGAAACAGGTCCTTTTTTAGTTGCAGGTTAATTTGGTTTGACCCAAAATACATTTTTTATCCATGTATAAAATTTATAATTTTACTAAGTCATTAAATATAATTTTAAAAAGAAATTGATCTTTGAACAACTTTAGTCCGTTTGACTTGTTCGACCCATTGGACTCGTTCTCTTTTTAGATTGACCCATTTAAGATTAAAAATGACCCAAACAGGTCTATTAATAAGTATATGGGTCAAAGTTTCCCCCTTTGATATAAATCACCTGGTACCTTTGAAAGGGAAAATGAGATTGGTCAATGAAAAGGGATGGCATGTGTACCTGATCATTCAAAATAATAATACGAAATGTAAAACATTTGTATGTGAATCCAGGGGTATGATACAAATGTAAGTGAAGAGGGACCCAATTGTCAGGAGGGCAAAAGCAAAGAGTTGCAATAGCAAGAGCCATTGTTAAGGCTCCAAAGATATGGTTACTAGATGAGGCAACAAGTTCCCTGGATGCTGAATCTGAGAAAGTCGTACAAGATGCACTTGACTGAGTTATTGTACACAGAACCACTCTAGTGGTGGCCCACAGGCTATCCACAATCCAGGGAGCAGATGTTATCATTGTCATGAAAAATGGAGTCCTTGCAGAGAAAGGAAAACATGAGGCATCACTATCAAGGATGGCACTTACACCTCTTTAGTTGCATTACATACTTCTGCATCTTCATAACAAGATTGCAACATCAGATTAACTGATATTGTGTGAACTTCATATTCAATCAACTTTATTTTCCTTTTAAGCTATAGATTGTTCTTTGAATAAATATACAGCAACTACAGAAAGAGGGTGTACAGTGGATTTTGCACGTGCTAAATATATTTTACTGTCTTCCTGCATACTAGTTCTGGCCGAAATATGCACAAATGTTATTTCTCCATAATAATAATATTTGAGCTAGATTTTCATTTCACACTTTCTTAAACAGTTTTCATCATATATATATATGCTTACCAATTATAAAAGAAATCTTCTTAATACATATACCTTTCTCACGAGTCACGCATATACACAATATGATGCTGGAGAATGAGTAGCTTAAGACATGTTTTCTGTAGTCTGTCTCTTAACATATGAATGAGTACTTCAGAACTACTTTTCAGTTCAGGGTCTAATCAACTTTGCTTTTTTTTTCCGAATATTCCTAAAGTCATTGGAGAAGTAAGCAATGCATCTCAATGAGGTTCCAAGGAACATCAGAGCTCAAACTACCCAATATACGCTTTGAAACATCGATAAAATGCAGAGACATGAACAATCCCCTTCATTTTTTAATGAAACTCATTGGGACAAACTAGAGGAGATACACTACAACAATAATATTCTAGTTAAAGTAAAGACCATCCAAAAATAATAATACAATGGTAATATATGACAGACATTGTAACAAATATATATATATACTAAATATCACGGCGAAGCTACACATGTATAAACTTCTTGTATGTTGCATGTTATAGATCATCTGAAACTCTTCAACAGATACGAGGACGGACTTGAGAAACTTGAACCTGTTAAAGGCCTTGCATTCTCTGCTCCTTTGCCAGGACTTCCACATTCACTGAAATCCAACACCCGTCTCTCAGTCTGCAAAAATTCAAAAATACTAATTCATTTATACATTATAAAAATATTAAACTTGAACATCAGTCTCCAAATATAAATAAATCATGTACCAAGAGATTTGATTCTTGCTGACTCTTTTCCACTTTTTCTGCATATTTCTTTTTTAGTATGGAATCGGGAGTTTCATCACCTAAGACTTCCTGGGCAGTGGCATATGCGGAAGCAGTATGCTCACTTAACTGTTTCATTAAGCCAAGAGCATCGTAGCTTCTTTCCCTTGGGCTGACAAAGTAACCAATATCCTGCAACCACCTCCACGTATCAAATTAAACAGCACATAATAAGGTTTTCTCATAACATCTCTACTAGAGGAGACAATTCCAACCCATTTATTTATGATCGGGTCAATCTGGGTTGGGTTTTACTGTTTAATTCAAGCAGGTCAAATAAAAGAATTAGCTAAAGGGGAACAAGCCAAACACGATGGAAGTTGTCCAATTCGTTTTAAATGCAAAAAATTAGACTATTATACTGTTTTTGAAATCATAAGTTACACATTAATTAATTATTATTTTATTTACTGTGAACAAAAAAAAAGGATAGGGATAACTGGCCAATTCTAACCAAAACTACCCAAACCGCTCATTTTTCCAACTCCAACGTCTGCAAATAAAACAGATGTATGCAACATTTGACAGTACCTCAATTGTAATATCGGTATCAACCCTTGGGCCAGGCAGAAAAGAGAACCAAGGGGATTTCCATGCAGAAGGAGATTCAAAACTTCTCTTTAAGGGTGTTTCACCAAAACTACAGAGGAAAACAAACAAGAAATACATATTAGCAGAGAAAACTTAATTTGTCTGAGGAGAGGGCTTGCAAAAAGCCAACTTTTCCATACAACGAAAAAAATCTAGAGGTGACAATTTCGACATATCTACCTATGAACAGGTTAATTGGGTTATTTTTAAACTCAAACGGGTCAAACGGCTGATGAAATTTTTGGTTAAAAAGGGAACATGTCAAAACGCTTAATACATGAATTAACCCAAAGAGTAATTTATATCCATTCAAAGATTTTGATTGTTATTATTATAAAAGTAGATCTGAACCCGTTTTAACCAGTTACCCACTCCAGCTAACCTGCCCATCTTACTACATCTAAACAAATATATATTGAAGAGATTAAAATGAACTCGAAATAGATATCATTTTCAAATTGAACTAAGAATTTGAGACATCTCACATGCCAAAGGTTTCCACTGACGTATCATTTGCAGAATTTTCAACACCAATCTGTGATGAAGGAGCAGACTGCATTGATGCAACACGGTAACTTCCTGCCTTCTTCCCCATTATGGTACGAGGGCTAACAAGGGATTCACGCGGATTATCACAAGAAGATGCCATGGCGGTGACTTCCTCTGACAAAACCTCTGAACATTTGGAGCTCTTTTTTCCTATATTGTTTGCATTGGGGCCCTTGGGTGTCTCTGACTTGTTGATAATCTTATCAGGAGAAAAGAATGACAGATTATCCATGTTCCTTTCCGTAAGAATTCCAGATGACTCTCGCACCTGACATTTCTGAAATGAGATCTTGTTATTCCACAAAGAGATTAACCATAACCATACTTATTGAAAAAATAAAAAAATTTCAGTGTTCCACTCACTTTCAGTATTGTGCCGTCAACACCTTCATTTTCCGTCCCTTCAGCAGCAGGAATCAAATTTTCTTTATCTTCAAGAAATGCTCCAGAATCTTGTTTGTCACTCAATGATGGCGACTCCTGGCCCTTATTTTCATCGTACATAACTTCTAACCGAGAGAAGTCTCTGGCCAAGTTGGAAAAAGACGAACGTTCTAGCTTCTTTTCACATCTTTTCTCAGACAAGGGTGAGCACATGTCACGATTTCTCTTCTTTAATATAGATGGGGTGCACGTGAAAGTTTTGGCAGCACTTTTGAGTACAGCCTCTGGACTGTCATCCCGTGAAGGTGAGTCCCATAATCTGTATGGGCTAAAACAATTCATAGATGACATCATCAGCTTTCGAATTCCAAGAGGACTATATTCATGTTGCATATCGCCGCCACCGTATGGTACTAGATCACAGCTAAAAAACGGGATGTCCAAGCTTGGGAAGCGAGGAGGATCATAGGATAAAACTCCTGTGTTATTTTCTGAAGCATCATCAACTGCTGTGTGATTTTGGATGTCATTTATTTGCAAGGAGTCATTGTTAACTTGATCTATTTGATTTTGTGACCCAAGATCATCGTCAACATCATCAGATAAATGAGGATTGCTAGCATCATTTGGAAGGCCATGGGGCTCACCGTCTATAGGCATGTACATAGATTCATAACATGACGTTAACAACAAGTCTGAATAATACGATTGTGAGTTTAAAGTTGCAGCATCATCATTAGGAATTAACTCTGAAGATTCATCAACTTGGTTGCTATTTGGACACTGGTACATATCTTCACATATCAGCATATTCTCTGCCACATCACAACCACTGGCCACGTTTCCCGAACTTCGGATCGGATCAACATCTATACAGTTGATGTATTCTGAATCCTCGTTCATCTCTAGTGAAGGAATCTTTCGTAGTAACTCGTCGGAAGAAATCTGCCAATCATTATCTGTAGTGATCCACTCATGTGAGTAACATTGTTCAACCATCTTGGATGAATTTTCCAGTGGTTTGGTTTCGTTTTGAGGAGCATATACAACTGCTGCATTTGGCATGATGCTAGTGGATCCCACAAACATAGAACCTTGACTGCATTCCGAGATATCCTCGGCCTCTGTAACATCTTCACTACATTGTTGCACCCATGATGGAGTAGATGCCGTTGATTGATTCGTTGGGGTGACATGCGGTAAACCTTGGGACTGTGGAAGCAAACCTGATGCCAAGTAGGAATCCAGTTTCTTCTTGACAGAGCTATTCCAATGATTTTTAATAGCATTGTCCGAACTGAGAATCGCATCAGCAATGATATGTTATTAAGCATAAAATTAAAGATGCGCCTCAACTTTATGTAGAAGTGAAAATAAAATATGAGTGGATACCATAGGATAAATCATTATGCAGAAGTATCTGTCCATGGAGGTGCCAATACCAACCCCTTTAGTTTTATCTCTAACAGGTCAAAAGGGTCTAATCAAAATAATTTAGCTTAAACGGAAATGGGTCAAAAGCCAACCAAAGTATGATTTAATAGCATTCAACCTATCAAATCCCTCTATTAGAAAAAATAGATTGTTTTTAATAATATATATGTAGTAATCATCTTTAACACGCAATTGTTTAGGAACTCTTTTTATTGGACAAAAAGTGTTTCGCCTGATCCATACCAAATATTATTACTCAACCCCAACCTAATTTAGCCACCTCTATGAAAGGATAAAAGGTAACATTCATATCCATGTCAAACAAAAAGAGAACATACCGGCCAGGCAAGAATTTTGTCAACTCCGCCCACTTATTCCCATAAATTTGATGGGCCTGAATCAATGCTAGTTCCTCTTCCTGAGTCCAAGCCTCCTTGTTGATGTTAGGATTCAGATGATTATGCCACCTGAAGACGATTTTTTTCAGTACCACTGAGATTTGAGATTTGAGATTTGAGATTTGAACAAAACATAAGATCTAAAAGAAAATGCCGGTTTCAATAAAAGACATGAACTGTCATAAAAGATGAAGTTGGGTACTTGGGTGTTATATGCTGAACGTGTCAATTTCGGCTCATTAACTTACAAACAGGTCAATTAGGATTATGCTTTTTCTGTACTTGATAATTTTGTAATAATACTTGATACACTAATCATCTATTGCAAAATGTAGTTCTTTTGAAGATAAGGGGGTCGCAGGTCAACCCAACCCCTACCACAGAATTTACCTGTTTTGACCATTAGCCAACCCGCCCGACCTATTTACAACCTACTATATGTTAAGCCTGCTATTGACCACTGTGATTATCACCCACATCAGGCAAAAACATCATTTCATTTAGAAAGATATTTTATGATGAAACAAATCTTACCTCTCCCGACACTGTTTGCCAATCCGGCCAGGTAGGTGCTGTGCAATGGTGGACCACTTTTTAGCTCCATATTGCTCTACTAGCCGAATTATTACTTCATCTTCCTGAATAATTTACAGAAAATTCAAATACTGAGTGATTTTTAACTTTTACATAGGATAGATGATGCAGCAAGAAGTAGGGTTAATCATTATAAGGATACATGTACCATGGGGCACAGGCCATTCAGAAATTCATTACTGTATTATAATTTTAGCAAATTCAATAAGTATACTCATTTCCCTTCTGCAATTATCAATTCTCAAAAATTCATACAAGTCCAGCTTGTAGAACAACACATATAAGTGTCCTGGTATGTTGGAAAAGCAACCTGGAACCGTAGATTTTTTTTTTTAATCAACTTTGAAACAAAAAATGTTCAATTTCAACAAAGATTATCATTATTTGTCAAATTTGCAAGTGTTTGGTAGTATGCTTATCATTTCGGTAAATAACCAAATAAATTATGACTAACCTCTTTTGACCATGGACCTTTAACAAGTTCTGGGTTCAAAACTTTCTGCCACCGATGCAAGCACTGAACATCGGTTCGATCCTTGAAGCACTCAGCTAAAAATCTCAGAAAGTTAGGGAATGAAAAAAAATGTATGTACCCTCATAACTAAGAAATTAAGACAAGAAGTAGACAATTTTAGAAATATGTATGCTCTAACATTACTCATCAGACAGAACCTTCAGCTCTATGATTTATTTTACATAAACATGCATCACAAGACCTCATCAAGACACGTGTGAAAGCTTCTAAGAGACTCTATGTAAAGGAAAGAAGCAACCACACATAAACATGCATAAGAAAGAACCTTAACAAAGATTTGAAATACTTCAATATACACAGGCATAGAATGTTGAACATGAATACTCGGTGTGTGTGTGTGTGTATGATGGAAGAGAAGTGAGGATATACTAGAGAAAATGGCAAATAATATATATGTAGATGCTCTAGAGATCCACATAATAGGTGAACAAAAAAGTAGGCAAGCAAAGCACATAGAGATGAAATATCAACAGTGGTTAACTTAATAGCCTAAGTTGAGATGACTGTAATCCTAAAACATAGCAATATAGCATGAATGAAGAAAACGTACCTATTTTTTTCCAGTTCTTTCCATTGAACTGCTGAACAGCTTTACATAATATTTCATCCTACAATGAATACAACATTCCACCAGGTTAACAATTCACCAAATTACAATACATGCAAGCATCAAAATATTACGTACAGCGCACCGGAAGGAATATTGGGCACTATATGATTATTGCAATAACTTAACCCAAGTTTGTTGTAATTTTTAGATAAATTCTACGAACAACCGTGCAACGCACGGGTAATGACACTAGTATAGAAAGTATACAAGCCCTTGGAGAAAGAGATATTATAGAGGAAGAATGCTTCTTGCTACAGAACGAAAGCAGTATAATATCGCACAGAAGAAGGCAGCAAAACGTGAGCATATAACTTAAAAGTATAACATATAAATATAATATAAACATGGTTCAAATAACTATTTTAAACAAAATAACATTTAAAAACTTGGAAGCAGAAATGGATTCTTACAACCCAAATACATGCTTAATAATACTACAAAATCGACAAGCAGAAGACGCATCTTCACATATACAATCAAGAACTGAACATAAAGTTTACATACCTCTTCCGCAGACCACTGTCCCTTTGTTGAACGCCTTGTAGGGCCACTCGTCCTCCTACAAATAGTAGCATATTATATCAATTGTACAAGGTCTAAAACAGATTCTTTAAATCAAATTCTTGAGAATTTTGATACATAAATACAATTCGTATTTACTGTCACATTTATGGAAGTGTTTGTGATTGCGTTTGCAAAATTGCGTCTTAAAAAAGCAGGTCCTCAACCTACTTTTTCAAATTTGTATGTTTTCTCACGAATTACAAATAATCACTATTTCAGATGTTTTTTCCAACACTTTTTGATAAAAACTTACGTTATGCAAACGTCATAACCTAATAATTCCACATTAGGCATACCCATTTAAAGATCGCATTTTCTGAAGTCCTTTAGTGAGTCCATCAGAAGAACAAGCCATCATTGTAGAATCGCTTTCCATAGCTGATCTCAATACATATCCCGGTTCTTGCTCGCTTGTACCGTTGCCCTAAAAGCATTATCAGTACTTACCAACATCGAGTAAAAACTGCCTGGACAGTACCCAAAAACGAAACCCTAATTACCATTTGAAAAATATAAATTACACAAAAACAAATTTCACCAAAATATCCAGTAAAATTAGAAACATAAGATCGATTGCTTTGTATTGAGAACAACAATGCTGATATTGAATCAAGAAAACTGATGATTCACGATTAAAAAGGTGCAAACTTTTTTACAAAAATTCAAAAATTGAAAAAGGGGTCTTGAGTACTTACGAACGCGGAACAAGATCCAAGAATGAAATTAGGAGAAGAAACCCTAATAGATCTGCGATTGAATACACACACTGGAAGGTATATGTGTGCGTTTTTGAAAGAGAGAGATAGAGAGAGATAGAGAACAAACGGTCGTAGAAATTCAAAAAACAAGAGGGGGCAAATAAGAGTTTAAACCTAAGCAACAACTTTTATTGAAAGTCAGCTTTGACATTATTATTATTACTATTACTATTTTATCATTATAATTGTTAGTAGAGTTTTTCTAACTTGTGCCATATCGACTATTAAATAGCAACTATATTCTTTTTGAAAATATAACTACACATTAATTATTCTGAGACTTTATTTTGTTTCAAATTTACCCCTTCTCTGTTAAAAAATTAATTACATTAGTAAGTATTTATGAAAACTTAACATACCAGATTTTTTGGGAATAAAAAGTTAATTTATATAAACTCACGATGAGCAAACTCTTATCGTATTGAACGTCGGATATTATAAATGACATCATCACAAGCTAAGGCATATTACACTGTAGTATCACCTCACAGTTCTTGTATATTACTGAAAGGTGGTCACAAAAGCTCATATGAATATACTGGCATTTTGTTCACGCAATGCGTTGAAGACCACCAAATTATATATGTTATTTTTATAGAATTGTATGTTCATTAAACATGTTATCCTTAAATAACAATATAATTATTTTTTTAATTATTTTATAGATAATATTTCAATAAGAGCATACTTAATATATGAATGAAGTGATTTTGACGTTTGATAAAACTACAAATTGTTGTGTCTATTTTTATAAAAATATAATAATACTAATAATAATAATAATAATAATATAATATAATATTTAAATTCAAATGAAAATATAAAATGTTTGAATATTTGTTGAACATTGTATAGGGAAGTTTTATAGATAATATTTGTTGAACATTGAATAGTTTAGGTTATTTTGATAATTTTTAAGGTAAAACATAAAAATACCTTATAAAAACGGTACTAATATAAATTACCAATTATAAATATACTAACCAATATGAGCAGTGAAATACTTATTTGATTTATATTATTTTTCAATGTAAAAAAACGTTGTATCTAGTTTTCATTATCAACATGTGTATGTCAACTATGAAAAACTAGTGCACGAAAATAAAGTGGTTGTTCATTAATATCTTTTTTAACATCGTATTGTATAAAAATACAAAAAAAAAAATAAAAAAATCCATGTTTTCACTGTCTAATATGGTCTAAGAAACTCTTTTCGTTAGTATTTAGTAATTTAACAAGCAAGATAATTAAGAAATGCTTCATAATAGAATAGATATTACAGCATGATCGATCTTGTCGTTTGATTAACAGGAGCATACAAATTAAAGAGAAATACGACAGTACTTTCAGTTATTAATCATACTATTTTTACTTTTAGTTTTTAAGAAAAAAATTATCATTTATTGTTTGAATAGAGAAGGGTAAATTTGGAAGAAAAGTGAAATTTCAAATTAATTAATATAAAGTTATATTTTTAAAAAGAATATTGTTGCCGTTTGATACTTTTAATATATGATCTTAGGACACCGTTGTTAGTATTTATAGTAACGTGAAGATCAAACACGTTTTATTTATCTTTTGTTTACATTGGATGTAAGTTTTTCTTATATAGGTTTTGTTTTATTTTTAAGGAATTTGACAGTCGTTTATAAGCTTTCTAATTCAGAAACATTAATTTACTTTAATTAATTATAAATATAAATATATATATTCTTTTATTAAAAAAAAATTGTTACAACGATAACTTTTTTTGTTCTGGTACAATTATAAATCAACTTATTCAGTTTGGCAACTTATAATGAATGTTATTACTGAGATTATTATATTATTCTTTCGCAATCTGAATAACAAACATATATATATATGAGGGTAACGGTATTTCTTTTTATTATGAATTAAAAATTAAAATTAAATTAAATTTAGATGTAAAGTTGTCTATATAATTTATCATATTTTCCAGTATCTATACTATATTATAAATGGTTTAACACTCTCTTTTTCAAATCTTAAATTATAATCATAAAAAATAGTTAATATCTACCTTTTTTTATTAATTCTTAGTTTATATTTATACAAACATTGTTTTAATAAATGAATAACAATAATAATAATGTATTATATTTGTTGGTCCCGGTTTGTCAAATAAAACGTTTAACTACTAACAACAAATGTAAATAGACAAACAAATTCAAGTTTAAAGTTTTTCTTTTATTGATTTGAATCAATTGAATACTTTACAAAGTTTACTTGCGGAAATAGACAAGACATACAAGTCTAAGTAAACTAACTTGTGACAAATTTGGTCTCAACAGCTTATCAACGAATAGCTCGCTGATAAGGCTTAGTGATCGACACTTAACAGATAAGTGAGGGCACTTGGTTCACTAGAGAGTAGGAACGTGCTTTATCACTAGTTGATCTTGAATACAAAATTCTGGACATTTAATATGGTTGTTGAGCGTGGTATTTATACTCTCACACAACAAGAGATAAACCACCACGTGTCAACACCATATTGGTTGGGACAGTAAAGTAACTTCCAATACTTGGAAGTGACAGTACATCCTAGGAGTAAAGTTTATACATTACTTTAATCCTATGTTATAGAAGAATGTACAAGGTTTTTAATGCAGTTGTACAATAAGTGTTCGTATATATCTTTGAAAATATATGCACGCTTTCTAGTGTGCTGCATAAGTTGACCTTCAATTGTACAATAGGTATTTGTCAGACCTATTGTACGTCCTGGGATAAAGGCCTGATCGCTGGTAAATAGAACAGTGATGATTTCCACATCATTGAACTATTCTCTGTCTCTGTCTTCAGTCTTGAACTTCAGCGTAGATGAAACTTGTTCTTTTCAGCGACAACCTAAGTAACTTCATAAGGTTAAGTATTCATCAGCGAGTGATGAAGTCTTTAAGGATACTTTAAGTTACAAGAGAATCACTGCCAACATATGCAGTGCTTAGAGTAGGCATAAAATATTATAAGTGTTACTGTTCGCTGATCAGTTTGATCAGCAACAGTTTTTTTTCTACTCTAACGATGTTCACTGCTAATATGTGCAGTAAACTATAAAACCACTCGAGTGAATTTGTCATCTATAAATTACATTTAGTGAGGTCTCTGACCCAACAATATTACATATAAGATTAGTTTTGTATACAATACTTTTTGTGTGTAATAAATATTTCATACTTTAATTTTAATATACTAAAAATGAATTTGAGGTTCTCTTGCTTTAGACATAATATGTAAAAGACGACGATTTGTAATTTTTTTTATTACCGTTTGAATTTCAAATATTATGTTAGAACAATGTTACATACATCTTCCTAAAGTTAACATGGAAAACAATAAACATACGTGTTGTTATTAGACTATTTGTATTTTATTGTAATAATTTTATATTATTCAACAATGACATGTGACTGACAACTATTCTATATTTTATCTATTTTTGTTGAATAGTTCGGATACCCTACTAATAATTAATTAATAGAGATAGTCTTGAAAGCTTAAAGTTTTAAATAGTAATAAGAGACGTAATTTTAACAAAAATGAATGATTGTGATATAACAATATGTGGTGTAACCGTATCGTTATACCTATCGGCTCCTCCCATTTAATTATTTATGTTTTAACTCTTTTTAGCAACCTACACATTAAAATCTATATCTATTCATTAACTTGTCATGTTATCGGTAATATTGTCACTCTTGTTAGAAATTTGATAAACATGTATAAGGATGGTTATCAAGATTGTTTTATATAGTTTTAAAGTTTTTTATAAGTATCGACTTTTTATGTTTTCAAGGAGTACATACCATAAATAGTGGTACGGTACACAGCTTAATTTTTATTAAAAAATAAAGAATTAATTAATTAATATATAAAAGAAAATAGCAACCTAAATTTTAGATGGTTCTTTTCATGTTGATCAGGCTAACATTTATTCTGAATTCAACTTTTTTTAGAGACGTGCTCGTGACTTTGTAGATAGGACAAAAATAGTCCCTTGAAATTACATATAGCTCCTTTGTGTTTAATAATTAAATTAAAATAGTCCCTTGAAATTACATATAGCTCCTCTGTGTTTAATAATTAAATTAAATATGACAATTTTAATGCTTTCTTTTTTCTAAATAAAAACTGAAGATATTCTCAAATTCGTCAAAAATAAATCAGTACGGCCGCTCTTCGATTCTTTTACCCCACCGTCCTCATACTCATATGCCATTCTTGGACTAGTCTACATAAACACTGTCATGAAATAATAGAAGATGGCAAACATAATATATTAATTCGAGAGTCCTTTTTTTTAGATAGGAATTGTTTCGAGTACAAAGAGGCTGTTTTAGTATTGAGTCGTTGACCATGAGCTGATGGTAGAAGGTATGATTTTATATTTTTCGTATTTTCACATGATTTGATTTAGTGATGAATTTTAGAATTTTAATGTCAGACCTTTTTTTTTTTTTTTAATGACAAGCAATAGAGTTATAGTTCTCTGTTTATTCTCTCATGCATACAGTTGTCGTTAGCAAAACTAACTTTGTTACTACTTCTGTTATCCCATCTCAAATTAATGGGATGCTATCTTACACTTTTATAATGGACACCGTAAAGGAAGATGTTGTGGTTCCAATGTACGACATCTAACTTTGTTTTTAAACATGCAAACTGATGTTCTGGTGTCGTGTAGTTGATGTTATTTTATTTGAGTTCAGATTGATTTTGAGAAGAGGGGTTAGAATGGGGAATGATGGTGCCATCTTCGCCTGCTAACTGAAAAAGAAATATGGACTCACTGGTTGAGTGGTCTCTCTGCTCAAGTGAATGTATTGAACTTATTTAAGGTTCCGAAAGAAAAGTTTGATTTACGTGCAGGTAAAAGTTACAAGTTTTAAGTGCGTCATGTAACAATTCGCTAAAGACTATAAAAAAGTTCGCAAAATCAGTAAAGGAATATTCTAAATTATTTATCATAATATAATATAAAAAGTTTAAAATGAAATCGATTCTGCATTGCTTAAATATTGATCATTTATATAGACTAAAGAAAAATTAATATTCCAGATCCTGAAAATGACAAAAAGATTTTTTTGAAAATAAATGAAGGGAATAATCATCTATTTAACTTTCCTACATTCAAACAAATGACCCCTCATTTATGCTAACATTTATAAACTTGCATCAATTAGGAAATGTTTGATCAAATTTTGTTTTATTGTTGTTGTTTTTCTGAATTTATTTTATGTCATCCATACTGAAATGATCACCGGATGCATGACTTGAAATCCAATCAACAAAAACGATGAATGCTTTGGTAGAAAGAGCCACAATCCAAATGCTTGTTGGTCCAGATTGGTCAATGAATGTCGGCATCTGCGATATATGCAATCGTGACCGAAGGTGTATATACATATACACACATGTCCTTGATCAATTCATCATTCATATATGTATATATATTCATAATAATTACGATATAATTTTATTTTTTTCTCGTTATGAACCTTGAGTACATGCATGCACTTGCACGTACTTTGTTCTGATTAAATATGACATCTTACAGTCTTTTCACAATCACTTAATTCTGTGTTGAGACTTATAGATCCCTTTTTGTTTAAATTTATACTATGTTTCTTAAGATAATGCAAGGTTAAAGGGAGATTTGAACACAATACAGCTGCAAATGCAGTTTTTTTTTATATATATTTATGTTGCTTGAGTACTTGTTTTACAAAATTGGTGGTAAATTTGATATATGTTTCGATCAGGCAAGCAAAGGATGTAGTTAAAGGAATAAAAAAGTGCATCAGAAGCAAGAACGCAAAAGTTCAACTTCTTTCTCTAACAGTAAGCATAGTTTTCTTCTCCTTTTATCTTTGTATCTGTCTTCGCTTTTTAATATGAAAGTTAGAGTAATGTTTTAGTTCAATTTATTCATTCGTCTATGAGATGAATTGTGAGAATTACATGGAAACAGCTAACTTCCTTTACAGTTATGTTACTTAGAACAAATAGCAGACCACAGATATGATACTCAAACCTCATTGTGATATGAATGAAACTAAAATTCCTTTTCTTGTTTAAGCTATTGGAAACGATTGTGATGAACTGTGGGGACTATGTCCATATGAATATAGCCAAGAAAGCGCTGCTTCGTGACATGGTAAAGATAGTGAAGAAAAAGGTCAGAGCTTTGCTTAGGTTGTTATTTCGGGCATTCATCCTATATGGTCATATTCGAGTAAAGTATTTGATGGTATAGTTGTGCTTAATTTCAGCCTTATTTTCAAGTAAAAGAGAAGATTTTGGTTCTTATTGATACTTGGCAAGAAGCTTTTGGAGGGGCAAGGGCAAAGTATCCGCAGTATTACACAGCATATAATGAGTTATTGGTAAGATGTCTGATATTCTTTTGCATATATATGAAAATACTTTAGTTATTTTATTTATTTTCAGCTTGGAAATGATATATATGTTGGCATATAAATTTCTACTTGAGTACCTTTTGCAGCATATGGGAATTATATTTCCCAAGAGCATAGAGAGATCACCACCTGTATTTACACCGCTGCAAACACAACCTTTGAAGCGTAATCCAGAAAATGTGAATGAAGTAGTTGAATCCTCTGCAAAGGACAAGTTTCCAACCTGCTTGAGGTACTTTTTAAGTTGTATTTTATTTAAGCCTCTGTGGAATATTCCAAGTTTCCATTTTCTGCTTGTTTAAAGATTTTTAAGAACATATTCCTGAACTATTTTCGGCGTAGGTATAGAATTTTTAGTGGTCGTTTGCCTTTTCAGCTTGACTGAAATCCAGGATGCACGTCGTATCATAGGTGTCCTTGAAGAGATGCTGGATTCGGTAGATCCTGAAGGAAAAGAGGTAAAGTTTTCAACTTGATCAGTTATAAGGAGGAATACTATTTCATGCTACTCCTATATAGTATTCATAAACTTATTTTATATTTTATTAGCTTGAATTTCGTTTACATATTGGATGTAGGATGCTAGACAAGAGGTTGTTGTAGACTTGGTGATGCAGTGCTATACATACAAGAAAAGAGTGGGACACCTTGTTAAATCGACTTTGTAAGGCCTTGTATAACTTTCTTTTGTTTAAAGATATTTTTACATGTATACTGCTCAAAAAAATATCTTTCTTTTATTTATAGGGATGAATCGCTTTTACGTCAAGGATTGTCTTTGAATGATGACCTGCAGAGAGTCCTAGATAAACACAAAGCACTTGTTTCAGGAGCTTCTTCACCATCCAACAAGTTAATAATCCCAGCAACTAAACATGAAGGATTACTTGCTTCAGGAGTCTCAGTTACATCAATGAAACCTGAAACTAGCCGAGCATTGGTACCTGTTGATGCTCCTCTTATTGATAAAAGGGAGAGGCAAAATACTGGGTAGTTAAGTTCTTTTCTTAATCAATAATAGTTAGTCTTATATTCAATGAGGATATATTGGCACCAGATTAACAGGTGCAATATGACTTGTGCAGATCTATCGATACTGCTGATGCTGAGGCACGAGTCTCTACTCTGGATGTAACTAATAGGCCTCCATCAACTCCACAGAAGGTCAATATTATGTTTGACCTTTTGAATGGAGATGATTTTAGCACATCAACTTCTGAAAGTTCCATAACTATTGCACCATTGGAGAAACCTCGGCCTACTACTCCTTTATCTCAGCACAACGCCATTACTGTCATGGATATGTCATCGAAAAATAACACCCCAAAAAATCTTCCAGCCGGACAAATATATAATTCTCCACATCAATCTCAAAAATCCCAATATTTTTCATGTGAGCAACCCTCAGTTAATTTAAACGGAAGCTTTCCCAACATGGTTGCAACCCAATCTGAGCCAGCATCCCAATATGCACATGGATCTATGTGTCCATCTGGACAAACATGTTCTGTTTCACCTAAATTTGACAAGTCGAACCATTTTCCATCTCAGCAGCCGTTATTCAATCCAAATGGGAACCTACAAAAAGTGGTTCCACCCCAATATGCGTCTGATTCTGCAAATGGGAAATGTTATTTAAAACAATCACAATGTTTACCATCTCAGCAACCCTCATTCAATCCATTTGAGAGTGTACCTAACATGCTTGCACTCCAATACGAGCAAACTTACCCATACACTCAAGGGTCTATCCCTACAGCTGACCAAACATATTCTTCTTCACCTAAACATTTTCCATCTAAATGGGCATCATTTAATCAAAATGGAAGTTTACCCAACTTGGTTCCACTTACATCTCTGTACTCACAAGGGTCTAATACTGCATGGGCTGGTCATATTCCTCAGCAACAGCAGCAACCTTTTCCCCCTGTTTATGGTAAGACCGTTCAATCTGAAAACTGTTTTGCAGATACTACTGCATGCAATTCAACATTTCTATTTTTAGTTTATCATATCCTTATCGTATGAATATAGATAGTCTACTATGGTGTGTGGCCATGAAGTTGTCCACTTCATTATTTTGTGAAGCCATTTATTCTAAAAGAGAAAACAATACAGCTATTACCTAGCAGTGAAAATAATAAAGCATTATAATTAGGAGTTATTATGTTCTAATGTGATACATGATAGCAAAGGAAGCATCTTAGTTCTATGCAACTTCTGTTGATCAGTTCTTGACTATCAAATTGATATTTAAGTATCAATTCCCAGTGGTTGCATTGATTGATTCTATAGAAACACCTGCATATGCATTTTAGTGTCTTGACTATCATCTTTCTGCATCGCACTGCTTTTGGCTGTGAAACTGTGCAGTTGACTGGTCGGTTAGTTGGTCCGATTTTACTTGGAGATTGGGGGTCGCAATTTCAACCCCCTGACTTATGAATGGGTCGATTTGGATTATATTTGCCTGAAAATAATAAATGGGTCAAATGAAAAATGTGTAGTCAGATAAAAAAAATGTAGGTAAAAGGGGAAGGGGTCAAATGTGTTAAACACGTTGAAAGTCACCCAAAGTCTATTTTTCAGGCATATATACAAGTATACAACCTGCAAACTCATTTTATTCAAATTTTTTATTTTATCAAAGTTGTAACTGTATTGTTCTTTTAATCATATGTAATACCATTAACTATGAATATAATAAATGGGCAGAAAAATGTGTTCACGACTTGGACCTTTTCAACCGTATCAAAAATGACCCATTTCAACCTGCAACTGTTATGACCCGTAACCTAACCTGCCCCACCAGCGCATCTTGCCACCTATACGGACAGTATACAGGGTTGCATTTTTCCTAGTTGTACCATATATGCACATTACTACCGTACAACCAAGAAATGAATCTGAGCAAAGCTTGAAATCAAATTCTCCTAGTCTCATGGCCCTTTAAAACTGTTTTCAAGATCTTCTTTTCTTAATTGATACTCAGAGTCTCAAATCCTATTATGTGTTGCTCTCATAGGTGCTCAAACAAGGCATGGAGGACTACCACCATCACCCTGGGAAGCACCGCCAGCAGACAGCAACCAATCTGGAGGCATGCACTACGCGCAACCTCAAAGGTCGTTGCAAACTCTGGGAGACTACAATAATCAGACAACAGCAAACGTGTACACACAACACCAAATCACAGGCGCTCATGTTCCATCAACCATGAGCCATAAGGCAACCTATCCTCAAAACATTCCTCAACAACAAATGCAAATCACTGGTGTCTCTCCATCACCCATGACCTACAACACGATCCATCTCGATCAACAATTTCAAGGACAACAACATATGCGTTATACTTACCCTCAACAAATGCATAGTGATCCATTGGCACTAAGCTATAACTATGGTGGTCACTACAGTTATAGATCATATGGGTACACACGACCACAAAATGATCATTTTTTTCTGGATCATAGAATGCAACAGTTGTCTGTGAGAGATGATGGTTTCCAGGCCAGCACAGTTTATCCCAACCCCACTTCTATATTGAATAGTGCATCCTATGTGCAGATGCCATTTCCAAACCAATCAGTGGCAGAGGACAAGTTATTCCAAGACCTTGTTGATTTTACAAACATCAGAGCCAACAAAGCTAGTGGCAAAACTGAGAGTATGTAACTATAGTCCCTGATTTTTATTTATTTATTTAATTTAATTAACTTACTTCTTCTTCTTCTTCTTCTTTTTTTGTGTTTCATAACTTTCAATATTCTTTCATTGATCTTCATAGTTTTGGTGCTTATGCACGTCTCTTCTACGCATTTATGTAGATTCATGCTGCAGGTAATTTAGTAACAATGGAAACCTAATTAATCTTCTTAATTATTACTTGTTCAGTGAATGATTTGGAATACTTACACAAATTTACATGATCTATATTAAATATGAAACAAACTAAAATCCCAAAGGTTAGTTTACTCCAAATTAAACTAACCCTATACTCCTATAGTTATATAATAATTTATCTATATGTATGTCCTTAAATCTATGGCTAGATTATTATTTCTAAAGAGTTCTTTATAAAACAAATTATAGCTTCAAACTAATGCATTTTTGTTTTTGTTTATTAAAAGTAGTAGAAACTTTATTGTGTCTAACTGACACTTGCATGCATTTCACTATTTAATTAATTGTCTGCAATGAATGTATATATTTGAATGAATAATTTGAAATGAACTACTTTGCATGCAATTATATATGAAGGTAGATGGGAGTTGGGACAACGCAAAAACTTGTTTATAAACCCCAAACCCCATACTGAAATGATAACTTGGTGAAAAGTGTCTGGTGTCATCATACTTTCATAAATTCATAATACGACATAATTTCATCTTTTTTGTTCAAAATTATTTGACTTTTTCATGTTACTAAACAATCAACTACAAAATCTTTCTCTTCTCGAGTTATTTCATCATTTCCACGTAGTTGATCTATAATAGATGAGTTCACGATTTATTCCAGTCTAATTAATACCGAGTTGTAGTTTTTTTTAACGAAAAGGTAGAGCACATCATTTGTTTAAATATTCTTTAATTTATAAGCAAATGGATGTTAGAAATGTGGTTAGAATTTTTCGACTTTATACGCGCAAGTCGTATCCCACAAATAAAGAGGATATTTTATATACCACAAGTCGGATGTTGTGATGTCATTAATTGGGGCAATTGAAAGGTTAATCATGCTTTTATAACCGCGATGTGTATATAGATATGGCATCAAGAGACGCGCACATTCCGTTTCTAATTAGAAAAATAACCTTAATTAACTACCAGTTCTGCAAGTCTTCTTGTGGGGTTTACCAATTGAAGGTGGCGTAGTTTAGTAAACCCCATAAACATGTACATCTGGTAAAGTCAAGGTAGCTTATCTAATTGGAAAGTAGAATGTGTGTGTTTCCGGACGCCATCGCTCTATAAGCAGTGTCATAAGAACATGGGCAAATATTTTATGGTTACGATCAATAATGCCACCAAAAATGCCTTGTCCTATTTAGAACATCACTATTCGTGGGATAGTATTTGAGGGTTTAAAGTTGAAAATTTACTGAGAGCATCTTTCTAACATCTCTTAGTTTATCAAACATTGTATTATTAAACCAGTAACGTGTTTTATGCTTTTGATATGGACATTGATATTTTCACTATCAATTTTGATAAATTCATCACAACTGTGCATTAACAAGTAGTACTGTACACACAAACAATACATACTTTTGGTGGCTTTATCAAAAGCGATGGTGGATTTATCATTGCCCTTTTGATATAAAGACAAAAAGACAACTCTGTATTAACTGGACTGGACCATGAATAGCTGGTGATTTCATATTTCTATGATAGAAAAGAGATAGCTGACGATGAAATGTCACAAACTTTGTATGTTTAATTGCTAAATAGTTTCTGAAATTTGAATCCGACAAATTTGGGGCATCCTAAAAAAAACTACTTTCTACTATGTGGGAAACAAAGAGTTATTAAAATTCGTCTATAATCTATGCCATCACGTGTATCGATCGAAAGGTGGGGCGGCACAACCCCCAACTAAGGGAGTGGTTACGTCCAGTATGTCTATTATTTATACAAAATATCTCTCATTCTTTTTATTTGTTTTATCGAAAGATTTGGAAACTCCAATTTTGTAATAGCCACCTTTTATGGCGTCGTGTTTGACGAATTTCAGTTATTGAAAGAAATAAAAAGGGTCACGTGGTTCCTACACCACCAACTACCCTCATTTATTTTTATTTAATTGAATAAAATTATTATTTTAGATATTTTTCTTCCTTCCATGCATTATAGTCAACAAATCTATCTAGGAAAAAATAGTCAACCATATTGATAGTTGAAAATTATTTAAACACTGTAGTCAATCAAATTTACACACCTAATTGTAACTCATAATTAACTAGTAATTAGTAACAATTATCTTATAAATAGTTAGTGTAATCAATTTTTTTAATCTCACTCATCAAACCAACAATAAAGGTACAAACACATCCAACTATTTCACAATTAATCGATTGACTTTTTATTTATATTGGGTTTTTATAATTAATCGATTATTGTTAATAATTTTGATTTTTGTTTATCGTATGTGATAAATTTATTTTTATTTTGTTGCAAGAAATTGCTTTGTTTTAACAAATATGTCATATGTTTATGAAAACAACTCAAATCCAAGTGTCGATGACGCTATTTTTTAACGGAACCAAAGAAGCACAATTTTCCACATTGTCGCTCGATCAGTCGCTCTTGGTCTCAGTCTCTCTGAAGGTAAGTGGCCTCAAGTTTGTTCAGATCCAGTACGGGAGTTAACGGCTCATGAACATTGGTACAAGTGTATGTTTGGAACTTCAGGATTTGATAACATATATAAGACCATGGAAACTCCTGGAGAGATCCTGAAGAGTGGATGGTAATGCCAAACACGGGTTTGATTATTGCATCAGCGTACGATAGGGTAGTAATATGCTTGGCAGTTAGAGGAAGTGCAGCCAGTACTATAAGTTTTCTGCTCTGGTCTAGTCCACCTCAATCTCAACCTAATGAACACAATGTTATCACCCACGTGCATGGTAACCATTATATTAGGGTGATACTATGAGAAGGTTGTCCGTTACCATTAACTCATCCACTATGGGCGCCATATAGAAGTGATATTGCATCTTGTTGGGAATACCCATATCTAAGCTAACAAGAGGAATTTCGTATATATCATTATCGTGTTCCTCAAGCTTATGATCTTAGTTAATATAATTTTGTAATAGTCTTTAATTCCGGTTATATTCTTATCAATAAAAAATATATTCTTTATTTATTTGTTTTTGTACGTTTATATGATTAATTGTAGAATAAATAAAAGGGAAAAAAATATTAATTATTATGATTAGTTGATTATTATGTAATGATTACTCGTTAGAAATATAAAAAGAGTAGTAATGATTATTTAATAATAAATGATAAAACATAATCATTAAAGGCTAATAAATGAGATAAAACACAATTATTAAAGACAATGATTGATCTGCATGATATTTGATAGTATATATATTTTAATTTGGTGATGTATAAACCCACAAATCCACTAAAAATTAGAATAGGCCCTTGTACTTGGGCTATGTTTTTAACACGTAGTGATATAAATTACATTCTGAAAAGTAAAAAACATATTAAATACATGCAAGTAATTATACCGTACATTTTTAATTTTGTTACATATGAAACTGAGGGGTTGACTCGTAAATAATTATATATCATATATAATCATATAAGCAGATAACTTTTCCCAAAACTAGAAAGTGATTATAGCTAGTTATTTTAAAAAGGAGAATGCTAACTATATTAAGTTTGTCTTAAATAACATTACAAACTTAGTTCACAATAATTAAAAATGATTATATTCTATATTTATACTCACTTTCCATAAATACATATGTAAGTATTTAATATTTATGGAAATAAATAGTTATAATTTTAGAAGTTTTGTAAATATGGTATGCTTAACCATAGCCCTAAGGGCTAGTTAGCATTTTCCTTTTAAAAATGCACATCCAAAATTACCAACGTAGATCAGCATACGAAATTTACTAGTCGGAGTCACCCAACACAATCGAACCCAAGTTAACTGAACTGCTACTTATTGAATTTGGACTGTATTTTAAGAACCGGGACTTCAAATTTGAATTTGGGTTATTAAGTTAAAAGGAATATCGAATTACCCACATATAGATTCAACAATAGACCATTTAATTTTAGTTATTTATCAATTAGGTCGGTTAAAAGTTGGGAATGAACCCCGATAATATATATATATAATCTCTTATTATACATTATCATATTTAGCTTATAAAAATATCAAAACTATCTGAATTATCCTTAAACTAATTCAAACATTATAGCTTTTAAATCTTCAAACTTTATAGGGTTTATTGATATGTGATGTGTTTAACTTTCACGTATTTATATTGTATGGGGTTAATTTTGAAAATATTTATTGTATGAGGTTAATCTTCTAAACTTCTAATATTTCCTTTTTTGGTCATTCCAAAAAAAGGAAAGTTTCCCTTTTTGTTTAGGACAAAAAAGACAAGTCAACATACACTAGAGAATTTTTGAAAGTTTATCTCATACAATATAAAAATTCAAACTTTACCCTACAACACAAAAACGTGAAAATTAAACGCATCACGAATCAATAAATCCTATAATCGCCTACACACTTCCCCCCCACATTTTTTAAATTAAATATCTTAAAAACGATTAGTCAACAAATTATAAAGATTACACTATAAATATCAGCATTTTTTATTTTCGATTAGACATCTCACATTATATACTTTCGACGAATTTTTTTTTCTTTCATTTTTTTAATAGATTTTAGGTGTCTTTACATGAATTACTCAATTGCTAAAAGTTATATGTGTAATCCCGCATAATTGCGGGTAAATAAACTATACATAATTAAACAGTTATAACTTTAAGCAATAGACATCTACATATTTCATCTAAATAATCGTTTTATATTTGAAAACGGAACAATATATATTTACTTGTTTCAATGCAGGGACACTGTGCTATATAAGGGACACTATGCTAGTATATATATATGTGTGTGTTTATTCAAGTTTTGGGAGGGTCAGATTCAGAATACACAAACCCAAAACCAGACTACTTACACGGTTCCTTGTTTGATTTCTTACCAAAACCAAACGGAATAACCCGTTCAAAGGAACGTGCTAGTATATATATATGTGTGTGTTTATTCAAGTTTTGGGAGGGTCAGATTCAGAATACACAAACCCAAAACCAGACTACTTACACGGTTCCTTGTTTGATTTCTTACCAAAACCAAACGGAATAACCCGTTCAAAAGAACCTTAAGATCGAACGGATTGGACCAGTTATTCAGTTGACCAGAACTATGAGTTACAAGCAGCAAACCTGCTTGTTAGCTAGATTAGAAATAAGCATGTCAGACGGACCAAGTTCACCAAATGTCCGAAATCGTATCTTTTGTGGATAACTGGTTTTCACATCAACTTTAGCTAGATTAGAAATAAGCATGTCAGACGGACCAAGTTCACCAGACGTCCGAAATCGTATCTTTTGTGGATAACTGGTTTTCACATCAACTTTAGTACAGAGTGCAAAGATTGAACAATTACAATATACAGTTGGTTGTAAAAAAATCCAGTATTATGCATGTGTTCGTTCATTATTGCGGTTCATGTTCCATATGCCAAAAAGAATAAAATTGAACAGACATGCATGATACCAGAAGAAAAAGAGAGGAAAAAAATTGTAAGCAGAACTGCTTAAGAAAGACATGGATCATAAATGAATGCAGGTTCCACTATGAACATAAGTTGGTTATGCGTGTGGTGAAATCATTTCTACCAGAAATTACAGAGTCAAAATTTAGTGTGAAGTTCTCTATCATGCAACACGAATTTGCTCTAACACTACTAGGTTAAGACACAAAATGAACAAACCAAGAAAAATATCTAGAAATACATCAAGGAAATTAGCTTATGACCTATAGGATCAAGGGACTTCGTAAGTTACCTACTTCCATTTGTCCTGCAAATCTTTCCTCTCAGACAACACCCATGTTACAAAGATGGCCACAACAAGGGCAACAATGGTAAGAAGAAGCAGTGCATAGTTGAAATCCTCTGTGAGTGAATCGTATGTTTTTGAAGGTGCAACCCGAGTAAAGAAGAGATCCACACCGTATGCAAACACTAGGCTTGTTGACTCCAGCTTTGCAGGAATAGTTTCTATGCCTCTAAGACCTTCTACCTTGAACGCATGTGTTACGTACGACTGCAAAAAGAATAAGGTGAAAAAGACACATACAATGTTTTAGGTCAGTGACAAAGCTACTTTTTCAACAATATAACTTATATAATACACTAATGTTTTTGTTATTTAATTATGGTTTTTTTCTCTTCAATTAATTTATACATCTTAACTTTTTAATGCGCTAGTGGTGGCTTAGGGATGAATCATTTTTTATGAGTCAAACGGGTACAATATTTTTTTAAGGAAATGGGCCAAATAGGTCGAACGTCCCTCAGAGTGTATTTCTAATGCGTACTTAAATTACTTCATAAATACATCAGACTATTACTGTAATAATATAGTTTTAGTAATCACATTTAACACAAAATAATTATAACAAATAGAAGTTTTAGTAATTACATTTAACACAAAATAATTATAATTCAAAGAAATAATTGCACAAAAAGTGTTTCTGGTCATCCCCACCCAGCCTGACCCATACCAAAAATTTACCCATTTTAATCAGCCACCCAACCAGCCATTTTTCCATCTTTACAAGATGGTGTTAGAAACACAATGGTATATGAAATGGTTGCAATATGATGTTCTTTAATACCAAAAGGTTGCAATATCAAGCAGTAAACCATTTTAAAAACTAACCTGTGGAATAATTGGTAAAGAGTCTGTCAGAGGTAGAAGACCCTCCTCTTTCTCGGCTTGTGTGGGATTAAGTGACCTTCGTGGATCAACAAATCGCTTATCAAGAGCCAATACCTACAAATTTAACACCAGAGTTTGTGAAAGGCAACATATAAGTAAATTTAGGAAAGGCATTCAATGTACTTAGAATGATAAAAATTTGTAGAAGAAATACAATGTAAGCTTAGTGACCGGTAAGAATCAAGAGTCACAATTATTTCAACGCATTAAATTATTTATCAATATTCTAAGCTAACCTGATCACCAATTGTGCCAATTAGAAGGTGCTTAGAAGTTATGCCCTTAGCAGTTGAAGTTACTGATATTGCTTTCACCGAATGTGTGAAAAAGTAAGACTGTGACTTCGTTGTAACCTCAGGCCGAGAATAAGATGAGACAGGTACAGTGAGATTATGTTTTCCAATAATTAGCTTCAAAATATCCTTATTTTCCTGTAGGATGTAATCAAACATATGTAAAAAATATAAACAAAATACACAATATGAGGAAGAACGACAGGCAGTACCGCGCGAGACTGATCATAAATCTCAATGACAGACATTTCATATCTGTGTGCTCGTAGGTTGAAGTAATGGTAGACAACCCAGTTCTCACTAAGGACCTTCAGAAGGAACAATAAAAGAAGATGCATAAACAATGGTTCATTCATGAAAACAAGTTACTATCTAATGTAAAGAAAAAAAATACTCACTGCATGAACAGGACCCTGTGAGCCTATATGAGTCATGCGATGCAGAATGCGACCAGTTACAGTATCTACAAGATAGACCACTAGCACTGATTCATCAGGAGTTGCTGAGCCAATCGGACCACAGGCTTTAGGTGAAACGGTAGCAACAAACAGCATGTTTTTTGAAATGTATTTATACATCACATCCTCTTCTGCGGTGACCTTTGCTTGGGTATGAACCACCTGAAGAGCGAAATTTCAGAATGGATTTCTCCAACTTTGGCATTTACATTTTTCAGAGGTGGCAATTTCAACCCATTTATTCTTTAAAGGGTTGATGTGACCTACGTATAATTTCTAATGGATCAAACAGACAAAAGCGCCTTAAACACTACTTTTATATAAAAAAAATACTTTTGGAATAATATATCTTTTTTAACCATAGTAGAAACAATAGTTACTCATAGAATAAAATAAATAACAATTTGGAAACAGAGTTCTTGTCAACCAAAGCTAAACTAACCCATACCAAAATTCACTTGTATTTAACTGTTACCAAACCCGCCCCACCAGCCCATTTTGGCACCTCTAAAATATCTGGAAAAAAAAATGTCATACCTCATTTGCTTTTCTTGTCACTGTTGCAATTATTTTCTCAGATTCTGATGGGAACACAATAGACCATAGATTCCTAGTCTCAAAGCAGTATTGGTTAGGTACGTCAAGCTTACAACTGCTTTTTACCCCATACCCCATGATGGTACCAACTTCAGCTTCAACTGAGTACCAATACACGTTTTCAGCCTCGCGTTTAAAGATCTCTGCAGCTTCAGGAGTTCTAGGGTACAGATGAGCACGCTTATCAGTATCTATCAGCAAGTGAAGCTGCTGCTCAGTAGAGTCAGTGAATGGTAATGATATAACTTGCACAGTGGAATGCACTGGACCCATATTTTGAAGCTCCTTTCCAGTGTATGCATCAACAATTGCCAGAGCACTAGGAGAGGTCAACAAAAGTCCACATCTGCCAACTACAAGGACAGATGGATTATTATCCAGTGCATGATGATGCGGGATTTGCCACTGGTCCAACTTGAGGCCAGTGGGATGAGAACATTGTTCTGATCTGCGAAGAGATTTTAGTAGGCTAGACCAGACCACTCTTCCATCGCCTGTATGTAATGCAAAAAGTTTTCCGGCTCTAGTGAGTACAATGAGCAGTCTACGGAACCCATTATGGTCTCGGGTCATCTTGCTTTTCTCAGAGCTCTGTAACCTAATCTTTTGTATTTCTGCTACTTCATCTGGCGTTGCAAGCATTAAAGTTCCTTTAAGCTTCAACATATGACCCTTCAAAAAGATAAGCAAATTCATTAATTTTGAACTGATACCTAGAAATACCTTAGTTCATTTCACATGAAAAGACAATTTTAACATCTGCGGAAGAATCTTTTGATTTAATATATAATATCATATTGCCAGTCCCAGACATCCATTATCAATCTCTTATAAGCACAAGGAAATTATATTGTTGAAAAGTATAACAGGTATCTACATCGAAAACATTTCAAGAAGTTTCATACCTTGAGCCACTCAAAAAGGCTGTGCTCAACTTTTGCTACTGATACACCAATCTTTTCCACAGGTAGTTCTGATGTTGTCACATCTACTATAGAAGCAAGTCCGTCATCTCTACTCCAGACAATCTCACCTTGTTGTACTAATAGTAATGAATGATCTTCCATTACAATCAACGCTCTAAAACCATTTGATCTATCTGTTCGAACATAGCTATTGATGAAAATTTTGTGCACAAAGCCTCTCTCATGATCCATCTTGACAGTTTCCTTGAGGTGATTGCTACTCATGTCATGAACAAGCCTAACAGATAGGTAAATCTTACTATCTCCATGTTGAACAAGTGCAAAAGCTTGCTCACCTTCTGAAAGGGCCAACGCATCACTAACAACAACAGTTTTATCAACCTTTTCCATCACATCGAATTTTCCTTCATCGGTCACTTTAATAAAAACTATACAAGCATCTGTGCTTAGAGAAAATATTCCGGAAAGCTTTGAAGGTAATATAACTGTGTTCCCAGAAGATCCATGAACAAGATCAGATACATGGGTCTGCTGAAGGTGGATTTGACCATGTTTTATGGTTACTAGAACCAAAACTGACCTTGAAGTGTCCAACGCCACAAATCTGTCACTTGAAATTGGCAAGATATCTCCATAAATGCCACCGGGTAAGGATGCACTACTATGTTTCAGTAACTCTCCACTCCTTACATCTATCTCATAGGTGCCAAACTGGGATAATTCAGTAACTCCTACAGCATGAACTACATCACTCCCAGCAGGAAGAACCAACTGATGAATGTCAAAGCTGCACAAAAACAGACAATAAGCTATTAGAGTACGGAGAAAAAACAAAACGTACATCAACTATTGAATTGGTCAAACCTTTCGGTTGTGAAGTCCTTCTTCCAAAGAAGCTCCCCATCAATGCTGGAAATGGCATGAAGACTTGCACCACCATAAACAAAGATTGGACTGTCCAGATCAACCTTCAAGTTGGCCTGCAAAGAATTACCAAGTCACTATCCAAGACATAATATGGTACGACAGTTCAGTATAAAAAGTACAATATGAATATTGTACAACTGTTCAGAGTAATGAGTACAAAAAATAGTTTAGGATAATAGATTACCATGCTTCAGAGTTCATACAGACCATATGATATATAGTATTTCCAAAGATATTAAATTATACAAGTCACCCGATCAGTTTTTGGTAGAGGATTAGCAGAGTTGAGCTGTTAAAAATAGATTGTTTTAAAGTGTAACAGCATAAGAGCACTTATCTTACTAAGATTGTAACTCACCGGAACTGTTAATGATGCCTTGGAGGACTTTGAGCCTGATAGGAAAGACTCCCACACCATCTGCCCATCAGGAAGATTCCAAGCTCTTAATATGGTCCCTTCTGATGAAAGTGTAATAACATCTGAGAAAACATAAATGATACTTTAGCTCAATTTTCTTTTATTACTTAAGCAAGCAAAGGTAACATGCTATCAGCTCCGTCTCTCTCTCTCTCTCTCTCTCTCTCATCATATCTTATTGATATCTTCATTTTAATTATTATTTCCATCATAAGTCAAGATCAATTTTTTTAACAACATTTGTATAAAAAATTGTGCCATTAAAATAATTAGATAGAAATAATTCCAACGGAAACAACTCTGATTGTATGTCGAAAATCTTTTATTCTAAGCCATGTCAATATTGCTTATTCTCGTTTCCTTCTTTGCCCTTATACATTATTAAACAAATTAGTCACAATGTAAAAGAGATAAAGCTTTCACCACGTAACTCTCATTCAGGATAAGTAGTCACATATTTAGTACTATAGTCATGATTCATGAAATCCTTGCAAGCAAGGCAAGAAAACTACAGGCTATCTTTAAGTACAAGGATGAACACTTACATTTCCCAAGGGCAATATCAATTTTATCAACAACGTCATCAGCTCCCAGAACATGTCTCCAAACTACATATAGCCTAAAAGTATCAGCATTGACATACACATATACTCTTTGAACAAATTATAACCCGTCAGCATCAATTATAAAAATAAAAACCTGAAGTCTAAATTACTAACAAATATTACTACTTACATATCTCGCCTCGACGGAGATCAAGAGATGCAATAACATTCTCTTCAGTTGACACCACAACACGTTTTCGCCCTGCCTTCTGGGTGTGGAACACTGCATCCTTTACTTTCCCTATGTATTGTTGATGCCTAAACAATAAAATAGTTCAGTAAACAAGAAACAGAAGATATCCAGTACCAACTGCATATGATTAAAACACAAAGACATACACACATGTTTGCATGGTCAAACAGTAGAAGTGGGCAGAGTATATATGTAAACAAACTAACCGATGTATAGCAAAGCATACAACTTTCACAGGAAAAAAAGATCTGCTTTCCTACATAGATTGGAACCAGAAATATATAGAAAGCATATAAAACTATATTAGCCTAACTGGTTACAACTAAGAGCTGCAATTTCCTGAAACAACATGAACACGATATGAAATAAACAGACTGGACTAGGGGCTAAATGGTTTAGATTCATATATAGATCGACAAGGATAACCCTATTAATAAACAGGTTGGGTTCTAGTTCACCTTCCCAGCCCGTTTAAAGATAAGATTCAAAATTAAATATTAAAACTTTAATTTCAATTTCTTTCATTCAAAACTATAAACTACTTTATGAACTCGCATGTTTTAAGCTTAATATTTATCATATACATTCATAGTATTCTACCTTTTCTTACACGTATGCTCTAATTTATCGTGTAACTTAAAAAAATATTCCTTCTACTATTCATAGTATACCTCATATAAGTTAGTTTTTTCAGCTACACTAGACCATGCGACCAATATAAAGATCCCCACTCCGAGTTTACTATCGAACTGAGTAAAAATCTGACATTACAAATATAAAGATCCCCAGTCCGAGTTTACTATCGAACTGAGTAAAAATCTGAAATTGATTACTCAAACAGTAGAGCTTGGAATCAATCTTAACCTAGTTAGCAAATATTTACACGAACTTTTATAACAAAAAACATATCAATCTTCAAATTGAAAATTAACCTCCTATGTCACAAAACGATCGATAAACACTGTATTTTATCAATTAAACATATAGAAGTAGACTTTAGCACGTGAGTCGGATCAATATAGATACAGAGTGTGTAGCATAGTATAGTAGAGAAATTGAATTGAATTATACCAGTCCATGAATCCAACTTGATCTTCGAAGAGAGAGAAAGTAGGGGTTAATGAAGATGATAATAATAGAAGAAAAAGTGAAAGCTTGATCGCCATTGACATAGCCATGGCGATTGATCTGGTTTTCTAGTTTTAGGTTATGTTTACTGATAACTGATTGTTTGATATAAAGGGCGTGGGATCTGAGAACGCCAGGTTATGGGTGACGCCGGCTTTTGATATTTATTTCCTTTTATTTTATTTAACGTTTTTTGAAAGGGTGAATACACATCGCATGTCAAATCATAACTTTTTGTCCATTTATAAATACATACAATAGACATTAATTGTAAGATTGAATGCATTTTCGAATACTCAAATTCAGTTTATTACAATTATCTTACATCATTATCTTCATGTTTGAGAAATCCAAATTTATCTTCAGATGCTCCTTATTACTCATCACATATCCCAAATTCATCTTCAGATCCTCGTTATTGACCTTCACTAGATCTCAATTCCATCACACATATATACGTATATATATACACATAATACAATTGCGGTAACCGGTTTATATACTTCAATTCATCTTTGCACTAAATACCTATGGATATGATCGAGCTTCTCAATCATGAATCATTTTTCTTCTTAAATGTGTTTAATGTGAGTTGCTTCTTCACAACTAATCTTGTATTTTTTTTTTAATAAATTAATTGTTTTTGATCAATTTTGAACTAGTTGCTGTTCATTTTGACCTAGTTTCTGCTTATGTGGTATCGAATTATCTAAATTGAACATTATTTGGAATGGTTCTTGTAACTGAGTAACATGAGGTCTAGATTCAATTTCTATAAAATGAGTACTAATTTGCATTCTATCCACCACATTCCATGCTTTCAGAACTTGGATTTCAAGACCTAGATCGAAGTAAAGCTCAATTGAATATCCTTCAGACTTTTCGCCTTAAACCACAAGATTCCCAAAAAAATAAACTAGGGTTTACATTCGAACTTTGGTTAACAAAAAATAAACTAGGGTTTAATTGATGAACAACTTATTTCTGCAATTTGCAATAGAATAGTTGATACATGTTTGTAATTTTGGTGGCTGTGAATTTGTCGCCAAAAAAGGGGGTCACCGGAAAAAGATGTTGAAAAAGATGAAGATGAGTTGGTAGATGAGGTGGCAGCTGATGAGGCATAAAAAATGTTAACCGGATTCCACGTAGACATTTGCAGGTAAAGTGCATTTTTTGTGCGTTTTAACATGTTGAGTACATTAAATATAGCACTCGTAAGTAGGATACACACAATAGACATTGAGTCAAAGTTGAGTGCACTACCAAACATCAATCCCTTACATAAAAGTTAATAACTTATAGAATGCTTGATATATGTAATGAAACTGTATAAGTTTTCAATTAAACTGTAGTAAAAAAATGTATTGAATATGAAAGATTGAACTTTTTAGAATTAGAATGTATGACTATAATCAAATTATAACATATTAAAATATAATTTAAGTAACCACTAAACTATATTGAAATGTAAAGTTCATTTTATCATATTTCTAATAGTTGTAAACCATCATATAAGAAATATAGAGTATAAAATATTAAATCATCGATGAATCAAAGGTAAAAAACATGTTACATACAATTAAAAGTAAAAATAAAATGAAATACATGAACACAAGATATTAACTTAGGAGCAGTTTGAATTATTTCGGCATGTAATATATAAAGAAAAAAAGATTAATAATTAGATTAATAATTTATAATTTTTATAAAGGGTTCATTTCTTTTTTATGATCTTAATATTTTAATTCAATTCATTTTGAAACTAAAACCCATTTAATTTACTCATCATCCTTATCAAACATAATAAAAGTTTCTATTTCCATTTTCTTCTTTGATTTTTTATTATACTAGTTAACTAAGATCTTAATACTTTAATTCAATACATTTTGAAGCACTAAAACCCATTTAATTTACTCATCATCCTTATCAAACATAATAAAAGTTTCTATTTCCATTTTATTCTTTCATTTTTTATTATACTAATTAATTAAGATCTTATTCTTATAGCATTAATTATTTTAAGATAATAAAATTCGAAATATTTAATAATTGTTCACCTTTGATAAGTTTTCAATCTTTAAAAATAATTACACAACTTTAAAATCACATACACTACCCTTCTCTTTCTCTTATATTTCAATTTTACTACGCCTAAAGGTCCTTATAACAATGACAACTCGTGATGTTTCAACTTAACAACTTAACATAAAAGTAAATATGCGGAACGCACCTCCCCAATCAAATCGATGATTGGTGATAATAGCAAGACTCTCCTTGTCATTGTGACTAACCGTTCTTAGCATCCTCTTATTCGAAGTTCCTCATAAGTAAATGAGTTTTATCGGTTCTTGTGTAGTTTGCAAAATTCATTAAAGTACTATAATATCTAAAGATGAATTATATTTTTTACATTATATTTGGCTAATAACTAAACTCATAAACCATTCATGGTGTTTACTTAACAAAATGGAAATGATTATTATCACAAAAGCCCCATCAAATGAATCGATTCAAATTACTTATAAAAAATGTCAAATCTCTGTAAACCTGACGTACTTTATCATTATGTGAAAAAAAAAACTATAGGTCACACACCTTTTTATTGTCATTATCATTGTTGCGGTTGTCGTTGTCATTGTTAATGTTGTTATTATTATGTATTATATATTTTTTAGTATTATTATATGTGACTTTTATCACTTCATATTACTTTTTAAGTTAAATAAATTATATTACGTTATGTTATACTATATTATATATACTGTATTATATAATATGATATGATATTATAATTATTTATATTATATTATATATTTTATTATGTTATATTATATTTTATTATATGGGTGGGATTAAGAGGGAAACAAAAAAAATGAGAGAAATATGAAAGTTAATTTCACCTCTTCATTTCCTAAACGTTAACATTCATATGTGATGAATGTTGTTCAAAATTACAATTTAATATTCTTAAACATTCATTTATGATGAAATACATTTATTAATGATGAAATCAAAAACTGAGATTTGCTTCTTTTATTCTTCAAGATTTGAAACTTCCCTTTGATTCATTTCTCTATCTTATATTATATTTTACATTCAACTAATATCTTTAGTAACTATCAAGTATAACCTTTAATTGCTAATTTAATCATTAATTAATTATTTTAACTACAATTTTAACTATAGAAATACTTATCAAATCATAATTATAAATTGGCAGTAATAATTTTTTTTGGCAATAAATTTTATAATTTATATATTGTTTACTATTTGAATAATAATCTACTACCAACTTTTAATTGAAACTTTAAGTTATAATTATTACATATACAAGTTTCACTTCATTTTTTTTTCACATTTATATTGGCTTAGATTTATTTTATTTTTTTTCAAAATTTTAATTCCTAAAAAAGAAGAGTGGTAATTTGTTTTAAATGAATGTACTAATGATTCATATGTTTTGATTTTCTTAAGTGATGTCTGAACAAGATGACGATGAAAATGTCATAAAAGCTTTGGAGGATGGAGCTTACTATATTGAATATAGTTCTCTATGCTAGTTGGCAAATCGCAGTTTAGACACTCTTTGAGCACTAGTCACTCTTTACTTCACGATCTTTAATTTTTTAACAAAGCGGAAGTGTAGAGGTTCTTCTACTTAATGCTCGTTCTTAGGTTTTAATAAAAAAGATTGGTATAATGTATCAAACACAAATTAATGGGGTGTTAAGTGTATCACTACAGTGGTTACAGCAGAAAACTTGTCATAATTTTTAAGTCAATACACGATAGAAAAGCTACATATACGTACCCTTTTCATTCCACGAGAGCCTAGCCGTTTCATTCCTAGCTTGCTCCCACATCTTTGGTACCTAAGGATGCACACGAGACAAATATTAAAGATAGCCAAATGAACAGCTTGGGTTTTTATAGGCATACATGATAAGTTATAGGCTTTATAAACTCTAACTTCATCAAATACCCTCCACTAGAGCAACTTATCAATCATAAATATGTTATGAGATGGCATAAGTAATCACAAAGTTAAGTATTTAACCCACATCTAGGTGGCCCTTAACCCCTTTAAACTAGTACTAGCATACACTGAAGCATGCATGCCAAATTGCCAACCCTATATATAGGTAAGATTACAAATTATACTTCCTATCTAGATGTTAGTACCCCATATCTAGGGTATCTATTTTGAAACGACAAGGATATCAACACATACCACGACATATGTCAATAATTGACAACTTAACAACTTAAGTAGCTTCTTATATATAGACCATGTTAAGTTAGCCTCTTTAATCTTTCCTAACGACATACTTCCCACATTAATCTTTCCTAACGCCATTCGTCAATTTTCTGCTCATTCACCAAAATTGTAGCTATTCTTTTCAAATCCACCAGTATTTAAAATGCTGGGATTTATAAGACTTCAACCAAACTTCACCGTGAAATATCTTTTAATGTGCACTTGTACAAAAGAATAGCTAAACAATGGTGCATTTTACTTGTATAAAAACAAGCTGGCAGAATAAAACATAAATGTTGTAAAAGATGGGAGATCTAAACATAAATGTTGATCGCAAAAGCTCTGTAAGTTAATGTGAAACGTCTTTTTATGGTTATATCATAAAAACACATTTTATACATGAAAACGTGTTTTTTAATAGTGATAAACAAAAGGTCATGTTCTGAAGGTTTGAAACCTGATATACATTTACGGACATTCACAATATTTTTTCCTTGTGCAGGTTTGTAATTTTCATTGCGTAATGCTCTATAAAATATAAATTCATTAAGTGTCAAAATTTTCAAGATACTATTATTTATTTGTTGATATACTACTATAAATAATAACTCAATCATACTCTATATTCTATGCGTTTAAAGCATTATCATGTTTTGCATTTTTTTACTTGTCCCATAATTGCTTTTTGATCTTTGCATTTTTACTTGTTTCAAAATTGTTGTCAACTTTCGAAATAGGACTAGTATAGGTTAAAGTTTTCACATTCATTTGCGGTTTATGTAGAACAAATCTTAATATGATATAAATAAGACATACTATATGATACGTGACAATTTGTATATAAAAAAGTGATGTACAATGATACACTAATTACCACTTGCTGTCTATATCATATTTCATTTGTTTTACGTTAACATTTATTTATAATATATGACCCCTCTATTCTATCTCTATCTGTACTTATATGGCTATATATAATGTATTTAAACACTGTTAAAAAGTTTGAATTTAAGGAATTCAACATAACTACTATACCCTATAGTTGTCTATTTGTTTTTACTTTCTAATTAAGGAGTTATAATTGCTCACCACAGCAAAAAGTTAATACAATAATCTTTAGTAAATGATAAATACAATAAAAGAATTAATAATATATCGAATTAGGTGATTTACTTACTAAATTTCAATGCACAACAAACTTTACAATATATGAAAGATATTAGAGGAACTGTAATGCTTTAGATGAGACGTTCAATGGGTCTACGTGTCATTACATCTATGCAACATTATTTCAACCATTTTTAGGATCAAATTAACTCGTACGAAAAAGATCGCAAGCATTATTTTTCGTACGTGTCATTATATGAAGTGACCTGTCATTTGGGATTCAATACTCCGTGGGCATCAAGCGGTGCCACATGAATGTGTAATGTGTTTGCGTGCCTTTTGCACGTGAGTCCAACCTATTAAACTGGTTAAAATTGCATGGATTACAGCATATGCAAAATGCAATGGTATTACGATGATGTGATGGTCCATTAAATTTTGTGAGGTGGATGGACTACATATACCGTTACATAAACAAGCGTTTCTCTTAATGGTTGTTTGTAATGATGGAGGTGCCCGGTATTATTGTATCTCCGAACACATATATAGACAAACCTAGACTTAGAACACGACTCTCATGAGTTATGTCTTATATTAACTTTCTCACCCAAAAATCTAACATGTGACACATATTTAAATGTAATACTTAACTTGTCCATCAAATTAACTTGATCATGAATAATCTTCATAATTTAAGAGCATTAAATTAATTAAACACCACTAAGAAGTATGTTTAGTGAGCTAGGTGTAAGCTGTAGCTGTAGCTTTAAGTTTGAAGCTTTTTGCGAAAAGCTACTTCTAGTAGCTTTGAGAATTTGATCTTTTCGTTGGATTCTAAAGCTATAACTTGTACAAGACAAACAAAATTTTTATTTTCATAGAAGTTTTTTATTCAAAAACTAAAAGTTAAAGGTCCGAAAAGCTTCTAAAAGCTCCATGTCAAACATGCCCTAAGTAATTAATTTAGTATCTAATACGGAGTATAAAATTAGCAAACTTATCACAACTAAAAGTTTTTTTAAACTCCTCTTATTGATAAACAAATAATTTTGAGATGGAAGCAGGGACCGACCTAAGGGTTCTTGGAGGATCACAAAAATCGATGGAAGTTTGTCGCGTAGTGTAAATTTTCGCTAAAAATATCAATTTTTTCAAAATGAACCCGATCTCTAAATTTGGTGTCACGTAAATACTTGTTTTTATTTCCTTTATATTAGTAAAAGAAAAATTTCACCAAATAATTTAGTGTTCTGGTTCCTCAGGTAAATGAAAATACTATAATTATTACGGTAAAATTATGAAATCATCGTATCGTAACGTATGTTTTTAATAAATTTATATTGACTTTCTTTTACCTTAAACACTTCGTCCACCACAAATTTACAAGTGTATCTGTATATTTAGATAAAGTTAAAGCTTTAATAATAAGGAAAATGAGCATGATGATAATTTATTGCTTTTATGTTAGTGTAACGTTCCGTGAGTGTTGAAAGTTGAAACCTTCTTCGATTTACACTAATTATCTTTTTGACCTCCTTTTGTCTCCTCCCAAATCTCTCTTTAATTAGATACATACACTCATCACTCTCTGCTTCCCTTCGCCCACTTCAACTTTTCTTTCATTATTGACTCTCACCACATCAAAGATTCCGCCAATCAAATGATTCATAATTGCTAATGTGTTAGACCCACTTCCCCTTTTTCTGTAAAGTTCATTTTTTGAACTCTAAATTAGTCTCCTTTCTATCTTCATTGAATTGGGTTCTCTGATTTCTGCTTGATTTGTGCTTATTATTATTTTATTTGTTTACAATTAGATTCAGATTTGAGAGTGTACACACACTCTTTGTTGATTTGATTGAAGTTTAGGATTAAAGATTCTTATACAAATCTAAGAGGGGAAATCTTTGCATTTTATGCTGATTTGAAGATGGGTTTGTTTTGTATGTATATGTGTAGGAGCTTTTTTGTTTTGGCGAAAATATGAAGTTGTAGGTTGATGCTAATTGTGGTAAATTGGTGTATGTAGCTTAGTGGATTGGTAGGGATTTTGTTAAATTTAGAGATAATGACTACAATTAGAAGAACATTGTCTCCGGTGCCTAGACCAGGGACAATACTAGGTGGAGAAGCGATTTCAGTTGCTTCTCCATTGTCAAAGTGTACGTCTTGTAGCCAAGACTACACTCCGACAAGTGGATCGGTTTCTAATTCTTCTTTTGGCTCAACGGAATATATGTTGTATCGTTTTCAAACGTTTGTGCTAAATCTTTTCTCAAAAAGGACATCTAGGTCATTAGAAAGGCAAAAACCAAAAGGGAATACGTGGAGGAGATCACTTTTCCATTTCCTTTTATGTTTTCTTGTTGGAGTTTTTGTGGGATTTACCCCTATTGTTTCAATAAAAACATCCACCGATATCATGTCAAGAAACCAAGCATTTTCGTTTGAGCAAGTTGAGAAGGTTCAATTGTCTGATTTTAATCACGTGATGTCTCCGAACGTCACAAACATAGTAGATACATTGGTGGTCAATAATGTGTCGTTAAATTCAGATCAACACATCTTAGATGTGAAACAAGAAAACAAGACAACATATGGAATTGAAAGGGGTATTGGTAAGTTTTTGATAATTGTGACCCCGACATATCCTAGGATGTTTCAGGGGTACTACCTTAATCGCTTGGCGCATACATTAAAGTTGGTAGAGTCACCTTTGTTGTGGGTGGTTGTGGAAATGACAAGCCAATCAAGTGAAACGTCTGAGTTGTTGAGGAGAAGTGGTGTTATGTATAGGCATCTTGTGTGCACAAAGAACACAACTGAGATTAAAGATTCGAGGGTTCATCAGAGGAATGTGGCACTTTCACATATTGAAAAACATCGGCTTGATGGCATTGTGTACTTTGCAGATGATACTAATATCTACTCTACTGAACTGTTCGAGCATATAAGGCAGATCAGGTACACTGCTTTACTCCTCAAATGCTACTTTCTTTGACCTGCATAAATCAGGTACAGGTTGCAGGATGGTTGGGTTGGATAACTGAACACAACGCGTTTGGGTTGAAATGGGTCATTTCTTAATACAAGTCGAAATAGGCCGGGTTGGGTTGGGACGTTGGGTTGACCTGCAAACACTTTCCTTTTCAAATTTTAATTACTTTTATAAATAACCAGTGTATTTATTGTGACTGTGAAAATAATATCATTTGAATAATAATCTAAGTCACTGGACGAAACAATCTAGAAGGTTGTAAGCAATGAAATAGACTTTGGACATGTTCAAACGTGTTGACCTGTTACCCTCTTAGCTAAATGTTTTTGCTTAACACATTTATCATAACCTATCTGAAGAACCCAAATTGACCCATTCATAACTTATTGGGCTGAGATTGCCACCCACAAGATCAGTTATAGTTTCCCAAATCTTTTACTTTGGTTTCGTATTTGCATTTTTGAATGGAGTATAAACAAGATATAAGAGACCGATGGTGTTCGGCAATGGTTTATGCTTCGAAAGAACGCAAACTGACATTGTGAATTTACTTCGGTGTTATCATAGTTACAGAACACGTCTTTTCACTACAAAATACATGTTAAACTGTTATGTTTTAAGAAGCTGAGTTTAAAACCCAAGAAAATACAGTGCCATCCTTTTAATATCTTCATCTTACTTAGAAATATGAAATAGTCTTACCAAACACATTTGAGTACCATTTACATCACAAAAGGATGTACACGACTTGCTGAAAGACAAATTGCAAATGCTAACAAATGATGCTTAAAATTCAGTTTGCAAGCAGCAGGAAGTGGTCAAGTACTTGATATCTTTTCCTAAATTAAATCTTTAAAATCTTGGTATGATTTAACTAGGGTATAGATTAACTTTAACTATATAATTTTGTTACCGCTTTACCTTTCAGAGTCCGGAGAAGAATGCTTATTAGAACCCAAGAACTCAGATCACCTTGTTTGTCTTTTCTTTCACTGGATAATATCTTTCTTTTTTGAAACTTTCATCAGAAACCTAAAAAATTATTAGATACTATTTGGAGCATAGCGCTTTTGCTAAGTTTTTGTCTATAGATGACAAGACTGACAGGTCAGACGGGCTGGGTAACTGGTCAAAATGATTCGGGTCAAGATGGCTAATATTTGTATATGGGCCGGGTTAGATGTCATTGGGTTGACCACAAGGCCCAAACTACGTTTGTCCAAAAATTTGGTTTTTCTCTATAACTAATCAATTTCAGAATAGAATGACAATATTTTGTGGCAAAAGGTTGATAACCGGCAACGCAGACCCCCCCACAATGGGCTGCCTATCCAATGTGGGGGGCCGGTTGTGGCTATGCAGGTGCCCCTGACCTTGTGCTTTTTGAGGCAAATATTCCCCCACTCATTACCAACTGAGCTAGTAATACTAATTAACATATGTTGCTGTTCAAACAAAATAAATAAATAATAAATATAAATAAAAATAAAAAATAAAAAATAATTAACATATATTTTCATAAAATTTATTTAGGAGTTTTTATGCATTAAAAATACACCTGGTGACTCTCGACCCATTTGACCAGGTTCCTGTTTAGCTAAAAAATTTTTACCCATTGGAGATAAAACATAGCCTGAATCGACCCATTCATTAGTAAATGAACTGAAATTGCTATCTCCAGTTTTATTCATTGTTAATATTATTGCATTTAGATGAAATTTGCTACTTTTGCAATTATATTTTTTTACTATAAATATACCATTCACTCGTGTAAATTTGTGCTGACTACAAAATTTTGACTTGAAGGCGGTTTGGTACGTGGCCAGTAGCGAAACTAAAGAAGAGCACAAGAGTAGCTACATTTGTGGGGCCTGTATGTAATGGGACGCAAGTGATTGGATGGCATATAAATAATGTCTTGAGAAGATTCCATAGATTCCACGCAGACTTGGCAGGATTTGCTTTCAACAGCACCATCCTTTGGGATCCGATGAAATGGCACCGTCTTACCCCTCAACCCATTAGACACCTTGATACTGTCAAGGATGGATTTCAAGTTAGTTTCCTTTTTTCACGTTCTTTTCTTCTTCCAAGATTGGTTCCTTACATGATTGCATGTTATAAAATAAACTGTAATTGGGTTAATATATATCAACCACCAAAAATATCATTTGTTCACTTTTGGACTAAAGAGAGAGTCGTTCTTTTAGATTGTCTAGGGTCAACATAATCAGTGAGGAAACATATAAGAAGTTAACCTTAGCAAATGGATTTTTGAAGTAAATGTGGAATTACTTACCTACCTCTACTTATAATAGACTTTTTATTTAATTTGACTGTAAAATTGCAATAATTAGTTTTATAATGCACATCAAATAGCCCCAGGATGGCGTGAAGAAAGAGTAATATATATCAGCTCACCTGGTTTTCTTGAAGAAATAAATATTTTGATGTTGAGTAACTTTTATGGTTGATGACCTCCTCCGAATTTTGGGTCCCTGTTGTCCATAAAGTTCCAAACTCTACATGTAACTATAGGAAAGTGTTATACTATCACTGTAAATGTATAAACTACCGTTTTATAACACCATTAGAATCTTATGAACGAAAATCCATGACATCAGTAGTTTTGAATTAGTAACAGGGAAATAAGTAAATTTCAAGCATTGAGCCAATATTTGCCAAAAAGAAAGAGAAGAAGAGATGCTACAATTGATATGTAACTTCCTGAAATGGCGACTGCTGCAATTAATATGAAAATCGTGTCTTAGGCCATTTCATAGTATTTGAGAAAGGTCTAATATAAATCTTATCCTCGAACAAGGGAGTAATATCGTTCATCATGTATTTATTAGTTATGATGTTCTATATTTAGCAACCTTTTAGGCTGGACTTACTTATTTGTCCTTACTAACATCACGAATAATGGATTTGATTGTTTTTCCTCAAGATTCTCTTGTTATTTTTTTAAAGAGTGTGTTAACCATTGATTAGTATTCTTGACTCTTCCATAAAACTACAAGTCATTACTTATTTCGACCACATTGTTAATGACAGGTGAGCACTTTCATTGAACAAGTTGTGGAGGATGAGACAGAAATGGAAGGCATACCAGAGGATTGCTCAAAGGTATTAGTTTGGCATCTTCCTATGGAATCATCATCTGCCTATCCTCGACAATGGTCACTCAATGCTAATCTTGATGCCGTTCTTCCACTTTCAATATCAAGTTGATACCTTAATTCAAGTTCCTTTCTAAGGTATATGCGTTATCTGTTTGCAGAGATTTTTTATTTTATTCTTGTTAACGGGTCAAATGGGTAAAATAAAAGTAAAAATGCTATGAAGGAGATGGTTCAAAGGGGTGAAAAATGTTGTTAAAGGCAATGGTTCAAAGAGGTAGAATGGGTCTCCGTCACCGAAAGAATATGCATTGCATATGGTAACAATGTCTCAAATCATTTTTATTTTAAAAATTATATTATCATCTTATTAATGTACTCATATGTAATCATATCTAACATATTATGCAACTCAATAAAATGACACATATGGATTGGTGATCAACCCACCCCGCCCCCTTTCGACCCACATAAAAAAGTGACCTATTCTGACCCTTACACATTATGATTAAGGGGTTTAAATTTGTAAGCATTGATTGTGATTGCAAGATTTATTAAGCTTGTCATTATTATAAGTTGTTTTGGATATTTAATTAAGGGGTTTAAATATGTGTTTTAAATATCGTAATCAGATGGCTCTCCATTAAACCAACTAGTGAAGTCCAGAAGGTCAAAAAAGTTAAATTATCCACCCCTCTTTCCATTGTGCTTTTCATTTTATTATCATTATTATTTGTTGTCAGTGTAAAGACTTCTTTTCATTTGATTCTACTTCTATGGCAGGGATGATTTCTTGTAAAATGGCAGAAAAGTGATGGGAGATTCAAAATAGTGGACACTTTGCTCCTGATTTGTTGTAAAATGTGACGCTCGTCAATTTCTGTATCTTGGAAGCAAAGTTTGCATCAGCAGTCTTTTTCTCTCACATGTTTTTGATTTTGTTTTTATTTTATTGTTCTGTAAGATGAGGCGAGCATCGTTGTACAGTTGCTGACCGTTACCTGATTCTTCTATGGCTGCACTTTTTGCAAAGAAGCAAAAGATTGCAAGAAATTCAGGTAGAAATGAGTTGTACTTGGAATGCTAGCATATGAATATGTTAGATGGTCTCTACAGGTGTGTTGTTTTTAGGCTACAGTACAGTTAGATAATAGACCCGGGTTTATTAAGTTTGATACCAACAATTACCGATTCATGGGTTGCTACTTATTTATTCATTCATGATTTGATGCTACACAAAATGAGAATCTCAAATCCAAGTTACAAGAAATGGGTTAAAATGAACTATGCCCCTACCTTTTCTTATCCACCTAAAATAAAATTCTAGAGTGACAAATTAATTTAATGCATTACATAATTTATAGTAAACAAACATAAAGATTTATATGTATTATTAAAAATTCGTAAGATTCATTTGTTGTATAGATGTAATTAATTAATGGTAAACATAGTTTTAAATTGAAATATTCAGTAGAAAAAAGAAATAAAGATCTCAATAAAAATTCCAAGCCTACCCACTAGACGACAAAAGAAATAATCATGTTTGGGGTACTAAACGAGTCCGCCCGTGTGATCTTCTATATTATGCAAAAGCTATTGTTGAAATTTATTCTAAACTAAGATGTAATGATTCGTTGAACATCAACAAAGAGGTATCCATTGTGTTTAACTTAAAAAGGTTTAAGAGTTAAATTTGTAATATCCATTGTATTTATATATATATAAATTAGATTTAAATCGTGCGATGCACGACAATTTAAGTTAATTAATTTTTATATTCATAATTTTTATAGATTTAATAGTTTAATATTATTTTTCAATTAATGTTTGAATAGGATTCATAGATTTTTTAATTTATTATTATTATATTCAAATATTATCCAAATCTATTTAAATTTATTTTTAGTTTATTTTTTAAATTTAAATAATTATTTATTTTCAAATTATGAGAAACCGCCACGTGTCATTTTGCCTATATGACAAAATATAGAACAACCTTCTATTCTTCTTTAGTATATATATAGATATAAATATAAATAAACTATTACATATAACTACATAAATATCCCGAATAATACAGAGCAGCAGTAGAGTTCACACACACATATAATGAATTAGGGTTCGTGTGGGTGAATGTGATTTATATATATGTTTCAAATATTCGGCTACTAATTAAATTCTTCTTCGTTTTAATTTTTATTTTTCACCTTGTTATTTTTGTTTACTTAAGAATATTGTTTAGTTGTTAAAAATAATTATCAAAAATCATTAAATTTTCTATTGTCTTTTCATTTATTACTCTCATTCATATATTTTCTTCAAAATTTCCTGTCAAACTTGTTTTTAATATAAGGACAAAATTGACATTTGTTCTACATATATTAAATCCACTAAAAAATATTAGATGACGATATATAAGTGAAACGGAGCAGTTTTTTCATTAACTCTTTTGGAAACACAGCGAAGTAACACACAAACTTAAATTAAAGGATTTTCTGCAATCATCTTAAACCCTTATAAAACAGTAAGCTATATAAGATTTAATGTTAAAAATTGGAAGATCAGAAATTACAGCTATGCCCCTTTCAATAATACATAAATATAAAAATTAAAAATCAAAACAATCTATACTTAATTGCTTTTTTTAGTTTATACACATCATAATTATCTTTATTTGAAACATAAAATAAGTAATAATTAAAATACAATTATTGTGATAACATAAAGTATAAATGAAATTGAAATAAAAACTTACAATTATTATCATTAAGACGACTATCATTATCGATTATTTATATATTTTTATTTATAATCGTCGCAGTTCCGACTAATTATTATAAATGTATTTTCAGAAAGGCTAGATATAAGTGAGAGCTTGTTATAATGAGGCATGATTAGGAATTAGCACTAATTGCATTTAAGATTGCTTTAAAGAGCACTAACAACTTTAGAAAAGACATTTCAAATAATAACTAGACTTCATTAAGGCGGAACCTTTTCCATACATTGTATATCAAAAAATGGTGAAAAATATATTCTATTGTTCCATAATTTCAGTTATTTCGCATCATGAAGTCCGCCGCTTCCCAAATAAAACAACAACCTCTTTTTGTTTAAAGCAACAAGTACAATCAAAATCTTTAATGACCGCAGAATATACAACAGCAATTTCTAATTTCATCGAGAACAAAACATGAAAATTTAAACTGTAAAAAGTCATACTCTTATTCAAAGGTAAAGTGATTATTTCTAGAAATACCTCCGACGTAAAATAGTTATATACTACATATGTATATAAATATAAATATTAAAAATAGATATAAACACACACACATAAATCAATAGAAGTACGAGAGAAAATAAATATATATTTAGCTAAAACCCGTACCTAACTATCTTAAAACTATCTAAAAGCACTCTCTCAAATAGATAAATATCTATCTACATAGAACACCATATATACATAAAATATCTACCGACCTATAAACTCCATACTCATCTAGTCATCTATCATAAACCTACAATAAGTTCTCATACTTATAAATATCTATCTAGCTAAAATATCATACTCCCCTATTTTAATTCTATTTACGTTTCTCTCTATCTAAATAAGATATCATCAAAACACAACTTAACTGAAGCAAAAAAACATATAAAGATCGTGAAAAATCCCCATTTATGTTTATCTAAAACAATGTGTGGTAAGTATTTCCACTATCTTTTACTAGTCTCTATAAATCTCCAGTTCCATCTTGTGAGCTCAACTTGAAAATGAAACTATGGTCCACAAAATAGTATTCGGAAACAGAAGAAAATAAGCAAACCAATGGAGACGAAACTTTTCTTTTCACTTGCATAAAGAAAATATAACACGATGATACTGGGACCTGTTTCACTTTGATGATGAGGGCCCGAATGGAGATGTGAAATGCAGGTGGTCATTTCAATTAATTTTTCGAATATTTGTATATCATTTTATGGGTCCATTTCCATAATGACCCGCCATAAAACCGGGGTCTGGGATCCACAAAAGATAAGAAGACACGAATGCAGCCCTTAGAAGTTGGAAAAGTCTCATATGAGCCAAGCTACAAGCATATATACCACTTCAACTTCCTCTATTTACTTCACAAGTAAACAGTTGATGCTTCAAACTAAGCTCACCCGTTAGTTTTCTTCTTGTTGCTACCTCAGCTCTTTCTCCATTAGAACTTTCAGCCTTTATTAAGTAATAACAAAAAGAAGTAAGTAGACTACAACTATGATGCATGAACAAAATATGAGTTATGATTCATTTGAATGATAATTGCTTATTTTTTTTGGGTCTTTGATGAACTATATGCAGTGTCAACAAATGTGTCAAAGTGTGGGACAAATAGGCTGGAAAACATAAAGGAGGAAGTTGCTGAGAATTGGCTACCAGCAGCATGTCCACTGCCAGAAACCCCAACCGAGTCTATGGAGTTTCTTGGGAGGTCGTGGAGTGTTTCATCGGTAGAAATCTCAAAAGCACTTTCGCACACTTGTCTTGAACCTAAACATGTTGAAGACCCAAACTCGTTTTGCTATGTTGGTGATCATCAACCTCATCTTCAGACCTCTAAACTCTCAGGAGAACATGTAAGATCCCTTTTTGCCTGTTAATTTCCATTAGCGTCAGGCCAGACCTACATGGTCTTCTGGATATACACATGCATACCCACAAACACATTTATTATCCATTTTCTGAAACTTTATAAATACAGAATGTTCTATATATGATTAGATAAAACTGTACTGTTACAGAAATAATCTAAGCTTTTCTAATACTGTGATTTATAAGGTTTTAATACATTTTGCAAGGTTATCATTGCCTATGACATTGAGTAACCTTACATGTTGCTTCAAGACAAATAAGTGTCAAAGGTGTTGGAATTTACTTTTATTCTTTTAATAACATCATTGTTTATATTTATCCTATTTTATGATTAGATTACTAGTTTGAGATGAACTCAGATTAGGATAGTTCAGGAATTATAAAGGTTGCTTTTCATTTTTTATTTATCTTTAAGAAAATAGAACTGTATATTTTGTTTTTCTTTGAGGTTTCACAAATAGTTTACTTAACTTCAAGTGGTATCAAGATTCTTCGAAACCTACATATTTCATACTTTTGCAGGAACCTCAGCCAATAGCAAAAACAGATAGCCCTCCAGTTTCTCCAAGAAAAAGTGATGAGATGAAGGTAACAACTTTTATGCGTTCATGAACCGCTACACGTGTAGGAACTACCTTTTATTAGTAACTACCTTTTAATTGCTTTGTTGAGATTCCTGAATTCTAATCCTGGTACGAAATCCATTTAGCAGAAGCTTAAATACTTAATTTTCTTCAATCCTTCCGTCCAATACAAAAACAATTAGCTTTATAGTTAACACAATTTATAGATTTTTTTCAGATGTTATCCCCAACTGATTATTATAAACAGAACCAATTATTTGAGAGATTGATAGGTACGTAACAATTCAGAGCAATAAAATATCAGTGACTAATATCACATGCTGCAAAAGTAGTACCTAACTTAAATTTGTCACTTTCAGAAGAATAAAGGGTGTATGTAATGAGGGCCTAGGAGGATTATATTAATAGCATTTGTCCCATGAAAACTGAGTGGCTTCTATTTTTGACAATTTGTGAAACTAATATGATCCATTCTTATTTATTCAATGCCATCACCATAAATTACATGCTAATTGCTTTTGGTCCATAACGAAGGGAATGTTAGACAATTGATGAACATCAAATATCTAAATGTGCTATGCATTAAGTGACTGGATAATAACAGGTTGTTTTCTATATTTATCCACAACACAATTTCAGCAAAATGAAATAGAATAATAATGCTCTAAAAAACACTAAGACACACCTTATAATCATATGGGAATGAATATCACCACAATTCAGCTAATCGAAATCATATCATCTCTTCATCATCTACACAAAAAGGTAAAAAAAATTAAAAAATAACGTTTTCTTAATGCAACAGAAAAAGTAGTAAGTGCTTTACCTCTCATGAGTTGGAGTTCAAGGAGAAACAGCCTTTTATTTAAACATCAGCATGCGAATCAACTTGAGTCAAGCAGTATACTGATAAATTGGAACAGAATCTAAATGGTTTACACTAATAAATCTTGACAGTTGCCTGAATAAAGAGATAAATAGTATATAAAATGCAACTTCATCTTGTGTAGATGAATACACAATCTAAATCTTAAGCGTAATGTTGGACTATTAAGTATTATTCAGCTACAGTTTAATCTGTTGCAGGAATTGTTTCTAATTCATCAAGCTCTCAATCAAGATTTTGTGTCTAGCCATCAGTTACTAAAAAATGGGGTATGTATATTGGCTAGTTTGACCAACCCACGTTATGTTGACTACCAACATCGTCCATATAATAATAAGTATTTACTAAACAGCTTTACAGGAACATTATGAGAGGAAGAACAATGGGAAGATGGATAAAAGATCAGAAAGAGAGAAGGAAACATGAGCTTAGAATACACAATGCTCAACTGCATGCAGCAGTATCCGTAGCAGGGGTTGCTGCTGCGGTGGCTGCACTTACTGCCACATCAGCAACATCAATCAAAAATACCACGAATAATAAAGAACAAACAGCACGTTCAAAAGCATTAAACGCAATAGCATCAGCAGCAGCTCTTGTGGCTTCACATTGCATAGAGATTGCAGAGGATATGGGAGCTGATCATGAACAAATATTATCATCTGTCAACTCTGCAACTATTGCAAGGACTAATGGTGATATAATGACCCTAACTGCGGGAGCAGCCACTGGTAATACTTGTTTTCAAATGTCACAGCTGAGGGTGACTGTACATATATTTAAGTAATTAATAATAATAACACTGATCAAATTACTGCAGCACTGAGAGGAGCTGCCACACTACGAGCGAGGCTGCAAAAAGGAGCTACAAACATGGCTTCGGCTGAGGAGCACGGTGAAGAAGGCAAAGAAGTAAATGTATTGGCAGCCTTAAACTTTGCTTCTAAAGGGGGGGAACTTTTAAAGCTCACAAGGAAAGGTATTATCAGTAAAACTGTGTAAAACAGGCGTGCATGAGATTTGAGAAAGAATTATGATATTATGTGATTTTTGATATAGGAGATCTTCATTGGAAGCAAGTTTCTTTCAAGGTCAATTCAAAATGGCAGGTAATTGTCATGCTACAAAGAACGTTCTTAAGATGCTAATACATTGAAAAGGGAGAATGAAGTCCAGCTATTATCAGCCGTCCATAATAGATATGATGCTTAAAATCTCTTGACTTCAGGAAGTGGTAGGAAATTTTGCAATCTAGGGTTTTAGAATAAGTATAAATTTAGGATGACATAGTGATGTAATGAGTACATTTGATAAGGGGGAGAAGGAGTACTAAAGATTAGCAATCTTGCCTAATGGTTCCTATAAACTATTTAAACACTTCAATTGTCATCAGGTAGTTCAACCACATAGGCAATTCAACTACCATTTCACAGAAGGTTCCAGTTTTACAAGTTTCATGTTTGTTATAATGTATATATCACTAACAACTCATATTTATGGATGGAAACAGGTGGTAGCAAAATTGAAAAGCAAGCACATAGCAGGAACTTTTACAAAAAAGAAGAAGTGTAAGAATAACATCATATGATTACACTAGTGTGTTTCGGGTGGTGGGGTGGGCCAGTCTTTCGGGTCGGGTTGCCCAAAACTTAATTATATCAAAACACAATTAGTGGGTGTAACATGATTACAAGAAGCATATTATTTCACTATTAAAGTATTTTGAATAGATTCAGGAAATATTATGCATTAAACATACACTTCGGGTGACATCGACCCAATTAAACTATCTCCTTTTTAGCTAATTTCTTTTGATCTGTTAAATATAAAAAATAAAGCCTGAACGAAGTAATTGCAGCCATAGAAGTTAGAATGTACCTTTCTGTTAATCTGAAAATAGCATTGATACTCCTGCAGATGTAGTATCTGGAGTGTATCTTGATGTTCCAGCATGGCCTGGAAGAGAAATGGATGATAACAATGAACCGAGGCAATATTTCGGGATAGAAACCTCCGAAAGAATAATACAGTTCGAATGCACAACTAAAGATGAAAAGCAAAAGTGGATAGAAGGCCTGCAGCATCTGTTGAATTGCCGAGCCAATATAGCACGGTTTACATAGGAGAGTAATTGCATTGTTGTAAATGAACAGTGAGTGGTTGTGTTTACAAATAAGAGTGGAATGCTTTATTCATTTTAAGGACTTGATCTGAGAAGGCAAGATATCAACTTTCAATACAAACTCTATAGATGGATTTGGTCAATACTGGATTGATAGCTGCCAGTTTCTATATCAATAAGGCTTCCTCACTCTAGTTCCTTCATGAAATCTGTGTTATCAACGAACACCTGCAAAATGTTATATTTAAAATAAGAGGTAAAAACATGGTTAAAATTATCAAAAGTGGTAAAAGTGTTCGCTATTTAAGTGTAAAATTGAAAAAAAGAGTTTGATATTTAAGCGTAGAATTGTCACAATGCATTTGTTTGTTGTGCACAAATGACCTCCTTTTTCATAGAGATTGTAAGTCAAACCCCCTTTAATTGTGATTTGACAACCAAGAAATCAAGACTAAAGCTTAAGAAAACGACATTAAACCATGTACCAAGTATCATATGAAACAGGTGGGACAGAGAAAACAAGCCTATTAGCACATGATATTCCAAGGTAAAAAGATAAGCGTATGTTCTAACAGTAAAGGAAGAAAGAAAACTTGCCGATTTCCAACCATCTGGATCCAAACAGGCTGTTATCTTGGTGTTTATAACCGGCAAGGGCCCAGGTTCAAGTACTATCTCGCCACCAAATAGTTTAACAACTTCTGCAGTCTTATATACATCATCGGTCCCTATTGCAATCTGCTTCATATAAACCAGATAAGTTGTTAAAATAGAAACGATCATGACTTTGGATTGTTACAAGAACAGATTCAATATTGTTCATCAGGGTGAATCTTAATTTTTTCCTGAGAATTCTATGCTACAGATTACAGTAAGTTTTATAATTCACCTGTCCATAACCATTTCCTTTGTCATAATTTGTGATGCCGTAGTTGTATGTCAACTCCAACACTGCAGTTTCATCTCCAGAGCCATAACCCATCATGGCTACCGTGTACTGAGAAGTATTTCACCAAATACATGACTTCAGACAACTTTTTATGATTTGCATATTGGAAAAGAGAGTGCTATTCTCATACTCTAATCAACTAAATTACCTTATTCTGAGGGTCATCTCTTTTCCGGAGGAGTTTCATGCCATATGCCTTCACATATAAGAGAGGGTAAGACGTTTCGTTCTGTATAATAATTTCAAGTATATGTACGAGAGTTCACCTGCTGATAGAATTTGATGGAACGATCAATATCTCCTACTCTTAACATCAATTGACATAGGGGCTCACGAATACGTCCCTTCCTTTCAAGGAGCTCAAATGTGTAGCCATCTGGATCTTCAACCAATGCCATTACTGTACTACCACCTTTGACTGGACCAGGTTCTCTGGTAACTTTTCCTCCCTTGGCTTTTATAAGATCCACTGCTTTACCAGCCTAAAGAGACATGTATATAGATGTACTTACGCATATAATTACTTAGCTCAAAGATAAAGTAATAAGTACATAACTAAATGTCATAGTTAATTTGATTATAGTTACAGCACATTGAATTCAGTATCGTTGGAGTGATAACTGCCTCTCGAAAGAAGGTTGGCTTTATATTGTCATCTTATTTGCTTGATTTCAATAAAAAACACTTTTTGGCTTATCTACTAGTACAGGCTTCTGCTGCAGTTTTTTTATTTTTATGCACTAGCGATTTACAAAATTGGCATTTCAATGCTCCATTACCATACAGGTCAAGTGATCTTTTTGGTAGAAGTATGGATATTATGTGTTTGGAACTTTATTGTGCTCTTAGTAGTGTAACAGTCAGACTTCAGAAAAAGTTAGGAAGGCTCGTCCATAAGCATTATTGATCCGGTTACTTTAAAGAATATACAGAAACAATCCAAAAAAGAGACGGATTTGTCATTAATTGTTATTAGATCAAAAGGACTTACATCCTCAACTGCAACACCGAGATGCCCAAAACCAGTTCCAATGTCATACTTGTCAACTCCATAATCTACATAAACATTGTCGAAATGTGAACCCCAGATCAGTAGCAAGCAGCAAACGACAATGACGTAACTAAATAATTATAGTTGATTTATATTCAGATAATAATTTATAAGTTATAAAGTATAAACACATAAAGGACATTCATTTATATATCAAAGTTTCCTGGAAATATGTAGTTTAACTATTAGATTCAACTAGGAGACGTACTGTAAGTAAGTTCAATAACAAAATTAGACTCCTCGGGTCCATATCCTAAGAAAGCGTTAGCATATTTTTCTTCTGGTATGTTGCGTTGCCTCAGCACTTTCATACCCAAGCACTCTGTATAAAACCTGAAAGAGTGAAGATCGATTAAACTTCCAATTTCAAGCATGTATGACTGATTATACAAAAGCAGCTTTTTATTTCAGTTAAATCGATACAGAGACTCAGAGAGGACTCTACTTTATAGTTTTCTCCAAATTTCCAACACGATAAACGACATGTAACATTTTTCTGTTATCATTTGTTGACCAATCTAGTGCATTTTCTTCGGTGATAGGTTGTGCTATATTTGTAACTGTGCTAACATCAGTCCTGTTTCCATCATACGTCAGCAATGTGGATGCACTAACACTCAAGATCTGTGACTGAGGTATAACTGTATTGTAAACCATATAAAACAGATTAGTTATAAGCACATTGTCATCTAATAATTACTAAAAAATAAAAAGGCAGCTAACACATATACTGATATAAGCAGAAGGAAACAGGTGTAATGTATAAGTAAACTAGTATACAAACATTTGAAGATACATCGAAACGACAAAGGGATATGACTTAAAAAAGCAGTAACTTATGACTCAATCAGTCTGATTAACTATAAAATGACAGTGTACTAAAGTCACACAAACAATTCTACGGAGGGAGCATTGATATACCTTTTCAAATGGACGCTAATTATGGAATGGTAGTGCTTATATCTCATGTACTATCTGGCAACATTAACGGAAAAATTTGCCCTATTTGGTAATTCATATCAACATTTGATGATGCATATCCTCAAAAAAATCTTGAGATGACCAAGATGACAAGTGACCTTCCATAGGGGCGTTTGGTTTCTAACTAGGAATGACTATGGGTTTAATACGAGGGTGGAATTGGAATAGAAATAGATTTTTAAGCCCACCTCCGGTATGCCTAAATTTGTGGGTATGATATCCATTTTGAAAACCTAAATGGCTTAACCCAATACCTAAACACTCGTATCAAAACGGAGGTCATCCCCTCATTCCTATACCCATAAGCCAAACACTACTGTAAGGTTACTGTAAGCCAAACGGAGGTAATTACTAACTATAATTAAAATAACAACATACAAAATGTGACACTCAATTCCCTCATCTAGTATCTCTCTGTATCATTACAAAGAGGTAAACCACAATTCTTTTATATCAAGACTAGTACTTTTCTTTTTCAAATCCAAAATTGGCTTTATATATTTTAAGAAATTTGACACATTGATATAGATGTTATTCTTTTTTGTCCACAGCAATTTCTTTCTTCTAGTGTCTATTAAATTCTATGATGTCAAGATTAGTACTTTTTTCTTACATCCTGGTTAAATAAACATAAGCAATGCAATTTGATAGATTAAAATAAAAATTTATTTTATGAAATTTGACACATTGATATACATATGTAAGTCTTTTTGTCCAAAACAATTTCTATTTTCTAGTCTCTTTAATTTTTTGATGTCAAGATTACTTTCTAACACCCTAGTTAAATAAACGCAAACAATGCATAAAAATTGATAAAAAAAGGTAAATTAATAATCTTGAAATTTACCGGTACCAAGTTGGATAAGAGCAAGTCTACGGGAAGTGGTATAAGCAGCAGTAGATACATTTAGTCCAGATGATGAAGATGAAGAAGAAGAAGATGGAGATTGATGATAAGAACGAAAATGTGATGAAATAGTTGTATAAAGAGATGAAGAAAATGCCATATTTGTGTTGCTTACATACTCTGCACTCTCACTAGTTTTCTATCTATATCTATAGTCGTACAGATATAGATATACAGAGGCAGCTTTCAAGAGCTCTTGTAAGTTGTGTTTATACGCTAATTTGCAACTTTGAGAAAATTGATATTTTTTTCTCTTTCTTTATCATTTAAGAGTGAGATGAGATTTTTGTCATACGTTACGTTATTAAATTGGAGATTTTTACTTTTGTTATTTGCCAATTGCTTCCATAGTAAAATGGATTAATTGGAAGAATTTTGCTAAATATAAATTCAATTTATACCCAAATCATAGTCTCATAGACAATTTAACATTTTTCTAATTGGAATGTAGCCATGTAGCTGTCACTGAATTTACATACTTTATTTCAAAACCTTCATAACAAATACTTTAACAAATAATTTTTTAAATTTATTTAACTAGTAACAACAATTAATTGTTAATGTGAAATAGAAATGAATAGTGCCTTTAACATGTATCCTTTCAGGAGATGTGAAATAATTGTAACGGTACATTATAATATTTGATTAAACTAGATGGACAATTGCATTTCGAGAGGAATGAGGGGAGGCAATTTTAGCCGTTAATTTATGTAATCAACTATTAAGATTCACAATATTGATTAAGATGCAGCGAATTTGAATTGTTGATCACATAAATCAATGGCTGAAATTTTCTGACTCTCTTTCCCCTCAAAATGCAGTTGACCTCATACCTTAAATTGTATTTGATGTAATTTCTCTAAGTGGGTGGGGATCAAGAGGTAAGCAAAAAAAATTAGAGAATAATGGAAGCAAATCTCAACCCTTGATTTCATCATAAATGAATCTTAAAAATCAAAAATAATTTCAAAATTTAACATTCATTACAAATGAATGTTAAAAACATTTATTTATGAAAGAATGTTAAAAATATTTATTTATGAAAAAATCAAGGGTTAAAATTTACTTCCCTTCTTCCCCAAAATTTGGAGCTTCCCTATGAATCATTTTCATTCTCTGAGTTATTTAAAATCATTTAGTTTTTATTAAATTGACATACTTTATCTTTATCCATCTATACTTCCATATACAGTATAATAAAATAAAAATAAATAGTTTAGTTAAAGTATTTAATTTGTTGACTTTTAAGGATATGGAATTATTTATACACGCTTATTTAACTACAATACATCTTTTATAATAATTTTTCTTGGAAATAAATACAAATTACTGAACATTCGATTTTCATGACCCATAAAACATTAAATGAAAAATCAACAGGAAGTGATTTTTTTTCACAAATGCATTTGAGTTATGTAAGTAAAACTATCAATTAGTTTTACCATACAAAGTAGAATGTCACACTACATATCATTTCTATTATGTATGGATTTATGGAAAGAATAATATGTGTGCATAGATAATGCATGAATAATTCCTATTAAAATCCTTATAACCAAATTTGATTATTAAAATCTGCATGGGAGTTTCTTTTACATTTGTGTGTGTGTGTCAGAGATTAAGATCTGGTCATTGATCATACAAACAATAAATTTCTGTCCACTTTCAGGAATTTGGAGATGACAAATGACACGAATGACCCAACCGCTAGACGTAGGAGAATTGCGGAGAGAGGATCTGATCGTTTGGCTCTGATCACCGGCGCTCGTGTCACAAACCAACCTTCTTCATCTTCTTCTGAAACTTCTCATCATTCTTATAATGCATCATGTCCTCCCTCCATTACGCGTTTCCCTGATCAACCCGGTTTGTATCTATCTTTCTTTGTTCATTTTTATTATTATTTTTCGTAATTAAATTCTGATCTTTGTTTCTTGCTCACTAATCATTTATTTCTGTAGTGGGATATGGTTTATGTATGTATAGATCCGTTATATTTGTTGTTGTTGTTGATTCCAACTGCAATGAATGTCCACACAATCATACATTTATTAAACCAAGTTACTGATGTTTTATAATTATATTTGTTTAATAATGTTAATTAGATAAAATTAAACCTAATCATAATTTAATGTGCAGCTTGTAAAGGAAAAGATTGGTATATAGCACCAACCCATTTACGTCAATATGGGTTAAGTTTTATTGATAATGGCTAGCTAAAAAGGGAATAAGAGGAATGGTTGATCAGTTTATGTATAACATATAATCATCGAATTGGTTTGCATATGTGCTGAAATCATTCATGTTTGCTACTGTTAGAAAATTCCAATTCAAATTTGCTTTCCATTTCACTGTTCCCTTAACCAGTGCCATGCCGAGTCTATCTTTACCTTAAATGCATCTTTCTTTGCCTTTAGCAGGATGGAGGATCATTTTCAGTATTTGGTTAGTCAAATATCAAGTTATAGTTTCCATTTCATTATGCTCCATGTGTACTTATCCCAATTGCTAGTTTAAATTATTTTAAGGTTCCTGTAAACATTACTGATTACACATTTACGTTGCCGATTATAAAGCACCAAATATAATTAAGTTAGTAAAGGTGTACAGAAATGCTATACAGTTTGCCATAGAGGTTATGGTAAATTGAGTGGATTGGGCGGGTTGGCTAACGGGTCGAAACTGGTATCTTTAGTACATTCCGGTAAGCATATAAATGCTTTTCTGGTCACTTTCGACCCGTTCAATTCACATAACCCATTCAATTATTAGTCAAGTTCTTAACTTCTACACATTCGACCCGTTAGAGATAAAGTATAACCTGAATATAGAAGAATAGAAGTTGCCACCTCCATTTCCCATGACCATTTCTTCCGAATTGTTTATTTTGTTCTTTAGATTGGAAGCAAAATGTATTATTCTAGTAACCTACTGCATTGTTTGTTTTAATAATGCTAATATTTGTTAACTTTTTAACAGCAACAATTTCAACTGATCTATACCATTTATTTCATATATATTCAGATGAAAACAAGGCTGAAACTGCAGGAAGCGAGGTTCCACCTCTTTTACGCAAATCTGGATCGACCAAAGTAAATTCCACTAGAGAATCAGCCCCTGAACCCAATGAAAGACAATCATCTACCAACAAATCAACACACCAGACTACTTCAAAACAGAAAATCTATCTCTACAAAACTGTGAGCCCGAGCCAACTACGTCCAGCCATTTTAGCTTCACAGGAGACCCGACGCATGTGTTCCTTTTTTGCTGGAATTGTGGCTCTGCTGTCACACATAGGGTTCCCTATTTTAGGTAGCTACATTATTCGGAGCATCATACTATCAAGGCCACTTCTTCTACTTTTACTAATCAATGTTACTATAATTTTTGGACCTCTTCTTTTGGATGCTATGAAAATGATTCAGCAGGAGGCAAACACTGACTCTCCAACAAGTGAGATTGATATTCCGGATAATCTAGGTTCGCCTTTTGAGTGGGGTCTGTTGCTCAAAACCGGTTTAAGTGCTTTCTTCATGGATTCATGCATCTATTCAGTAGTTGTCATATGTGGCATGTCCATTTTGCAAAAAATTGGGTTGTAGAAAACCCTTTCTTCGCCTATACCACCCGCATTCTAATTTATTGTCAAGCATTGGTTCCATTTGTTTAATTTTCGTTATTTCTTTATTCATTTCTTACAGAAAAAACCTTGAGTTTGTTAATTCTTCATTAGTCAATTTCATCAATTTAGTTATGAATTTGCAAACCATCATATATTTGCTTAATTTCTTCTTTTCTTTATAAACTCCTTGCTATGTATGGTAAGTGAAAGTATTTGAGGCTGTAAGATATAGGTAGTTACTTTTACCCATGAACTAACAAAGAGACCATTGATTGATTGCTTCTATGGAATAATGGAAGATGAATATAGTTTGATAACGAGTTTGAACATGCAAATTAGCACAAACAGCCTAACCTGGTTGGGAAGATCTGCCGATGCAATTCTCGTCAAAAAAAAAAAAGTGATATAAACGATTGATATTTTAAGTAAGATTAAAAATTTATTACAATATAAGAAAAGTTGATCAAGTTTGTCTTTTAAAAGGTGAAAAGAGGTTATAAAATCATGTTGACTAGACAAAGTTTATCTTAATTACTTTTTATATACATTGTACAATGTGTACTTTTATTATAAAGAAATATTTAAAGAATAAAAATGCAGTTTAGTTAATCATTAAACCATAAGGCAAGAACAAACAATAAAGTTTAGTAAATATTCTCTATAAGAGGTATGTTTACCAGAAAAGGAGTTATAACAAGAATCACTTAAGTCGGGTCGAGATGGCTAGACCTGGACCTATTCTGAGTCTTTTGAGAGTAACAATCTGTCTCTTACTGATTACATTGTGATCATGCCCAGTTAACCCCAATCCCTGTGTACACCATATATGAAAAGGATTTATGGGAAAGCATTTGCAGATTGTATCTGACTATTACGTTTTCAAATCATAGATAAACAGGTTTGAATGTGAAATGATATATATTATAGAAGCTACACTTTAGACAGTCTACGTACACATTTTGTGAAATGATATATATTATAGAAGCTACACTTTAGACAGTCTACGTACACGTTTTGTGAAATGATATATATTATAGAAGCTACACTTTAGACAGTCTACGTACACGTTTCGTGACCGCTACAACGGACCTTAAAAAGAGGCAATATAAGAAAGTGAAACATTTGAAGTTTGAACCAAACAAAAAGATTTTTGAAAATGCAGCTACAATAAACAATCTCACAAATTCCAAAAACCTTCTCTACTTGCAAACAAGTGTTGCTATGTGGGTGCCGAGGATGCAGCCACATTAGAGGGGTAGGCATACTGAAGCCCGTATCTGACAGGGCTCTGACTGCCATTAAAGGTGGCAGTTGGGCTACTCTCATACAATGCAGAGATTCTAGAGTGGAGGAACAGGGTGGTTCTTTTGGTGGGAAGCCAATGCTAACCTTACAGATTTATGCGGTCGGGAACCACCCTTTTCGTTGCGGGGCCGCTTGTTCAAGGGGTTGCTGCTTGTGAAAGATGAAACATACATCTTTCTTGATTTGATCCTATCCAACTCCTTGAGACGCTGCTTCAAGTTAGCAATGGTGAAGTGGGATTCAAGTTTGTGGTCTTCGACACATTTTATGGCTGCTTTGAGGGCACTCACTTCGTTGCTGACATCCTCCTGAAAAATAAAGCAGTAGCTATACAAAATTAAATTTCGGAGCTTTACTTATCAATGGTTATCCACAAGAAGTAGGTGGGCTTTTAAGAGTCAGACTTTGCGTTTTTGAGATAAAAGAGTGACTGAAATCCTGTTACTAGTGCAACACCATCATCTCCTAACACTTACTACCAACTTTAATGCAATCATCAATGAATTGTCTTAAAAACATCAAAAACTAGTTCAATTGTGGAGTTGAAGTAAATGCCAAATTGCAACATTATTTTTATATTTATAAATCGTTATTATAGCCACACAACTTTTGAAATACACAATAAAACAAATCATCATTTGAAAACCATAATAAAAACCATTCAACTTTTGTTAGCATTTATAGAAACAATTGAACTTTCATTAGCATTTGGTCAATATTACTAAATTTGAGAACCATTCAACCTTCAAACCCATTATACAATCAAACAGCAAAACCATTCAAGTCCTTTACCATCTAACAATTTATTTGATCAAATTACCTGAAAGAATCAATTTTGAAAAGAACATAGGTTTAAATAATTATTTTAAATTACCAATGACCAATTTACAAACGAAGTGAAAGTATATTGCTATTTATTTCAAATTTTACATTAATAAAATACTCGAGTTACTCTAGAAAGGGTAAAACATATATCTTTTGACATTACATTACACCCGACTTGAGTTAGAAACAAGATTTAACCCGACTTGAGTTAGAAACAAGATGTTAAGTCTAAACATACCAATGATGATGAAACCTCGCAAGTCTTTTCTCTATATTTCCTAAGACTGGATTTGAGAAGTGGAACTGGAGGAAACTGCTCGGTCAACCCAGTCTCACAAGCAAAATAAACGGCCTCAACCTCCTTGCCTGTCTTCATCAACTCTTCAATTATATCTGTCCAAAAGCAATGATTTATAAGTGAGAATCATAAACCTATTTGATTGACTTTAGCAACACCAATCAGTAAACGAAATTTGATGTTTGTTACTCTTTTTCTAGTAAACAAGATTTCAACTCCATTAGTAGGTGAGTAGGCCATGCATAAATTGTAGAGGTAATACCTAGAGTGTGAGATACAGAGACACAACATGTGGCTTAAGTGATAGACATCCACATCAGTTACCAAATTTGGTCCAAAGAAATAAACTATGTAAGGCAAAATTTCATTACAAAAAAAGCAAGTTATATACCCGTGATCATTTGTACGACTTTTTCATAAATGTATGTGTCATATGTACAGTAATTGAAAGCATGAATTACCCTATAATATTTCTAAATGGAATTATGGACCCTAAGAAGTTTTTTTTTTAAGATGAGATTAAAATAAACATAACATGTCTTGTGTATCACTTAAGGAAAAACGCTATTTTGATCACCTACTATATGTAAGCCTTCAATATTCCAATCTAGTTGCCAATAATTCCTAGCACTGTGGTTCTCAACAGTTTATCATTTTTGCATTTCAATTAATAGTCTTACACTCACAGAATAAATGGTGGGACTAACTCAGGACATAACTATAACTATTTTGACTATAGCAAAATAATCAAGGGAGAAACCTACAGGTTATAAACAATAACTTGTATGTTATAAACCAAACATGCCAATTGACCAACTTTATTATCCTATTCCTTTTCGAGTTGAGGTGAGGTGAGTTATACATTCGAGGACTCATTTATAATAGTCATGATTCCCATGAATAGGCGCTCCATTTACATAAAACATATCTAGAACATAAACACTACTATTCAGATCTATGACAAAACTATGATATGTTATTAGCATGATTTGGATATTAAATTGACCATATCATTATCAACAATACTACATAACAATATAGAAGATGGATACTATCACAAGTCAAAAACAAATGCAAATTCATATTTAAACAACACTAACCTCTCATTTTGTCACCATAACCTAAAGCCAATGCAAGCTTTGGCATCTCCCTCCTACCCGAAAACTCCAAAACCAACTTCATCAAAAACTCATCATTCCACTCATCCTTTAATCCAAACCCAATCACCATCTGCAAAAACATCGTAGCTTCAATCGAACCCACTCCATCACTACCTTCACCACCACCCAAAACCCCTTTCCATATCTCCAAAACCGCCATTGCCCGTGCCTTCAAACTCCTTGCAACCACACCGCCACCACCACCGCCATCAATAGGCAATGTAGCTTGTATCAATATACCATAAGCCCACCGTCTATCCGCCATCCCTTTAACCTTTCTCCCACTCACTTTCATCTCAACAAAATCCTCAATTGCCTCCAACACAAACCCATATATATCTACAGCTTCCGTTGTTGCCGCCATTATCTCCTCCCTCAACACCACCGATTCCTTCCTCTTATCCAACAAACATTTTAACAAACCATTGTAATCCATTCTCCTAAACCACATTCTCAACAAACCCGACGTCGTTCTGTCCTCCGAATCAGTGCCTTTCTCGATACCCCTAATTGCGGAATCTTTTAACTGATCTACATTGGCTGACAATGCAACTTCCTTTTCAAGCATGCTATTTTCACGGATTTTGATTGCTTCTAGGGTTTTTTCTGTGTTTTTCTTGAAATTATCGATTTGGGTATCTAAAATATGTGATTTTTTTGAGAGGGTTTCATCTAAAGATATGAAACTGTTGATTAATTTGTTGTGGGTTTCGGTAATTGAGGTGAGTAGGGTTCTACGCGTTTCTAAATCGTTGAAAAAATTCTTGAGTCTATCTGAGTATTCTATTGTCATTTCTCAGCAGTGAAATAGGATCAGAGAAAAAAGAAAACCCTAAAAATTAGATTTTTATTGAAGGTATGTATCAAATTCTTGAAGATGAATAGTAAGTTTGCAATTGGAAGAAAAGATTGTTCCAAAAATATTTATACGGAGTTTAAATACCAATAATTAATTTTGGTTACTTTAATTTAGTTTCTTATATACATGATGTATGTGTGAAAATACTTTTTTTTAGTACTTACGAGTTATGATTGTTTGTGCGTTACAAATTCATGTCGAGCTATGTTTGCGAAAAAGTATAAAGATAATAATTGTCTTGTCACAGAAGAAAAATTTAATAAATTTACGTATATAATGTCACGTCATCGTACAAACTGCCACTTCAATCATTGCGATGTATTCAACCCGTAACGTATGACAAAATTATCACCATAATCTTTCTCTTAATGTATAACTACAAGACCGAGAGATCAATCATATGATATAATTATAAAAGTAATCAAGAATAAAGTACATTGTTATTAGATAACATTTGTCATAACTTTTAGTTACAAAGTTGTTGACTAATCATCCGATGTCATGTCATTGTACAAACTGTAATATTGGTGATTTAGATGTTTTCAACAAGTAGCCTACGACAAAATTATCACCATAGTCTTTCAAACGTTAAATAACAAGACTCGGAGATCAATTATATAATATAATTATATAGTTATAATTATTAAGTCGTATTGTGCTATTACATAACATTTCTCATAATTTGGTTAAAAAGTTGTTCACTCATTTAGATGTATTAAAAATGAGCTTAAAAATGGGATCATTGTCCTAATGAAAATTTAATTATCATAATCAAATTGATGGAAAAACAATTACCGAAACATTCTCATTAACTAAGATGTTTTCTATGTGCTGCAAGATTACAGAAGTGGTAGTTACACTCTACAGATCCACATTTGAGGCCACATAAAACTCAGTCTTCTGTAAATAGAGAGAAACATGGAGGCATTTTAGTTGTATCGCATACTCAATATAAACTCCATACATATTTATACACAAAACAGAAATTAAGTTCAAAGTTTTAACAACTTAGGGAAAGGGCACAGTAACTCAATGGAAATTTTCAAAATATTACAGCTTTTAATCTTCTCTTGTGTATGTCTTGACACCATACTTATGGCTGCACCTGTCGATACTGAAAGAAAGGTACACTAAATTTTGAGACACATTACCATGTTCAGGATGTAAAACGTCTGATGTGTGCTTTTTGATATATTTCTAGCTACTAATTACTCGATAACTAACTGAAACACTCAAGTTCAACAGCACAAAGACTTCTTAGATTAATTTTACATAATCATAATTAAACTTTTTCATATGTCAAATCTTTAGATATTGTGATTACGGTATATTGAAAATGTAAGAACATGATGTGGTTTTGAAGTTTGTCGTCTCAATTGTTTTTATAGCCATACATAGTATACATGGGTGCTACTCCAGTTGAGAGGACGTTGACCACAATAGCGCTTGATCACCATAATCTTCTTTCGGAGACAATTGGAGAGTAAGTAAGCTAGAACATCAGTTCATTTCTGTCAGAAATTTTGTTTTGGAACGTTGGCTTATCGGGTTCTAACTTTGCAGTGAATTAGTAGCAAGAGAATCCAAGTTGCATAGTTATGGAAGGAGCTTTAATGGTTTTGTGGCAAATTTGTTACCTCATGAAGCAGATAAACTGTTACGTAAGTTATATTTCACCATCACAAATGGTAGAACGATAAAAAAAAAAAGTTACATTTCTTGACGGGTTTCGATTATCTTGCAGATAAAGAAGGAGTTCTATCTGTGTTCCCTAACACTGTAAGGCAGCTTCATACCACCAGATCGTGGGATTTTATGGGAATGCCGCTAAAAGGAACAAAAAGGAACCTAAAAGTCGAAAGCAATCTGATTATTGGGGTTCTTGATACAGGTGATTCAACTGAGTTAAACTTTTAAGTAGAAAGTTTTAGCTTTCATATAATGCATATGATTCTAGATTGAAACCCATATTTAATGTTCAGGGATTTGGCCTGAATCACCTAGCTTCGATGACAAAGGTTATGGTCCTCCTCCTCCAAAATGGAAGGGTAAATGCGTTTTGGGTGCTAACTTCACCAGTTGCAACAAGTACAGCTCTCTTTCCTTCTCACACAAAGGATATATTCTAACAAACGATATACAAAACAACAGTTTTTAACGGTTTGTATGTGTTTCTATAAATGAACAGTAAACTTATTGGTGCACAATATTCCTACATCGCCACTAGCCCCGACCCAACACTGTCACCTGTAGACACGGAAGGCCATGGGACCCACACAGCTTCCACAGCTGCAGGTGTCCCCGTGAAAAGTGCAAGCCTTTACGGTATTGGGAAAGGCATAGCACGAGGTGGGGTGGACTCGGCCCGTATAGCAGCTTACAAAGTATGTTGGGGTGGTGGTTGTTCAGACATGGATCTGTTAGCCGGTTTTGATATGGCAATCGCTGACGGAGTAGACGTAATATCAGTGTCAATTGGTGGAGTTCCCAGACCATTTTTCCAAGATTCAATGGCGATTGGAGCTTTTTATGCAATGAAAAAGGGGATCTTCACTGCTTGCTCTGGTGGAAACGAGGGTCCTTATCAGCTCACGGTACAAAACACAGCACCTTGGATCACAACTGTTGCTGCATCAAGTACTGATCGGCAGTTTGTATCAGATATAAAGTTGGGCAATGGTGAAACCATCATGGTTATTCTCTTTTTCTTCTCAATCTCTCAAAGAAGCTCTATGGACAATGCTATTGCTAATTATAACCATCAGAAATTATGTTTATTGATAGGGTATTGCTGTAAATACATTTTCATCGAAGAAGAAAATGTATCCGTTAATAAGTGGTACTCTGGAAGCTAATGTAAGTCAAGTTTATAGAAACGCAAGGTATGTGCATGTAGCAGATAATACTTGGTACATTTGAGATCATGGCTTCAGAATACTTATGCTTGAAATTTTGAATACGTTGTAGTGCTTGCGACTATGGGTCTTTGTCAGATCAGATGGTGAAGGGAAAAATTGTGTATTGTTTAGGAAAAAACTCACAAGATTACTATTTATACGACAAAAATGTGGCGGGCTTAATAGTGTCGAGAGATAAAGACATTGATACACCTTCTTCATTTCTCATCCCAGGAACTACAGTAAGTCTGGAGGAGGGTGGAAATATCGATTACTACATCAACTCCACCAGGTAAGCCATAACTTTCTTAAAAAAAAAAAGCAACTGATCTTGAATCTTGATACAGATAAGAGTTGCTAAATCTCCTAAAGCTGTTAATTTTCTTTAAGGCTAAGTTAGCACAAAGTTGTCAAAGGGACTAATTTAAATTCCTTGAATGAATAAATTAAATTGATGACTAAAATGATTTCTAAATCATAGAATGGCGGTTGCTGTCATACACAAATCAAAATCTGTTAAGATGGCTGATGCACCAGTTATTGCCTCTTTCTCTTCTAGAGGACCACAGCTGATAACTCCAAACATTCTTAAGGTATTCTGTCTCTATATATATACCCTTTCTCTTTTTTAGCTGCTAGTAGTTTCACTTATGTACACCCAACTTTATTTATGTCGACAAAAACTATGTATGATTCACTAATGGTCGATAATCCATTGTGATATTTTAGGGCAGTACAGAAATGATCATAAAAAGATTGACCTTATTTAGTTTTGTAATGGCTTTCGTATAACAAGATTTATGGTACAGCCTGATATTGCTGCACCTGGACTGGGCATATTGGCTGCATACTCTAAACTTGCAAGCATGACGGGGGATCCAAACTATGACAAACGGTTCGTGGATTATAAAATAGCGTCTGGAACTTCAATGTCTTGCCCCCATGTGGCTGCGGCTGCAGCCTATGTCAAATCCTTTCACCCTACTTGGTCACCAGCTGCAATCAAATCAGCTCTCATGACAACAGGTGACTTCTTTTTTTCTTTTCGCAGAAAGGCAACTACTCACACACAAATATCACAAATTATGTACATTCATCCAGACAACTACTAAAATAATGTCCCCTTTGAATTTAAACTCTCAGCAACAGCAATGAAAGTGAACACAACAGACATGGAATTGGCATCAGGTTCTGGTCTAATAAACCCAACGAAAGCAATAGATCCTGGTCTCGTCTATGACATCAATATAAGTTCCTACATTCGTTACCTCTGCAAATCAGGCTACAACAGCACAATGCTTAGCATACTGATTGGTGGAAAGAAACAGTATGATTGCAAGAACTTTAGACCAACTAAAGGCGCTGATGGGCTCAACTACCCTTCTATGCATTTGCAGGTTGAGCGCAACATCACAACCTTTTCTGCAGTCTTTAAACGAATTGTGAAAAACGTTGGAAATGAAAATGCCACTTACAATGCAGAAGTGGTTAGTCAAAAGGGTCTTTCGATCAAGGTTGATCCCAGTAGTTTAACGTTCAAACAAGTGAACCAAAAAATATCGTTTACAGTTACTTTGGAAGGGACGTTTGATCATAAGGACGCATTTTTGTCGTCTGGATCAGTTGTATGGAAGGATTCTAAGCATTCTGTAGTGAGCCCAGTTGTTGTATATAGGTATTTACCTCCACTGTGGTAGTAAAAATTTAAAAGGTGTAGAAGCCTGTTAGATTTGTTTCTTGTGCTTCGGATCAATTTTGACTGATAAATTTGAGATGTTATAGTTATTCAATTGTAACTTTGATATCAAAAAAACTCAGATGAAAATCTAATGAACTTTTACTCCAGTTCTCATTGTAAGTAACTTGATTCAAAATTTATTTTTGATGTTAAAAGTTATGAATCTCTACCATTTTTGCAACACAAATTGACCTGAAACCGGCATGTTGTTGTTGCCTACTGTGGTGTTGCATTTTGATTGTTTTCAAAACTTTAAGCAATTTTTGATTTTTTGACTGCCGATACAAAAAATAAAATATAAAAATTAACAGTATAATTATAAATAAATTACGTGACCATCCGTACAATTAAGTCTAATATTAAATAACTTCACTCAAACTGTCGCTCCTAACAAATATCTCGGGAAACAACTAAAGTTAATGTTAGCATGAGTTACGGACATGTACATAATAAAAATTAGGGTTTTGATAACAATTGCCCTTAGGGCATTGGTTAAGGTTATCAAACATAGTTTTAAACATTAAATAAAGTACATTATTTTTAAATTAATTATCAATTTATAAATAATATATGAAAAGTGAATTTGTGATTGCTTATAAACATGGAATGCTAAATGTTCATTAAAAATTAACAAAAAAAGTTTGGTAACCTTAATTAATATCTCAAGGGCAACGATTATCAAAACCCTAAAAATTAAGGTTAACATTGTAATATCTGCATAATGAGTTTTAAGTTGTTTCCATCTACATAATTAAAATGTCGAGATGTATCATGTACATTTAATTAAAAAGAACGGACACCAATTTACATAATCATGTTTCCTTCCAGTGATGTGTAGTCTTAATGGTCATAACTTTTTACATTTTTTATGAAGTTTCACTTAACTTTGTTGAAGTTTATAATTGTTGGTTAGGAGAGCATAACCAACTTATACTACGTCTACAAAAAGCATTAAGTGAGAATTATACCTACACAGAGAACACACTGTGTTGGCACATTTCAATCAAATCTTTGAACTATAAAGATCAGCTACCAAGACTGATGTCTTGAATACGATCTATGAAACACATATGAGACCTACGGAACATTGTAGGATAAAATAAAGTATGTTTGGAACAAAGATCTATGGATCCTTTCCTACATAGGGTGGGGATCAAGAGGGAAGAAAAAAAATTAAGGAAGGAGGGAAGCAAATCTCAATCATTGATTTCATCATAAATGAATTTTAAAAATTACAAAAATTTTCAAAATTTAACATTCATCACCAATGAATGTTAAAAACATTTTTTAATAAAAAAATCAAGGGCTGAGAATTTGCTTCCCTCCTTCCTCAAATTTTGAATCTTCCCTAGGGATCCTTCCCCTATATATATATATATATATACTAGATTTAAATCGTGCGATGCACGACAATTAAAGTTAAGCAATTTTTATATTCACAATTTTTATAAATTTAATAGTTTAATATTATTTTCAATTAGTGTTTGAGTAGGATTTATAGATTTTTTAATTAATTATTATATTCAAATATATCTAAATTTATTTTGTAGTTTATCTTTTAAATTTAAATAACTATTTATTTTTAAATTATGAGAGGCCATCACGTATCATTTTGTCTATGTGGCAAAATATGAAGCAACCTTTTATTCTCCTTTAGTATATATATATATAGATACTAGATTTAAACCGTGCGATACACGGTAATTTAAGTTAAGCAATTTTTATATTTATAATATTTATAGGTTTAATAGTTTAATATAATTTTTCAATTAGTGTTTGAGTAGGATACATAGATTTTTTTAATTAATTATTATTATATTCAAATATTATCTAACTCTATCTAAATTTATTTTTTAATTTATCTTTTAAATTTAAATAATTATTTATTTTTAAATTATGAGAAGTCGCCATGTGTCATTTTTTCTATGTGGAAAAATATGGAGCAACCTTTTATTTTCTTTTAGTATATATATTTACTAGGCATTCAGCTTGTGCACGGGCATTTAAAAAATACGGTTATATGTTTAATTGTGAGTAGTTCAATAAATTAGTCTTGTTAACTTAAAAAGTGTAATTTTCATTAAAAATGAAAACAATTAGTGACATAAATCAAACCATCTTAGAACAAATAATTTGTAAGTTTAATAAATAGTAATAATGAAAAGTATAAGCCAAAGTATAAAAACTACAAATTTTGCAAAACTTATTTGTAAACGACATTGGTTGTGAAGTTAAATGTGTCTTTGTCTTTGTTACAAATCAAGACCTTTAATCCACTTTTGCTTTTAACTCTCGAAATTGTAACATATAGTTGGCCACCAGTGCAACATATATTTTGTTGAATTGCTAGTTAATTCCCCCGTGATTACACGAGTTTTTATGAAAAAAAAAATTTAAAATAATACTTAAATTTTGTAAGTATAATAATGAAGATATAAGTCTTATGTATTAAGTTTTATATTATTATGTTTGGTAGTCAAAAAAAAAATTACTTAAAATTCCCATTTATTCTTTTCATGTTTTGAAGATTTTATTTCAATGTAAAGAAAATAAAAACAGAAACAAAAAGTTGAGTGAAAAGGAATTAACGCTCGTATTAATTAGAACATTGAATTTGATTATTTTGCGTACTAATATATAAATATAGACTATAATGTTACTTTAAGATTATTTGATAAATTTTGTAAGTATAATAATATAGATATAAGTTTTAGGAATATTAAATAGGATTAGTAGGTAATTAATTTGAGGTGGTTTGGAGATTAATAGGAGATTGTCACATAAGCAATCTATAATTTGTAATTAATGAGAGATTGTCACCTAAACAATTAAAAGCCTTCTTTTATATATATAGATAGATAGATAGATAGATAGATAGATAGATACAACCACCTCTTTTTAACGGCATACAATCTATAAATATTTGCTTCGATTAATTCATTCAAACCCTCAATTTTTTATAATGAAGATATAATTCTTAGGTATTAAGTTTTATATTATTATGTTTGGTAGTCATAAAAAAATATAAAAAAATTCTCAATTATTCTTTTCATTTTTTGAAGATTTTATTTCAATGTAAAGAAGATAAAAATAAAAAGTTGAGTGAAAAGGAATAAACACTCGGATTAATTAGAACATTGAATTTGATTATTTTGTGTAGTAATATATAAATATAGACTATAATGTTACTTTAAGATTGTTTGATAAATTTTGTAAGTATAATAATATAGATATAAATTTTGAGAATATTAAATAGGATTAGTAGGTAATTAATATGAGGTGGTTTGAAGATTAATGAGAGATTGTCACATAAACAATCTATAATTTGTAATTAATGAGAAATTGCCACCTAAGCAATTCAAAACCTTCTTTTTTATATATATAGATAGATAGATACTTTATAGATGCTCAAAATCAATAGTTTCTATTAAAATATTTCAAATCTAGACATTCACCTGACAAACAACATTAACAAAAAAGCACATTATAAAAAAACATTAACTTAAAATAAACATATAGAAAAAATAATAAGCTGACAACAAGCATCGAAGTTAATTTTGTATAAAGACACTATCATAAAAATACATAAAAATGAAATTTTACTAATTATTTCTTTTCAAAATCCAATGAAAAACATACCAAAAATTATGTAGTTATAATTTACAATTAACATATCAACATATCAAAATAATATTAAAATATTAAATTTTAGTATTTAATTATATCTTTATCCCATAAAATCGCGAGTTATAATATAATTGTATCTGATAAAAAGAGAAACAGAGGTAGCATACAGTATTTCTTAAGTTAATTAATATTTTCATATCGCCTTAAATTAAATAAATAAATGTAGTTTTTTCAGTTGAAATAACTGGAATCCAAATCGATGGCTAATATTTTCCTTCTTTACAATAATTAACTAAAAAGTTTAGTACTCCATTATGATAAAATATTAGTAAATTTGTAAAGAAAGGAGTGGAAAGAATAGAATATATGGTTAACAAAGGCATATTTAACTAAATATTAGATACAATATATCTAGAAAGAGAATTACAACTTGCTTTCTTATTAAATATAACATGGAATTAGAATCTTATCTTACAATAGTATATTTAAATGTAAAAAACTAATCAAACCAAATAATGCATGCAAATACAAACAAAGATGACATCTAAAGAACGAATTATATAGGAATATTAGATTAAAAAAATAGTAGTAGTAAAGTTTAAACAGACAAATATAGCAGACAGACAAACAACCCACATCATCTTAATTTTCATTAATTATTACCATTATTTTTCATTAAGTACCAACTTCCAAAGCATTTATAATATATAGATAAATACTAATCCAAACTAATACATAATTAACTAACTTCACTTCCATACAAACTTACATAGATTTAGACTCATTAAAAGATGAAACTAATTAGTGATTCGAAGCAGTAGGTTGAGGTGATGGACTAACCATTGGCCAAGCATGACCACCATTAATCCTCTTGTTATTAGGTGAAGGTCTTGATGTTGGAGAGAGATTAGTAAACTCTAGTGCTTGTAATCTGAGTTCAATTGGGTAGTCTGCAATACAACCGATTCGTGGTCCAACTCCTGTTGACCATTTCAGCGAAAGCTGGTTTCCTAATTGGTATGAACGAGCCATTTTCTTGGAGTTGATCCTTTCTAGTATCGATTTCTTTGGCACATCAGATTTTGGGCTATTAAGACCGCCCGAAAGACTCCTTTTGTAAGTCACATTCTTCTTTACGATTTCATCAACTTCTTGTTTGTGACCATTTGTTTCAGATTGTAAAGTATCTACAGAAACAGGATTTCCATGTTTAGGCCCATTTTTACCGGTTTCTTTGTCTTCATAGGTCTCATAATCTTCATTTGCCTTCTTTACCTGATCACAAAAAATTACTCGTATTTAATACATAAACCTCCAAAATCATGTTATTCAAAAATTTATATCATTGTTAAAATAATACAGTTTTCTGTAAGCGTATTGACATGTGCGGCAATTTATGAAAAATTTAGGGTTAACCCAACCTGACCCGTTTCAACATTCAACCAATAACATAAGTTATTACTTTTGACATGTTACACGACCCATCAATTTGGATCAAATCATCCATTACGCACACTGTATATTTTAAACATTGATCTCCAAAACCGTATCATTTAAAATATTTTGTCATTATCAAAATAATATAGTTTTCTGTGGACCATATCTCATGCTAATTTATTAAAAACTTAGGATCAACCCAACCTGACAAGTTTCAAAGGATACAAAAAATTGCCCATTATGACTATTACCCGCCCTGTCCATTTGATTAAACTGATAAACTAAATTAATCAAAAAGGAAAAAGCTTTGCATACTTCAACATTATCAAGATCAACACCCTTCTCTGTGAGAAATGATAAGAAGCACTTCAGGGTCTCCTCAGTTGGACGGTAGTGTCCACTATAGGGAGAAATAGTCTGCAAATGAAGAAAACAACAAAAAACAGATGGGTTACCTGGCAATTAGGTAAGGAACTAAATAAAGGATTAGGTGACCATAAATTTAAAAAAAAAATAATCCGTCATTGGGATATATATTTAAAGTATGCCACTGTATTTGACCAAAACATAGTCATCAAGATTTCAATTGAAAAAAAGATCTATTGTCCAACACTTTAATAAAGCATTTTAAGATACCGACACCATGTTTTTTTCATGGGCAAATTTGATATTACTAACACCCTGTTCCAGAGTTTTATTTAGGAGAGAAGAGAAAGTAACCGGAAAGAAAATAAGAAATGATTTGTGTTCCCTAGTTTTTTAGGAAGGAAGAGAAAAGAAAAGAAATGATTATTTTTGCCTAATTTTCCTTCCTATCTTTCCTCCCAAATTTGGAAAATTTGAATTCTTTTCTTTTCTTCCCTCTTCATTTCTCTTCTTTTCTTTCCTTATAAAACTCGGGAACAGAGTGTAAAAGCATATGTGTTTGGATATTAGTGAACCTAGTTTCAAAATTATCTTTCAAGGGCTTACGTTATTACAAGTTTATACAATCAAATAATTGTCATAGTAGTAGACACCCAGTTGGTCTCTTATTTTATTACAAACTAATTAATCAACTGTTTTATGTTCAATTTCATTTCTGTGTTATACCTTAAGTGTTCCATTCTCCACATCAAGCCTTCCAGCTGCTAAAGTAGCTCCTCCAGCGAGGAAGCTCGAATGATGAAACTTTCCTTTCTTTTTCTGGTGATTCCAATAAAATCAAAAATGTATTTACCCATTTACTAGCCAGGCGTGCAACAATAGAATATGGAACAAATGGTAATTTTAACCCATTTACTTTATGACTGATTCGGCTTTAATTTGATCTCTAACAGGTCAAACGGGTTGAACTAAAAAAAAAAAAGGGAAGAGGTTTTCCCTGTTCAGGTTACCCGGGGAGGGCGAATATTGGGTATTCCGGTGACCGTTTCCGACTCTTTCCCTAACCATCCCAAGATTTGCAGCTAAGGAGGTTTGAACCTAAGACCTCTTGTGAGGATATCAGGACGCCAACCACTAGGCCATCTTGGTGATGGTTCAAGAGTCCACTAAAGTGTATTCTTAGTGTATAAAGCCTCTTAAAATCATTTTATTCATAAAAACAAGATAGTGATTGAATAATACAAGTCTTGTAATCATATTTGACAATCTGGTTAAATTTTACAAAATCATACATGTTCAGATAACACGTATTTTGGGTCAACCAAACCCATTCCCCAAGACTATTTGTTTTTTACCCGAACCAATTACCCACCCATTTTCCACCTCTGTCCATTCTAACTTTTCTATAAAGTCTCACCTCGCCAGCATAAAGTCTGTTAGAGGCACTCGTTACGAAAATCCACTTTTCACCGTTGTTCGTATCAAGTGGGAGATGGGTCTGGCAGTGCATGAATTTTCCTTCAACAATGATATACTCGTAATGCTCTCTCTCTTGCTGTTCAGATGAAACCAGATTCAGATTTCCGATTTTTTTTATAAAAGCAAGTGTAATAAATCATTAAAAACATACAGGTCCGAGATATTTGATGCACTGCTTCCGAAGCTTTGATCTTGGGCATTCTTTTAAATCAACCTCTTTTCCGTCTCCAACATCCAACCTTCAAAAAGAATAAAAAATTAAAAATCTTCATTCATTCTCTACAATCAACAATTTTACTAGAGTTTTAAGTTCTAATAATCAAACTGTAAAAATTGTGACAAAAATCTTAATGCCAGGTGCAATACAACATGGTGTAGGAAATGTGTTCGCACTGCCTGAAGTTGTAAGGGATAAAATAAGAATATATACGTAATTTTACTCTACCCATTAGTAATAAGCCTTGTAAGTTGTAACAGCTAGCATAAAGCTGGTTACCCAACATTAGAAATTGATTAATTGCAAGTTGAAATTACAAGAATCAAAAACATCATTCTCAAAATTCTCATCTAATAAAAAATAAATACCAAAAATTGACCATTATGCATCCCCAACTTTCAACTTTATCAAGTGGGGCCAAAACATGAGGCAAAGAACATGATCAATCATTCTAGTTCAAAAACCAACTCCTATTTCTAAACACACACTCAAACCCCACATTACATGGTTTTCAATACTAAAGTTAGTAATGTCTAACATGTGGTGCTCTATAAACCTTTACTCTTTACATCTTGTTCATTAAGTGAGGACATATATTATCAATCTTTTTATATGACAATTAAGACCAAAATTTCAAAAATATTGTAGTAAGGTGTATTTGTATTTTTCAACTTATATAGTATATACATACCAGTAGAAAAAAGGCTGGCCAGCATCAGTTTTACACCATTCTTCATAGTATATGTGCAGACTATGCCCATAACGGTGTCGTGGGTCAATCTGAAATTTACTCCAAATTCATAATTAGGCATATTTTTATTTTTTTGTAAACTGAAACCCGAAAAGATCTTTCATGAAAAAAGGGAGAGAGAAAAATGACTTACTGCTTCAATCCAGTGTTGGAATGCTAATTTATGAGCTTTGGCATCTAATGATAAGCCCTTACCCACCTGTCAAAACAACCCATTTAAACTTTAGTTCTATTTGTTCAAATATGGAGAAAAAACAGCTACCTTTCACTAACAACAATCCAAATCAAATTAATTAAGTTTACATAAAACAAAATAAGAATTTGTTTCATATTGTGTTTTTTCTTCTTCTTTTGTTGTACTAAATATAATATAAATATATGTTATGGAGTATATACCTTCGAAGCATTCAAAGAGATCCTGTTCCATCTTGATGCTGCTGATTCTGGTTTCCCAAAATTGAAAAAGGAAACTGTGCTGTGATTTAATCTTGCAAAATCAATTGCTTGCCACCTACATATTATATATAACCACACATCATCATTCACCTTTTATAATATACTTCTAAGTAAAATAAAAACTTTATTTTTACCATCATGAAAAAGATATGCAGAACACTAAAAAGGCATGTAATAATAATAAAAAATAATAATAGAATAAACAATAACAAATCACGTGGAAATTATGTGTACCACTAACGAAGGAATACGTATTTTTCTTAAAATCCATCTTTAGAATACCTAATTATATATACTTATAGCAAAATATCTCTTATCGTGATCAACACTTACACCACACACACATACAAAATGGTACACAAACAAAGTGGAAATCCGTTGACTTTTATAGTCACATCAAGCAGAAAGTAAAAATAACAATAAAAAAATATATAAATAAAAAGATAAATTCTACAATCATACCAAAGTTCTTCAGCAACAACAGCAGAATCAGCTAAAAGACGACGAGTACGATAACCTCTGTAACACTTTTGAACTTTCATAACAGCCTCCAAATGATCATCAGAAGCATTAGGACTCTTTTCACATAAAAATTCATCATCAGTTGGATGAATAATGCCTGCAGAATTTAAAGTAGAAAACAAACCAGCTCCCATTTGTTGTTGGTATTGTTTTGAATTTGGGTTAAGATTGAAGGTTGTTGTATGTGTTGGTGGGGTGGTTTCGACCTCCATTAATAGATAAAATTGGAAATAAACCCTAGAAAGATAAAGTAGTAACTTGCTAGGAAGATGAAGAAATCGCAGTATTAATGGAGATCAAAGTCCTTTTTTATATGTGTGTTATAATGTGTGTGTGTGTTTATATTTTTTGTGGTGAAATAAATAAATAACAGGTTGGACTATGGTGAAACCAACCTACCAACTGGCAACTAGTTTTTGTTTAAATATTTAATTCTTTATTTATTTATGGATTGATCTATTGCCATAGTGGCACGAGTTCCGATATATATATAATATATATATATATAAAGTTAGATTGAAAGAATACATTTTAGAAGAGTATTAATTTATGCTTCTAATTATTTGTTATAATTATCATCCTCACTATTAATTATTAAAATTTTGTTTGATTCACAAAATATTTGTAAGGATTAATCTGTCAAAAGAATTAAAATATAAACAAATTGAAATCATTAAAATTCAATAGACTTAAAATATGAATAAACTGAAGCTATCACGTTTAGTTGAAAAGAAATAAAATGGATTTATAATATAAATAAAAAAATTTCTAAAATAAATTTGATATTAATATAACATTAATTAAATTATATAATAAAAAGAAAATTAAAATTAATTATTATAAAAATATAAACAGCTAATCTATTTGCATATTTATAAATTATATTAATATTAATAGTAAAATAAAACAAATATTGAATTAATTTAGGTATCTAACTAATGAAGCAATAATAAGTATTAATAATGAAGAGTTATAATAAACAATTCTTTATAAAATATTATTACAATATAATTTTGTATTTTTACATAATATAAATAAAAATATAAATAAAGATAAAGTAATACTATTTATAACAAATATAATAAATTTTATTTTCTTTATTAAAATTCTGAATTTTGATGGAATTGTAAATATTTCATTAAGGAATTTGAATTTCTTTACAATTTAAAGGATTTCAACTTTTTACTATTTTACGAAACAAACACAATACATTGTCATTTGAACGACATTCTACCAATCAAACAGGATATATAATAGAATTCAAATTCCATGCCATCATATTTCTACGACTTTTATGAATCAAACGATGCCTAACGGATATAATGTGTTTGATTGATGGGGATCGGAATTAAGCTATGGGTTTCATTGCCCATTTAATGTGTTTGGATTCAAAACATAAGTATAAAACGTATGAAAACGGGCATACCCCATAACCATCTAAAAAGTCAGATTTATATTTGATTCTCATTCTCATACATTTACCCATACCCATTACTATAAGTAAGTAAGGGGTGAATGAATCACTTATTCTATAATTATTTATCGATCTTATCAATTTGAAAGATTACTTAACTAGCAATTATAAACAAAATAAAACTGCAAGTAATGTAAGAGTTGAGGGTTATAAGAATATCACCAAGAGATACCATAATTTATAATGGTTTGTGTGGCCGTTAACTAGTTTACCTTAATTCACTATCCGATTTTGCGATATCGAGATTTCTCTACTATGATTCAATCATTTTCACCGGTAGAAATGAAAATCGTTCAAAGTGTTGTTTATTCTTTAATAAAAATACAACTCTAACTTTCTTTAACTAAAAGAAGATAAGCTAACCAAACTCTCCGACTTTTACAATAAGAAGCCTATATACCAATTATGTAATACTTCCACTTTTAACAAGGAAGTCACCAACGCCAACAATGTCTTCTCCTAGCAAATAGATGACAACTAATCTCCAAATAATCTTATAACACAACTTGAAAAGGTCACCCACACCAGATACGTTTTCTTCTAACTCTTTAGAAGGCAACAATTTCTTGTTTTTCTACTTCACAGCCTTAGAAGTACACAATAATTAATAACTTACTCAATGAGTCCTCCCCTAACAAATGGAAGACACTAATCACTCAACTTTTCATACACAATCACTTGGAAGAGAAATAAACACTTGAAAATCTCTTATGACAAATCACAACAGTAATATAGTGGCACAAATTATTACAACTCAATAACCTCACTACATATATCTACTATTTACTTAATGACTTAATCTCTCAAACACACTCTTAGTGATAAACAATACAAGCTAATATCACTTTTTAATTAAGAGAAATATGTTTTTTAAAGTTAAAGAGGATAACCTTAAAGTTAAAAATGAATTAAATATTTATAGTCAAACCTTACAAGATTTCAAAATAAATTTATTACACTCACGGTTGACATATCATAAAAATTTACGGAGATAATGATAAAAGTTCAAGTAACTTTTTAGTTTTAAATAAAATATAAAATTAAAGAAAATAAAAAATTCTGATTGGCTAACTAAAACTACGGTTTTTAAATCATGTTTATAATTATGAAATATCATGTCTTAAATTTTCACTAATTTAATAAAATCAAGAATTTTTATTAGTTAATTGATTTTGGCGATGTCATAGGTCCACCCACTATATTATATTTAAGTTATTTACTTAAGATAAGAACATAGAATTATACTTATTCTTAATTTTTGGTTTCATTTGTGATTAATTTTATCATAACTTCCGAAATTCATGTTAAATACATTTTTAGTAATGGGTTTTACTGTCATACAAATCAATAAGATCAAGATAATGAATCACGCTATATTATTACACACAGCTAGTTTTTATAAATTGAATGATTAACTGCTAATGATCGATTACTCGGCTTTTCTTTATAAAATATTACTTACTGTATTTTAGTATTAACAAGAAATATGGAACGTGACAAATTATATTGGGTTAGAACAAATCAACGGTTGTCTATTTTTGCTTTAATTTGTGGTTCATTTGTAATTGATTAATATAATATATTAATTAATATAATATTTATAGTATAGGTTATTTTCAAGATGGATTAACGTATCAATGAAAAAGACAAAAAGACTTTTAAATATGGAATGTGACGTGTGCATAAATAGACACGATTAAAAAAGCTTTCTATAATTGCAAGGTTAGTGTACAATCACCGTACGTATGGGAAGGTTACGAGTATAATCTAAAGAATAACATCTACGACTTCCAATTAAAAATCTACAAAAGATTATAATTGACTCGATCATTAATCCCATTCAAGTCTTTTTGGCATATCACTACTCGATCAAATGTTCTAGCTTATTATACTTTTTATTTACTACGAATTTTACTTGATGTAGATTTTTGTTAATTAAAATATTAGGTGGTGATTAGTTACCAAATGGCTTTTGATAAACGATATAGACCATTTTAAAATGGGTATAATCAATATTAAATTATCCGTTTAATATATTTAATATTATATGTATATCTAAATCTGTAATAAAGGAGAATAAAATGTTGCTTCATATTTTGTCACGTAGACGAAATGACACGTGGCGGCCTCTCATAATTTAAAAAAAAATAATTATTTAAATTTAAAAGATAAGCTAAAAATTAAATTTAGATAGAGTTAGATAATATTTGAATATAATAATAATTAATTAAAAAATCTATGAATCCTACTCTAATACTAATTGAAAAATAAAAGATAAATTAAAAAATAGATAATAAAGTTAAATAATATTTAAATATAATAATAATTAATTAAAAATCTTAATCAAACATTAATTGAAAAATAATATTAAACTATTAAACCTATAAAATTTATGAATATAAAAATTGCTTAACTTAAACTGTCATGCATCGCACACTTTAAATCTAATATATATATATATATAAATTTATTACTCCGCATAACATTACATATAGTATTGAGGCGGATAGAAAGAAAACGTTTGAGATTCTATTAAACGTAATTTAAAATGATTCATCATGTTACATGTTTTGTGAAAAAAGAAAAAAAAGGAAAAAAAAAGAAAAAGAAAAAGAAAAGTCCATAATAGCAAAATCATGAACCGTCTTACTTGACTTGAGGCCAAGTTCTTGGAAACGTGGAATTGTTGTGGTTTCACATATGCTTTTGGGTTCAATAAATGCATGCGGTGTTCGTTTTGAACATGATCAGGGTACACATGTAACCGTATATAGATATTATATTATAATAATTAAATTAATAAACATGATCTGGGTACACATCTAATAGGATGGTGTTCGTTTTAAAATTATTAAATAATAAATGATTCAAGTGTCGTTGTAAACAATAGTTTAATACGGTAATATAAAAATGTTACACTTATAAAAAGAATTACATATAAATATTTACAAAATGATTTATACCAATCATTTGATGAGAAAGAAAGAAACAAATATCTTTTTATACACTTTCGTATCGTAAAACTGATATAATATAACTGTAACCCGTAGCATTTTTCAATTAAAAGAGGCGATAAGCATTTGGGTAGACTTTAATGACTTTAAATATTAATAATTTTAGCCCAACTGTATTCTTTAGGTCGATAGGTCGAGTAGGCCAGTGTAAGTTATAACACGTACCCCAAAAATGTATGAAGTATGATTGAGAATATACTTATAGTTTATAAGTGTGTATATAAAATAATGGCAACACTTAAAGCAATATGTTACTAACAAACTTAATATATGTCATCTCAATAAATGTATGTTTGAGTAATAACGTAAGAATTTAATTGGTGACTGTAGACTAGAGTTAAAAAGTCAACGTACATACAAAGTCAAAGCTGAAAAGAGCATCACAATGGGGAATAAGTATGAAGCGTGAAATTAAAGGGACCAAATGTGCCAAAATCGAAATTGTAAGGCTGGCCTAAGCTAAATAAGGAAGTATTTCATTATTTTCTCAAGAATATAACAAGTGAGAGTGTGTCTTCTTGATGTAGAAAGAATAAATTTGCAAGTGATGTATTGAAGACACAACCAATTGAAGGGTTATCATAATCACAAATGTTATGCATGGCTTCACACATGTCGGGTAATTTGAGATAATGAACCTAGGGAATATAGTTATATACGGATAAATAGTAGTAAAGATTTTTTATGTCCTTGTTATTCGAGAAGGATATGTATTTTTTCTTTTGATTCACGTGTACGCGAATTAGTCGGGCGTCAACGGATAAATGAAAATTTAATGATTATTTAGTCAATTAAGATAATTTATAATCGCAAAAAATGTTGATTTCAGACCCGAATGGATTAATTATTTGAACATACAAAATTGTTGAGCTTGCATGTCCACTTGGGTCAAAAATTGCTAATTAGAGCAACATAACCATATTCTAGAGTTTGGCACTTGGTTTTGTTATTTCGCATCGAGAAGTTATCTTTCGCGTCACGGAGGACGTGAACAGGTGTAACTTTGTTTTGCAAAGTTAGAAGATTTTGTCTGCTGATCTTTTCATTTTGAAACTTCCTGATATATTTATTATTAATAATTTAAGAGCAAAACAACTAATACCTATAACTAAATGTGATTGGTACAATACAACATGTATAAAAAAACAAGTCCCATAATAAATAATTTCGTGTTCTTGAAATACTATTGAAAGTTTTCCGCACCAAGCGTTCGGTCCATAGTTTACACTTTACACCCATCAATCCACCGTATGTACCCACTGTCCTCGTCAACCATCACAATTTAACGTTTAATCCAAAATCGAATTGAAGTCAAAGTAGTTAACTACTAAAGCGATTTTGGAATTGACCAGCTTCTTTATAAAGTCAAGCACCAAAAGTCTTCTAGTTAAATGGCATTTTAGTTATTATCATTATTATTTTTTTACAAGAAAAAGAATTTCGACGCGTGCATGGAGAATTTAGGTGCTACTCCTTGACTCATTAATAGTGTGTGACTCTGCTACCTACCATTCTAATTGCATTTTAATTTGATTATCATAAATGTGCAAGTTCACAACTTAACAACTCTGTCCACGCATTGAAACTGCTACAATTATCGAAGATAATTCTATTAGTTTTAGGCTATTAAAACTCATTTATAAAAATAAAAATTACATATGAAGTGTATATTCAAAACTTTAATTGTGTATATTGAATATGATAATTTCGTCTATTGCATATACACCTTCTTTTGACCTTTTAATATATATTTCGTCAAACATATAACAGATCAAATGAAGGTACATCTCATACAACAGTAAATGAGACAAAAAATAATACATTACAATAAACCCTAAATAGAAACATCAACAATTATATTTTCTACATAAAAGTTGTAAATGGTACCTACATAGAAACTTCTTAAATTTTTTCTTCCAAATACCTTAGCATTCCTATTTTTCTAAATCATATATGTCGTGACCCATAAAACCCCCAACCATAACTCTTTCAACCTTTTATTCCCATTATACATGTTTACCGATTGTAACAGTCCATCAACGTCCAACGCATTACACATACCCATATCCCACCAACCAAACACCTTGTTCCAAACCAACCGTGATTCATTGCACAATACTAGACAATGATCAATTGTTTCAATACTCTCTTCACATAATGGGCACAATAACCCATTCAAAGTCATACCTCTTTTGAATCCGCTTCTTTCTTGTTCTCTACGTGAATATATTGATTTTGCCCGGCACTAACTTTACCTGTTGCGTTTGTTGACCCATTTGGCCGCCCACCAAAGTCACCTCATCAATTTTTTTCACTATTTTGTGAACTGTATAAACCTATTCACCATCAACTGTCCATTGCCATTTATCATACCGGAGCTCGAAATATTGAAAAATAATAAAGTGGCAAACTTCCTAGGACTGATTTGATAAGAGTCAACCGCCCACCAAAAGACATCGTTCTCGCCTTCCATTCCAACAACCGTTTTGTAAATTTTTCAATCACCTTCTCTTCTCATACTCTTACCAACAGGTAAACCCAAATATGTAAATGGAATTTCTCTCGCCCTACACTTCAACCATCTTGTCATATTTTTCACTTCAACTTTCAAAATGTCTAAACCATAAGATATACTTTTTTCAAATTTATTTTTAATCCCGAAACTGCTTCAAATGATTTCAATATGACTCAATCATTCATAACAAATAAAGAAATTGAATTCAGTATAGTTACTCGACAAACTACACGTTATAACTATCAGTCCATCACATTCATATTTTTTAAATCTAAGGCTCTAGAAAATACTCCAAAAGGGGTTAAAAGTTTTGACTTCTTCGTGCGTATAATATGTATTGATACGTTGTCTTTTATGTTTATGTATACTTATAACAAAAAGTATATATTTTTATGTCTCGTTGCGATATACAGGTGAAAGAACTCGCAATAAACAACTCCAAACTGTGAATAATTTTAAAATAAAAATATATTGAAATGTTTTTATACCACAACATGAAATGGTGTTACAGTTTAAATTATATTTGTGTAGCCTTTATTTTATTAAACTTATCAAATGTGTGAAACAAGGGTGTTTCAAAATCCCTAAACATTTAAAAATGCTTCAATTATTTACTTCAAAAATTGCATACGTAAATATTGTTACTTAACATATCTAGAATCGTGCGGACCTAATATGCCGGATAACGACTTGCCGGTGACACGTGACCGGAGATAAATAAATGACGTGGGTGAATTTTGTCATTAAGTGTATCGTTATGAAGTAGAAAGTCACATAAATGGTTGTAATTAGACAAAAGTTGATAAACTTCAAGATCAAAATTCGAACATAGTCAATTAATTAAGAAAAAGAAATTAAGCTTTTAATTTTATTATTATTTTTAAGTATTGATCGTACACTCTAATATTATTTTCAAAAGTTCACGATATTCGATGGATAATTACAAGCGCATATTGCACAAAATATAAACGAGTTATTGTTCTCAAGTAAGCCATCAAAGTTATAAGAACATTTTTAGAATGTATGTACTAGTTTAGTGTAATAAATTGTACCGTTTTAGTAAAAAAAAAAAAAAAGAGTCTTTTAAAAAATATTATGTATATGTATTAAAAAAAGTTATTTTAATACATTGTATTACATTTTACGTTATTTTTTTTAATTGATCTAAAATACACATTTCAACACTATAACATTAGTCTATACAACCATTAAATTTTCATAAAATATATAATAGCAATCATTATAGTTAAAAATTTTGTTTAAAAAATTGAAAATCTTATAAAAATTATGAAGTTTATTTGATAAACATGATAACAACTATTATATTTACTAATTTTTAAAATATTAATCGCAAATTTATAATTAGTACATCGTATTAATATATTTTAATTATTATATATATATTATTTAATATGAATAATGTTTAGTGCAGTGTTTAGTATTGCATTAAATTTGGCGTAACACTAAACACTAGTTGTTATTATAATAAAATAGTGTAGTTTTTAATGTTAATATTATATTGCATTTTTTACACTTTTGCACTATTTCAGTGTAAAAATACACTTTTAGTGCTAACCAACTTTCAACCTTTTTATAATGTTAGTAATATGTTATTTGATAAAAAATAAATATGACGCGACATGTAATATATTAGTAGAAATGTAAAGAAATTGAGAATTGATTCTGTTTGTGATAATTTTGATAGTTATTTTTAAGATCGTTAATCAGATAATATTGTATTTCTATTTTGTACGATTTATCGTAAACTCAATTTGTAAGTATATTTTGCAGTCACATTTTGTTGGTGGTTGTTAAATAATATTCGACTTAAATAACATTATTGGTTGATCAATTGTCCAATTGTCAATATTATATGGCATGATACAACGGATGTTACTTTTTTGAGGCCAAAGATTTATTAGACAAACCATAAAGTTTGGTGAGCAAAATAAATGTTTGATTGCTATACACGGGAACTTTGCATCTGAAATCACATGGCTGTCCAAGACAACCTTAAATACGATTTGACACAAGAGTCATCTCGTTTATAATTCTGTTTTAAATATTTATTCGGGTCGCATCTTGATCATAATTATTATTCATAGATATCTTCACGTTGAATTTCCGGTTCTACTTTTTTTTAAAAATAAAATAAAATTCGTATTTTTCACATGCTGTGTAAATCTTTGATTTTCACACTAGAAGGTCCCTCCTCTTATATAATACGCTTTCAACTTCTAGATTTATATTAATGAATATTTTGTCAATTTTTGACATTTTCACTGTTCATATTTGTAATGCTTACATCTTCACCTTCTATATTTGAGGGTGTACCCAATGAGTATTTGTATAAAGCCTCATTTAAACTGATCCACCAAATTTTATATATGATTTTTATATATACGTTCAATTATAAGCTCATTTTCACTAAATATTTAAATTTAATAATTTGAAACTTTATTAGTTATACTTTTAGGAAAATAGTCCAACAATGTCATTACCTATACGAAAATATATTTATATTTTTTAACTACGTAATGTCGTAATACATAATTAAATAACTACAATTCATGTGAATTATACGTAGAGAAGAAAACATACACAACATCTGTTGGGATATGGTTTGATCATCGTTCATCGATTTCAGTTTTCTCAATTTTCTCTTCTATTTTTAGTAATTAGATGTTCTTTAATTATTTTTAGAGAATTTTCAAAAATCATACCTTCTAAAATGAAACACTAAGAATCTGAACATAAAAAGTGTAAAAAGAAATAAAAACTTACATAATTTTATTTAAAAATAATATTTTTTTATTATAGCATCGAGTCACCAAATTCTAAGCTTCAAACCTCTTTAAACTATCAAATAAAGATCCAGCTCTAATATTTATAAGATACATTCCATAATTAATTGTAATCATAATAATATTAATTTGTAATTTACTATATACAAATAATGTTGTTTATTTAATAGTTTATATTATATATTATAGATTAGAAAATTTAACAAGTGGCATAGACACTTGTTGGCAAAATCCATTAAACAGATACTAAATAATTATACCCAAAAACAACATGTGCAAATTACGTTGTCTACATATGATAAGAAATGATTATGGATATGGATTGAGGCTCCTTTATAATAATAAAAATTCACTTAGACAATACACTAGTAACAATTTATCCACTTAAATAGTCATCCAATCCCAATTATTAGACTAAAAGATGCCCTATTATTTGTTTAATAAGCTCGTTTTAATTGGTCTTCTTCTAATTTTTCCTTTATAAATGCAAGTACAATAAGTTGATTGCATATTCGATTCGAAATTTTGTGTTCTAAGACAAGAAAAAATAAAGGTTTCAAGACGAAACGTAAGAAATTGTTGCCACAAAACTTAACTAAAAGTTTGTGAAAACTAATCTCAATATTAATCATAAGTTGTAGCTAATGTTATTTCAATAATCATGTTAATCGGGTACCCTTTACGAGAAATTGGAGCAAAAATCCTTATCCACCCAGAGTAAATCCACTCATTTTCTGGCCTCAAAGTTTTTCAGATACCACTAGGAAACCTAAAACAAAAACAAAAAAAGAAAAACTGTATTTGATGTTCGCAATTTTTTCATAGCTAACAACTATGGTGGCAAAACGAATGGGTTTGGCGGCTACGGGTCTTGGACTAAAACGGGCTCGGATTAAAACAAATTCGATTCATAACAAATAATTTAATAAAATCATTTAAAAATCATCTGATTCTGTTTTTGTCTTTCTCATTTGAATTTTCTAACATCAATAATTATCATAACGATTATTTAACTCTAAGTCTTGCAAAAATAAACTATAATATTAGAGTGTTGTCTATTAGCTGTTGTGAAGACAAATAAAAGAGACTACAACATTGCCTAAAGAAAGAAACTAAAATCACCTCAAATATTTGTAAACTTGATCAAATTAATCAAATATAAAGTAGATAAAATAGTAACAGAAATTTTAAATGGATATAGCATAAAAGTTTATTAAAATAATTTGTAAATTGCAAAAGAATTAAAAAACTGAAAATATAAAAAAAGTTTAAGTATATGAAAATAGTAAATATATATTGTACTGTGTAATTTGGAAATAGCAAAAATGAAGCCCACTAACTCTCCATCTTCCCCAAAACCCCATCATCCATGATCCATCTCCCATCCCCTCTGTGTGAAATAAATGTCTTGTATCTTCTAGTAACATAGTGTTTTAATTATCGTCCATTTAAACGTAAGGCCTTTAATTATAGCCCATTTGTACCCATAGCCAGACTTTAAGCCTCTCAAAATAACAGAGAAGAAAAGCCCAGAACCGCCCAATTTAAGAGCATTTGGGCCGAAATTGCCAGGACTTCAATTTATTTATTTTTATGCAAATTGTGATTCATCTATGGTATATATATGGAGTTGCTATTCATATGTAGTTTAACCGAGGTATACATCGTATATGCCACAATAAAATGATCTTGAGATATTTTTCGATTTCGTGCGAGAGTGTTGGATTTTCCGCAAAACTTTTAGAACTTTTGCAACGTTAAGATTTGTCTGTTATTTTAGTGGTATATATATGGGTCGAGCATTCATAAGGAAATTGAAGAGGTAAACCTAAGAAACTCAATTTAGGGGTCGTGGTAGAGGTGGCTAATATCAGGTAACTCTCTCAAATTAATGTATTAAGGGTATGTTTGGCAAAATTAGTTGTTCACGGTAGCTGAAAGCCGGTAACCCGTAACTGTTAGCTGTTGTTAGCTGCAGCTGCAAGGAGCTTTATTTATAAATTGTGTTTGGTAAAGTAATTGTAGCTGTAATATTAAAGTGTAAAATGATAAAAAAAAACTTATAAAAGTTAGCTGGAATAGCTTTTAAATTAGAATTTTAATTTTCAAACTAAAAATTTTAAGTTTGTGTATCCAAAGAAAGCTTTAAGCTCCAAAAGGTTCCTTATTCGTGACTATTGAATTTTAAATTAACAAAATGAAGAGGTAAACTGAAGAAACTCAAAAAATTCCGTTCACTGGTACCTGGAGGATAACAATGGGGCATTAGAAATAAGAATATTAACCAGAAGTTAAGTCATCCGCTAAACTCAAGTTGCATAATAAGCTTAATCTAGGTTCACTAGCAGCTATGATGATGACCATGGACAAATAGGTAGTTCTAGCTTGTAAGTCAACGGAAAAGGGAAATATTGCAATTTTGTTATGACCTTCAACAATTGAGATGTCATTGCAATAGTGAATCCTTACTGCAAAGCAAATGCCACCTTAGTGTTTTTTTTTTAATCAAACTGTAGAAGTATTATATTGATTGAATTGATGATTGGTATGCAGCAGGTGAGCAGGGCAAGTTCAAGTAGGACATTTATAGGGCACTCTGCATCTGTTACATCACTCGACTTTCACCCTAAAAAAGCAGACCTCGTTCTTCTTGTGATGAGAATGAGATTAGTTGCTGGACCATTAAGAATTCTGGTTGTGCTCAAGTGGCCAAGGTTTGAAAAACACCAATCAGTTCTGTTCTTATATCACCCATTGACCCATTAGAGATTAAGCATGACCCAAGGGTCGAGCATTCATAAGGAAATTATAACCGTGTATATAGGTATATGTTTGTATATATGGTATCCAAAAAATTTAGCATCATGGTTAAATATTACCATAACTGTAGAATCGAAAATAGAAATTTTAATGATACTTATGATACAAAAGGAGTACCATGATTGACAACAGTTGAAGCATTTCTACTTTGGAGTGAATGTTGGTTTGTTAGTTATTGTACACTAAGCAACAATTTTAACATTTTTCGGGTAATGCAAATTTATGCATCCGATGTGCAATATGTATGCTGGGATCCTTCGGGTGAGCATTTGATATGAGTAATCCTTCCATGCTATCCTCCTTTACTCATAATCGGCTACCATCAGGTACATAGATCATACCTTCTTAAAAAGTTGTTTAGATGGAAAATTGTGCAGGTCAGTCAGGTTGGGTAACAGGTCAAATTAGGTGATTTTTGGTACGGTTCGATATGGATCAGGTTCCATTGAGTTGATCTGCAAACACCTTTGAATTTTGTCCATTTTAATCGTTTTTTATGAAGCATTACTGTCAGATTACGAAACTAATATATTATGATAGTATAATCTGATTTTTTAGTGAAGTGATTTAGGAGGTTATATGCATACACTTTGGGTGCATTTCAACCGTTGACCCATGTAAGATTACAATGGATGAGTGGTATTAATCTAGATATGGAACTGATTACTGAATTATGAGTACTGGAACACTTAAAACTTTATAATGTTCAGAATTTCCACTGATAAATATTGGATGAAAAGCGTTGTATTACAAGTCCCTATAGAAAATGTCACAGTAGTATAAGTTTACCAGTTTAGCCCTGATCATATTGCTTTGTGGATGTTTAGAGTTTAAAGCTGTGGAACATGACAGAGAAAAAATGATGACATTAATTGAAGAACTCGTTTCTGCACTTGCAGTATCTCTTAATTCTGAAATGAATCTTTTGGTGTCCTAATCTGCGCTTACCATTACGTACAATACTTCCCAGATGTGTGGCAGAGTGATACGAGATTTTTGTACTAGAAGTAAAGCGTAGTTCGTTTTTTATTTTAAAAAACTTTAGTGAAATTTTACAAATAGTAGTATTACAATTGTTGGTAATAAACTTACCATCATGACCCCTTTAATATAAGTTAAAGCATAACCATAATTATAATTTATGAGTAATAAGTTGAATTTGCAACTTTTACATATTGTGGTAATAAAGTGCAAAAAACCATTATATGCATTATTAAAGGTCGATTATAACGCCACAACCCCATTTAATAGACCCAAAATGAAGGGCCATCCAGTCTTCCACAAATGGTTGATGGAAGTTCATGTATAGAAATCTCAAACAAGTGAGCTACAAGACTGTAACGAGCTTCAAAAAACATACAATCTTTTACAGGAACACACCATTTTATGTCTTATCTGGGTAGCAATTACATACGAATAAAGATGCAAATGTAAAATTAACAAACTCTAAAACAGTACGTGAATACTGAAATACATCTTTTATTAGTGATCTTGTTTGGCGTAATGAAAGCTAATGAATGGAAATTCAATTTTATCAGATCTTACTAGCAAATTCAAGACCCTCTGTTGCAAGCACCTCCAAGCTTGAGGCTGGTGGTTGGGCTTTGGCAACTTTGGCTATAGCTTGGTTCTCTTCAGGTGCACCACCTTCTAGAAATGCACCCACAACTTTGCCATCCTTGATCCAGTATGACCCGAACTTGGGTTTTGCTGATGATGGATCATGGTCGCCAAAGATAACAGCATCACCGACATTGTCACCATAAAACTGCCATGATAGATCAAATGAACGGGAATAGAAGAATGGAAGGTATTCATAGGCTTCAATATCCTTTCCTTGTTCACTAGCAAAAATGGCCTGCATAAGTAGGAATAGGAACATTTAGTTGAATTCTTTTTTGTTTGTGATTCGCAGGCAAAAAGCATGAATTCGTTTGGTTTTCATTCATTACCTTGACGGCTTGTTCTGCAGATTTGCGAGAATGGTCAACATGTTCGACTCTTCTAATGTCACCGTATATTTTCATTGGGAAAGTAGCAACATCACCAACAGCATATACATCAGGAACGCTAGTCTTGAAAAATGCATCTGTCTACAATTGAGAAGAAAAAAGGGCCAAGTGAAGTTTGTTAGTTCTGGGCATACCATATTCAATACAAAACGACCACCAGATTGACAAATATTCCTAGTCTTATAAAATCCTAACAATGTTTATTCAAAATGAAAGCTTTTATCTGGCAACGGCTTGACTTGGGTTATATTCTATCTCTAAACTGTCATTATTTAATGATTCGGTTATTTATATTACTCAAGATAAAGACGACAAACAATGTTTGTGGATCAACCCCACAAGATCCGAGCCGAATTAAAAATTACTCGTTCATCTTTAAACCCGTTTCAACATGTTACACAACCCACCCAACCTGCCCATTTTGCCACATGTACTTGTAGAACATATTTGCCAAATCACCTCACCACCTAGCATACTACATGACCCCAAACTAAAGAAACAACAAGGACGTAAATGAAAAGAAAGGGGGATTGTTGGCAAGATTAAACACAAACCTTGATTCCACCTTTGTCCTCTTCAACCTGTCCCTTGAATAGATTCGTAAGGGGCCTTGCGCCAACACCAACTACAACGATATCTGCTTCAAGCACCCTTCCATCCTTTAGTAATACTTCTTTTACCTGATTAGTAGATGAAGTGTTTTAAAAGAGTAGATCAAATCAAAAGCTACTTAAGTTTTTACTTGCATGAGTACAAACCTCTCCATTGTCATTCTTGGTAAACCCAGAAGCAACTGTACCCTTGATGATACTGACTCCCTTTTTCTCATAGTAACTCTCATAGAAAGCAGCGATATCAGCAGTGAATAGACGAGGCACTGTTATAACATGACATGAATAAGCAGATGATTGTTGCAGTAACGAGCTAAAATAAAGATATTTATAAAGTTAGCTATACGCTTTGGAAGTTTCCCAAAGTGTATGCATAGAACCTCCTACATCGCATTATTTGAAAAAATTGTAATAATACAGTATTTGTAATCATGTTGACACATTATTTATATAGAATTTAAAAAAGTGAGCAAAAACAGCTTGCAGGTCAACCCAACCTACTTTCAGTGCGTATTAAATATCACCTGTTTTTACCCATTACCCGATCCGCCTGAGCCACCTAAACTTAGATGCCAAATAAGAGAATTTATTGATATAGAGCTGTCTGCACTTACTGCACCATGGTTCTGGGTAAACCATTTTAACATCAAAGTTGTTAATTTTTAATACTGCACTGAGCTCAAGACCAATGTATCCTCCACCGACAACAACGGCAGTTCCATTTTTCTTTGCTTTAATAGCTTCTACAAGTTGATCAGCATCATCAATCTCTCTCAAGTAAAGAATGTTCTTGGCATCAGCACCTTCCACTTTAAAGTCTGTCAATTTGAGAACCTAAAGGAACAGTTATAGATGTGAAGGAGATGAAGAGAAGAGGTGTACCTTTTATAATAATTTTAGAGATTGAAAGCTTACTGTGGAGCCAGTGGCGATGATTAAGATATCATATTTAAAGGTGTCACCAGCTGCACTAGTAAGAGTTTTTGAAGCAAGATCTGCTTTCACTATCTCTGTGTTAAGGATCAAGTCTATCCCTGTAGAAGCATCACATGGTTTTAGATTGACAGTTTTTAAATTGTGTGGTTCGATACGAAATTAAGAGGGATCAGTCTAAAACATGAGCAGTCATATTGGATGTGCCTTTTGAATAATCAGAATCACATAATCAACTGTAACTGAACCTGCCGCAGGGGATAATGTTTAGATGTGCTTAGTTTGTTTGAAGTTATCATAATCAAATGATCTGTTGTTTAACTGTGGAAACAACTCTGATTATTTTGAGTTACTAATAATAGACCAACTTTTATTAGATATTTCTTAAAGATCTATATTTACAAATATATAAATTAACTTATCACTGTATCAAATAATATATTTTTATTTAATGATCCCATCCAAATTTAGACTTTAGAGAAGAATATATCATTTGTAATTCCAACAAATATCATTTCCTCATATTAGCGATCAGAAATGTTGGTAAAGGGTCTCCAAAATAAGGCAGAGGGGGGGTAGGGGGTAAGTAAGTACTTTCAGTTTTCTTGCAGATAGTGTAAACTGGTATATAATCCATTTTATATCGCACATCCAACTTGATATCAGACTTGTAGAGGTACGGAATTACATCTAGCCACTATACCTTTCTCTGTGTACCACTCTGGTAGTAGTCTCTCTCCACCACTTCCAACACAGACATGAAATCCTGGGAGTCTGGCAGCTCCTGAAATATGATAATAGATCAAGGAAAATGATGGTTACAACATCGAATTCAGGGATAAGAAGGTTGAGTCGCTATAGCATTGAAATTTTTGGTAAAGAGCAAATTTCCCGTCCAAAATACATCAATACGGTGAACTCGCCACCAACAAGGCTAAAAGGGAAATTTTACCATGTCAATAGTTGAAGCTTGGGTTACCAAAAGCTAAAAAGAGGACAAATTTAATTTTCTCCAAATAGTTCGTAAGGAAAAAATTAGGTAACTACTAAAGCTTGACCTACCTTCAGGAAACAAATAAGCCTTGCTCAGTGCAGGGCGTTCATATGGAGCCACCTAAAAGATCCAAAGGGACGAAGATTAGCATAACCATATAATTACTTATACACATAAAACTCTCCCCATGAAAGTTCCAAATTAGTACAAAGATAACAAGTAACAGATTTGAAATGAAAGAGATAGTACAAGGTCATTTTGGGAGAAATACTAGTATCTTGAGATGGCTAGTTGATGTTAAAAGCAATGTAACAAAATACACATGGCAAATGGAAGTTTTTAAAATTCTAATACCTAATGTGATATCAACCAAAATGAGAACTTTGTTATGAATAACCATTGAGAGGATTTACAACTAGAATAAATGGATGCGAACACAACATTCTTTATCGGAGATGGGAGATAAACTATATATAAACGCACAACCATACTGATATGTAATTTTAGGAGACGGCCAGGTCCGCAGTTGCAAACAACATAAGAGCTTGTAGAAATATTTAACCCATGTAGGACTCCCACAACAGCAACATGGATTAATGTTGTTATTATATCTTGAAATCTCTAGTATAATCTGCTAATTTTAGGTACTGACATGAAGAAAATCAAGAACTAGCAGAAGAAGCGAAGCAAAAAGTTTGAGAGGAAGATCTTGGGTGTAGTAGAACAAATACTTCAGGATCTCCCATGACATGTCAATATGAGCAATGGGATTACTGGAGTACCATAACATTGATAAGATGGTAATTAGATTTAACAACTGATATGCTAAGCAAAGAAACACTCCTTTTGTCGTAATATCTCAAAATCATATGGGCAATCATCAAAACAAATTAGAAGCTGGAGTTCATGAAAAATATTCCAAATAATTTTGCAGTACGAAGCTTCATATATGCTACACCAAACATAGTGCATATAGTGGGATTTGAGAGCAAGAACGTGCTAAACAGGCCCATTGAGAAGTACTCCATAACATATAACAAAACGGTTGTTTTAAGTGTTTTGATCGTATGGTGCAATGTTTCGAGAATGGCTATGGATTGATGCTTATACAATCAAATAGAGTTTTTAAAGATATCATTTCCAGCAATAGTAATTATTTGGGTGTGAAATCAATCCTAAGATGTGTAAGTACAGTTTTTTCACTAATTCCATACTAATGAATATATTCCACCAGTCCAAGAAATTTTAAACAGCATACAAAGAGACAAATATAGATGATCATACCGCCTCCTTAGAAATGATAGCAAGCTCGCCTGGCTGGACTCCTTGCTTTGCAAACTCCCTGGCAGCATAACCCTGAACGTTCATAGCATATGTAAGTATTTCAAAACCGTGGATATATGAGATACAGACAGATACAAACGTAAAATGATATTCCATACGTAAAGTTCAAATTCCAATGCTAAAGGCTTAATAGAAGCTTACCATTTTCACCATATGTAAATAGGAATATAGGATACAAAAACCATTTTTCCAGTTTTCATTCTAGTTTTCTCCCAAACTTAGTACTTTTTCAGAGAGTAAAATTTATGCTTTATAGGAGCTAGTGTTCATAGAATATAGCTCATAGAAACTGATACAAACCTAATACCCTTGTTCTAAACAAATAATCATATCTATCTAGGGTTTATAGAATAGCTCAAAGTTTGTCAAAGCTCTTATCCCTTAAGCAGTTAAATAATTTAACTAGACGAATACATATATCTGACAGTAATCTTTAATCTTTCTTACTTTTGTTCCTAATATATAGTTTTAGCATAATACTCGGTATCTTGAATTTTAATATATCGTGTCACCTAACACTATATTACTGATTTTAGAGTAATTAAATACGGTAGTAAAATTGTAAATTATAAGCTAACAATTATCAATTTTCAGATCTTATATCGGTAGATTCATGACCAGCTTCTACATCATTGATCGAAAATCAGGTTGCTAAAATAATCAGGAAACACAGTCATGAAATTGAACAGACACATACATATAGATATATTTATATTATACTCCGTATCTATATACTATAAAATGATGAAATTTGATCGATGGAATATACTTACAGCTGAAACACCACCGCCGATGATGACGTATTTGAAAGACTTTTCAGCCATTGATGATTTGATTTGATTGATTGATTGATTTTAGGTTTACGAGCGAGTGATGAATGAAATGAATGTTAATGTATGTAGACAGGTATTTCGTTATTAGTAGGGCGAGAGGGATTACGGAAATTGTGATTGGGTGGATCGGTTGTATATATAGGGGGAAAAGTAGCGATAGAAAAGTCAAATGGAAAGTCGACACGTGGCGGTTGATCAAACGTGTTATTTTTACTTGACCGTTGGATATCCACGACAACTGTTTCATTCCTTTATTTAGTAATTAGCATATTATTATACTTGGTAGTAATAAATAATAAATAAATAAACATTTGTAATTAAAAAAAGATTTTATTCCTATCGATTTGAAAAGGATATATTTCAAGTGGTGTGAACAACTTACCAAAGTTGAGATGCCATCGTAGATGAAGTTTCTAGAAGTCACAAAGCATCCATGTTGTATACGTTTGTATTTATTTGTTTCCATTCAACCCAAGTAGTATTTAAATGTTAAGATTGTACTAACAGAAAACATACAAGTCAAAAGCATCCATTCAAGATGATCTCGTCACAGAAGTATATATACGTCAGAGAATTTATGTCGAATGTATTCGTTATTTTATCCGTGATCGCATATGCTATATTTATTCTCATTCTCTGTTTGAAGTACAAAAAGAACATAAAAATTCATTCGACTTAAATTATTGAATTTTTTCTTGGTACAAAATAAAAAAAATAACTTTTAAGTAAATTCTCAAAATAAAGTAAGCACTATGCGATTCGTACATTACACTTTTTTAATCACACTATCAAACATGATATACGGTAGTGTACAAGTAAAAAAAATGATAATGTACGAATCATTTAAATAAGTTTATCACCTTGAGAATTGACATGTATATATATTTAATATATATGTATGTGTGTAGGGTTAGGTTCAAATGAGAACAAAAAAAAAGTGAGAATCGCTAAATTACACATTTTTTCATATGTAATTGACTTTATTCATATGTAAATATTCATGTACATTTGATTTGATTTATAAAGAAAAAAAGCTAAAAAAACTCTAAAATTATATCTCAAAATACAAAATAAAAAATACATGTTTACAAGTGAACTATAAAGTGAACAAATCGGTAAAATGTATTTTAATATATGTATATATATATAGAGGAGGGATCAATGGGGAAACAAAAAAATTAGGGAAGGAGGGAAACAAATCTCAACCATTGATTTCATCATAAATGAATTTTAAAAATCACAAAAAATTTCAAAATTTAACATTCATCATCAATGAATGTTAAAAATATTTTTTAATAAAAAAATCAAGAGCTAAGATTTACTTCCATCCTTCCCTAAATTTTGAAGCTTCCCTATAGATTATTCCCCTATATATATATATATGTATATGCACGTCCGATACTATCGTAAGTAATACTAAAAACAAACTATATGCAATTTGGAAGACGTTATCGCCACTTTCGACTCAATTTATCTATCTTCAATTAATATCTTTCTAAGTTGTTTGTCTGAAATTCCAATCGATCATGTCATTTATAGTCAAAGAGTTATTCTAAAAGCATTATTTATTTACTATTAACTAATCACGTCACCTATCAAATTGGAAATTTTCAGCTTGGTCGCATGGTTGAATATGTGATTATTTAATTACTAGAAACTAAATTAACATAGCTAAAAAGTACTTCGTAATTGAATAGAGTTATATATTCGTTTGTGATAAGTTATTATTATTATATAAAAATGAACGAAATATGTAGAAAAAGCCAAAAAGGTATTTACAGGTTAGAAAAGAGCCAAATGGCAAATCACTGAATATGTAACGCGGAAACTTTATTAGCAAGTGTGAAAGGAATATTGCCTCGTAACCAGGGCGGAAGATATAAGAGGTAAAACGGGGTGTTCGACTTTCAACAAATTGAAAATAGAACTAATAGATATGATATATATGATGGGTTTAAGACTAAAATATCTTATATATTTGTAATTTATCCCTTTTATATTTATATCTTATATATTTGCTCATTACCGGTTCTTTCCATCTATTTGGTTTAACATGTCTAAGGAAAAAGCGATACGAATTGTTACCAACTAATTACAGACTCTTGGATAATATCTATAGATAATTTATTAACTTTCTATTTCATTGAGCAATTTGAGTGATTTTGATTTGGTCTTGCCTTCGAGAGTTACAATAATATTATCAAGAAACGTCTTTGTCAAAATATCCTTACTTTTTACTTCGGATAATTAGTAATAAATTTTTTTAAACATTCAAAAATCTTTTTCACGCATATTTGCAAGGAAACTTTGTCCCATGACCCTTTATATGTAAAGACATATTCCTCGTGCAATTACGAATTCTTATTTTGATCAATTGTCTGTAAAAGTTTTTACTTGAGAAGATACTTTTTGTATTCAATTTTCATCATCGAAAACGTTCTTTAACCTTAAAAAAAGGGTCTAAAATGGCTGATTACAGACTCTTGGCAACTCATTTTTTTAATACGCATAAATTTTGACATGATTTTTAGCTGAATTTTAAAAGGAAAATGACAAATAAATTACAAATATGATGTATACATCGGACTTTCAAGATTTTAATGCATATGATACAACATTCTAATGGATAAAAGTTTTTTGTCTCATATTGATTTGATCATCTAATTTAACGTTATTCACCACAGTAACGTTATTCACCACGTTACAACGAGTTTTATATTGATCATCTAATTAAAAGAAAAAGAACAAAACTAAAAAAGGAAACCTGGACTTTTATAGTACATTGGGTTGGGCCGAATGTCACCTGAAAAAATGTTGATAGACTAGTACAATTTAAAGGTTCCACCAAACGTCAACGAGAAAGCCCAGTAAATACTGATTCTAGTTTATTGGGCTAAACATGCAAAAGAATTGTCATTTTTAAAGAAGAACTAGTATTAGTATATTCTTTCACTTCATGATAAAACTCCACACTTGAAGTTTTTCATCATCGATTACTTATTATGTCTAACAAATATGATCAAGTAAAAGACTAAAAATTTATTTAGTAGTTCCTTTTCCTATATATGTTTAATGTTTATACGTACCGTACCGTATGCGATAACGGACGTAAAATTTAGTGTAGCACAAACAAAAAAGTTGTTTAGTAACGCAAAATCCATTTGATGTTGGCGCTTAGACACTAAAGTTGACCCAACAAAAGAAATCCATCTCAAAGGAACATAGGAGTAATATGTAAGACAGTAGAATGTAACGTGTTACATAATTACAACGAGTGTTATATGGTGAATATAACATGTTCAATCACATCAAATGTGATGTAACGTTATTCACCACAGTAACATTTTAAAAGTGAACTTTTGCATGTTCTGACCACTTCACGCAAGTTGATTATGTAGGCGTTGATAACAGAAACTGTAAACACACATAAAAGTAAACAGGTTAACGAAATAAAATCTAGGCTCATATTTAATACGGTTCCCTTAAAACGTATTTTGTGTATGTTTCTCAGGGTACAACGGTCATGGCTGTTATACAGCCGGAGCATTCATACTCGCCTGAGATCGCAAAAAGTAATAACAGTGTGCAGGTATTTGCGAGAGAGAAAGAGTTGGTCCAATTCGTGTTATGGCGTGTGTGAATAAGAACCCCAAAACCCCCTTATATAATATACCAAGAGGTCGGTTATAATAAAACCGAAATCTTGTAATCGAAGCAACCAAATTTGGTTTTAACAGGAGGGTATCTTTACGAATCAATTCCATAACAGAAACTACAATGGGTCAAAACGGATTGAACCGTGGGTCATGGGTCGGGTCAAAAAATTACGGATCACAGCAAAAACAAGCTTGCGCAAGTCCGGATTTTTTCGAGCTGCATTCATGTCCGCACCAAGAACCAGGATCCCCGACCCGTTTTTGTCCCGGATCATATAATTCAAATTAATTAACAAACTCACTGTCAGAAATCAAGAATGTACACAAGATCAAACAAGACAACACAGATTTATCATAACTAACCTTCGTAGATTCACATCTTATTGATTGATTATGACATAAGTTTTCCTTGAGAAATTACCATTCATGCGTTTGCCACAAACAGCCTTGCAAACCAACGCGGCTTCTTCATCTCCAAAGACATCTTCAAGCACTCAGACAAATCAACTGGGCCATCCGGGACCCATTTGAACTTCCGCAATAGCTGGGCTAGCCACAAATAAACCGTGGCTAGACCCATTGCCTTACTCGGGCACACACTCATCCCAACACCATTATCTTTCATAGATGTTTCAACTTGACCCATCATTTTTAACCCGATTTTTTCACGGAAAAGCCCAAACCCAGACAACCTTTTCGGGCTAAAAAAAATATGGGTCAAGTTGAAACATCTATGAAAGAAAATGGTGTTGTCGAAGTTAAAAAGGTACTTCCCTTTGGTTCCTTAAAGCTCGTACGCTGACTCTTTGACCGGACGGTCAGCGAACGCGGAAGAGTTCAATATCTCTCCAGCGGTTTCCGGGTGACTCGAGATGACGAAACGGGTCAACCCAACTGAAAAGGCCATGAGCCTTTTAGCATTGTAAGTAACCGAAAGATCTGACAAGCTCTTGTGGGCGAGTTCAGAAGTGAAAGTGAAAAAAAGTCCGAGAAAAGGGGCGCCGGTGGGACCCGGGATGGCGGATCTGGGACGGTGTTTGACGAGAGACCATCGGGTGGTAAAAGGACACTGAAAATGGAAACGAAAACGGTAACGGTAACGACGACGTAAAAGGAAGATGGTGAAAGTGAGAACCGAAGGGTGGGAATCATTAGGGTTTTGAACGTAAATGGAAGAAGCAGCAGACATTTTTAGTTTTTTGTAGTAATATTATAATTTTCAATTTTTAGTATAAGAAAATGAAGGGAGTCATGACTGAACCCTGAAGAGGTTATGGGATTATATATAGGAGAGAGGGTACATTTAATCAACAAACGTATACTTAATAATTAATATTTATATTTTATGTAAAAAATAAATCAGTTTATGATTATACGAGTCTGTAGAAAAAGGTTATAAAATTGTTTGATAAATTTGATAACATAGATATAAGTCTTATGTCAAAAATAAATACACACTTAAGAAACAAAAATTTACTTTAGCATCGCACTTATTCACTTTGATTAAATTAAAAAAAAAACAATTCATCGCAGTTACTTACCAGTTCATGATGTAGATAGTAATAATATGCTAATTACTAAATAAAGAAACAACAAAAGAAGTTGGTACGTAATTGAGTACTCGGTAGTAATAAATAAACATTTGTGGTTAAAAAATAAGTTAAAACAATAGTTGTTATTTGAAGTCTGAAGTTTGAATTATTCGTATAGAGATTGTGTATATTGTATGACGTTTATAACTATATTATTAATTATATATAAATTTATAAAGTTATATATAAAATGTATTACAATATCAATTAATTATATATATGTGTATCATATATTATTTAAGTAATAAAATAAAATAAATAAACAATTTAATTTTATAGACTAAGTGAATCTTAATGATTAAAATAATTAAGAACACGTGTGGCTCAAAAGTTACGTATCTTACTTAAATTAAATTAACAAGAAAGAAATATATTGTATTATGTATAATATATATATCTATATATATATATATATTACTTAGAGGATAAGTAAAGAAGTGATCCCACAAGCTTCTCGTTTTTCAAAATGCGATCATGTGGAATATTTTACTTTTTGTTGATTTGTCTGTTGTGTTTGTATAGCTTGAATTCGGAAAGATTTTATTTCGGTTTTGCATCCCCTATGTTCATGGAACTAATCAGGTTTTATTTATTCTTTCTTCCTTCGATTCGTGTATGGATTTGCGTGTGAGTGTTTCGTATATTTTGGTAAAGGTTCTTATGTTTTGCGCTCTTTCAGGTGGTTTCTTTTGTATGATATAGAATCCTATTAAGGTATAAGGTGTTCTAAATAAAATAGAGTGCTAGACATGGCCCCCAAACACACGTAGTTCCCAGAGAAAAGGGTTTGTGTATGATGAGCTAAGAATGCTCCAAACAGCAGTCCCACTTTTAGGATTGAAGAGATACAAAAACCACTTTAATGCAATGGAAACATTCACAAGGAAGATAGTACTAACTGTGATGAAATTAGAAGGGTTGAATGAGAATCAAGGTGATCTACTTATTTTATCTCAGGTAGTTAAGATACTTTGTTCCACTGTTTTTGTAGCTGGCATTTGTTATAAGCACAATATTGTCCGTTTTGTCTGTAGGCGCACAGTTTTTTGTTGGCGATCACACGAGGACTTTTCAGGAGGTCATCCATCCTAGTACTACTCCCGCTCGAGCACGCTTAACTACAGAGTTCTCACGGCCGATGTGAGATTTGCCTAAGATGTTACAATAAGTATACTAATGACTTACAGTTGTTTTTGATCATGTTGTTGAAGAAATAAAATTGCTAAAGTGAATCTCCTTCGGCACAGATCAATTATTCACTAATCGGAAACTTTCAGAGGTACTAACTTTTGATAATCTTTCTATATTACTAGTACATGACATGAACTATAACTATCGGTCTATGTTTGTCAACATCTTTTAACTAAATAAAGTCAAAGCTAATATATTTGTTCTAAAAGAGGAGATGTCATTTTAATATCATGAATATACATTCAAATATATTTGTTTCTGGTTTAAACTGCTAACTTGAGCAGTAGGTTGAATACTACACCTAAAAACAAGGATTTGGAAATGGATGATAACAAAATGAATAAGGCCATTTTAATTTTATGTACCATGCTACATAGAACAAAAAGAGACATTTATTGATAATTGTAGGTATATTGGGCAATGGGCATGTACCAAAACAGAGAGTCATGGTAACTTTCAGTTTGTATCAAATACTTGAAATAATATTGAAGTAGACTATGATACAGTAATTAATTGGATAGTTAATATATATTATAACATCATATTATTTTTACATGATAATATTACGTTCAAATTATTATGTCTTGTATTAATTATTACGTAAATATGAAAGTAAGTTATATACAAATAATAATTTATATAAAATATCTTATACTTTAAAATTTATTTAATGATCTTAATATATTTTTTCGTCAAAAATTGTTGTTACGAGTCAATAATCTAGTTAATAAATAAATTAAAAGTATATATGTTTAATTGATAGAGTAGGTAGGGGTCGTACTCTTAGCTTGTTGGTAGCAATTTAAGGAGGGGATAACTAATTAAAAAATCCTTTTCTTCATATCTATATAAATAAAAAAAACTCTTAAAATAACAAGGACCATTGGATAGTAGAACAACTTTGATGATCTATCCATCAAACAAAAAAAAAAAAAAATGACATCATAATTCCTAATTTTACTAGGTAAAAAGTCTAAATCATCATTCCCTTCTCACGCTCTGTACAATTAAATTGAAAGTGATTTTAAATTTCAAATGCGATTTTCACACTCTCTCAATCGGTCCTATCAATTGCCACCTTCATCTGTGGGTCCTATCAATCGGTCCCAAATCACACCAACTAATACAAGTTTCAATTAATTATGTCGCTCCTAACATCATTTACAAAATAGTCGCTATTTAAAAATATGTAAGGTGTACGGTGATACAAGTTTCAGTTCCGAATTTAATAAGGTATAAAGGGTAATCGAACATACTCAATCAGTCATTTGAAATGGTTTTCTCACTTCTTTTGTGTTTAAAGTTAAATTCAATTGTAAATTGAAATGCTTAACATGACATTATACAATTATATGCATATTTCAAGTACATATTTTTGTATACACATTATTATAATATGATTTTATGAAACGAACTCTAATGTAACTCCATGAATTACACCAGAACCCACAGCAGGAATTATGAAGAACGAAGCAATCTCGGTTTGTGTAGGACACCGATATGGTACAGAAAAAAAATGATTTTAATTAGAATGATGGGAAGTAGAAAGTTGGAGAACGCGGCATCAATATATGCACAATTGAGGTTATTAGCACCTGGTAAGGTGTCTGATGATGATAAATTGGTTGAGTATGATGCACTTTTGTTGGATTCTGTGTTCTCTTTTTAGGTGTGAAAAGTGATTATAAAAATTTAATGTATTCATGTAAGAATATTTTCTAACTAATAAACATACTTGGTGATGATGCCTGGTTTCTCATGATTTTCAATAAAAAAATGAATCGAAAGGAAACTGCAAATTTAAATATGAATTGGGAGAAAGTTGATCCCATGCGACATACCCTCAGTAACTTTTCATGGACTATTCATATGCTTTGTAACCCATCAATATTTTTTTTCTTTAAGGTGTCAATACCAAAATGGGTTGATTTGAGATGTGTTTTTATCTCTAACTTTTTATGTGAATTTAGGATACTTTAACGGAATGTTCAAACTCCTTTTTATTGAAAAACTCTTCAATTGTCGATGGCCATAGAAAAGTTTTCCTCACTAGAACATTTTCTTCGCCAGGTAACTTGACAGGCCACATATCATCTATTCTTTTCCATCTTATATTTATCCAATTATGCCACTAATCTCATACAAATTGGCTAAATCTATATTACATAATTCATTATATCGGTTTACGTTATTGATATAATACCTTAAAACAAGTCATATATTTAATCAATACTAATAAAATTTTTATTTATCTTTCAGGTTGATCAATTGCGTGAAAAAACATTGAATGATATGCATGTAGTACTTACAAATCGTAAATCTTCAAACACACTAATTCATATACATAACTACTTCTCCAATCTCCATGCAATAAACATACTTTGAGTTGTTCAACAGCAAAAGGAGACAATGAAAGTATTTATGATTGACTGCACTGACTCGTGACTTATCATTCCTTTTCCACATTTGAAATTTTCATACTTTAAATCCCTGTGTCTAGCTTTCATAAACATGTCATCCACCTTTTGCTTAATGCTTTATAATTTTTAGTCAGCTAGCATCGTGCAACACATATAAAATTCCATCAGTTTGAAAATCAGTAAAATATCATGTCTTGAAAATATCCAATCGATTTCGACACAATATCTGTAATCAAGAGTGGCCATACATAATCACCAAATATAAAACCTTATTAAATTATAATTTCATTTGTATAATGTTTTTCTCCTTATTCAAATATAGTTGCCGGTCATGAAAACAAGTGAATAATATACTTGTCCACACAATTTAGACCCATAGAAATATGAACTCTATATAAACATTGCCCTGTGTCACTCCACAAACATAAAAACACTTATTACATTCCTAAAACATAAATTAATGTGTCATCTCACAAATTTTACGGGTCCTAAACTAGTTACGATTAATAAAAAAAATTAAAAAATGTCGGGTATTGAGCATATTGTCGTTCTCACCCTTAATCCTTGTTAATTATTCCAACAAATGCAACCAGAAAAAAAAATATTTCCAAGACTCACAGGTCGTCTTATAAAATTCGAAACACATACCACAATTAAAATTCTAAATATTTTAAAAATAAATATATGCATTCCACGAATTTTTATTTTCTCATACTCTTATTCCTACCTAAAAGTGCAAAACTAAAGCGATTGAAAAAGGATATATGTCATGTGATGGGAAAACGTACTAAAGTTAAGATGGATGCCACCTTAGAAGAACATCCTAGAAGTGAGACAGACCCATGTTCAATCAAGCAAGTGGGTTTGAAGACAGAAAGAACATAAACGTGTGTCGACTTAAATTCTCAAAGACTAGCATACACCCCACATAATGTGACGATTTATGTGATGATATAGATGGCGATGATAATAACAATGATAGAGTAATAAAAGATTGATAATGTGTATAAGGTATATTATATGTTTTTCATATTTGTATATTTATATATATAGTAATCGAGTGAAATGTAATTTATATATAGTAATAATAGATATCAATAGGAAGTATAATTATTAAGATGATGATTAAAATGTTAATAATTATAAAGGGGTAACATAGTCATTTCCTGTTATTAAATTGAAATTAAGACAATAAGTCAAATGTATTATGAGTAGTTAAGATTAAGATAAGTGTTTTTACATAAGTGTTTTTACGTATGAATAACAAAAAATTATCATTTGCTTTAGTTCAATTTTTAATAAGTTGATTTCTATTGATTAATGGTTATGAAAATAAGAAATTGTAGTGATTCCAAAGTTATGTGTAAAAAATATCATAATAATGTTATAACTAAAAAATATATATTCGCTACTTTGGAATGTGGTCTAATATATGCGGAAAATTGGGTCTAATACGTACATGAGGTGGGTGTGGTGGGGATTGGAGTATTTTTACTGTGAGTGAGACTAGTTGCTGAGTTTTATGTGTTCAGGAAAGTAAAAACAGTATATAGACCATTTTGGTGAAAACTGCATACATGGAAGTGAAGTTGGAAGGATATGTTTTTGCTTTGGTATTTTTGTTTAATAGAGTTACTGACGTGTTAACTCTAGTTAATTGTATATGGTTGTGTAGAAATGTAAAGTGTGTAGATATATGTGTAAACCAAGGTATCTGATTGTACACGTTCAGTTAGTAATCAAATTTTGTTACTTTTTCTTTAAAAAAATAAAATAATAAATAAAAAAAATTAAAATGGTATTTACAGGCTAAAAAAGAGCCACATCGCAAATCAATACTTAATGAATACGTAACGTGAAACTCAATGATTAATGCAAGATATTTAGCATTATTGGATTTCTCCATTATTTGAGATAAGAAAGAGTCACGGGTACATATAAGACATATTGCGCATGCAATTGACTGTGATCGTCATTTATAAAAGTTTTTACTCGAGAAGATAATTATTGTTTCATCATGGAAAAAGTTGTTTTACTCCAACAAAAAAAATGGTCTGAAAAGGTTAATACTATATTTAGTCTTAATTTCGCATACTAATCACCCCATCACCACATACTACCAACTGCTGTAGCTAGTTAGTCGATTTTCGCAAAAGAAAAAATTTAATTTTCTTTAACCTTAAAATAATTTTTTTTACTAATCACCCCTTCTATTTTGTTAATACTATATTTTATTTCATTCAATTTGTTCTTCATTCACACTTCTATTACCACCACCAATTAAGTGCCACTTGCTGTCACCATCTACTGCCCGCAGCCGCAGGCCATTAAATTCCCCCGATTTTTCTATTAACATTTTTTTTAGCTTCTTTTACTAATTTTTTTTACATTTAAAGTTTATACCACCAAAAGACAAAAATAACTAAAAAAAAAAAAAGTTAAAAAGATAAAAGATTAAATAAAAAGAAAGTTTGTAAAAACAACATTTAAAGTTTATAAAACCAAAAACAAGAAAAACTAAAAAAAAACTAAAAATGGTAAAAAGATTAGATAAAAGGAAAGGTTTGTAAAATGTAAAAAAAGAAAAAGTTGAAAAAAAAATTATTATTATTTTTTCTTTTTATAAAAAAAGAAAACTCACTGGAAAATGGTGACCGATGGGTAGTAGGTGGGGGTGAAGAAGATTGAGGAAAGAAGTAGTGTAGTTAGAAAGTGGAGGGGTGAAAAAGAAATATGAGAAAAAGTAGAGGATGTCTAGGTGAAAAATAAATATTATATTTTTTTTCTTAACTTGTACCCTTATTTGTCAAACTAATTACAAAATTATCACCCATTTTAACTATTGTTCAAAAATTAATCACTAATTTAATTACTTACAAAATTCTTCACTCTCTTTCCTCCTTAATCCCTTACCCAAATTGTATACATCGGACTTTCAAGATTTTAATGCATATGATACAAGATTTTAATGCATATGATACAACCTTCTAATGGCTAAAAGTTTTTTTTGTCTCATATTGATTGATCATCTAATTAGAAAAAAAAAACAAAAACAAAAAAGGAAACCTGGACTTTTATAGTACATTGGGTTGGGCCGAATGTCACCTGAAAAAATATTGATAGACTAGTACAATTTAAAGGTTCCACCAAACGTCAACGAGAAAGCCCAGTAAATACTGATTCTAGTTTATTGGGCTAAACATGCAAAAGAATTGTCATTTTAAAAGAAGAACTAGTATTAGTATATTCTTTCACTTCATGATAAAACTCCACACTTGAAGTTTTTCATCATCGATTACTTATTATGTCTAACAAATATGATCAAGTAAAAGACAAAAAAATTATTTAGTAGTTCCTTTTCCTATATATGTTTAATGTTTATACGTACCGTACCCTATGCGATAACGGACGTAAAATTTAGTGTATCACTAACAAAAAAGTTGTTTAGTAACGCAAAATCCATTTGATGTTGGCGCTTAGACACTAAAGTTGACCCAACAAAAGAAATCCATCTCAAAGGAACATAGGAGTAATATGTAAGACAGTAGAATGTAACGTGTTACATAATTACAACGATTGTTATATGGTGAATATAACATGTTCAATCACATCAAATGTGATGTAACGTTATTCACCACAGTAACATTTTAAAAGTGAACTTTTGCATGTTCTGACCACTTCACGCAAGTTGATTAAAACAAAATCCACTAATACTTTTATGACACTTTTATTCAATTTTCAGTATTCATCTAAGATTGTTATTTATACGCTGTATTGATTGATATCGTTATTGAAATGACAAGCGTCCGCAATTTCTCTTTTTATATATAGTTAGTTTTAGCTAAGTTTAGTACACTAGAAGAACAGTGGTTAAAAAGGTTTCTTTCATAAAACCATATATTTACTTTGAATGATTTTACGATAAAGGATGAATTTCAACGTGTGATGGTTTGCGAAAAGGCTATAAGACTATAAGTTGCACCAAATGGGCCATGGGTAAAAGGATTGGGTATTGAGATATGATGTGAACCAACGTGAAGAGTACAAAGCAGGTAGACGTGTAGTGGGTGGACCATCTACCCAATTGTCCTTCTCATACCCAGTTCTTTCCAAATAATTAAATGTTTTCAATAAAATTAAATTAATACTTGAATGACTAAAATTGTAAGAAACATTTAAAACTACTTCTAACAACACCTATCATTTGTGCACTTAACTTCACATGATATATCTCGTTTAAATATTCAATAAGCTTTTATTGCAACTTGTTAACCGGTCCAAAGTTTTATGCGCTTATGACTACGTGGCGTTTAAATTGCATATGCGGTGATTAAATTGCCCTTATGTGACCACATCATCATTTTTGTCAGCATGTCCGCTGTAAACTCTCATAGAACATCACAATAACTATAAAATATTAATATCAATCGCCCTTGTTTAACTCATACGAACATATTAAAAAGTTTATTAACGTATTTGAAATCATCTTTGGTCACCATTTTCTATTATGTCATACTATAAGTTTGTTAACAAATAATATAAGCTAACTTATACGAGTTAACAAAGGTATTTTGTGTTACACAACTAGTCAAGTAAAACAATGTAAAGACACTAATTTATGTAGACTTATCATATAAAAACCTCGATCATATTAATTAGTTATTATTTGTTATTGTTGATCGATCCAATTAGTATACAGATTTTCATTGGTTGAAAAGGTTAATTTTGTTGATCTGACATTAAATAAGGAGAATTTTTTAAACTTACTTTCGATGATAAATACTTAAAAAATAAAATTGAAGAGATCAGTTGCATTTTGAAATGATGAAGAATAAACAATTTCAGCTATTAATTTCTGAAATTAACAACGTATACTTAATGCATCTTAATAATATTATAATTTATATAAAATACAGTATTATAAATTTAATTCTTTAATCACATAAATCGACGAGTAAAATTATTGATCCTTTTTATCATTCAAAATACAATTGACCTCGTAATTGCAAAGCATATTTAAATAATTTGATGATTAAATAAAAAAAAAACAAACAAATCCCATCATAGGATTCTACGTAACGTAAGGATGCCCCCAAATATATAATTAAAAACATACTGTTCTTTAACTGTCTCCATCCACATGTTATGTCCAATACGAGACCGATTAAAATATTATATATATTTTAATAACTAGAAAAGATGAAACATATCCTACAAATGAACGTGACTTTTTAAGAACTTATTAACCAAAATATTTCAAACGTAAACCATGAGATTTTTTTTCTTCAATATTTCACCTTTTTATTGTTTCAAGTATATTATTTAATAGAAACTATTTGTTACATTAAACAAAAAGAGACCAAAACTGGTTACATATACGTACCATTTTCGATACTTTAAATAAACCATATACTCTGTAAACAACAATGACGAGAACAACGATACAAATATAAAAAGACAGAAGTCAATTAGTCAACCCTTTTTTTAATGTAATAAAAATAATACAAATTAAAGTTGTTTTATTCAAATTATTAGTTTACCAAATTAGATATCATTAAATTCGTTTCTTGATTAGCAATTATAAAATGATTAACCTTCAAAATAAAGATCCAGGTAGAGTGAACCAAATAAATTAAATTAATTGAGCATCTCGCAATCACATTACTTATCTACCTAACCCGACTATTACTCCATGTGTTTTTAAGCATATGTGTAATGTATTTAAATGGAGTATTTAATTCTTTTTTAATTTTCTGTTCAGTTCTATCTATAGAAGTATAGAGTACTCAAATTGAATCGGTGATCAATTTTTAAGTTTAGTCGTAAATTTAATTGGTTACTTTCAATTATGTAAACTAATAGTTTAAATCGCACTCAAAGTTTTTATTGATTATAGAAGTATTTATATAGACATTTAAGCGCGATGTATAACACTGAATGTATTATTAAAGATTTAAAGTTTAAAAATGAAAGTGCAAAACGTATTACGAAATTATGTTCACTTTCAATTAAATCAAAATTTTAAATAATATAAAAATTAATAGTTTTGTGAGAATATAAAAATCAAACTAAAATTCTTACATCAAACCAAGGAATTAATTAAAGTAATTTCCTTTTTTAAACAAAAACCACTCTCGTCATTTTCAAAGACACGATCAAGTCGTCATAGTTGACCAATAATGACCAGCTTTTTCTTTTTCATTTTTCGTGCTATCACATTATGATCAGTACTTACATTTATGATTTCTATATAACCGTACATATATTTTGTATCAATGACGATGATTGTTTTAAATTTAAATTTTAACAATCATATACTTAATATTAATATTGTATTAAAAACTATAATTGAACTATCGGAAGAGTTTTTATTGTAAATCATAAGTGAAAAATAATAATAATAATAATAAAATCGATTTATTGAATTATAAATTCGATATAAATACATAATTTTATGCATTTATTTAAAGTGTATACTTTCACGTGAATATGTGAGGACTTTGAGGGCCTCCAAAACGGTCTCAAACGAATATAAAGGAGCAAAGTGGTTTGTAGTAGTAAATCATGTAAGCAATATCGTATCCTTTTAAGTAAAATAATAAAAAGCACTAATTAACTAAAAACTTTTTCATTTTTAACCAAACTTGTAAAGAGAGCAAAGCAAAATGGCACTTAATTTATTCTCTAATGTTTTTGCCTTTTTGACGTTTAAATTAAGAAAATAAATGCAAATCAATTATTTTCTCATATTCGTGTTTGATTTTTGGAGAACACAAGTTTGTGACAAATAGTTTTGAGGCCAAAAAAACAGTCGGTGTTTTATTTAAACTCTGAAATTAAATATGACATAAACTGAAGCGAAAATATAAGATCATAGAAATAATAAGTCTCATATATATGTATAGTTGTTAATTCGCGACTCGACTCATAATTTGAAGTATGATTATTTCAAAACATCAATTGGAGAGCAAACAAATTGTTAAAAACTATAAGAAGTGAAATTACAAAGTCTAAATGTCATTGAACCTTCATGATGTTTATAAAACCTTGAATTTCGTTAACAAAATGTAAATATGACAATTTTGGTAAAAAAAAAAACACATAAATGATAAATATTTGTGAGAGTCACACCATAATAGTAAAGGTATTTTGTCCCACTTATTTGGCTAAAAACTCCATGATTACCATCTAAAATCAAATTTATCAGATTTAAATAATTATGTGCAAAATCCATAAAAATAATTAATGTTGAGTCAAACTGATAATAAATTCAACTTCTTATCAATACCTCGTTGTCCTACTTTTATACAGAAAAACATTCAATTATTCATAATGAATCAGAGACAATATAAATGAAAAAATAATGCATTCAATTTCAATTATTACTTCCTACTTATATAATAAAATAAGGCTTTGTGGGTTTATACACCATCAAATTAGGATATATACACCATTAAGTATTATGTAGACTAATCATTGTCTTTAATATGTGTGTTTTATCTCATTTAATGTTAACTACCTTTTTATTTTTATAACAACTAATAATTACATCATAATCAACTAATCATAATAATTAATATTTTTTCCCTTTTATTTATTCTACAATTAATCATATAAATATAAAAATAAACAAATAATATATTTTTTATTGATAAAGATATTTACAAAACTATTACATAATTATATTAACTAATAGGATATATGAGTAACAATACGCTATTTTAATCACACTACAGAGTACAACAAGTCATTTGAAACTAGACATTTTTTAATGTGCTAAGTAAAAAAAAAAGTTTATCTTTGTTTTCATTTATAATTTAGAAAACGTAAGAGGTGATGTTTGAAAAGAAAAAGAAATAAACATTAGAAATTAATTGTATCATATAATTCATTTCATATAACTCCTTAAAAGGATATTTAATAAGTATAGTTATAAAATAGCAAAATGAGTTTACGATTCATAACGGAAAGTTCTATGAAAATAAATCATACTTGAATACAACTTTTTTTATAGGTTTCATGGTTTTTTATATTTATTTACCAAACTCTATTTTTGATTGCTTTTTTGTTATTCTTGATAACTAAAACTTTAATAGTTTACAAATTATACTTTTTAGAAACCCGGATATTTTATATTGTACATAATTACTCACGTAGGTAGAACCTTGAATTTTAATAGAAATATTAATTGGCTAACTTAATAAGTAAGTTAATTTGGAAGAATTGACTATGCAAAAAATGGTAGAGGAATTAATAATTCACCTAATTTACTTTCTTTAAAAATAGAAAAAAAAAATATTAGTTAAAATTTATGATCTTCATGTTCGGTAAACACTAATTTTCATAAAAGAACACTCCATTATCCTAGAAAGAAATTAAATGTCTTATTCAAAAAATTACATTTTCTAAAGTAGTGTTTGACTTAATTATTACATTAGTGGTGTACATACATCATTAATGAGAGTAGTTAGTGGTGTAGGAACCACATAACCCTAAAATAATGTATGAAATAAAATATTTATAGTGTATATAGTTACTAGGCTCTAAATATGTGTATACATAGATAATATAAATAAATACATACATATTTTTTTATTTTAAATTAATATATAAATTTTTTTTATTTTTATATATCAAATCATATATATTTTAAATCACAATGAATATGTTTATTTAATTATATCAAATTTAGTAAATTAATTCTAAAAAATATAAAAGTATAAATTCTTTTAAAAAATCGGCTACATATCTTGCTTACAGACTATACATAAATAATAGATAGATTGTCACAAAATAATATAATGATTAAAATAAATATGGATATAATTTTTAAATATATAAATATGATATACTTATATAATTTTAATAATGTATGAAATAAATATGTTTACGGTGTATATGTTTGTACTTGTACGTTCCGCCTACATACATCACACTCAAACATATCTCTTTTTTAATAAATAATTTAAAATATAATTTAATAATACAATATTATTATATTCACACCCCTTTCTTTTTCTACATCTCTCTCTGTCTCCAAGATACTCTGCTTAGGGTTTCTACTATCACATACTCCCATTTCTCTTTGTTGTGTTTTTTTAAATTTAAACCTTTTTAGTTCATATCTCCAGATCTCAGAAAATCTACGTTCAATTATTCATGTAACATCAACTTTTTAAGAATTAAAGCTTTATGCTTCCAGATTGCTTAGGTTTGTTTCCAGTTCTTAATTTTAATGTTTTAGTTAGTTTGTTAATTAATTTGAATTATATGTTAGTTTCATCTGTCGCTGCTGTATGTTACTATATTGCAATATCTATAATAAGGTTCAGCAGATCTCTTGCTGTCAACCACCACTAGTTTTTTTTTCTTTTTAATCTTCTACAAAAATTAAATTGATTATGACATAAGGATTTTTTATTAGTTTTCTTGATTTGCTGCTATCAATTAAAAAGTTCACATCTTTTTGATTGATTATGACATAAGTTTTTTTAATTCTTGTAGTTAATTTGAGCAGTGGCAAAGATCAATAGATCCTATATATACACACATATAGTATTCGAAAAGTAGTGGTGGTTGGGTTTTTTTTTTTTTTTTGTTGGTAAATTCATAATGTTATGCAACTATCTTGCTTGTTCTCTCTGACTCTGTATTTAAAGCATTATCCATACATGGTTCTGAGTTGTACTTGCATTTTTTACATTTTTTATTATAATGATGTAAGGGATCCTCATGGAAGAGGCAGTGACAGGGCTGACTAAGTTTTAAATTTGTTACATTTGCAGGATTTGGCGCGTGTCAACAAGTGACGTAAATAATTTGATGATATTATCAAATCTGGGTACCAGTTGTAACCCATGAGAGAAGGATGAATTATGTATTTTGTTTTGTAATTTTGTAAATCCATGTATTTAAAGCGCTATCCGTACGAGAGGATTAGTAATCGCTTCTGAAGTGTTCCGGCTCTACGCGTGCTTACTAGATGGGTTCACATGGTACTTGTGAGATTGTCGAGTTAGAGGATGAGCCAAAATCAAGTGATTTTTCCAAGAAAAATTATCAAGATAGGATGAACGATAAAGGGAAAAAGCCTCTAGGGAGTAAATCGATAGAAGATGATATTAACAAACTGTTTGAGGCGATAAATGTTAGAACTTCATTCCATGGTTTGACCCTTTCTGATGAAACATGTGGCATCACACCAAGAAGAAATCCATCAAAGAAACCGATGAGGATGAGTACATCATCTTCATCTGGAATTGGAAACTCGGAGCACGTGTCGTTGAAGCAGGCGTTAAGGGGACTTTGCATTTCACAGGCATCAGAACTGGCTGCCATGAAACGGCTGTCAAAGCCTCCAGGGTCTCCTGCTCTCTCTGACTCAGGAAAATCACCAATCGTGTACAGATCCGTTAAAGCAAATGAAACTAGTACTTCAGCATCTGAAATTGAGGAGGTCAAAGTAGTCGTTGCTGAAGCAAGCACATCGAGTTTGTCAAGAATGACTTCTCAGTATTTGCAAGAGCCCAAGATGAAGTCGTATGATAGTAGTCCACAGTCTACGAAAAAAGCGGGGCCTGCAGTTCGGTTGAATCAAATTATACAAGAACCAGAAAGTGGGAATGATTCGTCAATGATTGAGAAAGGGGTCATTTCTGTGAGTTCGGGATCTTGTAGTATTGCTGCTGATGAGTTGTCAAAGTTAGTTATAATTGGTTTTGAAGATAAGCCAATTAAGGCAGTAAATAAACCAACGACGAAGTTAAGGCGAAAAGGGAAGCTGCAAAATGTGCTTTCAGCTAATTCAGTTAGCAGCAGTAAGTTAGGAAAGTCAACACGTGGTTCTCAAAGGGCAGTGGTCAAGACAGTAATCAGGAACAAATCCGCAGTGAAGAAGAAATCTAGGCTGGATTCACCTTCGGCTACCTTGGAGAATGATACTTTGGTATGCCAAAGATGTCATTGTGCTTTAAACGATGCACAAAAGGAACTGAACACACCTCCTTGTACAAGTACTGGTACTGAGGTCGATTTTCTCAAGAGAAACAATGGTTGTGGTACAAATGGGCCCATTGTATACAGTAACACGATCTCAAAAGGTGGAGATAAATCAGAGTTTACCCAAAGTTCGAATAGCAGCATTGGTGAATATAGTAGTAGCACTAGCCTTAGTGAAGATAGCAATATGAGCAGGTGTAGCATTGTTAATAGACCTCATATGTCAATGGACATGAGGTCGCAAGCAATTCAAAATGTGATGAAACGGAATGGGTTTTTGGGATTGAGACATTTCAGTCTCTTGAAGAAGCTGGGATGTGGTGACATTGGTACAGTGTATCTTGCTGAATTAGTTGGTACAAATTGTCTGTATGCCATAAAAGTGATGGATAATGAGTTCTTGGAGAGAAGGAAAAAGATGCCAAGAGCGCATACTGAAAGAGAGATTTTGAGAAGTCTTGATCATCCCTTTCTCCCAACTCTTTATGCTCATTTTGTATCGGAGAACTTATCTTGTCTAGTTATGGAGTATTGCCCAGGTGGTGATCTGCATGTACTTCGACAGAAGCAACCTGGAAGATATTATCACGAACAAGCAGCAAGGTAAGGCCGAACTCATGCTTTCATTAACTCCATTTTCGTCATTTCTTTATCCCTATTAAGTTTCCTCTCTAGGATATCTTCTACACTACAGGTGGTGATTTTGGCCCATTTGCTTATAAATGGGTAATAATAAGTTTTAGTGGGAAATGGTTCAAATGGGTTGAAAGTGAACCAAAGTGAATTTATTATGTTCATTAATGAATCTCTTAAATTATTTATTCAGGAAAAAGAAGAGATTACCATTCAAATTATATTTGTTCTTGTAGTTGTTTTCAACACGGCAATTATTTATTAAAAGTTCAAAATTTTGGACAAAATGTGCTTTGGCCGTCCTGAACCAAAAACTATCCATTTTATCCATTACCTGACATGCCCGTTTTCAATCCTCTAATGGACTTCCCTTCACAATACATGATGAGAAGTGCCTGAGATGTATATGCGTGAAGTACTCATTGGACAGTGCATCTTTGGGAAAGAGTCAAGACAATTCATGTGTATCAAATTTAACAGAAACCAGAGATTTGGGACGTTTAAAACTAACTTGATCAGAATTTGCAGTTATGAACCTAGTTGCTTACTTATTTTGTACATTTGAAAAATTGCTCCACTTCTCTACTAACTTAGACTGGATGCAATTTACAGATTCTATGTTGCTGAAGTCCTTCTTGCTTTGGAATACTTGCATATGCTTGGAATTATATACCGAGACCTAAAACCAGAAAACATTCTAGTACGGCAGGATGGTCACATAATGCTCACAGACTTTGATCTTTCTCTTCGTTGTTCTGTGAATCCCACTCTCCTGCAATCACCTTCATCAGGCACGATGGAGCCTCCAAGAATGTCAGGCCCGTGTGCTGGTTCCAACTGCATAGATCCATTCTGCATTAAACCCACATGTCAAGTCTCATGCTTCACCCCTAGAATACACAGAACCAGAAAAACAAAGCTTGACCCTGCAACACTACACAGATCATTACCACAGCTTGTAGCTGAGCCGACAGACGCCCGATCCAACTCATTTGTGGGGACCCACGAGTATCTTGCTCCTGAAATCATCAAAGGAGATGGTCATGGAAGTGCTGTTGATTGGTGGACATTTGGGATCTTTCTTTACGAGCTTTTGTATGGAAAGACACCCTTTAAAGGTTCAGGGAACGATGAGACGTTAGCCAATGTGGTTCTACAAAGCCTTAAATTTCCTGACACACCACTTGTTAGTTTCCAAGCACGAGATCTTATCAAAGGGTTGTTAGTAAAGCAGCCTGAAAACCGATTGGGGTCACAAAGAGGGGCGGCAGAGATTAAACAACACCCTTTCTTTGATGGTTTGAATTGGGCTCTGATACGTTGTGCTACTCCACCAGAAGTGCCTGAGGATTATGATATTGGAGCCGATAAATCTTCATCAATGGAGAAAGCGAAGAAATATTTGGACTACAACGGGTCTGCTGGAGGGCACTTGGAATTCGAACTTTTTTAGGTCGAAGGAATCATCTTCGTAGGCATTGTCGACTATTTGTCTTTGTTGTAGCTTCCACTATATAGTGTAAATGAGGTTGTGGAGGAAGGACAGTTTCGAAGTAGCGAGTAGTAGTGAAATATTTTCCAAAAGCAATGATATACACCAAATAATTGCTTCCTCACTTAAGTTCCACTACGGTCGCATTATTTGGACATGTAAATTTTTTACCTAGCTTGTTTATACAACCCTTCATACCTATCCATATGAACTTAAGTTCCACTGCTGTGGTTGGACACTCTTTTCCTGGGGGGTTTCAGTTTTAGCAATTTTGTACCTATCCACTTCCCTTGTTCTCTTTTCTTATTTGCTTGAAGACATTGTTTTCTTGTTTTTGATTTAAAAACTACAACCTTTTAACAGTGATTTTTTTTTTTTTTTGTCTTTTATTGAAAAAAAGGGGTGAATTTTATTTCATATATCTTTCAATAAACTTAAATTTCAAATATTTCAAAGACAATGATAAATAACAAAACTTACTTCAAATACAAACAAAAAAACATAGACAGTAGCACAAACAGATCATGCAAGAAGCATCCTTAATTAAAAATTGGAAGGTCATAAAGGAAGAAAAAACTACATTACCTTAATCTGTATCTGTATCGACCAGAATCTATTTGGAACCAATGAAGTTGTTACAAATACTTTTGCTTCAATGTGGCTTTACAATGATCAAAACTTTGTGACATTCATCTTAACAAGCTTATTGAGGATAATATTCTAGAAGTAAAGAATGCAACAAAATCGTTTAGTGTTTATCTCTCAAATTGTCATGATTATCATCATTTTATCTTTAAGTGATATCTAAGTACAAGTCAGTTTAAGTATCACTCATCATGCCCCTTGTCCAACCATTACAATAGCACATTGAACGTATTAAACATGACTAGAAGGCCAGTAGATAATATTAATAACCAGCAATCATCAGGGAATCATTTTAAAATATATATTAACATGTAACTCCATACTTCTGATGGATCTATGCTATGGACAAGAAGATGTCACGAACTCGAACTTGCTGAGGATGCTCTTCGGATGTGAGAAAAATTCTACCCTGAGTGAATGTGATAGGAAAGTCACAACGATATATGTTTGCAGATCAACTTCATGCATAGTAATTTTTAGTTATCAATTTTCAACATTATCTTTTACACACAAATAAGAACTGCAACATGTATGCATTTGAGAAGCATTTTAGTAAGTGTAATAACTCATCCACTTGAAGTGACACTAAACTTAAAGTTTATTATTCTCAGTGGAAGCAACCTTCTAACTTTAAAAAAGTGGCTAAAACAAAAAATACATACATTATCTGTTCACGAAAAAGAATACATTCATACTGATCAATTATAGTATGATTAGTGCCACCCATCATACTATAATCATACTAATTTAGTGGTCTAAATACTGTTCTTAGATGCAGTATGAGGGGAAATAGCTAAGGCTAAAATCTGCAAGACTGAAAACAAGGTGGTACTTACAGTCAGGAGTGCTCCTAGATGTTTGCTTTATTGAAGTGTGAGTGCAATTAGAGAATTACCAATTAAATGTAAAAATGTACCATGTTACCATCTATATGTAAGAATGTATCTCACAATTAGCCGATCCTTGAGTTTTTGGCTTTGTGTACCCAAGGGAGATTAGCTTTTCAACCAGCTTCTTTTCAGCATATGCCTAACATACCAATTAAGATGTATTGAGTTTGTTAAAGAACAGAGAAAAGGTTCTCAGCTCATAAAATGATCCAGATTTGAGTTCTGTAGTGTGATGGCAATTTATGTTTGAAATCATCTGCCATCGAGTGTGTGTGTGTGGAGAGAGAGAGAGAACCTCGACAATGGGGCTATCTTTTGGAATATTACATGCTAAAGTTAAAGGAAAACCAGTCTTCAGAACTTTGAGAAAGACTGCAAGTCAGCACATGTACGAGCAGAAACGTATTCAAATGTTTCTAAGAGTAAATGGAATACCTATTCTACGAGCAATGCCGGATCCTGTATTATCAGAGGTTCCACCAAGTAGAGCAGTAACACTGACTATATTATTCTGTAGCAACCATCCAAGACAGAGTAAGATATATTTTATGATTGCTGAAAAAAACTAGGAACACAATTTAGTGTGTATGCAACAACTCCATGAAAACATTTAATTATACAGATTTCTACTATATTTATATTTAGTTATGGTTATGAATGTATGTCTTTCACAAAGATGATGGTGTAAATATTAAAGCCCAACATGAACTACATAAGAAAAAAATATCACAAGTAAAACTTACAGGTCTTGTAGGTGCAGCAGCATATAAACTTCCAAATCTGGCAGTGTTACAACCAACCCATGCATATATCTACAACCAACATAACATTAGCAATTTAGCATTAACTGAAGTAACGGAAAAACAATCTATTATAAAAGTAACATGTCACCTCACAATCATTTTTCAAGTAACCCTAAAGTATAGTTATAAAATCAAACCAACCTCCCTCCATTGGACAACAGTCAAGAACGACAAAAATAAAAATAAACAAATAATAATAATAATAAATATATAAATAATTGTTGCCTCTATATCTGCATTCTTAACTCAACATCAACAATCAATCAAAAATATCCAAAACACACTTTACATTCCAATCAGTTGCTTTTGGGCTAATGTGGTAATGTTAATGATAGAAGACCGATTCGAGATGGTCAATCTCCCAAGAATACTAGAAAGAAACTAGACTACTTTTACTAACAATTTTCTTCTTGATTCTCTCAAACTTGAAGTACAATATTTATAAAGAAAACAATTAGCATGATAGAAACAGCGATTCCAGTTACTTCTAATAATTAAACTTGAGGAATACTAAATAAAATAGACGACGTGAGCTACATGCATGCAACAAACTAGATATTAGATAGGAATGTGTCTTCATGTAAGTGAGCATGGGAGGTGACCCGGTCAACATATCGATTCACGTATCAGTTAACCTGACTGAAATAAAACTTGAATTTTTCAAAGGCCTTGGATAATTTTCCCAAGATAAATTATATAAGGAAAGCCATTCGGTTAGTCTTGTAAACTTATAATTGTATTTAAGATCATAACATACACTAGTACTACCTTCCATATGCAAAATACACAATTAATTAATATATAAACTATTAAATATAGATAATCAAATGATATTCATAAACTTCAATAATATACAATAGAACTAATAAAATCACACAATAGCAAATAATAAATTCTTACGGGAACAAATGGAAAATTGGTGATAATAAAGAAAATGACAACCTGTTTGTGGAAACGTATGATTTGAAAATGGATGGAGATGTCGTTGAAAGAATCAGAGAAACACGTCATCTTAGCTGCTGCTTCGTCTTCTTTAGAATCTTGAATCCCCAAATTCTGAATTGAATCAACAATAACACCGCTACCCATTCTTGAGGCAAGTTTTGAATAGCTTAGCTACCTAGGGTTTAAGTTTCACATGAAAATAAATATATCCATATTCCAAAATTACACATGATATTGAGACTTGATCAAAAAGCTGCTATAAGAGGCGAATCATAGTCGTGCAGAAAAATAAAAATAAATAAAGAAAAAAATAGTAATATTTACCTGCTTTGAGGGCAACGTCAAGAGTCGGGAGAGGGTGGACGGAGCAGTAGACGAGAGTGTTGATGAGTCAAAATTAAAATTTTACATGAGCGCAATATAAATACGGCGTACATCGTTGTTTTTCACTTTTTTTTTTGTCTTTTTCTTTTTTGCGTAAAATAAAAAATAAATTGAATAGATCAAACGATCTTCTTGATGGTTGTAAAACCAAAGAGCACTTCCTGTAACAACTTGGATAGTTAAAGAACTTGCTATCGTATTCATGATACGTCACCACCAGGACTTATTAAGAAGTGAACTTGTTATGATAATAGTAAAAACTTACCAATAAGGACATAAATTTACCTATGAATGTCATCCGTCCTTTTGTAGAGAACGGAGTGAAAACTCGATATTACCTATGAATGTCATCCGTCCTTTTGTGGAAAATGTGTCGATTGTGAGATCCTCCATACAGGAGGCAATGGCCTTACAACATTTAGTGAAATGAAACACTAACAATATTGATTAAAAAATATTGACAGTGCTTATGACTGTCATCCGTCCTTTTTTGTCATCCCGGATGTCTTTCTTTCTTCCTTTCTAAATTTCTTGGCATCCTATATTTCTTCCTTTAATGCCATCCTGCTTGCATTCCTTTCTTGATAACTTGACATCCTGCTTTTCTTCCTTGTCATCACATCTTCCTTCATTTTTGGTCATCCTGCCATACCATCCTATCGGCCTTTATTGTCATCATGTTTGCCTTCCTTCCTTCTTTGTCATCCTGTCATCCTTCCTTGCCATCTTATCTTCATTGTCATCATGCATTTTTTTCTTACTTCATTCCTTCGTTGTTATAATACTTTTCTTTCTTCATTAGTTTCCTTGAGTTTTTTCCTTCCCTATTATCTTCCTTCCTTTCTATGTCTCTCTTTCCTTCCTTCTATTCATTGTCGATGTAACTTTTTATTACTCTACGAAATTGGTAAGGGTCAAGTAAGATACATAACTTGATTTACCTTTTATATTTGATTTCTCTTTCCTTACCTTTGATAATTGTTGATTCTATCATTATCCCTCACGCATTCATTAACTATTTTCTTAAAGGGAAGATATTATATGAAAGAGCCAAAATAGACAAGGGGTATAAAGGGCTCAAGAAACCAAACGCACAATGTTTATGAACACCAGGAGGGAAAATTCTATAATTCAAGGTCTGTTCTATTTAATTATAATATTATAGTTTGTTTTAGTTATTTAATTATACATTTTTAATATAAATAGTAGTCAGGTAGCTAGGTAACGTCCGGGTATAAAGCTAGTCATAATGTATAATCGGAGTAATTTGTAAACATGTTTTAATAAATGATAATCAATTATAATTAAACATAATTATGGTACATAAACTGTTTACTTTATAAGAAGACTATGTGGTTTCAAGGGTTTAAACTTTAAAGCTTAACCCTTTTGCTTTGTTGATATGCTGTGTGCCAAGAACTATACAATGATGACTCTGGTGATTGAAGCGAGAAGGGGTAGATATTTACATGACTCGTTCCATATCAGGCCCATGTCTGTCATAAACACAAGTTGGGCTTCAAATTCTTTTAACAAGTCCATGTACGATTTTTTATGAACATACTTATGGGTGTTTGAGTTGGCTTATTTTTAAATTTATTATTTGCATATTATCTATATATTAAAGGAGAATAATAGGTTGTTTCAGAATTTATCACATAGGTAAAATAACATATGGCGGTCTCTCATAATTTAAAAATAAATAATTAAAATTATTTAAAATTAAAAGATAGACTAAAAAAATAAATTTAGATGGAGTTAGATAGTATTTGAATATAATAATTAATTATAAAATATATGAATCCTACTCAAACACTAACTGAAAAATAATATTAAACTATTAAACCTATAAAGATAGGTTGCCCAAAATTTGCCACATAGGCAAAATAATACGTGGCGGCCTCTCATAATTTTAAAATAAATAATTATTTAAATTTAAAAGATAGACTAAAAATAAATTTAGATAGAGTTAGATAGTATTTGAATATAATAATTAATTAAAATATCTATGAGTCCTACTCAAACATTAACTGAAAAATAATATTAAACTATTAAACCTATAAAATTTTGTGAATATAAAAATTGTTTAACTTAAATTGTCGTGCATCACACGGTTTAAATCTAGTTTATAAATAAATAAGTTTAGAAACGAAATTTTGTATCGGATTATAAATAAGTAAATAACCATCACAAAGTTAACTTATCCAAACACTAAAAGATGAACTTATAATATTACGAAGGGTATATTTGACAACAGGTAATTGAAGTTGTAACTATAACCGGTGGTTGAAGTTGAAAAATAGTAAATGGAGTTGAAGCTTGTTATAAGGGAGCGTGTTCTTTTCATAAGTTTCACTTATTTTTTTATGTTTCAAAGAGAATTATTTATTTATAGAAGTCAAAGTTGAACCCGAAACCTATAAGAACTGTAAATTTAACCTATATCACATTTTATTGCTCCAACTAAGTTAGACACGTGCATGTTATTTGTTGGTGATTTTAGGGTCACCTAACCGTTTTAATATAATGAAAATAATAGGTGTATCATGGGGTTTGGTTTTAGTTCTCGTGTAAGTTTGGAGGTGCGGGGTGCACACTTGTACTGGGCGTCAAGGGGACATCGCCCCCTTGCGGGGTCCAAGGGGTAGCGCCCATGGCGAGGGTCCGTATGTAAAAATATATTTTTAACCGCCACTAATCGTCATGTTAATCCGGGTTTCGAACTTGGAAAAACACACAGTCATTAGATACATATTTTTGGAAAGAAAACGCTCTCAAACATCTAAACTCAGAACCCAAGTTTGTGCCAAGATCTTGTTTGATCTTCACGTCTTATCCTCATAATTTGAATTTCGTGTAACCCAGGCACTAACGGTCGAAATATCAAATTCGAAAAGTGAACATACACGATTCGTGAGGCAATCCGTAATTCAAAACTAGTATCTTTGTATTTACAGTTTCTAACATTATTATTGGATGTCGACCGGAAGAGTACGCTAAAGATATAAAACTATTATAAATTTTAGGTTATACAAGCTATTTGCTAGTTTGAAAAATAAGTTAAATGAAAGAATCAAAAGTTAAAGAATAAAACAAAATGAAAAATTATTCAAGGGAACAAAAAAGAGGGAGAATCCAAAGGGTGGGCCATTTCTTCCGTGCAAGTCTCATCCAAGCAGTTTTCTCATGCAGTTTGAACCTGTTCATACAAATTATGCACTCCAGTCAGTGTTCAAAATGGGTTATTGCACAAACCAAAATAATAACACAAATTAAATGGCATAGACTACAAAATCATGCATTTGCGACAAGAAAAAAATAGTCATGAAGTCAGTCTCACAAACTCATAAATTAAGCATATATATATGGGCGACTTTTTTTTAATATCTAATGATTTACTTCTAAGGACTTGTTGATATCTTTGCCTAAACTCTAATTATCAAACCCTTTAATTAACCGTTTTATTTTTTATTTATACGTGCTAAGTATAACATAAATTCAGTAGTGCCAAGTATAACATAAATTCAGTACTATTGAATTAAAATAGATACATATATACATATACAAGCACATGTATGGATGGGTGTGTGAGTGTTCGATGTAGGTTAATAGAAACAAGTATCAAAGAGATATCAATGATATTCGGGCTTAATAAGTGGGTGAGATTTTTCATGTTCAAGTTATTAAGAGTGGATATAATTTATTTATTTTGGCTAAAACGATAGCTGTCGAATCAGGGAATTCAATTCCGACCCTTTCACCCGCTTCCTCAAAATGTTTACTTAAAAAAGTCAAATTCTGAAATTTCTTGTAAAAATATTATGACGCCTCATTAATAGGTCACTTTAATGATGTTTATATTATAACTTAATAAGTAGTTGGCCTAATTGTTAGAATGTAATGTCACATTCTAATAATAATAATGTTTAAAGCGTGAAACCTTCGAACACTATATTCTAAATATGACGTGATGATGTGAGATTACACCAACACTTAGGTTTGCGTATCATTTATCATGAAGCCCATATCGTTAGTGGTGATTACATTTACAATCAATGTAATATTACGAGATTACAAAAAAGTCACTTTGTTCAATGATATTGTCACTAAAGCGTTTATGCGGTGTAATAATAGACATAATGGTAGTTTGAACGGGGTAAGTTGGCTTCAATGTCCGCCATTTTGTAATTATCGTTTTTTTAGGGTTTTAGCTTCTTGCTAGACGTTTGAATAGAATTCTGCCATTTAAAAAAAATATATGACAAAATTAGATGAATTCAAGATTCGCTTAGGACGTGTCTTAGAAAATTCTTCAAATGCTAAATGTTAGAATTGTACGTTGACATCGATCATCACATCACTTATGAATAGTAGCAGTACCGAGCAAAAATTAAATCTCGATTCGACAATTTTCCTGGTTAGTAAATATGTATATTTAGAAGTAATTGTGTCCAATCGTTGTGCCAATTATTTTTCAGTATACCCCACATAATGTTGTTTTGGCCAACGGTTGGTTGCCAATTATTTGTACCGTGTCTGACATTTATTTTTATCACAAATCACTACTATTTTTTACGATAGATTGATTAAAATATGGAGTAAAACAAACCGGTAAACACGCAAACGTCTTATCCATTTTCAGTCAGTTCAGATGGATCGAATAGGAAAAAGATATTGAATTAATTATTTCAAATATAGGTCATGTAATGTGCTCGGCATCAAACCCTCGATATATTATTGAAGGGAGAAGATAAAATATCTAAAATCATGTATGCGTATAATATCTACGTATATCTAGCTAACTGAGATTCCAAAATCTAATTGGCTTAACTTTGCTCGGAGGCGTCTCAGAGGCGGATTCACGAGGGGCAAGAGGAACAGCTTTCCATCAAGAAATTTAAATCACGTAAAAACTACAATTTTATAACTTTTACTTCATAAAAAATGAGAAAATAATAACATAATTCTTTTGCCCCTCAATTAATATATTTCTGACTCTGACCTAATTAATTATAATTTATCATATCCACTCAAGTCCGTTCCAAATATAAACTCTTTTGACATGTTGAAGTGGAACTACTCATTTGTTTATACGTATTCAAACTTGTTCACTTCTTAATGAAGATTACTTACAAGAAAGTTATCGATGACTATATCATAAAGCAAATCTATCAACATGGTCAAACTTTTAAACTCTTATCTCGTATAACTGAACTTAACACTATATATCTTTATCTCACTCACTACGTAAATAAAACTCTACACAGACGCAAATTACACACTTTTGAGAAGAGTAATGATAAATTCACCATCACTTTAATTTGATAAATCCATCAAAAATATTGATTGTTTGTGTGTACATTACTACTTGATAATGCACAATTATAATTGATTTATTAAAATTGATGATGCAAATATCAATACCTTTTGAAAAACACACAAAGAGTCTCATCCTTTTATCACTATTCGATATAATATTTATCATCATCACTATGATTAGCTTTCACCACCATAACTCACCGCATAGCATCAATACGATGCTAGTAGTAATTAGTTAGTTAAATTTCTTTTCTTTTTATAAAAGAAAAAAAAAAGTATATGCAAGCGTAAAATAATTATAAGATGTGTATTTGTATATTTTCAAAGGAAAACTAAGAGGATAGGTCATATTTATGTGATTTATTTTGTCTAGCTATCCAATTACTCACTCCACTTATTTTACCTTGCTTAACTTTGAGTTTTACAACTTAGAAAATGATGGTGGTTAAAATAAATATGCGGTTAAACTTCTTTCTTTCTTATAAATATCTAATAGAAGTTGTAAGTTTCGTCTCAATTAGATCGAATGAATATGTAACCTGAGAGAAGCAACAACTCAGGCTATGTAATATACATCTTTTTTAAATTGTAAAACCACCCACTATTATGATATAAATAACTGAATTGTTAGTTTAACATCATGCCACCAGAGTTCACAGAAGAGCTGACCAAGAACATGACATTGCATGAGATGATTGAATAACTGAACTTTTATGAGTTCACCACTTAATTAGTTTTTTAAAGTTAATTGTTTTGTTATGCGTTTAAATTTAAATTTTACTATTGTATGCTTCTAACTTAACATTTTTTTACTATATGAGGTAAACTTTTAAAATCTTTCTATATGCTGACTTGTCTTTTTTTATCTTGACAAACAAGAAAACTTTCATTTTTTGAAATGGTCAAAAAAGAAAATATTACATACAATAGAGAGGTTTTGAGAGTCTACCTCATATAATATAAGACTTCAAAGTTATGAGCATACGATAGTAAACAGTTAAAGTAAACATATAACAGACATTTAATCCTTTGTTAAGTAACGCATAATGCATTGATGTTTTATAATGCACATCTAAAAATAAAAATATATTCATTCACTAAAAGAAAAGAAAACATTAAATTTAAAAAAATAACATTATATTAATTAAAAATAAAATGTTTTAAACTACTAAAGTTAAAGACAGGTAAACTAATTAACTTAAGCTACTACAATTAAACAACTAACAAGCGTTTGCGCGCGTGTTGATTATGAGGCATATACGTTACATAACTGCGTTTCACTTGCTCCTTCAAGTTATGGAGCGGTCGGATTAACGCCTTGCTAATTAATGTGCCTTTCACCTTGATAATAAATTTTGTTGTTCACAAGAAAATTTCACACAAATATGTTTGGAAGCAAATAAACAAATCAATTAGTCAAGTATTATATATTGTACGGGGTAACATTTTAGTTTTAGCATAATGTAAGATTATAATCTTTAAAGCTATTAAAGTCTTCAAGTGCCTTTACTGAGATGGTGATGAAATGGTCACTTGACCTAGAACTCTTCGACCCGACACCTAGAAATTAAATAACATGTTTGGTTGGAAATGGATTTTGACTTCATATCCGATTTGCATATTCGGCCATATAGTTCACAGCTACTAAATTTTGAGTTTTGGAGTAAGTTTACTACCAAACATGCATCCATGCTGATTAATAGTTGAATTAATTAATCAATTGGGCTAGCTCAGTTGGCTATTAAGGTTTCCTTACGAGGTCTTGAGAATGAGATGTTTGGCTAGGGGGGTCTCAAGTTCGAGTTTCACCCGGGACTTTTACCCCTTCAAGTGATAAAAAAAGAGGAATAAGAGGGTCTCAGAATTAACATATTGCCCAATTAAATGTCACTACTAGACTTGAACTATTAATATCTAACAAGCCGTTAAAAAAGAATAGTTGAATCAATTAAAGAAGTTACTGATGTGTGCCCTATGGCACAAGATTTAAATGATCTAACCTTTTCATAGTTTTTGTTTTGACTCTACGTGTGCATGGTGATTTATCATTAAGATGGTTTCATCCTACCTATAACGTCATATATTATAGGGGTGCACACAGTCGCCATTCCCATTAACTAAATCATGTAACTTTTGTCCATTTTCTGAATTTAGTGACGGTTAAAAGTTAAAACGGCTAAAAGTCTAACAGCTTTAAAATGTATTCAATTAAAAATTTAGTGCGAAGCACTAACCTTTCAAAAACCAAGTTCTTTTACTTCGAACCAATTTTGACTATGGTGCTAGTTTGATCCACCCGTTTTTGCAGTACCTATTCATTATTCAATCTTAATAATATTTATACAAGCTTATAAGATTTTTACCGATTAAATAAGAACACGCACACATGGTAAGAAGTACTCCAAATCAATTGAACAGCTATATATATATATATAGTAAAAATAAATAGTTTAAATAGAAAAAAAGATGTATATATTGATTGCGCCACTTGCATATAAGTCTTTATTGAACAGCTACATGTTTAAACTCCTAAACAGTTTCTCTCTTTCATGCATACAATAATAATATCATTTCAATTCTTTTCCCACTCTTCGTGCTCAATCATAGTAGTTATCAGCCACACCAATGGTTGGGATGAATGGTGGTTCTTGGAATGCGTGTGAGATGTTGAGCATTCATGGTAGGGATGGCGGTCAGGATGATAGAGAAGCCTGCCATGATGATTATACTGAACCTCAATTACATGATACGAAGTTAACCAACGGTCTACTTGAAACTGTCGATGATGATCATGTTAAGTTCTTAATGAGATTAAGAGAAAGAATTGATAGGTAAAACCTCTTGCTTTTTCTCTTCTTTGTTTCCTATAATTGCAACTAAAACTACAAAACACTAGATTGTTTAATTAGTTGTACATGCAAAAGTGTGTCATTAAACGAAAAATAGAAGTAAAAATCCAGTAACAAAAGTATCCATGTATATATTATACCTGAATAAGGATCTTTTCAATTTGAATATCAACATGACATGTCATAATTTCTCACACCATGTAATAAATCAAAAATTCATTTTAACTTAAATTGTGGGGCCTAATAAATTTTATTTGTGAGGAAATATTACATCTCATATTGTATCCGACTCCGTTTACCTACGTATTAGAAATGTGTTAAAAAATGTCTTCAGTGAAAAGCTATAATATATAATAACACAAAAGTTTTTAAGAACATATTGGATTAATATACTTGTATCGTTTTGCGACACAATTCACTTATAAATTATAACTCGTTAGTAAGAGTCAAAACTATAAGTTCTCATCGATTAGGATATATATGTGTTGCTAGCATTACGTAACGATACATGCTATTAGATATTAAATTTAATGCGGATTTGGCCCCGAATTTATATGTTTAAAAAGTAAGATCGTATTCATATTGCTGTCATTACCGAAACAATGTTACAAAACTCGGGCATAGGATCACATGAATAAGGTGTCTCATGATACCTCGCTTTTCTCACTAATGAAGTTGATTTTCGTGATTCAAATTTATTTTTTGAAACAAAGAGAATCTATACTAATATATAAAGTATTTATTTGTTTTTTATCTTTTATTTTTTAATATTAAGTAAAGTAGATTTTTATCATTAAATCTATATTACTTTTAATCTCATTCGTTCATTTCACTTTAACTTACATATATAATGACACACCTAACAAATAAACAAACAGTTTTGACCAAAAATTTCACACAATAACTTTATTTGTCTCCCTCAAATAGATGACATCTGAACATAAAAACATCTAATTAACACCATATAAAACACACAAATAGGACACTAATAAATATGATGTCGAACCAAATCATTCGGTGTCGCTGCTTTGCGCAGATACAAGACTAGTAAAACTTAAGTGGGATAGATTTCTTTTATGAAATTAACAACTTCGTTTCCTTTTATGAACATAAGCTTTATAGATTTCTTCTGTGACTAAATTTATAACTTTATAATAAAGAGATCGAATTAAAGAGTCTTGGAAAGATACGTGTTAAGTTGTAGATTATGTTTACATTGCAATCCATGAAAATGGACCATTTCTCGCGATATATATGATTTGAAATTGTTAAAAACCAAGTGGTATTAATACGTTAGAATGTACTTAATTTTAGTCTGACTTCCATAATGTGCATCGAATTTTCAATTTTGGTCTATTGTGTGTATCTGATGACTTATCCATCCGGTAATCGGTATTTTTGACAACTCGGCCATTGTATAAGTCATCACGTCACCTGATATTTTATTGATATGTCATTAAAAACGGACGCCACATCATCGGTTACAAGTAATAACATGTCAAATACACACAACATACTAAAATTGAACACAAACAATCATACTAAAATGTAGTTGTCTACACGCTATAAAAATCAGATTAAAGTTAAGTGCATTCCTACGAACTAGTCTCAAACTAAATCTACTTGATCCATTGCTATTCATCTATCCGATCATCTAGTGTTGGCATGAAGACACCAAAGATTGAAATAAGATATGAGAACTTATCAGTTGAAGGAGATGTTTATGTTGGTGATAGAGCTCTTCCTTCTCTTTATAATGCCACCTTCAACTCAATTGAGGTATTATACTTACCCATTTTAAATTATTTTATATTTTAATTTCACCTTTTTAATATTCAAAACAATTTTGTAGAACACACTGCAGTTGATTGGGCTGACTCCTTTAAAGAAGAGAAAATTAAAAATCCTTCAATCCATTAGTGGGATTATCAAGCCATCAAGGTATCTTAGTTTAATTTTTATATAAGTTGATTTATTTTTCCATTAAAAATTTATATAATAATAATTATTATATATAAACAGGATGACACTACTTCTAGGTCCACCAGGTGCAGGCAAAACTACATTGTTGCTAGCCCTTGCTGGGAAACTTGATCATGATCTCAAAGTAAAATATACTTCTTTCGATATCTTTTACGACCTCTTTTTTTTTTTAAGAGAAAGTCACTTTCTACTTGTTGTTTGTTAACTGTTGGATGTAAAAGCAGGTATCTGGAAATGTGACATATAGTGGCCACCAATTGTCCGAATTCATTCCTCAAAGAACTTGTGCTTATATAAGTCCAGAAAATCTTCATAACGCGGAGATGACGGTGAGGGAGATTCTTGATTTTTCAGGACAGTGTTTAGGTGTTGGCCCGAGATACAAACTACTTGCAGAAATCTTGAAAATGGAGAAAGAAGCAGGAACCGATCCTGATATCAATTTATTCACGAATGGCACAACACAAACAAATTTGATCACCGATTATGTTCTCAAGGTTTGTTCGTGATTTCTATCAATTCTTAATCAACTGCATGCTTTAGAATAAAAGTTTTTGGTATTAATTAATTCTGTTTGACGCTTTCATTTGGGAAAATTGCAGTAAATTTATCTTAAAATTCAGGTTGAGATCTCAAATTTGTGATCTAGTCCCATAACTCCGTATCTTAACTTAAATCCCTAGTGAAAAGCATTAATAGCTTTTAACTTATTATTTTCATTTAAGGTTACGCTAGCGAAACCCAAGGCCTTTTAATAAGACAAAAATAAGTGTATTAATTCAAAATTGCATTTAATAAATTTACATTATATTTTTAATACATCCGAACTTTCCTTTATGTATAGTTAAAATTTTAGATCAGTAAGAAAACTTTAAGGGCCTGTTTGGCGTGAAGCTTTTCGGAGCTTTAGCTTTTAATTTTTGAATAAAAAGCTCCTATGAAAATAAAAGCTCTGTTTGTCATGTACAAGCTGTAGCTTTAGAATCCAACGAAAAGCTCAAATTTTCAAAGCTACTAGAAGTAGCTTTCGCGAAAAGCTCCAAATGTAAAGCTACAGCTATAGCCTGTAGCCTACAACTACAACCTATAGCCTACAGCTACAGCCTATAGCCTACAGCTACAACCTACAGCTTACAGCTACAACCTACAGCTTACAGCTACTTCACCAAACATACCCTAAGTATAGTTATGACATCTGATTTAAGGGTTTTCATTGACAATTTTTCTTTTGTTTCAAGGCATTGTAAGGCTTAAGTGTAAAAAATATAATTATTAATGTTATGACGTTAATAATATATTAATAATAATCAATAAAGTGCTGTTCAAAAAAAGTAAAATAATGATATACAATAAAGTGTGTGTAATGAATTATAATTTATTGTTATTGTATGTATTTTGGTGACCGTGACAATTTGTAATGACGTCACGTGTCAACTCATAAGTTGACACGCAAGTAAAAATATCATAAATTACATACAATAACAATGAATAACAAGTTTGTTACACACGATGAAAATTTCAAATAATTTAAAACACACTATGAATATGAAAACATAAATAATTACATTCCTCTACGCTTAACTCTAACTCTAAGTGACGTTTGGTTGGAGAATTTCATAAGATTTGTAATTGATATCCCATGAAATGTTATGTTTAGTTGGAGGTTTTTAAATGGGAAAGGATTTAAAAATCCTATGAATATGGGATTTATAAATGCTTCCACAGACTGAAGGAATTGAGATCCTCCGACACGGAGCTTTCATTGTTAAGTTTGGACAAATATACCCCTGTTGTATTATTCCCTTTCATTACTCAAACTCTATCGCTCAAATAAAGTAGGGTGCTCCGGTATCAAATCAGCGGTCCCTGATCTTCCATGCTCGATTTTCTACAGTCTTCCATCCTCCGCTCTCAATTTTCTTTGTTTTCATCTAGACTCACAAAAAGGGGAATTCTTGACTCTAGGGTTTGTACGATGATTTAAAAGAAAAAGACAGAGAATCGCATCGTTATTTTGGTATCTTTATTTGATTGTTTAACGCTAAAGTTATTCAAATATCTAAACTGTATGTGATTGTAATTGAAATTTTATCATTATTTCAAAATATTATCATAGAGTTCATGAAAAAATTAATTTAATTTTATTTAACTACTTATTAATTAGTAAAAGATTTGTACAGTTTGTATGTATTTGATAATGATGAGGGTCAAGGTAGAGGGACATTGGATTGAATCCGCTAAAAAGAGGATCTAAGTAATTTGAGCTTCATATATTTGCTTTTGATTTTGGTTCAACTGGGTGTATATTTTATTCTAAAACAATTACCAATTGGGTGTGTGTTGCTCTCAATAGAGGTTGTAGTTAAAATTTGAGTCATGTTTGTTCTACGATGCTGAATGTTCCTCCGGTTATGTGACTTTATGAAACAAACAGCGATAGGTTTCTCATTTATAATACTTTAAAAAGTTTTAGATTTAACATTATATCCCAATTTCTGTCAACCAAACAGATGGGAGTATTTGAAATCCAAGGAATTCAATTCACCTACGATTTGAAATCCCGTGGGATTTAAAATTTTAGGATTTCAAAATCATTAATCAAATGTTATTTTATCAGAGCATATAGAGTGGTCGGCGTTCCATCTTCGTTTTCCGTAAGAAACAATGTCAGACGACGTTCCGTCACTTCGAAATAGCGTTTCGCCCAAGACATTGTTTGCCCATTATTATTATTAATTTTTTTCAACAGATTTATTACCATTAGAATAAATAAAAAAAACCAATGGCTATTTGACCGGGGTTTTATCTTGTCTCGACAATTGGTCCATCGGCATAAACAAAATTCTTAGCTTAGCTTCAATGTCCTTTGTCTGATGGTAGCTTTGCATTTCGGAACGGATTCCTTGAAAGATATTAGTGATCGACTCGTTAAACGAAGCGCGAGAGGAAGCGGCGGAACCGGAAGACGTCTTTTAAGATTTTGTTTTCCTTGCTTTTACCCGTGGACGTTCGAACTGATGATCACCTAATAGTGCAACATTCGTGTTTTATTCGTTAGCCTCCGGTTCGTCGTCCAAATCCAGTTCGTCCAAGTGCACCGTCTCACAACGTTTTGGAACGTTCCGCCTTCCGACGACAAACGGTATCTAGAGTTAACCACTTTTGGTTGTCCTTCAAAAAGTTTCATGCTTGAAAACTAGTGAAAGTTTTTAGGCATTCCAACTTATATTGAGCCTCCAGCCCAAACAGAAAGTCAGTAACATCTTCCCTGTTTCTTTGTTGTCCTTGAAGGCAATGTCTCCCCACTTTTGGCACGCGACATTGAGTTTTGACCATTTTAAAGAAAATAGGTCTTTAATTCGAGGAAATGGAGGGTTGTGGCTATGGTAATCTTCCATGACAATATACCAAAAAGAGTCGTTGTTTTGCGCATTTCCTCGGTTAGAATCTTCAGAAACGGCAATTCAACTTTAGATAAATGGAGTTCATCCTCCGATTCCTAAAGGTTGCGGTTGATATAAACCTTTTTTGGTTTAGGTTCTGATGGTCCAACCTCTGGTTGTTTTCTTTTCTTTTTTAACATATTTCTACAAGAGGTTGGTGCCGGTACCTCGTATTCGATAGATTGTATGTCGGGTTGTTGGGTATTTTGTGATATTTGCCACATTAGGAAAGCGTTATATTGTTTGAGTGATAAGTTAGGCGTTTGATAGTGTGGCGTTTGATGGTCTTGTGTTTGGGGGAGTTAGGTTTGAGGCATACAATGTACCAAAACTGAGCATGTCGGTTGACGGGTTTGAAAATGATGATTGTTTTGTAAACGGGTTCTATTGGAGTGTAGGTTGTACAGGTTGTTTGATATTGTGAATTATAGAGTTTTTGAGTTTTTGAAGTGTGTTTGAAGATGAGAATGATTTTTTTGATTTGTTTAAAATTGTGGTTGAAGTGTGATATTTACAGATTGGAAATAAAGTTTTTAAAAAAGAAAGAAAAAAAAAGAGTTACATAACCGTTGGAATATTTTTAATTTTTTCTTTTAAACAGTCCAAAAGGCGTTGAAAAAAATACACGAAACAACGTCGCGTCCCGAAAGCTTTTCAGCAACGTCGTCCGGAACGCTGCCTAGGAGTGGCAGAACGCTATTCAGAGGCGTTCTCGTCCGAAAAATTGTGTAAAAAAAGTGCCCACTCGGTATGCTTTTATAGGAATGACAATGTGGTGCCCTAAACCGTGAACCCATTACCAAATCATTCCCCAACCCCCTCCCTAATCCCCATCAGCGATCTTATCAAGGATCCCCATTGGGGCCAAAAGTTTCCCCAAACCCGACCTAATCCTTATTTATTGTCGGTAATATTCAAAATCCGATATAAATTTCTAATATTGTTAATGTTTTAATTTTACCAACCTCTTAATAAATACGATGATAACGTAATTATATATAGAAATATAGATAATTATTTTTCTACTATATTAAACTGACACAAATAATAAAATAATGTATAGATAAACTTACTTAAAAGGTAAAAATGATTAATTATATATTAAATACAACATATACACTAATATCAAATATAAAAATAATATTAAAACATATTATATATATACATATATATCGAGCGGGACGAGGATGATAGTCCCCGTGCCCGGCCCCATATCCAATAAAAATTCCTATTTATGCTCCAAAGTCCTCCCCAAACCGAATAAGGCAACCAAAACTCAACCCAAAAGTTGCGGGATTCATGGAAACCCGTTGGATTTAGAGCTTTTTTCCATCATAACTTATTATAACTCAAATATGTTTTATTGTGACTTTTTTATTAAAAGATTTTACAAAAATAGAAATACCATAGCTACAAAAAATTTCGAAAAAATATAAACAAAATAGCATGACATGATTGGTGAACCAATCAAATTACAATTATTTTTTTTTCTTTCATACTCATCTCTTCTCATGTAATTGGTCCAAGTCATTTTGTATATATTTTTTGGTAAAATTTTTGTATGTATAGCATAATCTCTTACAGAAAAATCTTTGTGTCCCATGAAGAAAAATTCTTAGGGCACATTTGATTCATAGATTGTGATGGAATTTGAATCAGATTCCATTCCATCAGTCTGTTTGGTTGGTAAAATAGGAAGAAATAGAATTCAAATTCATTCCAATTTATTTGTTTTGTTGACACAAATAATAGAATTTGATTCTACCAATTTCCATGAAATAAGAGAATTCAATCATTTAGGAAGATTGATGTTATCTCATTCCATCAACTAAGGAATCAGTTCAATTACGTTTTATGATTCAAAGTATTATACTATAGGGTTAAGTGTATGTAAATGCAATTAATTAAGGTCTAACATTCCTAGTGTATACCCAACTACTCAAGTGTACATTGTGTGTAAAAAACTGGTTACTTAATGTCGTTATTTTATTTTGATGACGTGTCAATTTGTAAGAATGCCACGTGACACCTTATATAAATGACACGCGACAAAAATTTCATAAATAACATTACAATAGCAACAAATAATAAATTTCTTACGTACAATATACTCTGAATAGTTGGGTACACACTTCAAATGTCAGATCTTAGGTAATTGCATTTTGACACAGTTAACCTATACTATACTACATTATATAAATCCACTATTATATTATGTTGATATTTATTTTTTATGATTATTTATAAATTTATATCTATCTATATCTATTTTTATATTATGTATTATATGATAATTATATTATATTATTATTTATTAAATTTAAAAGGGTTAATAGACAGATTGAGTATCAAATTTTGCGTGAATGTTCAATTTCATGAACTAATTTTTTTTTTGTAACAATTAGATGAACGTACTATTGAAACCGGTCAAAATTATTAGACCTCCGGTTACTCCGGTTAAATGGCTACGTGGCATTATTTATGACGTGGCTTTGTATAGTTGGCTTTTTTTAGGGCTAATAGACAGATTATGTATCAAACTTTGCGTAAATGTTCAATTTCATGAACCAACTTTTTTTCGTTACAATTCCATGAATGTACTTATAAAACCTGCCGGTTATCAAAAGGTCACAGGTTACCGGATTCATATAAATGAATAAATTTCATTAGAATGATTATCTTAGTGAACAACCCGTATACTATGTTTATAGAATTGTAACGAAAAAAAGTTAGTTTATAAAATTGAATATTTACGTAAAGTTTGATACCTAATCTGTCTATTAACCCATTGTATGAAGTTCAATTTTGGTTTGTGACAATCAAACCTGCGTGGCATATTTTGATTCCTTTGTTACACTTTCTTTAATTCCGAATCAGTTGTCAAATTCCATCGGAAATCATTTGTGAACCAAAACGTGGCCTCAAAAGCACTCACACAAAACTTCAAAAGCTTTTGTTTCGTTTGCATCTGATTAAACAACGAGAAACATCTTTCCCGCCATGCGATATCTCAATTTTTGTGAATAGCACAAATTAAAAATAAATAAAACGTACAAATTTTTATAAGAAATTTACACCAGTACTATAACTGCCCATACCTTCGATGTGGCTCCACCCCTGCCGCCATGGACGGTTTCTTCAACTTTACCGGCGCTGTCGCCGGTTCTCTTTCTACCGTCGTCCGTTCCTTCGCCGTCAACGTTGGATCTACACTTGATTGCTGATCTTTTTCTTTTCATCATCACCGGTGATTTGTCCTTTTGTTTTTGTTTTACTGGTTTTCTCCTCATCACAAATTTTGTTTTTATGATTTTCTTCTATGATTACCCTCAACTGAAATTAGGGCTTTCTCTCACTTCATACTAAATTGAAATCTTGTTCTAACAGTTCGAATTTAATCTTCAAACATACTACATTACATGCTGGAATCTGTTTATAATCAAATTCAAGGGATTAGATAATCCATGACGATACTTCGATTTTGTGCAACACGTTAATTTGGTGGTTATTGTCATCAAAATTATTTATTCAACATGTTAATTTGGTGTTTATTGTCATTTTAATTATATATTCAGTTGTTTAAAATGGTCACTATAAGTCATTCAGTTGTTCATTTGGCAGAAAAACTAAACAGCAAATACTCATTCACTACTTACTGCATTTAGCATTTCATTATCCATACATGGCTTAATAAGGAAAAAAAAATTAAACAGGCCCCAAGTATTCTATACATTAAGAACATACTACACTAGCTTGTCATCATTTACGTCAAGGGTTATCATCAAATTTAATACAAATGACTGGACCTAACATATATCCATTTGAGTTACTGTATAATTCCAAGTCTTATGGCTTGATTACATACACCATCCAACTTCCATATAGTGTGAGCATGATTTTATATATCAAGTCCTCTAGACATTGCTGTTGGATATTATCTAAGCTGTAAACATGGAAAAATAGTTTTTATTTAGCATTATACTTTTCAAAATTGACTATTTTGGCAAATTCTAAAGTCTAGTGACCAAATTCAAAAGAAAGTGAAAATGCGTTGCTATTTGATCCATTTTTCGCTGTGCGTTTAACATAACTTGGGTTTAAACTTATCTTTTTCATTTGATAGATACTTGGGCTGGAAACTTGTGCCGATACTATGTTTGGCGATGAAATGAGAAGAGGTATTTCTGGCGGAGAAAAGAAACGTGTCACTATTGGTAAGTTCTACATCCTTGTTGATACCTACCAGTCTGTTGTTAACAACACTTTTTATTTTTTAGATTATTTTTTCACTTCTTTTTACATGTTAAGTCAGAAAACTACAAATGAAATAATCAAAATAACAAGAGGTGGCAATTTTGATCTATTTACTTATAAATGGGTGTGCATGGGTTAGGTTTATCTTTTAAGGGGTCACACATGTTGAAAATCACCCAACTTGTATAATTAATGCAACAAACCTCCTAAATATATTATTAAAATAGTTATTTTTGCAATCGAATTTTACACAGGTTTATTATAAAAACTTCAAAATATTTAGAAAAAAGGTGTTCAATGCAATTCAATAGTATCTGTTTGAGCTATACAAAAATTACCCGTTTTGACGTTAACCTGTTGGACTCGAAACCCAACTCTCCCAGCCCCTTTTGCCACCTTTAAATAATGCCTTTATATGGATGCTACATGTTAACAAATAATTTGATACAGGAGAGATGTTAGTGGGGCCTGCAAATGTCTTCTTCATGGATGAAACATCGAATGGACTCGACAGCTCCACCACTTTCCGTATCACCAAGTTCTTAAGCCAAATGGTTCATTTATTGGATTTAACAATGGTCATCTCTCTTTTGCAACCTGACCCCGAGACGTACAAACTTTTCGATGATGTCATCTTAATGTCAGACGGTCAGATTGTCTATCAAGGTCCTTGTGAAAACGTCCTTCAGTTTTTTGAACATATGGGATTTAAGTGCCCAGAAAGGAAAGGGGTAGCTGACTTCCTTCAAGAGGTAACTTCAGAGAAAGACCAAGAACTATACTGGTTTAAGGATGATCAATCTTACAGATACATTACAAGCCCTGAATTTTCACGAGCGTTTAAGTCATTTCACATTGGACAGAAACTTGAAACAGATATTCATATTCCTTATGACAAATCAAAAACATATCAGGATGCCCTGGTCAAAGAAAAGTATGCAATATCTAACCTTGAACTGCTGAAAGCATGTTTCGATAGGGAATGGTTGTTATCAAAGCGTAATTCTTTGCTTTACATATTTAAGACATTTCAGTTGACGTTTATGTCATTAGTAGGCGTGACTATGTTTTTCAGAACTGAAATGCATTTTGGAAGTTTGGAAGACGGAGAGAAGTTTTTTGGTGCACTTTTTTTCTCTCTCCTTATCATAATGTTCAATGGGATGTCTGAGCTTGCATTGACCGTTATGAGGCTCCCAATTTTTTTCAAACAAAGAGATTCATATTTGTATCCACCCTGGGCTTTTGCTCTTCCCATTTGGATACTTAGTATTCCCTTATCTTTGATGGAATCTGGAATCTGGGTTGTTCTTACATATTACACTATAGGATTTGCTCCGGATGTGACGAGGTAAAATGGCTAGAACATTTGAATTTTTCATTACTTAGTAACTTCAATTTAACCTTTTAACAGTTTTTGCGGTTCAGATTTGGTCAGCAGTTCTTGACGTTCTTCGCCATACATCAGATGGCTCTTGCCCTTTTTCGATTGCTTGCTGTTGTAGGAAGAACGGAAGTAGTTTCACACACTTTGGGTTCCTTAACTCTCATGATGATAGTCACCCTTGGAGGATTTGTAGTGGCTAAGAGTACAATTTTCTCTCTTAATATCTCCTTCATAATTGGTGGGTTGGGTAACTGGTTGTTTAGTCAGGTTGGATTGACCGGCCAACACATTTTTGTCTCTTTCTTAATATATATTTTATAGTATTATTTAAAATTATAATTCGAATTTTTTGAAAAATTACTTTAGTGTAACCCAAATATTTTAGTTTTAGCTCTTATCACTGAAACATGACTCAGGAAGAATGATTTTCACATAAATAGCGTACAAAGTGACCCCTCTAATATCTTCTATGTTCGGTTTTACGGGAACCATCTGCTACATAAGAGCATAGTTTGTGATCCATGAAAATATATGTTGTCAGCATTACAATAAAAATTGACGAATCTAATGATATAAATGCAGATGATAGCAAGCCATGGATATCATGGGGATATTATGTCTCTCCTATGATGTATGCTCAGAATGCCTTGGTTATAAATGAGTTTCTTGACAAAAGATGGAGTAATGTAAGCTCTCTTGATGACTGTTCAACCCTATCGAAGTTTGGGATTGTTCTTATAGAATTATAGGTCATATACAACAATCTATTTATATAGCTTCTGTTAGCAACATAATTGAAGCCTTCTTTGTGCAGCCAAATATCGATCCACGAATTAATGCATCAACTGTTGGGGAAGCCCTTCTGAAGTCAAAAAGTTTTTATACCGAGGATTATTGGTTCTGGATATCTCTAGGAGTCCTTTTTGGGTTTTCGATCATCTTTAACATATTATATATCGCAGCCCTAACTTTCTTCAACCGTAGGTTATCTTGCATTATGTAGGTGTTTGAATTAGCGTTTGAAACAGATTATGTGATCATTGTGACTTGTTGCAATAATCAATACTTATAATTTAGATAAACAAACTATGTTTTTGATTAATATCTAATTATCTAGATGTCAGTTTATTCAATTTTGGAAATGAGTTTCATACTACTGCAATATAACAATAAAACTGATCATCTGAAGGAAAAATAAAATTTTCTAGTACATTATCCCCCTTTTGTCCTAAGGTGAGAAACTGTTACTTCCATTATCTTCTCCTCTGTTTGACAAAAATATCTTTATTTGCCCCTTGTGTATTAATTTTGTAAATAATCAGAATGTCAAAAAAAAATTAGAAAACTGATTATTTGATTGTTATCTCTACAAATTACAAAATCACATCCAAGCACTATCTTCTGTAGCCTGCTTTGTTACAGTTAACTACATACTTTACATTAGAATAGTCACATTATCACGTTGAAAACGCACATCCAGACACCCAATAATCTTTGTTCTCATTTTAGGACTTTGATTATGACTCTATGGGGTCTTTTATTTCAGCTCGTGTTGATGTTAAACCTGTGATCAGAAAGGAAACTGATATCGATGATTCAATCAGTGATAGAAGAAAGAAGGTTTTTGAAGGTGAGTGTTTGCCTTTGCTATCATGATGCTTTTCCTTGAGAAGAATGAGAGCTGTATTAAGGGAAAACGATTTTGCTTACAAAGTTAAATTAAAGAGGTGTCGAATTCATTTGACATGTTGTAAATGATTTTCTAGGAACTAACATGGAAGTGAGAATAACTTCAGGAAGAAACATTTCGACTACTGCTCACGGGATGGACAAAAGAGGAATGATTTTGCCATTTCAGCCTCTTTCACTTGCTTTCAACCATGTCAACTACTACATCGATACACCTTCTGTAAGTCCATTTATTACTACCCTTCATTCTCTGCATGATCTAAGGGAAATTTATTCTTCAATTGAAAAATAAATCGTGATCATGCAGGACGGAAGCATACAAGATACTTTCTAGCAAATAATAGCTTTTGTAATAATTTTTACCCTCCAATAATTTCAAATTATTATTAATTTTGGACAAAGAGTTTTGGGTTAACCGAACCTTTCCCCACCCATACAAATACTACCCATTTTGTCATGTTATGCAACTTGCCTATTGATCCACCTCTATCATCACATATTATCACTATCATATGACCAGGAAATGAAGGCTAGAGGATTTAAAGATAGTCGGCTGCAATTGCTTAAGGATGTTAGTGGTGCTTTTAGGCCAGGAATATTGACAGCACTTATTGGTATAAGTGGTGCTGGAAAGACAACCTTAATGGATGTGTTAGCAGGTCGTAAGACGGGTGGATACACTGAAGGAACTATCTTCATTTCAGGATATCCGAAGAATCAATCTACGTTTGCTCGTGTTAGTGGTTATTGTGAACAAAATGATATTCATTCGCCAAACATCACTGTTTATGAATCTCTTTTATATTCTGCATGGCTACGTCTATCTTCAGATGTTAACACAAGAACACGCAGGGTATTTACTTATTACCCGAAGTATTATTTGACATTTAAATCTCTTTTTTATCTTTAAATATTTTTTTTAACTTTCGTTGATGATTGCTGTGAAATGTAGACATTCATTGATGAATTGATGGAATTAGTTGAGCTTCATCCATTTAGGGATGCAATGGTTGGGCTTCCTGGAGTAGATGGTCTTACAATAGAACAACGAAAGAGGCTGACAATAGCTATAGAGTTGGTTGCAAACCCATCCATCATTTTCATGGATGAACCAACATCTGGTCTTGATGCTAGATCCGCAGCCATGGTGATGCGTACAGTAAGAAACACAGTTGATACTGGGAGGACTGTCGTATGCACAATTCACCAACCAAGCATAGACATCTTTGAATCATTTGACGAGGTTTGTGTGTTAAACTAGAGGTGGCAAGATGGTCAGGTTGGGTAATGGGTCAAAAGAAGTTCGGATTAAAGCATGTCATTTGTGGTACATATTAAATCGGGTTGGATTAGGTTGACCGGTAAACACTTTTCTTGTCAATTTTAAGGAAAATATGAAGATTAAGTTGTGTTGATTTTTATTTAGAAAGTACATTATAAAAGTAATCTAAGTCCTTCAATATAATGTATAGGAAGTTTGATGCAGTGAAATTATATTTTGGGCGACTTTCAACCCACTTGACACATTCCCACTGTAGCTGGGTTTTACTTTTTCTTAAAAAATATATTAAAATTCACACATTTGACGTCTTTTAGATAAAACACAACTCAAATCGACCCCTTAGTATGCAAATGAGTCAAAATAGTCACCACCAGTAAAAATATAATTTCTGTTACATTAATCTGACTTTGATATATCCATAACCGTGCAGTTACTTTTAATGAAGATTGGAGGTCAAATTATCTACTCAGGTCCTCTAGGACACCAGTCTCACAAGCTTGTGGAGTATTTTCAAGTGAGTATATTATATTATTCAAACTATTGTCAATAAAGCTGATCTGTCCTGCAAATATCAGCCATTCACATGGGTTAAGCAAACACAAAAACAACAACAACGACAATACACAATCCCGTCATTGGCGGGGTATGGGAGAGGTAGAATGTAGACAATACCTCTACCCAAGGGTAGGGAGAGACCTCCGGCATATATGAACATATATGTAGTACTGCAAAATGAGTATATGAAAATAAATATATGTCGGTAAGTGCGAGAGTATAAATATATAGAATGTAAATATGGTATATAATGTGTGGCAATATTATAAGCTATAAGTATAACATATGATATAAGTATTAAAATTTATTATAATATGGTTAAGATGCAACTATAATATATAGATATATGTATACTATATGATATAGGCTTAAAATATTAATATAGTATCAATATCAATATAATATCAATATATATAGGTATAATGAATTCGATATATCTATAAAATAGAGAGTAAATAACTGTAAAAAGGTATATGTAATCGATATACGAAATTATATAAGAATATAAGGATATAGTAAATATAAATGTAATATATATAGTATAAGTAAATATTAGAGAGTACATAAATCTAGCAACATATATGTATATATTCTACCAAGCTATAAGAATACATATAGTATATACAATATGTTTAAATATAGTATATATGAATGTAGAATAGTAAATAGATATAGATATATAATATATCCGCTACGACGGTAACATAATAATTTATAGTAATAAATATATATATATATATTTAATAATAAATATTAGAGAGTATATATCAATGGTTTAAGCAAACACGTTAACATAATATATTTTCCACATTTGTAAGTTTGTAATTATATTGGTATTTTAGAAATGTTATAAAATAATAAGAGGATTGCTTTTATAAGTATATAGAAAGAGTAAAAACAAAAACTTCACACTTTTAAGTGTGTAAAGAAAATGAAGATTGGAAAGGTTTACATATAAAAGTGGAGATTAAAAACTCACATTTATCCAATTTCTCCTACTTTAAAGCATGGAAATCGGGGCAATTCATCCATGGTCCCCTTCAAATTGTGGAGTTTTGACCACAAACTACTCCATATTTTGTGTGAAGATTTAGATGTTACTTGTGACAACATTCATATTTCTTTGCGCTTTTGTGCTACCCTACACACTTCTAACGGTGTGAATATGCCCCAAAAACTTCATAAAGTTGAGAGATATGTAGTAGTCCTTCTAATCTAGTTCTAACTGAAAACCATTTCTTATAGGCTATTTCAGGAGTGCCAAAGATTAGGAATGCTTATAATCCTGCTACATGGGTGTTGGAAGTGACTTCTTCTTCAGCTGAAATTCAACTCAATGTTGATTATGCACAGATTTATGCCAACTCTACTCTTTATCAGTAGATTCTGATTCTTGATCTCTCGTGTAAACGTTTTCATTGTACATTTCTAAAATGCATTTTGTGTCATTTTCAGGGACAACCAAGAACTAATTCGGGAGCTTAGTGCCCCTTCAAGTGGTTCAAATGATCTATGTTTTAAAACCAAATACACACAATCGTTTGTCATACAGTACAAAGCTTGTTTGTGGAAACAACATTGGTCGTATTGGAGGAACCCACAGTATAATGGCATTCGCTTCATCATCACCGTTGTCTTGGCTGCTTTATTTTCTGCTATTTTCTACAAAAAGGGTAAAAAGATGTAAGACTCTTAGACTATCACCATCACTAACCCAACCCAACAAAACATTAGTTTCTCTCTCTTTGATCTATACAATCTAATCAAACTTAATTTTTTATTCTCATTAGCAACCCAACCCAATCCAACTTTTTAATTTAAATTTAATATATATATATAAATCAATATTAGTCTCATTTTAGAAGGAAAAAGAATTAAATATTTTGATGTATTTTATTTAAATATATCATATTTAATTTTTAATAAAATTGAGTTTATTGGAAAAAATCAAAAATATATATATAGAGAGAGAGAGAGAGAGAGAAAATGGAAGAGAAAGATTGGTGAACTTTGGCAATCTTAGATTGTGAATGTGGCCCATATTTAATTTTTAATAAAATTGAGTTTATTGGAAAAAAATAAAAAATATATATATATATATAGAGAGAGAGAGAGAGAAAATGGAAGAGAAAGATTGGTCAACTTTGGCAATCTTAGATTGTGAATGTGGCCTAGGCCATGCATTTTCTTCCAATTTTCATTTTTTTTTTTTTTTTTTTTGATGAGCCAAACATAGAAGATCACTAATGGGAGTAGTCTTACCTTTGCACTGCCAAGGAGCCTTACCTTGGGTCTTCTAGATTACAAAGTAGAGATAAGGGAGAGACGTGAAAAAATGTGAGAGGGATCTAATTTTATTCGCGTTCTAGAGTTTTTTCCAAGATAAACTAAAAAATTTCTTCTTCAACGGTTAATTTTTTTTCCCGATATAAAGCAAAATGAACCGAGAGGATGTTGTGGTTAACTTTTTCTTTGAAACTTTCTTCCAAAAACTGAAAGATTTGTAAAGATAGGAAACTAGAAGGCTTGATAAACTGCTATAATAAATGACTACTCCCGACATAAAACAATTAGCACATTGCAAGAAGCATAAATTAGTATAGTTGTTCGTTTCTTTCCCTTGATTTCGAACTCAAGAACACAAAAAGTAGTAAAAACATAACACTTACTTTTCCTTTTCTCATCACTTACATTTTTCCCTCGAGAAACTTGAGAACAAAGTGTTAGTGCAGCCGGTGCATCCACATATAGCCGTTATGCATTGATTTAACTGTGAGTTTATGTGTACAGACAACAACTACAGGATCTTATAGATTTGTCAGGATCTTTGTATGCTGTTGTTCTTTTCCTTGGATCCATCAATGAAACTACTGTCCAACCTATTGTTGCGGTGGAGAGAACAGCTTTCTATCGTGAAAGGGCTGCAGGGATGTATTCATTGGTACCTTATGCCTTAGCCCAGGTAACCACTGAACCATAAAAACTCGATTGTAAAAAGAGGTGGCAGATTGGTCGGATGAGAGTGTTTGGGTAACTGGTCTGGTTGAGGCGACTTGCAAACACTTTTTGTCAAATATTTAAAATAATTAGTGTTTTTTTATTTAAAGAAATTTGGGATGTTGTATGAATTACATATGTACGTCAGCGGACTTTCACACGTTCCATCCAACTTTTTTGCTTTTTGACTTGATCTGTATATCTTAATTCTGACACTTGATTAGAAAGGGTCAAAATTGCTATCTCTGAGTTTAAGTTACTGATGAGTGATGAGAAATAATAACTTGTGCAGGTGACCATGGAGTCTATATATATTGCGATACAGACTAGTATTTATGCCTTCTTTTTGTACCCGATGATGGGATTCGAGTGGACTGCTGAAAAGTTTTTGTCCTTCTACTATTATTTGTTTATGAGCTTCATCTACTTCACTTTGTTTGGCATGATGACCATGGCATTGACACCAACCCCTCAAATCTCTTCTGTGTTGGTATACTTTTGCACCTGCCTTTGGAACTTGTTCTCTGGTTTCATCATGCCAAGACCGGTATGTCATTCTTTATACTCGTGTATCTTCATGACTATGATTGACTTACTAGGATATTAAAAAACCCATATTAATTATACCTCCCCCGTGCCCACCAGCCACCCCTGTAAATGAGCTAACGCATATATGTATTTTTCTATTGACAATGACAACGAACTAGTCATGGGGAACAGCCTTAATGTAGGGCCACAGAGCATGCACATTAGTATTCTAAAATGGTTGATGAATATGTTGATGTATGCTTGAAACTAATAAAACTAGTGTATATTTTGCAGCAAATGCCAATATGGTGCAGGTGGTTTTATTGGGTAAACCCTCTCAGCTGGACACTCTATGGTCTCATAAGTAGCCAAATTGGTCAGGACAATGACACTTTTGAGGTTCTTGGAGCTGGTAACATGACAGTGAAAGGATTCATCAATGAGAGTTTTGGGTATGAGTATGACTTCCTTCCGGTGGTGGCAATAGCACATGTTGGTTGGATCCTTCTATTTTTCTCGGCTTTCGTGTATGCCATAAAGGTTCTCAATTTCCAGCACCGATGATATTGGGTCTTTCTTTATTAATAGGTAATCAATTTTTTGCACGGACATGTACTATACAACAAATTCGAATGTTTAATCAAGTCGAATATGATTTATTTGTAATTCTCTGTAATATAGTAATAAGAGTTGTTCTATGATGATAATTGTTACAATAATGGTTGGGTAAAATCTATAGAAGTTAATAGTCAAGGATGCACATGGCGTTAAAGTTTCACTTTTAGCATTTTGTTACGACATGTTATAACACAAAAATATAGTCTAATTAGTAACGATAAAAATAAAAAAGAACACAAACACTCGAGATTGTAAACGTGAACCTATCTACATGATGCTAATGTGGCAGGTAATGATGTGCATAACATCACACTCCTACAATCCGGTCTCAAGCAATATAATGCACCGAGCCTAATTAGGTTTTGTTGCGTCATCACGGGGCTCGGACCTTGGAAGTAACTCTCCAAAACGAGCTCACATTGAAATTACGGTTCCTTTCTCAAAAGTGGAATCCACTTAGCCCCATCCGAGCTCAAAGGTCATCATTTCTGAGCTCAGTCAACACACACTTTGCTTGATCTCTCGACAACATTTGACAATAGTACAAAAGAAAATATTCATACAGGTTGTTATTTAAATGGCCACCCAACTACCTTAGTCAACCAATCTGATTGGTCCACGTCAACACGGATCTCAGAGAATGTCTACATTCTCCCACCCTGATTGTCATTCTTCTAGAATATAGGGTTTCACTATATAAACAAACTAGTGATTGCACTCATTCATCATTAAAACACCCCATATACACAAAATTACCTCACTGTGTGATTTTGAGGATTAATTCCTTGGCCACTATCGATTGAGTTAACGTTGAACTAGGTTTGCACGTACGTTGGTGATGCAGTGAACATAGAAACGAAGACAGATTAAACATGTTGACTCACATAATACCAGGATAATCTCTTCCAACACACGACAATTCAAAGAATGTCGTGGTTAGGCTCAATTCGACTCAGTTGAGGAACACGAACTCAAAGAAAAATCAAACTCCATAAAAGTCAAGTCTCTCCCCCTAGGGCACACAACCAAACCCTAAATAAGATTTATCTCAGTATAACGAAAAATAACAATGGTTAGCAATATATCCATAGCATATAAATACGAATAAAAATTAAGATAATGCAAAACTAGCTCATGCACCTGAGCACTCAAACATCACTACACGTAGTCTGTCCAAATGTTGCCAAAACTAGCTCACACACCCGAGCATGAGCACGTAATTGTGATACGGCCCTCAATGGAAACTTCGCATCCTTGCACATTTCTTGCAAGTGTTTCTCCTCCGAGGTCAGCTACCTAGCCTTACAGAGCCCCGGAGGACGGGAAAATCGCCAAACGAGCATTTTGCACGCTCAACGTGGACCACAGTTTGATCAACAAAGAAAAAAGTGTCCCGCGGTTCATGCAGGGACGATTCCTTCTTGCCCGTGAACTCCGTCTTCTTGTCAAAAGTAAACCAACCATTCCCAAATGACGAAAGGGTTTAACTTCAAAGAACGAAAAAACATTTCAAAAATGATAATGTTATGCACCACGAAGGGGTGCAATTGACTAAAACCAACGTTGTAATATGATACACTGCCACATTCCTATTAGGTGGAGTGTTGGCTTGTTAGTGTGGTAACGGGGCGACATGATTGTACTTCCTAATCTCAGGAAACCTCTAAGCAGGGTTTCAAAACATCGTTATCAACTGAGTTGGCCTCGGTCCTTACGTATACCGAAGGGTGTCTATCCCGCTCCGCAGTATACTCTTCATCAGGTATGTTGACAACGTTTACTAGATCCGCCATTGAAAAGAGGTAAGAATGAGAAAGAAATGGATGACTAACCTTGAAGATTAGATGATGAGTTGCCGAAAACTTGAAAAATTAGTCGGAAAGTTTGAATGATCGTCAGAATGCTCTTGAATTTAATGATCGCGTAAAAAGTAAATTCAAGGACCAGGGGTTGGTATTTATATTAAATGTCGTGATGGGTCAGACCATATGGGCCTCAATGGCTTCCTTACACGAATATGGTTGTAACGCAAATTGAAAATAACCATTCGTATGCTAGCCTGTTTAATGTCATCAACATGGTAGACATATTTCTGTCCTTTCAACTGACACTCAGACATGAGGTGATATGCATTTAATGCACACTCCATGCCCATTTAACGCACATCCCACACACATTTAATGCACGTCGTCGCATCATCCACAGTAGAGCCAGTCCGCTTGACAGATCAATTCAAGAATCGCGGAGTAGGAAATAATGTGTTACTAAGAAGAAGTTCTTGAGTTCGGGATCACATCCTTACACGATGCAATACCGAACTGGGGGGACTTAATAATGTGCATAACATCACGCTCCTACGAGTCGACCTTAAGCAGAAAAGAAGACCTTAGCGACGACAAAAATAGTCGCTGAAACCGACTAAATGACAAATATATGCCCGTCTATCTTGAAAGACAATAATTGTTAGCCATATTAATCTATCTTATACACAAGCACGTCGTTCTGTACTTCAGTGGTTGTTAGGTCTATATTTTTAAACATGTATAACAATACTCATTTATTTATTCATTTTAACATAATTAAAATCATACAAACAATGGAGAAAAGAAATACAATTTTAGATGAACTATATATATTACAACTCGTCCAACTTCTGGTTTACTTCTCAAAAAAATTTCATGCCTACAACAAACTTGTGTAACCATTAGACGAAACAGAATACTAATGAAGTTGCTTGGTCTACTCAAGCTCCCAATCTAGAACAAGAATAACAATAGCTTCTTTGTGAGTGTCTATGGAACCATGCTCTGATAGTTCTTCTGCATGCAAACTGAGCATAACCTTTGGCTAGGGTCAGAAGTTTTGTATGTATCATGTGAGACTCACGTGACCTTCTTTTTTATACCCCTTTACTTTTTGAATTCAACCAATTTCTCAGTCGGAGAAATTATCTTTAGAAATCTCATGTGGCGTTTGGAATGAGGTATTGGGTATGGGTTTCTAAGAATGAAAATGATATCAATTGTCTGGTTTAAGACTTTAGGTTCTAGTAATAGGAGTCATAGCTAGGAAATAAGGAGTATTATAAACCCACATAAATTGAAAGGTTTGCTGACAAATTTTATTCTCTCTGTTTGTCATGTTAATCCCTCTCCGTCACAAGTTGATTTTAAATCTGTACACTTATAAATGTCCACATCATCCATGAAGTAGCACCATAAGCAACTTTTTCTGCAATTATAGCTTAAAAGTGGGACATTTTATATGATTTTGTTACTTATACATGCTTCTGTAAGTATATATCATTTACATGTTTACAAGAAAGAAAAACTTGACAAAATCTGAACTTCTATTTTTAATTGTGTAGGAACTACGAAAAATGCGTGTCAAAATCACATATTGTTGCAGTGTATAATGCATTCTGTGATACCCTAATAATAATAATAATAATGAATTTTTTTGACATGTTGTAAATGATTTTGAAGGTACTGATAGGGAAGCGAGAAGCACTTCAGGAAGAAACATTTCGACTATTGCTCCTCACCGTATGGACAAAAGAAGAATGGTTTTGCCATTTCAGCTTCTTTCAATTGCTTTGAACCATATCAACTACTACATTGATACACCTTTTGTTAGTCGACTTCTTACAACCTTCATTCTATTTATTCTCCGTTTTTATGCACTGGCGGTACCACAGTGAGGGCAGCTGCCCCAACAATGACTTTTTGATCAATAGTATAATCTATATCAAGTTGACTCACTTTCATATACATAAAATGGGCTACATATTCACTTGTTGAAAAATACACAGTATCTGGTAGACACTGATCATAAATATTATCACGGTTCTTTGACTAGGAAATGAAGGCTGGAGGTTTTAAAGATAGTCGGCTTCAATTGCTGAAGGATGTTAGTGGTGCTTTTAGGCCAGGGATATTGACTGCACTCGTAGGCATTAGTGGTGCTGGAAAGACAACATTAATGGACATGTTAGCAGGTCGCAAGACAGGTGGATACACTGAAGGAAATATCTTCATTTCAGGGTACCCGCGAAGACTCAATCAACATTTGCTCGTGTTAGTGGTAATTGTGAACAAAATGATATTCATTCACCAAATGTAACTGTTTATGAATCTCTTTTATACTGCATAGCTATGTCTATCCTCGGAGGTTAATACAAGAAAACACAAGGTATTATTATCTAACACCTTTTTTGTCACTGAAATTCCTTTTTTTTGCCGACTTATATCGATGGTTAATATGAACTGTAGACATTCGTTGATGAATTGATGGAATTAGTTGAGCTTCATCCTTAAGGGATGCAATGGTTGGGCTTCCTGGAGTAGATGGTCTTACAATAGAGCAACGAAAGAGGCTGACAATAGCCGTAGAGTTAGTGGAAAATCCGTTCATTATAGTCATGGATGAACCGACATCTGGTCTTGATGCTAGAGCTGCCGCCATTGTCATGCGTACTGTAAGAAACACAGTTGATACTGGGAGAACTGTTGTATGCACAATTCACCAACCAAGCATAGACATATTTGAATCTCTTAATGAGGTTTGTATCATACATATAGTAAACATGTGTAGGTGGCAATACATAAGTGGGTCAGGCAGGTTGGGTAATGGGTCAAAACGGGTAGTATTCTTGTAACTGGATATGCTGGGTTAACTCTAACCACTTCTATAAACAATTACCATATCAAATATTATTACAAAACTTAAATATCGCAATTCAATAATAATAAAGGACAATATATGCATTAAACGTATACTTTGGCGACTTGGGACCCATTTGAACCATATCACCTGTTTTCTTTCAGCTAATTATTTTATTTGTCCCCAAATCGATCCACCCATACATAATTGAGTCAACATTGCCTCCTCTCAAATATTCGTCGATGTTAATTTGACTGTCATTGTTAACTGTGCAGTTACTTTTGATGAAGATTGGTGGACAAATTATTTATGCAGGACCTTTAGGCCACCAATCTCACAAGCTTGTGGAGTATTTTCAAGTGAGCCTGCTATATAAAATTGAAATTAGCAGCAGATATGAGCCATAATCTTGGGGACTTTAAGTGAATATTATTCTAAACTTCATTTCTTACAGGCTATTTCAGGAGTACCAAAGATCAAGAATGGTTATAATCCTGCTACTTGGGTCCTGGAAGTGACTTCTACTTCAGCTGAAATTCAACTTAATGTTGACTATTCTCAGATTTATGCCAACTCCACCATTTATCAGTAAATTCAATATCTCAATTTCTTGTGCGATTGTATATATCTTATGTGTGTTCATGTACGTTCTGTGATGTTTTCAAGGACAATCAAGAACTGATCAAGCAGCTTAGTGCCCCTGCACATGATTCAAAGGATCTATCTTCTTGAACCAAGTACACACAACCTTTTATTAAACAGTGGAAAGCTTGTTTTTGGAAACAACATTGGTCATAGTGGAGGAACCCACAGTATAACGTCATTCACTTCATCACCACCATCGTCATTACTGCTTTATTTGGTGCTATTTTCTTCAGAAGGTGTGGAAAAATGTACGGCCATTAACTAATCGAAAAACTACTAAAATTAAAGAATTAGGCTTTTATTCTAATATGGCAATATGCAGCAAAATAAGAGTATGTCGATGTATACAGACAACAACTGCAAGATCTTCTAAATATAGCGGGAGCTTAGTAAACTGTTGTTCACTTCCTTGGAGCCATAAATACAAACTCTGTGCAACCTATTGTTGCTTTAGAGATCACAGTTTTCTATCGAGAAAGGGCTGCAGGGATGTATTCATCGTTACCTCATGCACTTTCCCAGGTAATGAACGAATCAGAAAATTTTCGAGTACTACTTTTAAAGTGAATAATATTTACTTGATTGCTGAAATTATGCAGGTGGCCATAGAGTCTATATATATTGCGATGCAGACTACTATTTATGCCTTCTTTTTATACCCAATGATTGGGTTCAAGTGGACTGCTGCCAAGTTTTTCTGGTTCCATTTCTTCTTGTTTATGAGTTTCGTCTACTTCACTTTATTTCGCATGATGACAATGTGCTGTTCTGATATACTTTTTCACCTGCCTTTGGAACTTGTTCCCTGGTTTCGTCATCCCAAGAGTGGTATATCATTCTTTACGCCCATGTATCTTCAATAGTCACCATAATTTTATTACCAGAAAGAAAGAAAAAAAGCATGTACATTTAGCTAATAAGTTTTAGTAATGCTTTTTTCAGCTCATAGTATAGGGATCAGACTTTAAATAGGTCCACGGAGCATGCACAATGTTTGAGTATAGTATGCATAGTTGAGGATGTTAGGAAATAGACAAACAACAATTATAAATAATAAACAGTAACAATATATAGTGGTTACTTTCCTTGCTCCTATGTGGGATCAAAATACCCACTAAAAACAAGTTACAACAGAGGATTATGATAACTTGAAACTAAAATAGCTAGTGTGGATATTACAGCAAATACCAATATGGCGCATGTGGTATTACTGGGCTAATCCTCTCAGCTGGACAGTTTACGGTCTCTTAACTGGCAAAATTGGTGACAAGAAATTACACATTCGAGGTGCCTGGAGCTGGTAACATGACAGTGAAAGGATTCATCAAAGAGAGTTTTGGCTACCAGTATGACTTCCTTACGATGGTAGCAATAGCACATGTTGATTGGATCCTTTTATTTTTGTTTGCGTTTGTCTATGCCATCAAGTTCCTCAATTTCCAACATAGATAATATTTGGGGTGTTCCTTTATTTCTATGTATTCAATTTGTTATTCTCACTTAAACTATTCAATTAACGGTTAAAGTATGGTCAACAATTGTAAAACTAAGGATAAAAGGAAAGTTCTATTATTCAGACCCATACCGAAGGCCTGCGTTTAGCAATAACTAACAGCCTAATAACTAGTAGGACAGTTGTGACCCTGTATGCTGTGAAATGGCAAATTTTATTTTAAAACGTGAATATAAAACTCCTGCAAGTCTTCTGTTAGTACATATAAACATATGAATGTACCTCTCTATTGATGATGATAGAAATAAGCACATGACACATAAAGACTCAACAATCGTAGATTTTTGATGTTTTTTGAAGTTACTCTATTTTATTGATGCAAGCCTAGTTCAAGAACGGACGTACATGGATATTTGACATGAAACACAAACATAGGGAAGATGTGTTGTGTTATTTGAAGTTGTTGATGATCACTATAATATGGGCATCATTAAAAAAATTTACAATGGTGTATCTAAACTAAACCATTTTAATCATTTTGTGATCTTTTCTTCCTGGACCAACCAACTTTCAGAATTCATTTGATATAAACTCAAATGAGCATGGTTAAAACCAATATTTGTTGAAGCAAAGGGAGTGCATGCAGTCCGGTAAAATAGAACTTTTCTTACTAATGTCAAATGGGTTCTGGAGGAGCATACCCGGCTTATCCGGTCTTTAATGGATCTGTTGTTCTCCGTCTCAAAATTTTACACTTTCACAAAATATATTTTTAAATACTCAGACACCTCAACACTTAAAGTAAAAAGGTAAACAGAAAAGGGGGGATAGCGGGTCTTTTTTTAGCTTACATTTATGCAATCTAATTGGGTATCCTGAGATTGTTTTCGACTCTTTCTCTGCCTATCTCAAAATATTTATACATTGATGTTCGAATCTAAGATCTCTCATGAGATTTCAAAATACCTTACCATTATGTCAATTTGACGATGGTTTAGAGTGACCTTTTTTCCCTTTCTTTCTTCTAGAAATGCAATAACTCAAACACACTACCATAAATCTATACTAATATATAAAATATCTACTTCTTTCTCACTCTTTCACTTTTTAAAACTAAGTAAAGTAAATCTTCACCGTTGAATCTATATCACTTTTAATCTCATCCCTTCATTTTACTTTAACTTACCTATATAATAACACATCTAACACATAAACAAACACTTTTGACTAAAATTCTCACACAATAACTTTATTTGTCTCCCTCACATACCTGTCTTCTAAACATAAAGACATCTAATGAACACCGAAGAAAATACACACATCAGACACTAACAAATATATATATATATATTTACATATATATACCAAACCTATTATTTAGCCGAACCAAATCTATTAACGCTGCTTGACGCGGGTACAAGGCTAGTATGTATATATATATATTTGTCCAACCACTGAAGTTGAACCATAATCTCATAGTTGTAAGAGTCCTCTCAATATCACTAGATAGAGTGAACTTTTAAGTTTTCATTTCATTTTACATTAGTTAATATAAAATTAAGATCCAACGTTAGCAAGAGAGAAGTTAGTTGGCGTGACACCTACCAAAGTGTAAAGGGGGAATTTGCTTAACACATTTTGAAATTTATTCTTTACAAAAAAGGTAAGAAGTATCTGCCATAGGGTAATATCTTCTAGTACTACTTTAAATTGACCAGTATCTGTCGCCTGTCCACATGAACTGCACTAAAACTCCTTAATTATAACTCTAATCAACAAACATACAAACCAAACATAACAAACAATGTTGTAAAGTTAGTTAGAACCAGGACAATTCTTGACAATGTGTACACAATCACAATACAACAAACACGAAATCAAATAAAAAAATAAACACGATGCAAGATAAAAAAGGAAAAACTCCAAACATCATTCACGATAAACCTAGTGCAACAATCAAGTGCTGACATAACTAGTCTCCGAAGTAGTAGTAGAACCACGTTGCAACTGATGTAAAACACTCGTTGGTGATGAAGAATTAGATGTTGAAGATGACCTCAACGCTTCAGCAAGAGGCCCACCCATTGAACCTGCATGATGTGTACCCCATAACATGCCCCAGTTTGATGGGCCACGTTCTCGTTCACCATTGATTTGTTCTCCACGAGGCCCCGTTTCATTGTTTCCAGTTGAAAGTTTCAAAGAGAAATCAGAAGATGCATCTCCGGGTACTGAAATGGAGAGGCTTGTAGCTAGCATTTCTTGATCTTGAATAGTTCTTGGCCAATCATCAAAAAAAGGTCGAAGAACTCGACCACTTGATGATCTGTTGTCGTTTTCAGATATTTTGCCATGCGAAGATCTATATTCATTCTTGTCAATAGTAGATTCTGAAGTCCTGAGAATAACAAAAGACGTATGCTATTACTCTAATCAAAGAATGATATATAAACTTAATATCGGCCGAAAAATTGAGCTAATCCACTCAATGCTTGTCACATTTTATCAATAATGCTAATGGTGATATTACTATAACTATCCATATGCCAAAAGTGATTATAAAAGCCACATCAACTTCTGTAACCTTCGATATAAAGTTTTTCAAAATTTATAAGTTAGTTGATAAAATATAAAAATAACGAACTATGGTAATCTATTAAGTCCTGTGATTAAACTACTCTATACTCCAATTGATTTACTCAATTTACCAAGTCAACCACTCACATGATGCCGTTGCCGTTTCCAATGCAGTATCACAAATAAAAAGGTATTTACCCTTTTTTAGTAATACCCTTTTTTTAACTTAGAAATAAAAAGGTATTTACCGAAAACAAATACAGTACTGTGTGTAAAAGTTGGAAGTAGGTGTGTATGACCGTGAGTAAATGAGAAGTAAACAGATGGGAAATTAGTAGAGTGGTTGGAGCAGGCTGATAGTACAGTGCAAATATGAGTGGCTGGGGTGAGTTTAGCACCAGATTGACCCTAGATTCCGAACACCTTTTTTCAAAGACTTCAAACATGGTACCCTTGGGTTTTTGTCCACATCTACAACATGGGTCCCACTAAGAGCTTAAAAATCCAAACTCTAATTTAGACATATCTTTTCAATTTCATTCTGTTTATATAAAAATATAGTTTTTTTATTCTTATTGAATATTGATTTTAATTTTATTAGAGGTTAAAAACAAAAAGGGAAACAAGCTAACGTGTAGAGTAGGTTACAAAGGCCACAACGTACATAAGTTTTTGTCAAAGTGTTCACATTTGTAAGCCTGTAATAAGAGTTTTTGCTCAAATATATACTGAATTAAAGTCCATCTTTTAAAGCATTATTAAAAACATAAGATTTATTCACACATGGTGCAAAGATCTAATTAAATTGGCCGGTTCTGAGTTATGACACATCATTTCTTTAATACAAATTAAATTTTCACACGCTTGCAAAACTCCATGGAATGAATTCGATCTATATATACATCTGACTTAAACATATCTTTTTAACTATATTAAATTATTCAGTATCAAAAAATATGTAGTGATAATATCACTGTAACCTTATTGGCGACTTAGCAACAACCAATAGACTTCTCAAATGTTATCAAAATGCTAAATCAGTTCAGGGTAAAATAGTCCATTTAAAAAAAAAAAAACATTTTTTTCTCATAAAAATAAAAATGACTAAATGACAAGAAAAGTGTAAATACAAAACAACCAACAGGAACTTTCACTGTAACTTACCTAGCCACTTTTAACATGCGCATTTAAATTACCAATAAACTCTTATTTCTTTCACTTGTACCATACAAACCATATATGCATTGTAGGCCAAAAAGGTCAAAACTTTAGAGTAGTAAGTAAACATTGTGTACCTTTGATTAAGATGAAGTTGATCAAAAAATGGAGAATGCCCACTACCACCACCATTAGTCAATGTTGCAAACGGTTGACTGCCAACTATGCTACTTTGATTGGTGGTTGCTGTTGGTGTGGGGACTTCCACAGGCTTTCTTGAACGGTTTCTGCCACGGTGGACATGTCGTTCACAGTATTTATGACCAACAACAACATCTCTTGAACACCTCCATTTTTTACCATCAGTTCTTCTACACCTTCCTGGTTCTGGATCCATTCCACCTCTTCCCCAATACCCTCCTGTGCTTTGATACACTGACCAAAAAAATTTCAAATATAAGAAAAATAAAGAAAATATTCCGTACAACTAACAGCATGCAACCTTGTGCTCTGTTAGGCTAGAAAGAAAGACCCATTATCTACATTTATACAAAAGTTGAAGGTTGCAAATGTTATTTATCTTTTTTTAAATACCATGTGTTACATCTAATAAGTATTAAAAGTTCACCTAATTTATGTGTTAATTACAGCATACATTTACATAGCATATTTTAGTTTGTTTCTTATGTATAGAGAGATATTTATAAAGAAGTAGTAGATAGTAGGAGTGACTTACAAGGTGGGAAGTTGGAAAAAGGGTAAAATGTAGAGTTGGTGTTTGTGATGGAATTAGATGATGAGTTGAGTAAAAGGTGTAAAAGTTGTTGAGGAATGGGTGAACCAGTAAGCATATGTCTGTATATTAAAGCCTGAACTTCAAGCTCTTGCCATTGACCTATGCTGAAGTAACCACTTACTCCTTGCATCATCTCTTCTTTCACACATACAAAAACACAAAATATTAGTAACAAGAATAAAATTCCAACCTTTATAGTAAATACATTAACCTGTCAAACTTCCCACATCCTGAACAAAAAAAATAATTCAACATTTGTACCTTTTAACAGGTTTCATACCCAAAATCTACATCTATGCATACATTTATTTTTTTAACAAATGTCCCACATATGTTACTACTTTTTTCAAGATTACAAGTGGTGCATTACAAAGATGTAAAACTGTGTTAACAAGAAAAAATACTACATGATTGCATAAGTTGAGCATGCACTTTTTAACCCATATAAATAATGTCTAAATACACAACAACAACAACAATAACAAGGACTTACTAGAGGATTTTGTGGAGGATGAAGAGGTAGGTTCAGAAGAAAAAAGGGGAAGAGCAAGTGACGAAGAAGAATCTTCATGATGATGAAGATGAAATTCCATTGAAATGAGACAGATGAGATATTTTTGTTCAAAGTTTGAACTGAAAAAAAAAGATACAGTAGTAAAAGACAGACAGTGGGATTTATGGAGTAATATATAGCAGCAGATGCAGCTGGCTACTAGAGGTTGTGATTTGGAATATGAAAGAGAGCAGGTTGTGTGGTTATTTTAAGATGGTTTTTATATATAAAAAGCCTTTTTTTAACAAATAAAGACTAGTCGACTCTGCACCAGTGTTTGTGTGGGGAGATGTGTGAGTTTTGGAACTCATCCGGTAGATATTCAGAAAAGTAGGGCACTAAGAAATGACAGTTGAGAGGTTAAATACTGGTAACAAGAATATAAAAAACAAGACAAAATAAAAAGGTTAAAATAAATGAAACAAGGGGAAATTTGAAAGGTAAAAATATTTACATTATTATTCTTTTCTTTATTACTAATATAATAGGAGGAAAATCATGTATTGTGGTTCTCTAATCATAATGTTGTTAGATAGGGGTCGATGTATATAAATATTCGCATGAAAATGTATATATTTGTGATGAAACATGTGAGTTCGTTGTATTTCTAAAAAGAATATTTTGATTAATTTACCAAAAAAAAGTGTGAATATCACTGTACAAACTGTATACTTATTATTGATATGTTGATGTTTACTTAAAGAAATTTTTATTTGAAATAGAACATGAATCAAACATAAAAGTAAACGAGTTGACACAACTAAATCTTTACCATTTTACTAAACGTGTTCGTGTTAAGGTAAAACTTTTCAACATAGTTGACTAAACGAGTTGGATTAGGGTTAAGACTTGAGACATATAAACATGCCAAAACCCCAACCTGAACACTTGAACACGAACACAAGACGAATATCGGCCCAAATGAGAAATAATGATATTGTTCTTCTTGAAACAAATTTATAAGAATATAAGAATATCCCCTAATCTCACTGTTTGTTTGAATTCATAATCGGTCACATATAAAAACAATTAACAGCGGGATGCATATCAGTTAACTACATTCATGGAGTCCAATTAATTTTGTTAGAAACAAGATTTGATGATCACATTGTTGTAAAATGATGACAAGTAGTGTAGCATTTCTCAATGTATACAATACTTATGGATGATGTTTACATGGTAGCAGTGGCGTACATTAGAATTAAGAACGGCCAAAGTCCACCCACAATCTTTTAATTTTAGCAGTAAGTATATAGAGTTTAATAATATTTTTTGTAATAAAATATAATTGGTCCACCCTAAATGGTTAAGTCTTACAAAATTAATGGCATATCCTAAATTTCAAGATTAAAAAGTTATTGGCCCATTTAGTTCAAATTGTTGTTTATATAGGATAAAATGTTACCGTATTAATAATCCTTAATATATTTAATTATTTTGAATTTAAATACAAACTACTATTGAAAAGATATTTTTAAAACCTGTATATACGTGGACCGTTTAATATCAGTATTTAATTTTGTTGTATTATGAAAGTTCATCGACAATTGGTAACATCAATATTTATATTAATTATGATTACTAGTTATATACAAAAAAATATTGCAAGAATGGATGTGACTTCTTTCTCTAATAGGTCTTTATATTTAAAAGAAATTGCGGAGAATTTTAGTTGGATTATGTTTTAAATGATTTTAACGATGTAAGAAAGCGCGTAATGTTAAAACTATTTAGTTGATTATTAATTTTTATAAGTTTTTTACTCCTTATTATAATCTTATAACAATATTAGTATTTGTTTTGTTTTGACCCATCAAATCTAAAATTTCTAAATACGTCACTGCATGGTACCATCGTTCATTAATAACATGTTATCAAAAGTTGAGAACTTAGATGATTCTTAACTTGTATAAGTAGAGTTGTTGTACAGCTAGATTAGGCATTGCTCTAGGCCACCTTTTAGGTCTTAAAGTAAAATCAACGTTAAAGCTCGTTTATGAAACTGATTACAAAGAATCAAGCATGCAATCAAATCCGAATTTAGCACTAGACATCCTAACGAGGGTCCCTGTGAAGAGCGAACCTAATCAAGTCAGCTTAAGTGTTACACCCATAATGTAAATGTATTATGTAAGTGCATACTACGTTTTACATATTTAAAATGTAACGTGTTTGGTGGTAATGTTTGGTGGTAATGTTATTGTCAGTTTTTTATTAGGGGTATTTACGGTTCGATTCAATTCGATTTTTGACAAAAATCAAATCGGACCGAACATTTTGATTTTTTAATAATCAAAACCCTTCGATTTCTCTGTGATTCGGTTTTATTCAGAAATTTGATTTTGGTTCGGTTTGTTATCCGTTATTTCGATTTATAACCGAATTTTACACTATCAGCTAATTAAAACGTTGAAGCTACAATATTAAATAAAATGTATTATGGAGTATTTGTTAAATATATATATATATATATAAACACATTAAACTAACATACTCATACCATATACATTAGATAAGTCAATAAATATTTTTATATATTAATAACACACTTTAGTCAAGTATATATATTGTAGCAACAATCCTTCAAAAATAAGTTAGAGACACAATTTTATAGTACGAATAATAGATTATGTATGTATATTTGAACTTCGTGGACCGATTCATTAAATAAAAAATATAATATGTGAAATTTTCAGATAAATATAAATAAAATATCTAATTAATTAGTAATTAAATATCAGTCTGATTATTAATGGTTCGGTTTTTAGAGAAAATATGAAGAGAATCGAAACATTTTGGTTACAGCATTATCAAAGATCAAACTGTCTGTTTCATCTTCGGTTTAATTTTTTTGATTCTATTATTTCAGTTATTTCAATTATTATTTGGTTTTTTGATTTTTGTGCTTCCATCCTTAATTTTTGTACTTTCAACCGGATAATTGTATTTAACTGATTAAGAATGTTATTGGGTTTGGATAAGGGGGGTTCCTCATTTGAATGTGACATCCTTATAGATTGTGATTTTATAGGGTTGTTGTATTTGTTAAGGTTATTCTGGTGTCAATTAAGTTTTTGTGTTGGTGTTAAGTCACGTTGTCATTGTAATTATTAAGGTCGTTTTGATTGCAGTTAAGTTTTAGAGTCGTTATATGTTTAGGATCATTTTACTTGGATTTTATCGTTTTTAAGTTATCATTTTCTAATATCTTATTAGTTTTTGTTTTTGTTTTGTTTTTATTTATATATAAAAATATAAATAATTCTCTAAGAAAAAAAAACAAAAAACACAGAAAAATAAACCTTGTTAACAAAATAGAAGTATTGTTGAACAACAAGAGCAGTGAGAATCTATGTTTTGACAGGTCATAACTCGGTTGAACTATGTTTATAAAACATTTTATGTTTCTTATTTATAAATTATTATTATATTATAATCATCCAACTCGGTTAAACAAAATAAAAAGTAGTTAATTACTGGGAGGAGGTGATTAAAAGTAATTTATTTGTGAAAGATGAGAAGAAAAGACAACATGCATAAAGCAAAGGGGGAATCTTAATCTTAATTATATTTATATTTATATTTATATTTATATTTATATTTATTTATATTTAAATTAAAAAGAATAGTTTCTGGTATTGTGTAAGAGAGGAATAGATAGATAGATAGGTGGAACAGAGAAAGGCTGACACATTGCATATGCAATTTCAGCTATAACTCAGGCCTTGTCTGCTTTAAACAGTCCAACTTCTTGGGTTTTACCTTTCTAATTAACTTTAGTCTCATTTCTACATCTACATACACTAACAAATCCAATAATCATTCTTTTTCAAAAATAAAATGTTAATAATGTCTTAATTTTTTATTTTATTTTGTTTTTATAAAGTTAAAAAAACGCGTTTAAATATATATAATAAACGCAGTTTATAGTTTTTATAATAAAGATATAAAAAATCAGAAATTATATTAGTATATTTATTTTTTACTTATAATTCTTTTATAAAAAAAAAACTTCAACTTTGAGATATTTATTTCAAAAAACACTAGAGTTTTTCGTAACTAAATGTACCTTAATAATGTTTTTCATATTATTATTTTTAAGGTGAATGTTTCACTAGAAATTTCTTGTATACAATTTGTTTACCACATGGAAATCTAATTTTCCAGTGAATGGAACCAATTTTATTTAGCTTTTCTTTATTTGATTAATTGATGATTAATTTACATTAACAACTAAAAAAGTTACTGTGTCTTACAAAATCTCTATTTAGAAAGAAAAAAAAGGCCTCTTTATTATTATTTTTTAAAGAAAAATTAATAGAAAATGAATACATTTTTATGCTTCACTATTTCTGGTTTATAGTCTTTACTATTACGACACCGTATGACCTTTTTGTCACCTCATATTTGACAAGTTCTTCTTTCTACTTTATTTCGGTCCTTTTCTTCACCCTGTTTTGTCTTTTCTCCAAATGTTTATCAAGTCTCACTTAATTTTAGGGTAGTCATATATACAACAAACTTTTTAATAATTACGTTAAAAATATACACTATAGTAGGGACGTCGACAGAACGGTTCCATTCGTTTTTTTTTTTTCTAAATTAAATAGAATTGAAATATACACTATAGTGTATATTTTTAATAATTGATATCATTCAATTTTTTCAGTTATTTTTAATTAATAATCGAGTTTTAAATGTTGAACAAAATAAAACTTTTTCGTCGATTTTAATTTTTCTATTTTCGTCGTGTAATTTGTTTGTTTTCTTTTAACATGTTTGTAGGATTTACAAACATTATATTTTTCATCTTCTTTTTAGACAAATATCTCGTAAAATCCTACTTGTGTGGTTGAAAGAGCATCTGACCTTATCTATTTAGCTAATTGTTTTAAAAATAACAATTGCATTACCTCATTATCTCTTAGACTCTAACTATTAACTTTATCACACCACTCATCTTCTCACCACACACTCTAGTATTCTACTGCACCACCTTATCTACTCACCATAAACTCAATTAAACACTTTATCATTCAAAAATAAATTTGGTTAATCAAAATGATAATATGAATGATATCGGTTTGTCTGTGAACAAAGTTCGTGCTCTTGTGAAGTATGTGAAGTCTACCCCCATAAGATTACAAATTTTCAAGTCTTGTGTTGAAGAGGACAAGCTATAGAGTACTAGGCTTATACGCTTGGATGTTAATAAAAGATTAACCTCTGCTTTTTTGATACTTGAAAGTGCCTTGAAGTTTAAGAAAGCATTCTATAACTTGTTTTCGAAAGATCCTAATTGCGAGAAGGAAATTAGAAATTGTGAGGGTGATTTGATAGATGAATCGGATTGGGTAAAGGTGGAAGATTTAATTAGGACATGACACCCTAATTCTCACATTTTCAATGATATTTTCTCAAATGTGGGATGTAGCAACTTGGGCAACAAGATATAAAATGTGTAAGTATGTAATATGACTAATATCATTGCAAGTATCATGGATTATTGTATTTGTTTCTTTAGTTTGAATTTGATGTTTCATTGGATCCATTATGTACGATTGATTTTTTTTAGTTTGAGATGAATTCATTATTTTATGTTGTTTGTTGTCTTTCCTTTGTGGATTAGATATTGACTTCTTGTTCTTTAGTCTTTTTGAGTTGGTCTTGTATTGCTTAAATACTATTTTGGAAGTCATATGGCAAAATATGACAAAATATAACAAATCATGAAATAAAAGAGTATAAAGTCTAAACAAACTTCTTCAAGCATAATGTAAAAATAGTATATTAACTATAAATAAATATTCTAATTAGTTGAAAAATAAGAGTTTGATTAATGTTAGTTCGTTCTTTATGTATAATCTGAATCGAATTAAAATATTTCGATTATTACATTATTGAAAATCAAATCGTAAGTTTTATTTTCGATTCAGTTTTTTCAATCGATTATTTCGATAAAGATTCGATTTTTCAATTTTTCCGTTAACCCGAACTGATTAAAATATTGTATCTATGCGTAAAAGTTTTGGTAGAGTTATCACCTCCATTAATTTTATGCTCATATATCGAAAATCAAACAACATTAGAATATCTTCGTATAAAAACATACTCCGTTTCACTTTTACCTTTAAATGAGTGTACGTTTTGCACTTAAAATCCTCAAGAATTTTTACTTTATGCTGTGAAAAAATGTGTACATTCGAAATGTTATAGTAGATTTGAAAATGTATAACAAAATTAGTCAAGCTATATCAGCATTCACAGTTCTTGATGATTCAATGTCTATAATATCCTTATTTTTTATGCACTGTTTGCCAAAATTTGTAAGTAATTATAGTTTATTGTTTCCAAGAAAATGTGTAGGTAATTATATTATAAAAGAGTTAATAATATACTTTTTCTGAATAAACGCTTATTTTAAAATAAATAAATTAAAATATAAATTTAAACGCTTAAACCGATACAAATGAAATAGATTACCTTACACTTATTAAAATAAATTAAATAAATTATGGAGTATCTGCTACTCCGTGGTTAATACATTAGTGTATTTGCTAACACAAACTGATATCTTTTCCAACTACCATTGAGTATGCTACGACATGAGTTATTTTAGTTTATTTAAGAGACTAAAATTACGTATGCATTTTAGTTATAATAATATAAGATTATAATAGGAAATCACATGATATCTCACTTACTTCCAAAGAATAGTCTTAAGAATCAAATACAAATATAATAAATGTTAAGATTAATTTAAAAGTAAGAAAAAATATACTTTATTAAAGATCTTAAACACTTGAACTATCTCTATTAAATTAGTTTCTTATTATTAATTTAAACCTTAATTTAGAGTTGAAATGTCTGTTATTGTTATCATTGTAGAGGATATGGTTTTAAAAGAAAAGTTTAATAGGTTGTATAACTTGGACAAAAACAAGTAGGTGTTAGTAAAACATAGGGGTAAATGGGTGGAAAATTGTTGGGTTTGGGAATGGAAGTGGAGCAAGGTTCCAAGGGGGCGGACTAATGGGGAATTAGATGAAATGATTAATGTTCTTAATTCAATCATAATAGATCCAGGTGGGAGAGATAGATAGCAGTGGAAGGTTGATTTCAAACATGGTTACACGGTAAATAGGATGTCAAAGTAACTAGATGGTGCACTACTTCCTGAGTAGAAGACAGGACAGCAGACTCTAAGGCCCAAGACTGTACCAAGCAAGATTTGTATTGAGGTATCGATTTGAATTCATTATTGTGTCCTTTGTGTGAGGAGCGCATTTAGACAATACATCATTACCTATTACTGTCTAACGAATCTAAGTTGGTATGGGACAAAGTGTTTAAGTGGTGGAAAAGGATAGCTGTAGTACATTAGACAGTGGAGAGTTATTGGCTTATGTGGATACTAACTGTGGAAATAGAGTGTAAATGAGTTGTGGAGAGGGGTGATTTGGCTCACTGCATATGTGTCGTGGAAGAACAGCAACGCTAAGGTGTTCGGGAAAAAAACATTAAGGTGTGCGGGATGTTTCAAGAAGTACAGGTGCGAAGTTTCGAGTGGATAAAAGCTAGAGCGAAGAAGATGAATTTAGACTGGGCTGGCTGGGTGAATGAGCCAATGTCTTTGATTAGCTCCAGGTTGTAATCAAGAGATCAGAAGGTTACACATAGAGGTAGAGTAGAAAGTTAGATTGATGATTATTTAAATGAAGCAAGCGAAGTGAACTGAGATTGGGCATATTACTCCTTTCTGTAGTATCTATGAGATGGTATATAATAGTTGAGATTTGTACAGTTTGAGTTGATGAGTAGTTTTCGATTGAATTGTATTGTTGCCTTTTTTCTAAAATAAAGGTTTTATTTGATTATTATTTCATGTTAATCAGCAATACCGAATACTCTTCTTTCTTTTTTCTTTGTGATGCATTATATTTATGAATAGACAATAATAATAATGATAATAATAATAATAATAATAATAATAATAATAATAATAATAATAATAATAATAATAATAATAAAATACAACCTTCATCATCAATAAACTATTAATTAATATATCATTTCTTAAAAATAGTGTACGTGTAACACTGTCATTAAACAGATTAAAAAAAGGTTTACAGCAGCAAGTGATTTTTGACGTACCAGAAAATGTGATACGAAACATCATCTAATTGCCAAAAAAACATTCACAGCAATGATGATGTACAAAACTAATTGTTGTATATTTTATCGGTTTTAGAAAAAGATAATATATAAATAATTTGCAAAAGGGTTGGTCTTATAACTTCACTAGAAACGAAATATTCCCTTAAACTGTTTTCTCTAGGTATTATTTTGGCAGAGGGCAACATTATTTTGCACGCCCAAGGAAATATATATGCCAGCACTTTAAACGATACATTTGTTGTCAAAAAACTACAAAAACATAATAAATTTAATATCACATTTATAGGTAGTTGCAATCTCCTCCATTTTTTTAACTTGGGATTGCTATTTGAAAGATGGTACAGTCATGAGAACTTTGTTGTTGTTGCTGCTGCTGTTGATGTTGTTGTGTGTGCTTTTATTTTCATCTCTTTGTTTTCTTATACTATAAATTTTACATTTGTTTTGACCTTGTTTTGTTTTCTCCTTCTACAGTTTTTGTTTGTTATCCTGGAAATTATAAATCTGTTTTAAGCAAATGGTTTCTCTGTTTTTGGTGTTTTGGAGATGTGAGAGCGTGCGTTATTCTTTTTTATTTTTATTTTTATATTTTTATATAAAAAATTATATATATATATATATATATGTTTATATCATTCTGGAGTAGAGAATGGTAAAAGTTTAGACTTGGAGGATAATTCGGAGTTTTGGGATTATATTTTAAGTTTACATAAAAGCAGTTTGGTGAACATAGAAAGTTTATATAAATGACTTTATAAATATTGTTTTAATTATAAATAATATAATATTTGAAGAAGAAAACTATACCTTATGTCAACTTATATTTGTTTTAACAACATTTTTTTTGTTGGAATTTTTTTATTATTATTTTTACTGATTTTTCCTAGTAATAAGTATAATATGCTGACTTTAAACAAATGCTTGTCATACACTAAATTTTTCGTTTTCCGTTAAAAAAGAAAAAAGAGGTTTTATCTTACAGTTGGTAATTCTCAAATCGAATCCAATAAAAAGGCGATTTAAAGGTTTGGGTTGGGAACACAGATAAACCCATAACCGACTGGTTTTCTTTGGGCTGCTGTGAAAGAAAGATAACAATAGATTTTGGGCCGAATATTACTAAGCAGAATATATGATGGGTTTCAGTTATGGGCCATGCAGCAGATTAAAGGTACAATACTAGATTACTAGCCCCTTAAATTTCATGTTAGAAATTCAACACGATACATTCATATTACATTGTGAATGAAGGCAGTCAATATATATGAATGTAATCAATGTGATGTATCAGACGTTTACATTTATTTGTAAAAAATCATAGTTTACGTGGTATTTTTATTGTCAAGGTTTTTATTAGGTGATAATATGTACAATTAACGATACATATCTTCAGTACAACAAACAGGAACCTATGTATAAGAATTTTTATCATCGGTCCTTCAAGTTTCAATATTACTCTCTTAATTTAAAATCGTTTTGCCGTTGTAGCATGTACCTTGAATGTTGTTAACGACATCTATCGTTTTCATTCTTTACTATTTCCAAATCAACTTATATATGAATTTGTGATAGAAAACCCTCGAAACGTCCGTTCGTATATAAAAATACACACTCATTTAGTTCGCACGACATGTTTAAGGATTTTCAACTCGAGAAAGAATTCGGCTAGTACGAGTTGTAAAACGATAAGATCTAGTTGTAGAATATCGCATTAAGCAAATATTTTTTTGATGATTAGTAGGTGTTTTACAAGTTGACCTGTTAATGTAAGTTTTGGATTGAAATGTTGACTTTGAAATACATCATGATATGCCTTATAATATTATTTATTGTTGAAAAGATTGGAACGTTACACATGTCAGGTTAGTTGGTATTTTCTGAAGATTAGTGCATACGTATGTTCAAATTTAACGTCTAAGTTTTAGTGAAAAGATTTACCAAATTAAACCAACCAACAAGTGGCAAACTCTTGTCAACTAGAAAGTAGTAAATCCACGTCCGCTTAAAAAATGGTCATAATTGATGAATAAGTTAATTTTTTTTTCTTGTATACAAACTCTTAAATATAACTTAAAAACCCTCGCATCATCAATTTTATTCTTTTATGTTACTGCATCATTAATTTTGTCCGATTGTGTTACTTTAAAATATATATATATATAGTAATAGTAATATATTTATACTTTTGTTTTAGTCACGTCAAATAATTCATTCGAATACTTATAAAAAATTTTGTAACTATTATAACAAGTTTTAAAAAAAAATATTTTTATAAAAATTGACACTTAAATCTAATTTAGTAACAAAGTTTAAGAAATTGAACTTATATTCTTAAAAAAAATGTTAGCAGTAATGAACCATACATTAAACTACTATCATTTTATTTTAATAATAATGATAAATATTTAAACAATAATAAACGTAAGAAATAAAAAATAATATTGATTCTTTATAAATTTTACGTATTCTTTTGCAAATTTCATTATTTTTAATACGTAGTAATCATATATTTTTTTTCCAATTTTACTTTTAACTTTTTTGAAGTTAATTGAGATGCATAAATTTAAATAGAAACTAAAATTTAAGTCACAAAATATTTTATTTATGTAAGCCCGTTTTGATCCAGACCCATTGTGACACAAACCGGTTTCAACTTAATTGTCCAAATTGACTCGCCAATCCATTTTGCCAACTCTAATTCTAATAATAAAACTAATGTTATTTTATTTTTTAGAACCGATACACTTACGCTGTAGGTCATCTATTATACACAATCACACATATTATGTGTATATTGTCACTAATAATGAACTAGTAAGATGTTTGTCTTGACAGAAATATACTAAAACTATATAAGATTATAAGCTACGTACATGCATAACAAATTAACAAATGGCTGTTCTTCTATTTTTGAGGAAAAACAAGGGTTCGAGGCCCTACAAATGGCTGATTGAATAGAGGCATCCTTTGTTTAAAAGTTAAAACCTTTATTTGGCCCATTTAACTGTCTCCATACAATAGACCTTATTAGCCCGTTACCGTGTTTATTTAAACAATTTCAAGAAGCCCGTTCTTTTTCTGGTATCCTTTTTGTTTATTTTTTGTATATGTGATGATGTACGAACATGAGACACACTTTAACAAATTTAGTTATTCATATGTTATCTCATCACCCACTCTACACATTTGTCTCAAATGATGCTTGAACGCATTCCTTATTAGCCCATTACCGTCAAGGGTTCGAGGCCCAACTTTATTTTAGGAAGTAAACACATTCCTTTAAATGTTAAATCTACATGACACTCACATCAACATCTACACATTTGTCACAAATGATGCTTGAACGCATCAGAACACCAGTTGGGCTGACGACTTGACGGGACACCTAGAGTGCCTTTACGTGAAAGGCCCATTGACATAATCTCGTTTAGTATTTCGATCAGAGATTTTTGTCGGGAAATAGGTACATAATTACTAATTATGTATCATTAACTAACTGAGACCAAGAAAAGTAAATAAATTCCAAATATTATATTTTTATTTATTTATGATTAGAATAATGACACATGCTAAATTGATCTTGTCTAATCATTTTCTATTTCTATATAATCTGTCCAAGATCCAACTACTACCTAAATTTCCACAATAGTTACCTTTACTTCTTAAACATTCAAATTGTCCCGTGTCTTTTTTATTTATTTATTAAAATATTTATATTTTAAAATAATTAATTTCACACCACAAACTTCCTTTCATATACAAATCAAAAACATCTGCTTTTGCATTATTGCTTATGTCGATGTTGCATTTTTTATTTTATGCATCTTATTCCAATTCTTCTACATCAAGCAGACGTAATGAAAAATGACATATCGATTTAAATCTAGACTTAAAAAAGTGATTGGTAGATATAAAAAATTAATTAGATGATATCAAGATGAAAAATAATATTAACCAACAAAAAAATTAAGTCTAGTTTTAAGTCTATATAAATAGACTCGTATAACATTACTCTGACTAATATGATATCATATAATACTTTATTTATTTTGCATTGTTTATGTTCATTAGAAACTACCTATTCACATTATCACCCCCAACCCAATACCTGACTCAAATTCTCCCGACTTTCATATATTATTCTTGTTAAAATCTCTTCAACATAACAATAATATCCATCTCAAAATCTTGATTATATTCCTTTCTCAAACACACACACACACACACTTATATATATATATATATTTATATATATTTCTTCTTCGATAAGAGCATCAATATAGTTGAACAATATATTTGTATGTAAATTGTCATAATGAGTTTTAAGCATTTACATGAGTTGCTTCAAGAAGATCAAGAGCCATTTCACCTCAATGATTACATCGCGAACCACCGTTATCAACTCAAATCCTCAACAACTACCACCACGACCGACACCCCTGTCTTCCTCCATGTCTCCACCATGCTACGTGATGCCGCCATGAGGGTACAACGACAATCTTCTACAAAGAATAGCAGATTATTTGGATCATTTTTCAAACTATTAAAGCATAAAAGCAGACAACATAATCACCATGTAACAAATTACTCCCCTAACGAGAAGTTCCATAGGAAAGAGATGGTAAATCACAACGTAAGTGGTTCGAATGTTAGGGGAAGTGATTTTGAATTACGGTTTCCTCATTCATATAATAATAGTCCGGTTAGTAGTGAAGAATGGTCGGAGAAGTTGTCAGAATCGGAGACCACGTGTAGTCCTTCGAGTCCTTTCCGTTTTTGTTTACATAAAAGTCCATCCCCTAGCCGCCGGACACCGGATTTTTTGTCGCCGACGACGTCTCCAAGCTTGTTTTTCAGACAGGTTTGTGTATCGATCTTTTTATTTCCTAAGTTTTTTTTAACAATTCAATAAAATAGAATTATGGTTAATAAGAAACAAGAGTTGCTAAATATCCAAATTAAAATGCGCAACTGCATATACTTTAATTAGTATGTTATGTTATGTTATTATTCCTATTATGTAAAACACTTTTTCTTTTTAAATGAGTGCGTTAAATTTCAATGTTTAATTCTGTGGAAGTAATTTATTTTTCTTCACATAAAGTTAAGTAAAATTACTTTTACCGAAACTTTATATAAAAAGTTACATATTTTTGCCTATTCTAGGGAAATCAAGTTACTTTTTATTGACTAAAAGCAGAGTATTTGTTGTATAGACTTAACATTAGCTTAATTAAAGTTGTTATTTATTTTGAATTTATTGTTTGCATTTCTTTGAAAGCAAACTGATGATCAATGTTATATATCAAAACTAGTACTAGTATGTGTAAAATTTAAGTTTGAAATGAAGAAATGTAAATAAAACTTAATGGTGTTGTGTCAACCAATACTATTGATAAATCAAGCACTATTTTTTTTCTAAATGACCTTATCTAAACATCCATACTTGTGTCATATTATTGAATGGTAGTAATGGTGAAGGGCCTATTATTGATGACAACCCTGCAGCCAAAACATCTTGTCTAACATGAAAAAGTGAATTCCTATGATAAGGACAAACCACTTTGCATGCTCAAAAATTATGCAGGAAGAAAAAAGTCAAAGGTCAAACCTTTCGAATTTCAACCCATTAAAAAGGACTATGTTTCTTACCTTTTCCATTTGGTACCTAGTCTACGCCCAATAATTAAAGTCACCCTTCACACATAAATTCCAAAACTTAATAGATATGTTCATATGTTTATTGAAGAAATATAAATGTTTTAATACTTTTACATTTTACAGGATAAAGATAAGCAACCTCAAGAAATCAATGTAGATGATGATGAACAATGTAGTCCAGTATCTGTGCTCGATCCTTCATACGATGATTTTGAAAGAAGTTACTCGAGTATACAAAGTAGGTGACAAATTAACTTTTATTTATTATTGCATTTTAATCGTACTTTTAATTAATTACGGAGTAATTGATTAATCCGTTTTCATCTCAATTATTGTGTTTGTGACATCTGAGACGTACGATATGTATAATTTAAAGAAGTTAGCTAGTGATGATAACTTCTAAATATATAAAGTTAATGATATAGGACTTGTGTAGGCCAGTTTATAGAAGTTGGATGGTCATAATTAAAGGTTTAATTAAAATATTGATGATGGTGGTATTAATTTAATTAAAGGGTGGATACGCAAATTATTTGTGGGATCCATGTATCTGTCCATTTGTACAGGTCCTTATTCTCATGGTGGTCTCACTTGTACATTAATTAATTTATGGTACCTGGTGTACCTGTCGACCTTGTTCAGATATATATATATATATATATATATATGTATTTTCATACTCCACTAAACATACATCAATATAAAGCATGTTTAATGAGATATGGAAAAAAAATAAGTAGGTCAAAGTTCAACTTCTAGTTGTATACGGACTTCACCTAGCTAGTATGCCAACAGTTTATGGAGTGTGATAATTAATGTTTGATGTTGCGTATGTATATATTATTTTACAGGAACAAAAGATCAACTTCTAGAAAAGCTTCGTAGATTCGAGAGGCTTGCGGAGTTGGATCCAATTGCACTTGAAAGGCACATGCTAGAACAATGCTACAAGGATGAGCACGATGATGATTATGAGCATCTTGTAGAAAAAGAACAAGATTCACCTTACAATAATGATCATGTGAAGGACATAATGAACCATTTAGGCGTCGAGAAGTTCCCATCACATGTCAAAAGATTTGCGTTGGACCTAACCGTAGAGGAAAAGAATAACAAAGAACAAGTAGGACGCGAAGCAGTTGTGAAGGGCGTTTGTGGGAGTTTGGATTCATGGAAAATGGCGGAATCAAAAGCCATTGTTACGATGGTGGAATTTGAGTTTCGAAGTGAGAAAAGTGAAGAGTGGAAAAGGTGTGATGCAGAGATCAATGTAAGGGAGATTGGGATGCATATAGAGGTTGCAATCTTTGAGGAATTGGTGCAAGAACTTGTTACTTCTTTTGGACATTGATTAGCTTTCGGTGGCTAATTTAAATTTGTTGAGTGTAAACTCATATCTTATATAGGTTTATATGTTGGGCTTTGAATGAGCTGAATGAAACGAGTCAAGACACAATCTTTGTCACAAACAATACAATATTTGGTGTAAAATAAATGCATTATATATTCTTTTTGATAAAATCAAGATCTAATTCTCTTCTTAATTGGTGGTTATTGAATTTTACGATAATGTTGACTTCTTTCACAAAATGGTGGATTTTGATAGAGATTATTCTGATCATTGGTAGAGTTTCGTCCATATAAATTTACACTTTAAAAATCATAAGAATCCAACATTTACCGTTGGAATATATTTTACGCAAAAACTTTGTTGGAACACAAACTTAAGAATGTGAAATATTTTACTTCAACTCTTTTTTAAAAAGTTGATGCACAAAGCCACAAATAACGTCTCTTGGTGAAGTTCAACGAAAACTGGGAGTTCAAAAATATCGCAATCCAAATCCGTAATTCAAATATCCGAAAACCCGATCAGAAAGTAACCGAAAATTCGGATATCCGAGTATCCGAACTTTCGGATTCAGATAACAAAATTTAAAATTTTCAGATACCCGATATCCGAAAACCTTGTACCTTTTTTCATTATTTTGTATTTTAATAGTGAACTTCGTATGTTTTAGAAATCAAATCAATGAAAATGCATCAATAATAGGTTTAAATATGTCATTACTTGAAGATTGTGTATTATTTTAGTTGTTTGTTTGGTTTTTGATTTTTGATTTATGTTATAAAGTTTTCATTGTAATGTTTTTCGGATATCCAAGTTTCGATATCCGAAAATTCGGATTTGAATTTTCGATAGTATAATCTGTTATTCGAAATTTCTGGATTTTTGGATATTTGACTTTGAACACCCCTGGTTCCACCGTCTTCGTATTCAACAAACTCTTTCAGCATCATTTTATTGCTCAACGCGACTTGATATTTTAGAAACACCAGCTCCGATAATGAGTCCTACCACCCATATCATTTTTAGCCTGACCACCATGATTATCATGATCGTTTAAAGAAGTGATCATTGCACCAGTACCATTATTAGGACTAACTACAGCAGGCGCTGGAATAATATGTTGTCGTTGGGATCTACCACTACTACCGTTGTAGTCAGGAGATCGTATGCCATCTGATCTGAATCATCATTGAAATAGATCCAAAAATTTGACTCTGAAATAACCATTTTTATTTGTATCTCGTCCAAAATCTTTATTATGTAGATCACAAATTGGAACAATAATGCACAATGATTTTCAAGACGGGAATAACGTACTTGAGGCTGCGGTTGAACATAAATTATTGTAGTATCTTGCTTTACAGCATCTTGAATTTTGTGGACCTCTTTGCCAACTATATTAGGCGAATTAGTTACCATGGTTTTTTGTTCTTGGAGGAGATTCATGATAGAGAGCTTCTTAGTTTCGCATGTAAGCTAAGGGCACCCTTCTACACCGAATTTATTCAGTGTGCATGTTTGTAAGTTCTTGGATTTAATTATTAGTTTGTAGCTAGGTTCGATGCTAATTCTTCTTGTTCAATGATATAGGGTTATGTGATTTCTACACCACTAACTAGTCTCATTAATGATGTATGTACATCATTAATGTAATAATTAAGTCAAACACTACTTAAAAAATGTAATGTTTGACTTAATTAAACCCATATTAATTAGCAACCATTAGTGTATTTTGACTTAATAAAAGTGTCTTAATAATTACACTAATCATTAAATAATTATCACTTTATCTTTTTTATTTTATTTTGTATTTTGTATTTTATATTTTGTCTTTTCATTATTTCACCTTAATAATTACTAGTACCTTCACTCTTATGTTGTTCTTAATTTTTCATGTTTTTTTTACGTTTTTTTTCCTTTTTTCTTCGTTTTTCTTTGTTTATATTTTTACGTTTTTCTTCGTTTTGTTTTACGTTTTTATTCGTTTTTATGTTTTTCTTCATTTTTTACGGTTTTCTTTGTTTTTTTACGTTTTTCTTCTTTTTTTAACGTTATTTTTCGTTAATTTACGTTTTCTTCTATATTTCTTCGTTTTTAACGTTTTTCTTATGTTTCTTTTCCTTTTTACGTTTTTTTTTACATTTTTTCCGTTTTTCTTCGTTTTTTAAGGGTTTTTTTTATGTTTTTTTTCGTTTTTTCATTTTTCTTCCTACTAAGATATGATGCATCATGGTTCTGTAAGTTTTAAAAATCCAGTGCATCATATTTGTAAAATATGGTGCACCATGTTTATATAATGTAATGCATAAACTTTTACAATGCATCGTAGTTAAATTGGGTACATATATAACGTATATTACAAACGTAAACAAAAAAGAAAAAAAAAACGTAAAGAAAAGAAAAAAAACGAAACAAAACGAAAAAACCGAAAAAACGAAGAAAAACGTAAAAAAAAATGAAGAAAACCCAAGAGAAACCAAAAAAACCGATAAAACAAAGAAAAACGTAAAAAAATGAAGCAAAACGAATAAAAACGGAAAACAAAAACGAAGGAGTAATTATGTACAGTATAAAATATCCAGGTTTCTAAAAAGTATAATTTGTAAACTATTAAAGTTTTAGTTTACTCATATATCCTATTAGTTAATATAATTATGTAATAGTTTTGTAATTTCGATTATATTTTTATCAATAAAAAATATATTATTTCATTATTTTTATATTTATATGATTAATTGTAGAATAAATAAAAGAGAAAAAATATTAATTATTATGATTAGTTGATTATGATGTAATGATTATTTGTTAGAAAAATAAAAAGGTAGTAATAATTGTTTACTAATAAATGAGATAAAATATAATTATTAAAGGCTAATAAATGAGATAAAACACACTTATTAAAGACAATGATTAGTCTACATAATACTTGATGGTGTATAAACCCACGAAGCCAGTGATATAGTATTATGATTTTATTCTATGTACGGCTAGCTTGTCTTGTACTAATCATCAAACAAGAACAACGTAACTCAACTCATTGATCGATGTTACATTTTCTTTAAATGAAATCAATGTAGATTGTTAGGAGTACGTAGTACTTTATTACAAGTAGCCGTCCTAGATAGAAAAACATATAATATGTATAATATGAATTGCAGCGATCGCCATTAGGTCAACATATGGGAGTTAGAACGGCAGACCAATTAATGACTAGGTCGTGTTGTAGCCGTCTCTATCAAGTATATAAGCGGACTATATAATAGGTACTATTGTAAATAATATGTGAGATATGACGTAAGTTTGTTGTTCTAAAAAGAATAAAATAAAAATAAGCCGACTACATAAGTCCAAATTAGAAGCCAGGTCAAATTATCTTCCTCATATTAGTGATGGCCGAGCAACGAGATAGAGAAGGGAGAGATATGATCAAAAACGTCAACTCAGACTAAAGTTAAACGACATTGAAGAATTGGTTGCTAAACAGGAAGTTAGAAAGGATAATAATCATGATAGTGTTGGTTTGAAAAGGAAACGAGAGATTCATACTCCCGATTGTAATGATCAAGGTTGTCGTCACATACCTTATAATGGTGTTGGTTCTAACTTTTCTGACTCGCGCGAGGTTTTGCGAATGGAAGAAGATGATAGAATCATTTGAGCAATCGGTGGTTGTGAGAATGTTTTGGTAAATGATACAAACGAGTTTGGACGTGATCCAAATAAACTTGAGTTATTTAGAGTCATTGCTTTTGACGTTTTTTATGGTTCAGATAGCGGAGGATCTGTTCGCTCAGTTGGTGCTATAACTCGATCAGAAAATATCGGTAGTGGGTAGATAAAATTCAAGATTTGCGAGTTGCTGATAACATAGGTACTACTGATGGAGTACAAGTTCAAAGACCAAACCATGACACGCTTCGTGTAGGTACTGATGCTAGTCATGGTTTAGACATGTCAGGAGGTGGTAACGAGGACTGGTTGTTAGATGTCGCTTTCGAGGAAAATGGTTGAAGGCGTTGAGGTTGCTCGAAAGAAGTAGAGCTTATGGATCCGTATCTTGTGGATGTAGTATAAGGGTAAGCATTTATACATCAATTGTCGTGTTGTATATGTTCTATTTATATATTTGCAATATATTTTCTTCTACACAACATTATTATCACTTCACTTGGAATATGAAAAGGTAAATATATTCCGGTACAATTTGCAGGGCATTGCATACCGTTAGATAAGAACAAGGGATCAAATATGTAAACTTAAAAAACATTACTCGTAATATATGTAGTACGGAGTAATTGATTTTTTATCATATACCTGACAGAAAATCAAAATTCATTTCAGCAGTAAAAACATGCATCTTTTATAACGTTATTTAATATTGTGGCATTTTGTTTCAAGAATTTGATCGCAATAATTAATTATTGACCTTTCAAATCTTGTTTAATTTTATATGTTTCCTGCTGTTGTTTGGAATCTGATAATCAAGTGGAATGAAAATCGCCCACAAAACCAAGTTCATCCACAAAATGCTACTCAACTTCAACTCACCGTCTACCCGAAAACACCAATTGCGAACGTACTCTCGTCGAAGCATTGAAATCATCATCTTCTCATTCTACTCCGTGAATCAACGGCCAGCATCTCCATGTTCATATCATCAAATACGGCCATGATTCCAATGTTTTTATCCGTAACAATTAGATCAATTTTTACAAACAGTTCGGTACTTCACACGATGCAGAGTCGATCTTTCATTCTGGGTATCAATCTGATCGTGTTTATTGTAACATTATGCTATCTGCGTATGTGAATTTCGTCTTTTTGAATGATGCCGCCAACCGTTTGATAAAATGTCTGACAAGAATTGTATTTCTTTACTACTATGATCATGGGGTTTGGTCGAGATGGGCATTGGTTTGATGTGATTTATATTTTTAAGGAGATGAGATTGTTGGGTTTGATTCCGAACAGAGTGACGTTAGCGAGTGTGTTGTCGTAGTATTCACATGTTTCGGGAGAAAAAACGGTGAAATGCTTCATGCATTGGTTGCGAAATCTGGTTTTGATGAGTTTAATCTAGTTGTGACTAATTTGGTTCATGTGTATTGTGCGTATTCGTGTTTAGATGGTGCGGGAATTTTATTTGATTGGATGTCCGAGAGAAATATAGTTTCGTGGAATGTAATGTTAAATAGATACTCGAAGGCTAAATTAGTTGTTCGCTAAAGACTTGTTTGATAAAATGCCTGAAAGAGATGTGGTTTCTTGGGGCACTATTATCGAATGTGTTTTACTAGTCGAAAATTTACTGGCAGCTTTGAAGTTATACCAGGAAATGCAAAGTAATGGGATACAACCGAATGACGTTATGACGGTGGATATAATATCAGTATGTGGTCAAGTAATGGCGTTTATAGAAGGCCAGGAGTTTGATGGTATGAGTGTAAAATTAGGATTTGACGCTCACGACTTTATTCAGTCAACAATCATTCACTTTTGTGGCACTTGCCATAATATCAAACCTGCCCAAATTCAATTTGAAATAGGGAGCAAGAACGATCTTCCTTCATGGAATGCTTTAATATCGGGAATAGTAAGAAATGGAATGGTCGAATCAGCAAGAGATATTTTCAACAATATGCCAGCTTGAGATGTTTTTTCATGGAGCTCGATGATATCTGGATATTCACAGACCGATCAGCCGCATATGGCTTTAGACCTCTTCTATGAGATGGTAAGTAGTGGTATAATTTTGGTACGTTACAAGAAGGAATACGGGCTCATGAATTCATTCTCAAAAAATTCAATCCCTATAAACGGTAATCTTAGTGCAGGCATTATCGATATGTATGCCAAATGTGGTAGTATTAATAACACATTACAAGTCTTTAATCAAGTAAAAAATAACTTGTCAACAATCTCACCATGGAACAATGCGGTTTAGCTATGCACGGTCACGCAAGATTGTCTCTTGAAATATTTGGTCACGCAAGATTACATTTATTGGAGTACTAAGTGCATGTTGCAATGCTGGTTTGGTAAAAGAAGGTGAGAATCATTTCAAAAGCATGAAAAATTTGTACAATATAGAACCGAATATCAAGCATTATGGTTATATGTTGGATGTTTTGGGTAGAGCAGGGAGGTTAGAAGAAGCAGAAGAACTGATAAAGAGTATGCCTATGAAGGCAGATGTTGTGATATGGGGTATGTTGTTAGCGGCATCTAGGAACTATGGGAATGTCGAAATGGGAGAAAGGCTGCTGAAAGTTTGGCAAATGCAGAACCGTCACATGGTCCTGGAAGAATTCTGCCTTCTAATCTTTATATAGATGCAGGAAGATTGGATGATGCGGTTTCTGTTAGACGAGAAATGCAAAACCAAAGATTAACGAGGGAACCTGGTTACAGTGACGTTATATGATCTGCTAATGTGATATAGCTTGTTTTCGAAAGGTGTAGTTACACAGAAACGTAACCCATAATTGGGTCCGATTTCAGTTTTGGGTAACCAACTATCTTTTCACCACACAACCCTCAAACACTAGAAGACACAAAATTTAATTCAAGGTAATGGATACGGGTTGCCAAGTCAAAAATTGTCAATTTGACCATGTTGACCCTGTTTATATTCAAAACCAACTTGACTGGTTACATGAGTTCATGTTCTGGGCAGCAGTCTAGGCGCAGCCGTGGAACTGGTATTGGGCTGTCATAAATTGGGGGGCAGTCTGGCTTGGCTGAAGGGCCGCACATAATTGGGCTGCAATATTCCGCACATTAACTGCCAACTTCAATTAATTGTCGTAGCTTTTAGATTCACACGTTGTTTGTAGAAAAAAAAAAAGAAGTAAATGACCAAGACGAAATATTTTATGGAGTAACTTATACTAATCGTCTCTCTAATTTGTACGAAATTATATCAATCGTCATTATCTCTTGAAAATTATGTCAATCGTCCCTGATTTACTTGAAAGTGAACAACGATCTTCTCTTCCACTACTTCCGATAGAAAAGATCATTAAATTAAGTCACATGACACCCACATAAGGATAAAAACATCATTTTGGTTGCTTCTTCTTCCCCAAAACCAACACAACCATCTGGTAATTACCCTTTGTTCTTCTTCCCCAACAATTGCCCTAAATTTATAATTTTTAAGACTTTAAAAATTCCATGATTTTTCCCTATTCTTTATACCACTTATAATTCCCACCTCAATCTTTTAACATATACAAATCGATGCTTTCAATTTAAACCCCAAGATCACCTCCATTTCAAACCCAAGTTTAAACCCTAATACTATATTCTCAAGTTTTTTTTAGTGTAGATGAATGGGATGGAAAAGAAAAGAGAAGAAAAGGATGAAAAATAATGTAATAAAAGATAGCTCAGATGTATTGTCGAGTCGGAAGGAAAATAAAAGAAATGGAAGAAAAATTGTTAGATGAATTGTTTTCTTTCACAATCATCTCAAAATTAAAAGGAAGATATTTATAATAAAAACCCATCGTAATACATTCCTCTCCATTCCTTTCTCTCCTACAAAATTACTTGAGAATGACTTCATTATTTTTTCTAAATTGATTTCATTTATTTTCCACTGCAAAAAAGAACTCGAGAATGCAACGTAAGATCCACTTGCATTTCAACAAAACCCACAAATAAATTTCAATGTTTCTGTTCACCACAAAACAAACACATTCGGATACATCTTTCGCATACATGCTCGAAAGATTACCGCCGCAGCCAAAACGACGGTGGATGTCTGACGGAGGCAGATGAACTAGATGTTGTGGTGGAGGGCGATCATGATGTTGGGTTGGAAAATTATCTAGATGATGCGGCGGGACGTCATATGTGGTGGCTAAGATAGTGACAGTGGAAATCTGTCAAAGGCCGACGAAGGCGGTGTCTAGTGACTAAGCCCGTGTTCGATGACCAAGATAATGACGGAGGTCATCCATTTGTGTGCGTATGTTTGTATATGTATACCAATGTATATCTGTAGGTTTCAATGTGATGAGATTCAATGACTTTCATTGATTTTAATAAAAAATTCTTACTTATTATGATAATGTTGTTGTTGTGATAATAAGGACGATGTTGTGGATTTGTAGGTGGAAAATGGAGTCAATAAAAATTAAAGATAAAAGGAGTTTTCAGATCTGCAGATGTTTTGAGGAAGAAGAAAAGAGGGTGAGAAATACATTTTTTTACCTAACTTGTTTTGCACATGCTAGATTTAATGAACTTTTTTAACAGAATTTAGTAGTGAATTCTAGTTTAAAGTGTTCTGGGAGAATACTGCTGTTGAAAAAGTGAAGAGTGGAATAGTGTTCTAGACTTTATTTCTTATTTATTTTTAGAAAATTCAAATAATCTAATAAATTGAAATAAATAACAAACTAAATTAAATAAAAGAAATAAATTCATTGAAAATAAAAGTAAATATTACAAATTCTAAAAAAGTAAATCTATAAAAATAAAAAAATATAATCAAACGTCGATAGAACCCGATTCCGATTCAAATCCCATCTTCTCACGAATCTTCTCCTTTTCCCTTTCTATTATTAGTTTGTCTCATCCCAACAAGTGGTCCACCAGAATAGCCAAATTCGGATATCTGTTTCAAGATCCTTTGAATGATAGTAGATTTGCTTGTGGGAACTGATGCCTTGAAAGGTATGAGTGATCGACTAGTTAAACGAAGCGCAACACGAAGCAGTGGAACCTACGGATGTCTTTTGGGATTTTTCTTGCCTTGCTTTTCCCCATTTACGTTCGAATTGATCATCATCGGATAGCGCTGCATTTTGGTTTTCTTTGTTAGCCTCCAGTTCCTCTTCCGAATCTAGTTCATCCAAGTGCACCGTCTCGAAGGGTTTTGGAACATTCTGCCTTCTAACCACAATGGGATCGGAAGTTAACCAATTTTGGCGGTCCTTCAAAAAGTTTCACTCTTGAAAACTTTTGAAAGTTTTTAGAGTTTCCAACTTATATTGAGCCTCTACCCGAATACGAAAGTCGGTATCATTTTCTCCACTTCTTTTTTCTCCTTCAAGCCGCTTGCATATGTCTCCCCACTTTTGGCATGTGGCATTGAGTTTCTTCCATTTTGAGGTTAACATGTCTTTGGTCCGAATAAGTGAAGCGTTGTGGGCATGGTACTCTTCCATGAAAAGATACCAAAAAGAGTCATTGTTTTGCATATTTCCTCTGTTGGAATCTTTGAAAACGGAAATCCAACTTTGGGCCAGTCGAAGTTCGTCCTATGGTTCCCAAAAGTTGCGGTTGTTATAAACATTTTCTGGTTTCGGTTGTGATAGTTTAACCTTGGGTTTTTGCCTTTCTTTTTTGACATATTTCTACGAGAGGTTGTGTGGGCACCTCATCTTTGACTGAGTGCATGTCGAGTTGTTGGGTGACGGGTTGTAGGGTGTTTTGTGATGCTTGCCACATTAGAAAAATATTATATTGATTGGGGGATATGTTCGGTGTTTGTTGGTATTGTAGTTGATAATATGACGTTTGTTGGTATAGTGTTTGAGGATGGTATGGAGTACAAAAATTGGGCATGTCGGTTGACGAATTTGAAGATGTTGGTTGTTGTGGAAACGGGTTCTTTGTTGAGTATACGTTGTACGAGTTGTTTGGGTTGTTAACATTGTGAATTATAGTGAATAATAGATTTTTTGAAGTGTGTTTATAAATGAGAATGAGTGTTTTGATGTGTTTAAAATTGTGTTTAAAGTGTGGTATTTATAGATTGAAAATAAAGATTAAAAAATAGTTGTTGATAGCCGTTGAAATATATATATATATATATATTATCTTTTTGAATTTCAAACGGTATTACAATCGTTAAAAAATAATAAGTTCGAACATCGTTCTAGGCAAGACGTCGATCTGAAATGTCATCCTACGACATTTTCGACCGAGAATGGAGACAACAACTTTCACTTTGTGTGCTCTAATATGAATCATTTGATTTAATTTTCTTTAAATATATATTAACACAATCAATGACAGTAAAATCATCAACTTGAAAATAGAGATTTTAGTCAAAGTATCTTTCTACTATTATTGTAAACTTCAAGTATCTTTTCTCTCTTCATAACAAACATAGACTAGTCATCGATCCGTGAAAGATATTGTTATAGAATTTTTCTTGTTTTCCTCTAACCCAAAAAGACTGATATCATCGCTAAATTAATGTGTAAATTATTCATAAACTTAAAGTGAACAAAGTATAATCTATCCAACAAACCTATACAAAAAGTAATAAACACATAATGTAAAGTTTGAACACAAAAGACATTTTAAAATGAATAGTGAAAGTAAAAGCAAAATGGAAAAGGTTAATGACGTTAGGTTGGGAGGTAAGTAGTAGTAGCATCTAGGTAGTGTTGAAAGTATAGATAGGGTTATATATATTTATATATTAAAAATAAAAAGGTAAAGAGTGGAAGAAGAAATATACTGATAGTTGCCATTTAGAGAGGAAAATGGTTTTAAGAAAGAGACAAATAAAGAGTTTCCAGTTTTGGGATTCTGAGAAGAGTGAGTGAGTGGCAATATGATGACATAGTTTTCGTTTTCAACCATTTACTTGTCAAATCAATTTGCATCATCAACAATACCATCCATACTTTAAAGCTGCATGATCCATTCTCAAGATTCCCACCAATTCCATTCTTTAATTTCTAGTAATTCATATAATAAACATTTAATGATAAAGTTTAATTAGTACCACTATCATTCTCACACGATACATATCAGATGTCAGTCGATAGGTGAACATAAGCCAACTTCAACTCACCTAGAATTAATAGCAAGAACCCAATGTTATATCAATTTGAAATTTTGATACTCCGAAGAATTTCACATTCTACATAAGACATATATATATATATATATATAATTAATATACAAAATCTTGATCCTGAAACCATCTAGTTAGCAAGGGACGGAAGCTGTAGGACGAAATGTCAATAGTAGCATAAAAAAATTATGTAATAATAATAAAAAATTCAAATATCTAAACTTTTTGCATTATTGACACTAGATTTGAGTTTTTTGAAAAAAAAATACCCCGTATTGTACAAGTTGACTAGTACATTGTGCCATCCATGACATTGTAGTAGATCTGCCGTTGTACTTAACCTGTACTTAACCTCGTAATCTTATGCATGTATAACTTTCAGAATGTGTAAAGATTTAAACTCTAAAACCGATTCACAACATATGCGTTTCCAAAACAATACAACAAGGTAGGTCTAAAGTTTTCAGAAGGCCAACTGTTATAACTTGCCATTAAGCATATATCTATAGTTAAAACCTTAAATTAAAGCTTTTAATTAACAAACAACTATACCTATTATAAACCATTAAAAAATACCCACATGTATAAGCTTTTTAAAAACAAATTTTAATACGTAGTACTATTGAACATGAAAACATGGTAAAACCTAGTGGTTAAAGCATAAGATGTGAGAAATGTTAAATTAGGATGGAATTGAAGTGAAATAAATTGAAAAAGGATGGGTGTACGGAGAGGATGGATAGAGAGAAAAGGCACCATAATGATGTAAAATGATGTGTCATGCATAAATAAATCCTAGACAATGACTGTCACCCTGAAGGAGTTCCTTAAGAAGCTTCCCTTTCTTGAAACACTAACTTCAAACTAAAAACAAAATACTAAAACCAACAGTTAAGTGTCAACATCATTACCTATATTTGCTTCTTACACCAGATGCTCATCTCTTCTTCTCTTCTCACTCTTTCCTCTCTTATCTACTCCTACAATTCTTGTTCTTAATTAGAGATTGGAATTAAAATTTTACTTATTTGTTTACAACTTAATACAACATGTCAAGTACTTTTCTTTTGTAATACAAGTGATAAATGTTTCTTGGTTGGAATCTTAAGAAAAGTTAAGATTCTTGATTACATATCACAAGTTTATTCCTCTCTAAAAAAAATGGTCTCTAGGTAGAGAGTAACAGTTTGTTGTATTTTATTGTTTTTGTTTTTCTAGTGAAGACACTAAACATGCTATTAACAAACTATCATATAACCATCATATTTCTAAAAAAGTTAAGGTTCACATTTTAATGATCTTAAGTTCTTAATTAACATAATTAATATGTTATTTTAACTAAGATAAATATACTATGAAATATACGTAGTATAGTAGAGATACAATTGTACTAGTGTGCATGTTGATTCTTAAAGTGAAGACAAATTTGAATAAAGGTTGTCGTCTTGAAAGGTTTTGTCAGGAGAAAAGGAAAAATAATTGAAGCAAAATATAAGACGTGATATATTTCAAATTCAGACCTCACATTTTCTCTTATTTATTATCTACATTATTAAAATACATACAAACTATAAATATACTATTATTATGTGAAATACAAACCAGTCAACAGGAATTCAAAGTCAAAAATTTTATTAAAATATTCATGACCAAAAGGATAACAAAATTGCCCTACTAGAGTAGTGAAATGAATTGAAGCACAAGCTATATATCTATTGCTACATCCATGTAATACCATACAAATTATAGTGGTTGTACTTTTACCTTATTTATTTATGCAACTATATATATATATATATATCACCTCAAAATTGTTCTAACTTGTACATCTCATTTAAGTATTAAGTATAAGCATGCATGTTACCATATCACTAGTAATTTCTAGGCATATATATGCCTACTTATTTATATATATCAGGCAATAACTTTTTTATAGAGTAGACTGTTTTGCTACACATGGAACCTGGTTCATTAAGGACAGTAATATAATAGTGCTCCTATATATATGTTAAATAATATTTTTTTAATCTAATACTTCCCTTCTATTTAAAGAGAATTTTAATCAATTTAAAGTTATTTAAAATATAATTCTATTATGTTTTATTGAAAATGAACCTTTAAAATTATAATAAATGATTCTTAAGATGGGCATGCAAATGTTAGCAAACAAAAACTCATATGTTAATCTGCTTTTACCCTGGAATATATATTGTGTTATGGATCTTTAGTAATTAAATTTGTCTTTAACATATTTTACCTTTATATTTAATTATTATACTATATATACATACTATACACTATACACTATACACTATACACTATTGATTGATGACGAATATTTTATATTGCTCTCTGAATTATATATGAACAGAAGCTCGTGTACGTTAATTAAGTACTGTTTGAAACTATTCATCATATTGATCAAAGTGATTATTGGCTGTTTTCAACATCATTATTTAAGTGTTTCTGTCCATATGAAAATGAATTATTTGCAAATGCAGAAGCACATAAATGACACCGACATTATAGTGTTCAATACTCTTTGGCAACATTTCTTAATATCGGCTCCATCATGGGTTACATATATTAACCATTTGTTTTGCTTCAAATTACAGAGTTGAATCAAAGATGAACTCATTATCTTTGCCTTTTGAGTTTGGCTTTATGAACTCGGTCTATATGGAAGGACCAGCCATGAGAAATTGAGTAAAAAATTATTGTACTCCATGATATGATCCTTCTCTAATCATATAATTGGGGTGGTAAAAGCGCATGTCGTTGATGATAAAAGCAAATTTGAAATCATTGGCACGATTAAAGTATAATGATTGTGTGATGAGATTGGACGGAAGATAATACAACTGTAGTCTAAATTTCAAAATATGTTAGCTGACTTTAACAATACCGTTTAACTTTAATTAGACTAACAAGCGCCCATTGTTTTTGTGAAAACATTTTGTTAGTTTTATAACAAGGACCTTTCTTAAAACAAATGTCTTAGAAGCAAACATTCAGAAATAAGAATAACATTGTTTAACCGACACTCCTAACGTCTCAAGTCGTATAGCTTCAAACGAGTAATGATATATATTTCTAAATATGTATTTAAAAATATGTCTAATCGTAAACAAACACCCTAATCGCGCTCCTTTGTCATGTCTTGCTTCTGAAACGAGGATTTAAAAGAAGAAAAAAAAATAGTTAGACAGCAATCATGGATCATAATTGTTTTCCATAAAGGGATAGTTCTTTATCTCTTTTAATGACTTAAAAGCCGAGCCGACTACATTAATAGAATCTAAATCCAAACATATCATTCCATGCACTAAACCTGATTAATACAGTAATAAATAAACAATATGTCTCTAAAATGGCCATCAGTATAAATATCGACGTACTATTAATTAATTAATCTAGCTTCAATCTATATTTTAACAAATAATAAAATAAGTGATACTCAATTCATAACATATTTAGGTTAGATACTTGCATACATGCAGATACTATTATCATAATCAAGAAACTTGGTCAAACTTCACCTTATTCACACCTCATTTCCATACGAAACTCGGTCAAATGTTAACTTTAATTCCCACAGATTAAATAGTCACCCATCATCCCTAAATCCCAACACACTTCTAAACTTATACATACCCTTAATAAATAAATATAGACTAATGATTATCACCTTTACTCAGCTTTATACCATACCCATCCCACATATTCTCAGGCTCACCCATTAGAAATCGATAACTACCATCATTCTGTTGATTGTTCGGAGCAACCATTCGTTCGTTAGGTTGTCGATAGTTTCCACCTTGTTGATGAAAGATATGAGGTAGTGATTCGTTGTTTTGGTGAGTGTAAGAATTCAAGCTTCTTGTATTCTCTTTTCGCTTCTTGGTTTTCATTAGGAACTCATTTATGCTATCCCACTTGGTTTTGCATGTTATACTATTCCTATTGTACCCCAGACAAGCCATTTTTGATGCGATTTCTTCCCAAAGAAGCTCTTCCATATACCCACCTTGTTCGAATCTTGTTTCCATGCTCGTTCGTAGTTGTATTAATCGTGTGATCTCATTTTCACCCCAAGTAGTAAGATTGATATTAGTGTCAATCTTTCCATTGTTGTGGTTTAGGCTTTGATCATCAGGAGAACACTTATGATCCGATTCTTTCCCATTTAGTTTGTGCAAAGCGTCCATTAAGGCCAAATCTCTAGACTCCATCCACGCTCGTTCATTCGCCCAAAACTTATGCTCTTTTTCGAATCTAGCAGCTTCTTCTTTTCTCCATTGTTCCTCTCTTAAAACCCTCTCTTGTTCCTTTTGCTCAATAGACCTCATCATTTTCTCCATCCAATCCTCTTGTTTCTCCATAATCTTCCTCATTTGTGCATCGATAAAGTCTTTGATTTTAGTCTTCCAACCCCGTTTCCCCAACCTCCTCTTGCTAATTGTCCTATCAACACAATCACTGTTTTCCATGAATGCGTTCAGGTTACTGTAGCCTGATGAAGAAGTGTCAAAAGCTGAAGAATTGTTGGAAAGACTAGGACTATCACATAGTCTTGAAGCGCTAGGTTTGAAGGGTTCTTGAAAATTACTATTTGGGTGTTGATGAGTTTGAAAAGCACTAGTTTCAACATTAAGATTACGAGGATCTGAAAAGGAGGATGTGTTAGGGTTAGGATTAGTACTAGTACTAGTTTCGCCATAGAGAGCTTCTAGTTGTCGAAAAAACCGATAATGTTTCCCATCTTGTCTTCCTGCCTTCCCTTCTTTAGTTTTCTTGTAATACTTGTACAAATTCTCAAACTTTTCTCTGCATTTTTTTCCACTTCTTTGATACCCATGTTCCTCAGACATAATCCTGGAAGCCCAAAAAGAAAAAGAAAAAAGTAAATAAATAAATCATTCAATTGGGTGATCAGAAACCTTAATGACAAAAATACAGAAAAGATTGAAGTGATAGTGATATTTGCTAAGGTGTACAAGTTTCATGTTATTTTCTTGGTCTGAGCATACTGTTAACCCGAATTGGAGTCTCTATGAAAGGTGAGTTCTTGTAAGTCTTTTATTAGGCTCAGTTACTACTTGAGTTAACTGGAGAACTGTAAAGTCTGTCCAAAAGTTGCCATAAAACTATATGAAATCCATATTAATAATCCTTAAGCCCTTGAAAAGAATAAAAATAGAAAACAGAAGAACAAAAAGGAAAGATTTTTTATTCAGAAGGCTAAGGAAATGGTGATGTTAGATACAAAAATTAACAAATAATAAAATATAATTTAAATTCTTGAGTCTCTTGGAGTTGAATTGTACATAAATAATATTACTTAATATAACTACCAAAATCCAATTACCTTTTACAAATCCAAACATCATATCAACACTATACCCCAATTCTTGTTTTAGACGATGAAAAAAGTATTTTAATTACGAACATAAATTTCAAAACTTTCGAGTGAGCAAAACACAAGAAGGTGATGGAAGAAAAATAAAAAAGTTGTAGTAAGAAAATTATGAGAGTAAAAGATAGAAAGAAACCTAGAAACTTCATCCCACAAGGGGCCTTTCTGGTTAGCTTCTTTAAACTTAGAATCAAGTCTTGATCTGACTTCAAGAAGTGTTAAAGTTTCTTGTCTAGGCCACCTACCATTTCCACCACCAGCACTAGCCCCACCAATTTCCATTTCTAAACCACCACCACCAATTTCTATCTCTAGACCACCACCACCACAACCACCAGCACTTAAACTGGCAGTAGTTGAGCCCGTACCCGTGGTCGAATCCGATCGAAACATCATCCCACCACCAACACCAACACCACCCAACATCACCATATCATAGTGAGTTAAATCATGAGGCTGATGAGGTGGTGGTGGTGGTTGTGGGACACTTGTGAAAATAGTTCTTCCATTCATGTAATGAGTTAGATCCGTTATACCATACTTTTCTTCCATGAAATTTTCTAGCTTTACGAATAAATAATTACTTAAGATAAGGCTGTTAATTATTGAGAGAATAATGTGTGTGTGAAAAAAAGAATTGAAGGGAAATTGTGAAAGAAGAAGGAGCGGCAGATCCGGATCGTGTCTTCACATGAAAAAGGGTCTAAATTGATGAAGAACTAGTACAACAACATTATTGGACCCAATGAGTTTTGAAGTATAGAAGAATATATGAGTCTTGTTTTCTTTTGCATAATGCAACTACTTGAGACAATAGATATGAGATAGCTAGCTAACTAGCTAGGGATAATATATGTATGTACTTTATGTATACATATGTATAAACTTATAATCTTTCACTCTCTCTCTCCCTCTAGATCTCTAGCTAGTCTTGGAGAGAGAAATTCAAGCAAGTTATCATATACTCTATACGGATAAACCTACTTACTAGCCCCATTCCAATTCAAGTATCTAAGTTTCTATTTCTACCAACATAAATAGTGGATAAAAATAATACTTAATTGGTGAAAAGTATAATCAGTGAAAATTTCAACAAAATTACATGCATTTTTAACGTGGACACTTTTAACTTAAACAGAGTGAGTATTTAACAAGAGTCTTCATAAATCAAATACTACTCGTACAATTTTACACCTAGCTATTATTGTATATCAAAAAGATGTTATCTTTGATACTTACATGGATACAAAGAAAAATCTTGATAAAAAGACCAAAAACAGTAATTACACAAGACAAGGAAGGATAAATAATTTTGTTGAATCCATAGGGTTTGGCTTTTGAGTTTTTAATGTTTTCTTTCATACATAAAGGTATAGTATAGTAATAGTAATAGTAGTAATATATAGAGTACTCTTTAATTCTTTTTAAGAAAAGTACTATTCTTTGTTTAAAAATTGTGATAGTTCGAGCTAGGGTTCCAACCGACAGGCTTGTAATTTGGCTTACCAAAACAAATTGTGTTTATTAAGTTGTGATTTATTTTATTATTAAGTTGAATGTTGTAAACTGTGATTAGCTATTAGTATGGAGGGAATTGAAGTCATTGGAGAATTAAGAAAGGCTGAGAAGAAAAGAGGAAAGCAGCATCTGGAGGAAGAAGCAAGTTTGGGTAATGATATTGACACTCAACTGTTGTTGTTTTGTTTTGTTTTGTTTTTAGTTTCGAGTTTAGTCTTCCATGAAACGGTCTTTATGCATGACACATCATCATTTTACATGATTGTGGTGCCTTTTTCTGTCAATCTCATCCCTTTTCCTACGTACACCTCCCTTTCCATTTCATCATCCTATATCAATCAATCTTAATTAACGTTTAGTCAATAGTGTTTAATTAACAAATTCTTATGGGTTTGAGAACTCAATTCCTAGATGTTATATATGAGTCTTAAATATTTTTTGATAAAGATATGTATGGTTGTTTGCTGATAAAATGGTTTTGCCTTTTTAGGTTTCTACTGTTCTTGAGGACAAGGTAGTTGGCTTTCTGAAAATTTTGGGCCTTGGTGTTTTATAGCCTTCAACTTTCTACCAGAATAGTACATAATTATCTAAGGATTATGAGAATTATTACACTTTCGTAACTATTATCAAAACTAGTAGAAGAACGCTTTCTAAATCCAAATTTTCCTTTCAATTAATTGAAAAGAGTGTTTCTCAACCACTTTATGTCATGCAAGTGAAGAAGGAACATGTTAGAGAACTTTTGCCAAACACTCTTTTAAGAGAGGAAAAAGAATTGTGTTTCACAAACCCAGTTTCTTTTGGAGCATTTTTTCACATTTGGGCTAAATAATGATAACTTTTATAATAATAAGAATACCACAGTTATAACTTAGTTAGATTTTAAATAACATTTGTCACAAAAAGTTGATAACCGACAACTCAAACTGTCCCATTATTCGTTGTCTACTCATTATGTTAGAACATAAATTACTCACTCATTATTAATTGAATTATACGTCATTGACAATTTAAGTAATATTATATCGAATACTTATAAATTACAACAAAGGTACAAGAAATAGCATACATTACACATGTAATAAAGCGTTGTTGAGAAATCATATGCAAGTAATCGTTAACAAAAATGCTATTAATTAAGATGATATAAATTATCTAATGGTTATTAAATATAATAGCCTTTAATTCTTTTCAAAATGATGATTTAATTAATAAAAAGGAATATAATTTCCTTAAAAGAAGACAAGAAGACAAAGCATTAGTTTACTTATTCACATACAATATATAGAAAATGATACCGTTACATGCATGGTTTCTCAATAGTGCTTTATTACATGTGTAATATATGAGATTTCTTTCATCTTTGTTGTATTTTATAACTTTTCTATACTAATATTACTTAAATTTAACTAAGTTATTCATATAGTATTATAAGTATAAAAGTCTCCATTATTTAGCCCGAATGTAAAAAAAAATGCTCTTACAGAAATAAGGTGTGGCAAATTTAATTCTCTCTCCTCTCTATTAAAAGAGTTTTTGATAAACACACTTACATCCTTTCTTATCTGACATGACATAAAATAGAACCGGGTTTAAAAAAGACTCTTTTCAATTAATTAAAAAACAAAGTTGAGTTTAAAAAATACTCTTCTACTAGTTTTGATAGTAGTTTAAAAAACGTAATAGTTCCCATAATTGTCGATGAATTTGTACTATTTGGGTAAAAAATTCTATAACCTTGTAGTTGCTGTGGTATTTGCTTCTCTTGCAAAAAACGTTACCGGCGTTGCAGCTAAATTTAATTTCTAGCCACCTTTTTTAGGTTCCTAAATTCAAAGGGAACAAATATGTATACTGCATTAATTTCATTGAATGGCTAAAAATTATTTGGTTGTTAATTTGTGCCTGATAAACTGTATTGGCAATCGGCATATGTAAGACTAGATGTCGGAAGACGAGTTACTTGGACCGTTGATTGTGTTGAATCATGTTTATTAAATGGCTAAACATTTTGATCAGTTTTATATATCACCTCGTCATTCAATGAAGTTATGCCGCATATTATATACATGTATATGTATAGGGTAGAATTCCAATAAAAACATCTTAAAAATAAAAACGGATAAGAACACTTCATATCCGCAAATGTATCCTAGAAATCAATAGATTCACATTCATACATCTCAAATATGTGGAGAAAAACAGATGCGCATCAAATGCATGAAAATCGAAAAAACGATCGATACACGATTTTAAATGAAAAATGTAGAATTGTACATCAATCGTTTTTCTCAGATGGTGTACATTTTTAGAAATGTGCATTCATTTTTCTTTGCATATTTGAGATATACAAATGTGGGTCCAATGATTTTGTCGAGTATATGTGCAAATTTGAAGTGTTCTTATCGTTTTTTTTAAAGTGTTTTTATTTGATTCATACTCTATGTGTGTATATGTATATATTTATTGATCTTGCACGTACATCTTTTGGTCTTATAATAAAGGATGTGATTCTTTTAAGATGATAAATTTTTTTAACATTTATACACAAATCGAGCTCTAGTTGGTTTAATGTTCCATGCATCGTTCTTGGTGTGGTACTAAACGTACAAAAGTTCCATGATCAGCAGATTAACTATTAATGAATCTTAGTGAACAGCGAATTGTCTTTAGGATTTCGAGGTATGATACATGTATTAGTACTACATACGTACCGTGTTAGTAACGTACGTTTGGATTCTTAAGGTAAAGATTGTTTGGTTTTACTTTTATGCGTCGTCTATTCCGAAAAGGTGGAAGAAAACTTGCTGAAGAATATATATAATACGTTGTTTGAAGAAGAAGAAAAAAAGGTGAACCTTTAAATAAAATATTTCAGTAGAAGTTTCAACACCATGCAATTAGTTTTTCAAAGACCGCGCGCGAGGATAAAATAATAGTACTAGAAAGTGATTATAAATTAGGAAAGATGGAATGAGCACGTAATGCCTTTAAAGATGCAAAAATACATATAACCATATATGCCTTAAATGCAACCACCCTGAGGATCTCACTGCCTTCGTTTCATATTTATTTTACTTTTTTTATGTTAACATTTCTAATGAATATAATAACCAATCGTGTCTAAATTAATCCAATTTCGTGTGACTTTGTCTTTTTCTAACTAAAAGTAACTTCTTCTTCTTCTTCTTCTTGTAGACCAATGATATCGACATGGCGACACTACCTTCAATGGTTAGTAATACACGAATTCTATGCAAAACGCCATTTCCATATAAATCAGACAAATGCTCTTCTTATCATTTCACTACACGGGGAACGTGACATGAAAGAGAATCTATGATGCTTGCAGGGTTTCCTCGTTAACAAACACGAAAATATATAAATTCACTAATCTAATAAATTAATTACATAAGATCGATATATATATATATGTATATATATTACTTTTAGTACTATATCCTTAATTACTATTTCATCCAACCCAGTTTTATTAATCTTAAAATCGTACATCAGTAGCCATGTTAACTCACTTAAGCAAAAAGTCTAAGACCAAACATAACAAATAAGATTTACACATATATGCATGTGTTGAATAAATTAAGCGTATGTTGTTAGTATATATACTTAGACAGCATGGGTGTTATTTAGGAGCACAAATTAAACTAAAAGTGTGGCATGTAGAGCTGAAAAAAAGGAGGCAAAATTGTCTGGAAGCAGGTTGGTACACGTAAATGAGGACCCCCAAATTCAGACCACACCCAGAGTTTAAGACTTCACAGGTGCACGACCCTGCTCACCTTCTGCAACCTCTGACCCACCATATTAATTAAATTTAAACTCTTGCTCTCTCATACTAACCACACTAATTAGTTTATTTTGTTTTACATTATATTAACTTATAACTTATTATTATAGTTGATTATCTTAATATATTAGAACAGCAACATCTTTTAATGACAGTTAAATAGCTCAGAACATGTTCCTTTTGAGGAGCTAGTACCATTGAGACACAAGGTAATTACTTGCTCTTATTTCCCCTTATTTCTAAATCTTGATATATATCGTTCTCCAACTTTCATATTATAAGCTTCTTAGTTCTTTTTTTTTTAATGTCATGGTGATGTTCAAAAATTGGAGTCTCAAAAGGTCAGACAAATATTACCCACCAAGTATTTGATGAATTGCCACAATGAAAATATGCATCACCTACAAATGAACTATATTCCACTCGAGATACTCTATAATTTATTGAACTTCTTTTCATGTATGACCCAAGTTTTGATACACATCTCAAATTAGTAAGTACATTTGCCTACAAATTCACAAGGCTATTGTCGTTCATAATATCTAATGTGTTTCAATGGATATAGTCCTAAACTTTTGAAGTTTTTCTTTGGTTGTTGTCACCAATGAAACCGCTTCCAAGATGTCTTGATCTTTTCGTTGAAGAACTCGTGACAATATACCCGTGACCCCTAAAATATGTAACATTAAATGCAAATGATACTTTTAAAGACCAATTGCTTGATTTTGGCTTCAACCATTAGTGTCTTCCTTTTTGACATATTCAAGTACCACAATAATAGTTGGAAACAAATCAACAAAACTCAAAAGTGTTTTGTAATAAGAATTTCATCGTGTATCTTCCGGTCAAATAAAAGAAATTTATTGGTTTAAACAACTTCCGGTTTCAATTAAACCACTACAAATTTGTTTTGCTACTCTCTTTCTCCTTTTCTCGACGAATATCTTTTTGTTTACAAGAAGCACCAACCACATTCATCAGATTGCATAACTTTCAAAAGATTTCACAACTCCCAAATGTTTTCTTGCAACCGCCACAACCACTAATTGAAGTTGATGAACAAAACAATGTATATAATACGCCGAATTATTTTCTTCCTAGATTTTTGCTTTCAAACCATTAAATTCACCCCGCATATTGTTTGCTCCATCATAACCTTGACCTCTTACTCGTTTCATACTTAATTTATGATCCGCAAAGAAAGAATCAATCAAAGATTTAAGAGATAGAGAAGTTTTATCCATTACATGAACGAGTCCTACAAATCTATCTTTAACAAGTCCATGTGAATCAACATACCGCAAAACTATAGCCATTTGTTCTTTTTTAATTAGATACATCATTCGACTCATCAACTAGCAAAGCAAACACATCATCTCAATTTCTTTAAAAATCAATTTGAGTACTACCTTTTTAAAGCAAGTAGCAATATCTTTTTGAATGCATTAAGTATGATTTGTTGCAATTTTGTTAAGTAATATAGTCATTTCAATAGTGTAGTACTTAATTGTTGACTTCATTTGGGTTATCAATTATGTGCGATGGAGATGTTGGGAGCGATCATTCTTGTTTGTTTACTATGTATTAAGTTTAGACTACCTACAATGGGGTAATAGAGGGCAACCGTGGAGTTACTACGGTTCACCACGAACAGAGTGGTGAATGTGGTGAATGTGGTGAGATGTTATCGTAGTTTGAGCACAACATGTCCATTTTTATATGTGAGCTAACATGATTATTATATGTGTATATATATATATATATATTTCACATGTTACTAAAAAAAACTTTATTTATTTATTTTAAAAACCTATTTTATGCCTATAAATACACAATAACAATTCATATGATTCACAACAAATTTATACAATTTATACATACACAATCACAAATACCATCATCAAAATGGATGCAATTATTCTTGTAACGTTATTGGATGTTTTTTTTATTGTTTATTGTAACGTTTTTTATCATTTTTTTATTGTAACGTTTTTCGTTTTTTAATTGTAACGTTTTTTATCATTTTTTTATTGTAACGTTTTCGTTTTTTAATTGTAACGTTTTTTATCATTTTTTAATTGTAACGTTTTTTAAAATTAATGAAATGTTATTTTTAATTATTATCAGTTTGGTTTAATTTAGTTAAATGTAATTGTGTTATTAAGAAAAAAATAATTAAAAAGTGCATCTTAGTTTCTAGTGATATGTAGTAGAGAGGGTTACCACTGCGAGCACTCATCTCACGATATATAGTGAAAGCTAACGAGACTCTTAGTGATGTCTCCACTAACTGTTACCATTGCAAATGATCTTAGTGATGTCTTTATCACACTTGGGTGGGGTTCCATTTTATCAAATTTTAATAATTTATACGATTAAGAGTCTTTTTTCTTTACGTTAAAATTAAATGGAAGTACTATTTACCGACAGCTAGTTTATGAGAAGCTATTCACTACTTACGTAAATTACTAAAGTAGATATAAAGCTCAAAGCTCCTATATAGGTAACAAGTTTATTGAAAAATTGCAATTATATAAATTAACCCTAGCGTAACACAAACATTCATTAAACAATAATATGGTGATCACCTAAATGTTCAACAGGGTGCATCAATTTAACAATAAAGCATACATTGTTCGCAAATCGATTTAATTGTTTATATACGTATTGAGAATAAAAATGAGTTCTAGATATATAACTCCTTTAATACATTTGTGTGTTGTCTCGTATTTGTATCATGCAAGCCGCCCATTCTTTCTCAAAATATGTTTAGACCGTAAACCTTCGAATGAAACTTATACTAGACGTTAAAAATCAACGTTACAAAGGCAATTGTGGTCACGTGTGAAAGGGAAATAAAATAAAAATAGTAAGAAAAATATTGTACCGCGCAAATATAAATAAAATAGGATTTCTAAGAACTGCCTATCGATCGACAGAGAACAAAGAAAACGTGTCGACTTGCATAACTAATTACTGAAAAGATACTTTCAATGCCTCTTGAAAAATCAAATCAGCCCATAAGGCCCACATGCACAGACTATATATGCCTACCTTTATGCATTATTATTTGAATAACATCATATCATATCATATATTATATTATATATATATATAATATATATATACACACACACAAATATTCAAATTAATCAGAAAAATTAGAGATTATAAAACATAAAACAAATTCTACAACTATGTGAGGAAAAATTCTACACATAAATCATGCTAATGTGTATCAACAATTTACAGAATTATATAGTTGAATTGAAGTCTAACAGCATAAAACATCAATCTGGTCGAAATCACACACACACACACATATATATATATATATATATCTGTCTGTGTGTGATCACATATATATTGAAGTATGTTGTGCATTGAGAAAATGGTTGACGGAGGTTGGTGGGTCAAAGTATTGTCATAAATAATTTATGAGATGAGATGATGGGCATAGTGATAGTATAGTGTTAGTATACGTGAATTAATTGGTTGGCCTTACGTGAGAGTTGATTGGATATTATACACCAACCAATATTTGACACAACTTCATTCTAAGGGCACATCAGGAAAATGGTACATCACTTTTGTTTCCAAAGCCAACTTTATTTCACATTCTTTTGACAACTTTTTAATACAAAAATGATCAATATCATTAAACTTTAACATCTGTTAAAATGAATAGAAAATACTTGAATCATATGTCAATAAGTAAATGTAGGGAAAATTTTATAAAAAGAAACATAAAATAACAAGAAAAAATCAATGAAAAGAATATAGGATAATTGCACAATTACAGAATTATATGCTATATTTTATTACTAAAAAATTTATAGGTTTAATTTTGCACAAAAAAAATATTATGTGTTTCCTGAATAGATTATAATGTTATCGTGACAAATCTTTTTAATATGCAAAATTAAATTTATGTTTTATTTTTTAACAAAATACAACATATAACTATACTACGGAGTATTATGCAACATCATCTTAACTTTCATTTGTTGAAATTTTTAGTATTTTATGTTCTTTTATGAATCTTCTACTTAAATGTATTAGGTATATAACTCTTGTACGTATAATAATTTTATAAAAATGCGGTAGTAAATCGTAATTTTTGTGTCGTCAGGTTATTCAAAAAAAGAAGAAGAAAGATATGAATTGTTTGATCAAGTGATATTACTCAATCCTGCTTACATTCTCTAACAATCACTATCAATTCAGAATATTATGATAGTTGACCTTTTCAAAATTGCATGTTTTTTGTTCATGATATGATTAGGTTAGGAGATACATCCAATCCGTTGGCTACAATCGAATTTGCATGCCAGTGTTATGTGAGTTCAGTTTATTCAACATTTGATGCTCCTTTTATTTCAAAGTAATTGATGGTATATTCATCATTACTCGAACTAAAGCGTAAAATAAATGAACTTTCAAGTGCACCATGATTAACCTTTTTCTAGGATGACAACTCATTGAATCATTGATCCCTTAAGTCAACATACTTTTTGTTTAATCCTTGAAGTAAGCGAATATTGAATTTTCGTAATTAATGTATGATATAAGGGAATTAAAAGGTAAGATTATATTCCGTATTTATTTATTTAAAAAAAACCTTATGCTCTCGAAATTAAAACAAACAATTATAACTTAAAAGATATCTATACTAGTATATAATATATTTTATTATAATTTTACTCATATAATTATTAAGAGCTTTTTAAAAATTTATAAAAATGATTAACATACTTCTAATTATAAATTATTAAATTCTCATTAATATAAACATTATTAATTATTAAATTCTCATTAATACAAATATTATTAAACTATTAAATAATTAATTTATGACATTTAATTATTGATTATTAAAATTTCACTTACATAAATATTATTAAACCATAAACTACATTTAATTTTAACTTAAACTTCTCTATATCTATAGATTATTATATTATATGGCACATCTGAGATAGTTTTTTGAAATTACCAGTTAATGTAAATAATGGTTAATATCAAAAAACAAAAACAAAAAAACAAACTAATTTTTTTAGTGAAGCTTAAACTTCTAAACTTAACAAACGACTCCACAACTCGCAACCTGTCTATTAAAAACTCAAAACTCGGCACTAGCAACTCGCAATCCGACCATCGAGTTTGCAATGACATATTATGATATATTTAATTTTTTATTATTTTGTCACAAATTTTTTTAAAATTTTTTATTAAAAAGTGATTTTCCCAAACTTACAAAATAATATTATTCGTGTATTGTAATGTAGTTTTATTTTTTAAAATACTTCAAAAGACATAATACTACATGTCGAATTAATGTAAAACTAGTAAATTTTTTCTTTTACATTGCGTAAGTATATATTCTTCTAATAAATTACGAAGATAAAATAATTTGCATCTATATTTAATTGAGCAAGTTGCAAAGAAAGTGTAGTTTGTAGAGTTACTTTTTAGAAAACTGAAAAAGAAAAAAAGAAACAATTTCAACTTAGATAACATCATGTATCTTCTACTTGGATGAGATATGTCGTCAAAAACACATTAATTAAGCAAACGATGATGTGAGATGTGACTTGGCAACAGAGATTGTTTTTCAAATTAAATTTAAAAAAATGAAATATTAACACTCCATAATCTAATTAATATTATTAAAAAAGGAAGCCCAACACCCCTTCCCTTTAGGCTTTAGCTACTTTCCCAAGCGAGTTCTCCCCCGACAATTGCTAGGCTGAAAATGATGGGCTATGGTATTGTTTATGGTCTATTGTTGATCATGAGCTTACCTAAAAATGATGGGCTTAGGTTGTCACATACAAAGGAGGAAGTCCACCACATTACTTATTACGTAGGGGTTATAAATAATTTTTTTGAGTGTTGCTGCATACATCTCATAACTTAATTAATAATATATATATATAAAGGAAGGATCGATAAGGAAACTTTAAAATTTAGGGAAGGAGGAAAGCAAATCTTAGCCCTTGATTTTTTTATTAAAAAACGTTTTTAACATTCATTGGTGATGAATGTTAAATTTTAAATTTTTTATAATTTTTAAAATTTATTTATGATGAAATCAATGGTTGAGATTTGCTTCCCTCCTTTCCTAATTTTTTTTCTTCCCGCTTGATCCCCACCTTATATATATATAAGAAAGATATGTCTAACACTACATTTTTTAACATTTGTATTTTATTATTTATCTTTTCTAATCTCTCCCAACGAATTTTAGTCGTCATTTTGACACTATATTCAGGGGTTTGACCAAACTACCAATTATATTAGTAGATCAAATCATTTTAGCACATACCCCACCAATCACGTATACTCGGATTTCTTTTAATCGCTCACTTGAGTTCTGGCAATACAACAGACTTTCACGCACTAGAATGAACAGTTTTTATTTGTTCAGTTTGTTTTTGTTGAGAACTATTTGAAGAGAAAGAGAATTCAACAAGATGTATTGTTGAATTTTCTTTGTTTGGATTCCCATTTCTTGTTCTTCAGCAATAAAGATGAAGTCCAATCGCAAAGAGCAAACGACCCTAGAGTGAAACGGGCTAAGAATTGGGCCAATATTCCCCCCTTTGAACTGCTATGACCCATATGACTCAGTGTACTTGTCCTAACATTCAATAACCCAAATAAACAACCCACCTAGTTAAAAGGATCACCCAAGTAGCCAAGTTACCCCAATTATTTTATTTTAGTAAATTTCTTCTAAAACAGTAAATAGTGGTCACACATCCAAACCAATTATACCCATAAGAGTATTGACTTGACTTTGGAATATATATTTGGATTAAAAAAATATAAATTAATTGAACTTTATTGAAAAAGATATGTCTTGGATCAATTCCCCAGCTCTTTAGGAATAACAAATATTTTATGTAAAGGCCAAAAATGATCCTTGTTTGCTAGCTTCTTTCTCTTTTCAGTTTGAATTATATTATCATTATTGTTGTTATTATTATTATTATTATTATATTATACTAATGAATGAATAATTAAAAGATAAAATATGTCTTACATCTTTGGTTGCTGATTCTCAAAGAAGGTACAGAATTAAATCAAACTTTAATTTTCTTTTGATATTCTCCAATGACGTAAATGTCCTTTTCTATCATCGAAACGTACTCTAATGATTATTAGCGTTGTTACTAATTAGATAATCAACTTTTTTAAATACTTTACATATATTATATGATTTTGTATAATGTTCAATTGTTCATCGACCGTTGCTTTTAATACGAATATGCATGCATTACTATTATGTATTTATTTATATATTAAGTTAGTTTATTTTCTAAAAGTGGATGTCTTTATCTTGAAAAGCATATGGCTCGCACATTGAGCGACTGTACAAAGCTAGTCTCATTTTAAGTTTTTAATGTTTTGTACAGGATATTATTCGGTAAACTCGAATATAGCTCAAAACTTAAATACTAATACCAACCTAGAAAAAGGTTTCTTTTAGCTTTTAGTATTATCTTCTCCTTCTTCATTTGTTCCCTCCTTTTCTGCATCATCTTCATTCGACAAAAGCGGTGGTGGGTCAAATTATTAATATAAAGAAAATCTTAACAATAAATTGAAAAACTAAAAGCTAAAATCCCATTATGTATGGTGTTAGTCCTTCGCTTCGAAATGATTTATTTGATAAGGAAGTTGATTATTTGTATCGTTGGTATTCGAATAGAAATAAGATATCTTTTATTTCATGAAACAATTGGCTCCAAAATCCTTTAACTATCTATTTAACATCTTAGGCAAATTCCACATTAGCCATGGACATGAGAGATCTTGGGCTTATAAGGTAAATCTCATCCTTACCAGACACAACGCGTTTTGAGGCCACAAGCATAGCATATCCCGTGAGAACTCTGTAGTTAAGTGTGCTCGAGTAGGAGTATTACTAGGATGAGTGACCTCCTGGGAAGTCCTCGTGTGGTCGCCAAGAAAAAGCCGTGCGCCTGCGGGCGAAGCGGACAATATTGTGTCGTGGTAAGGCGGGATGTTACGATCTATATTTTGTAATTGTTTTTCTAGCTTTTTGCTAGTTTTATATAATTCAGTCGTTCTAAAAAACAAAAAGAAAAAAAAAAGAAAAAAAAAAAGAAGCTAAAGCCGGTGTATACAATTTCTTAGTTTCTTTCTTAAGGGAAAGTTAATCATGTATAAAGAAAGATGTTTATTTTAACTTTTTTCCATACAGATGTGCTTTTCTAAGGAACTCAATTAAACACATATAATTTTAATAACAAATCCATCCCACAAACCCGGAGTTGTGAATTGTGTCCGCTCCAAAACACAAGTTATGAAGAGAAAAAAAAAAGACTTGAGACCCACCATCACGGCACACCAGAATCATCAAGTAAACATTGACCCTAGTTGTTCATTATCAAGCACGATCATCTCATACTCGTATCGACTCGTGCTGAGCAGCACGACTGATCACGACTAAATAAAGTACGATTGCTTTTTATAAAAAAACAGTTGAAATGTTAGGGACCCACTAGCTTCTTTTCCATTTAAAATCCATCTTCTACAATAATGTTGGTTATATGGAAAAAAAACGTCTTTTGTGAAACAGTCCATAAAATATTGTGAAGCTTGACAAAATCTTATTTGTCAACCATCACAATACCAACCTTATATGATTATGGTAAGGATAATGATGAGGTGATGGGAATCCGACTTTTTGTTTGAGATCGATGCCATTCAACATCAAATTAGTAGCCGATTTACTTATTTATTTGAGTGTGTGTGAATGATAATTAATTTGATATACAAGAAGCATAAATGCTTTATGTTTGTATGGTGGATTGGTGGGGTTGCTGGCTAGTACATGTCACAAAACTAATAAAGCTTAAATAAGAAAAAAAAAACATATAGTATTATGGATAAGGAAGCTTGGATTTTAAGCGTAAAAAAGACTATTGTCACATCATTTCATAATCATTGATTTAGGATTTACCTAAATATTAGGTAATGTCCCACTCCCAACTAAGCTTCACCAACTCCTTGATTAGTGGGCATTTTATTAAATTAATTAATACTTATTAATTAATAATCTGTACACTAACAGTATCCATTGAATTGATATTATACGCATCATCATCGCATATTTTATTCTTTTGATTTTTTAATTATAAATTTTTTGTATGGATAATTGTATACTAAAGGTACTATTAGTATAACTCTGTTTTATCTTCCGTTAAATCTCAAGCATATCTTATCTTAATAATAAGTTATAAAACCATATGCATTCTCTATTTTGATATATCCACATACCCTTTTTCATTCTCTCTTGCATTTTTTTCATATCAAACTTATCTTAATAATAATAATAATAATAATAATGATAATAAATATATAATTTAACTACTAAAACTTTTATTATTCTTTTGGTTTTACATTTTCAACACATTAACCTCTTTGAATTTTATCAAACGTTTAAATTTGATAAATTCTTTAACAAACTTTTTTAACTTACTTTAAAATTATCTAATCATATTCATGTGTTTTCTATCGAGATATACACATCTTATTTTACATTTAATATCATTGATGTTGATGAAGACGAACAACTGAAAAATAATTGCTGGAATGTACCTAATAACTAATTGATCATCCGAAATAATTGAGTATTAATAACATGAGAAGTCACTGATATCATATGATTTATACATGTTATAAGACTTTCACTTAATTCTATATTTTCTTTTCTCATAATTTAAGTTTTAAGGTCTATTAGATGTAGTTGTTGAAAATGTTGATAATTTTTTATTGTTTTATTATGTTAAATAATAGTAAAAAAAATATATAAATATCTTTTTCTTTTCGATTAAACGTCAACGTTGAAGAAAATAAATCGTGCATGCCTATTGACTTGCTAGTATGGTTATATATGGGCCTTGCTAGTATGGTTATAGACTATACCCTTATTTATTCTACTCGATTTTTACTTTCAGTTTGAGACTTAAATTAAACAATGAAATAAGTGGACTAAAATTATGAGTTAAACTATTCTTTTCACCTTAAATTACTTTTCCCCGCTTGATCACAAAGTTACTTCAAATCAAAGTATCATTCAAGTAATTAATGGTTGCGGCATCACCTTCTTTGTACTTTTACATCAAATTCCTGAAAAATTAGTAAAAAATAAATTAGGTTGCTCTTATCTAGAACGTAATTGTTCCATTATAGAAATTTAATACATGACAGGTTATTTAACACTTAACATTCAAAATTTAGGATCGTTTTATAATTTGCTCATTTCTATTATTCCTCATTGTATGCAAAAATTTAAAAACTGATTTTTAGTTGAACTAGACGAGAATCCACTTTCAGAAACAGTTATATCGGCTACTTGAATCAGCTTTTATCTTCTACAACATCAAACAATATATATATATATATAAATACATTATGATGGATCCAAAAAGTATACAAAAAGTGGAAATATCAAGTATTAACTGTACTTACACTTAAAGAATCATATAAATACATATATACACTTAAAAAAAGCATATACTTAAAGAAGCACTTGAAGTACTAACTTTGTGCATACTTTTTTTTCTTTTTATGTTGTTCCAAATAGTAAAATACGTACACGCACTTCACTTAAGTGTATTCATGTTTTTTTTTTTCTTTCCAAATAGACAAATACATATAGATACATTAGGTTATTATGGTAAAGGATAACGGCCTATTATTTTTTTTCTCAAATACATATATACACTTAACCAAATTTTTTTCAAAAAGAATCGTACGTATTAGTAAAATAATAAATATCAACATTTAGAAAATAAAAACCGGTTCAATTTTAATTCTGCTTTAAGATTTAACCGGTGAACCGGACGTTTCAATCCAATTCAAAAAATATACAGAAACTAATTTACAAAGAATCAAAAAGTGATAACCTTAATTTTTTCAGTTCAAATGGTCAAGTGAGACCGATTAAACCAATTCTTAATACTTTGTGCAGAAAGCCAAAAAACTTAGGATAAAATTATAGAAAATGTCAACGACAATAAGAAAAACAAACATCAATGGAGGTGACTCAAGTCAGTCACCTTTAAAGTGTCGTTTACATAAAAAAATGATCAAAAGTGATACGAACCTTCTCATCGAACATGCACGGTGATCATCACATTTAAATTTAAATCAATTTTTATATGATAAGAAAAATTAAATAATTTTGCTGTTAATTTAGATTTTATTAATAATAACTCTTGACTGTCTTTTAATTATTGTGTACAGTTTCAGTTTTTCTAATATATTATGTACTTTGCTAAAAGTTAAAAGAAATACATCATAACAATTTCAAGTATTAATATCATTTTAACAAAACAGCAGTTAAGGTTGCGATTTACAATTACTTGGTTATTAACCTTTTATCACCAAAATTACAGTTCAAAGTTAGTTTTTCAAGAGAATAAAAGAGAATTGGAAAGAAAAAAATAATCTTGTTCTTGAGTATTTTTTTTATATAAATAAAGGAAGCGAATTGGAGGAGAACTAACCTATCTTTTTTCTCCAATATTAAAAAGAAATGAAAAGGTATACAATTAAATTAGTTATAAAATGTCATTTTCTGTCTTCAACTCGAGAAAACAAAACTCATAATTTTCTTTCTTTTTACAAGTCGAGAATATAAAATTTATAAAACCTATTGTTCCTTTTCATTTTTTCTATTATTTAATATATTTTTCTTATCTTTTCTTCCTATAAAAACTAAAAAATAAGTCATTAAAAATTTTGTCCTTACCGGTCTTCCCTCCACCTGCATTTCCTTTTCCAACTAAGGCCACTAAAAATAAAATTTTGACATATACTTATACAACTCCTCATAAAATTAGACTGATAATACAAATACTCATATCGATATTTGTATTTTTTTAATCATAAATTGCATCGTATAATCGATCGCATTTTGCTAATAACTATTGGTCGTGAGACCGATCTGTACACATCAACATTTACTTTTTTAAGTCACCTTCTATATGATCATTTGTTACAAACTTCTTCACTCACGAAATTATTTCTATGTACATTAGCAGAGGGTGAATTTTTATTTTTTTTAAAAAAATTCATTTCAAACGGTTCACTAAGAGCTTTGATGTAAGTTTCACAAATATTCACCTACGAATTATACAGTGTACTTTTGTTATAAATAGTTGACTATCTTTTTAATTTTTTTAAATAATGACACTCATCTAACCTATTATCATACGATTATACAAAGACTATTCATTAAATTAAATACTTATATAAGTATCATAATGTTATACGTTGAAAAGAAGTATTAACATAACATAAATCATACTAGAAAGCTAATAAATCGTAAATGTGTAAAAAAGCTGATTAAATAAGTATAAGCTAACACACTTGATAAATGTAATACTATAATCTTTATCGATGAACATATCTAAATTAATATCTCACGCTGATAAAAGACTACAAGCTAATTAGATACGCAGCGAAGCGTGACGCCAACTCACTTATTGTAAATATCTATGGTAAAGTATTATCTCTTTTCTAACTACGTATAATATATTTTTATCATTATTTTAAAATTGATCTCAATATAAAAGAATATCTAAATTACTTTTACCTTATTTTTAGTATTTTCAGTAATAAAAATATTCTCTATTCATAATTTACTATCTATTATCTATTATTATATATAAATATATAATGTACAAATACAAACTCTTTGTTATATAAAATAAGATAATAATCCATACAAAACACATAAAATAATTAAACAATTATTAATTTCTCACTATCACCATCGTTATTTCTACCGTCATATTGCACGAATATCATTCTAATTTTCACAAATTTCATTTTCAAGTGTTTAGATCTTTATTAGTAAATGAAATACATCATTAATTTATTGGTACTTTGTTTTTAATTAATTATTAATTTTAATTATAGTAATAGTAATAGTAATAGTAATAGTAATCCATTCCGGATAAATCGAAACTTTTTGGATGATTTTTTTTTTTCCTTTTGTATACATTAAATTTGATTGATATTGACGTGTTGTATGTGATATGATTGGTGCATTTGTTCCTCGATCCACCTGTATATATATAAGACGTACGCTTTGGTTGCATGCATATATACTCTCAAAACGAGGATCATTAATTCATATCTTGCTTTCTTTTACAGGTTGTCACAAGACTTTAGCATCCTGCTTGAGATGGAGACTATTTTATTTGAATAAAATTTTTAACTAGTAACTTAAGACTTTATATTATATTATATTATATATAAATATAATATAATTATTAGTATTATATTTATCTGTGAACAAAAATGACTGAATTCTGGTGATCGACATGCAAACCGTATAGAATGCATCACCATACCATTCATGGTTTTGGCATATATGTACAAACGTCGACCGCACATAGTATTCCGTATTTGTGGGGTCCATTTTACCAGAAACGTATATCTTTTTTATACATTAACTTAATTATACATCTTATTCAAAACTCAATACCATTATCCAGTTTATGTTAGTCATGGTAAAAGAGGAGTAATGGTATGTTATATTTTATAATTAAAAAGTTAAATAGTACTACTATATTATATACTTAATTATTATTATTACATTATATTAATTTCTAGTCAACCAAAATACCTTTTTTAATGAGATGGAGATGAAATATACCAGGCAGCCTGAATCTTTAGTCCATATCATGACTAGAACAAGCATAAAAAAATTGATTAATGAAAACGTTCGGAGCCAAACATTTCTATAGTTATTGTATCATCATCTATATATGTACCAAAAGTTATATCTGTTTGGTAGTTGATTTATACACATAACTGATGGTAACACAACTATTTTATTTCATCGCAAACTAATTGTTCATTACTAAATATGATAGGATATTTGATCGATCAACCTTATTGTAAGTAAATGAGAGGAGTGTGAATCACTAATTCTATAATTACTAACCGATTTTAATAATTTAATATCTTTTGCTTGAAATTTAAATAATTACTTAACTAGCAATTATAAATAAAGTAAATATATAAATAATTAAAGAGATAAAGGTTAGAAGAATATCATAAAGAAACACTATGATTTATAGTAGTTTTGGGTGGCCGTTAACTAACCCACGGTCCAACCTTGAGTGGACCGTGGACTTATTATCCACAGTTTCATTTATTTCTTTTGTCAATCTGGTCCGTATCTTTCACGCGATGTTAATGCAAGTAGAGATATAATTTATAATAATTGACAAAATCACTATGATAATCACCTTGCAATCATCTAAATAAAAGAGATACACTTTTACATAATCATTAACGATTAGATTAAAACCAAACAATACACTAATATTTATAATATTATATAATTCTTATTTAAAATTAAAATTACAAAGTCGAAAAGAATTTTGAAATTAGTTTGTCAGTTGTGAGAATGTCATTATGCTAAATCTTACTAATTATATTTCCTTTAAATGTGCACTTTTTGTTCGGGACAATTACTACATGACAAGAGGGAGTCTTTATAAATTTCAATCGAGTTTAGTCTCTAGTGCTCGTGAACTTAATAGTGGTAGTGGTAATTAATTAGGCTGTAAATTAACCGTTATGCATGTATTATTGGATCATATAAATCTAGTCCAATTGATAGATGAAAAACTGAAAATGAGAGAGAAGGATAAGATATTATCTAAAATAGTCACTCCTATTACGATCCGGCTATATTCTCGTTGATTAAAAAGTAGGATCTTACAATCAAGATCGATATCTTCATAATTTTCCTTCGTAACCTTTGTTATTTACGATCCAATTATTTAGATCGTAGGATATTACAATCAAGATTTACCAAATTTATCCTGATATTGAAGTCTTGTTTAACCAACCGTGAAAGATGTTTCGTATTGAAATGGACGACAAGCATATTTATTGCTTTTGGTTATTGTTTATTGCATTCCAATTTTATATGACATATTGTCATGCACTATATTCAATTTCCAAGTATTTTTCGATATAAAAATATACATCGAGTATTTAATTCAACACTCCGTACAAAAAAAAAAAAAAAAAACCCGGTTGTTACAACCAATCGCTTCCACCGTAGGTTTCATCCGGTTTATTTGGTCAAACCCAAGTCGATGGCTTTCTAGAAAGCTAAACAGATATTTAAAACCAAAAAATACATACCACTCAATACATCAAACCGGTTTCTTATTTATTTATTATTTTTCAAGTTACTAATTAAATATGCATACATGTTTAAAGAATTAGGCAACAATGTTTCTTTTTCATATAAGAAAACCAGGACATGCCATAGGTTTTAAGTATCATACATGTGATTTAGTACTTGTTGAGTTTTTGCATATTATATTTTAATCGTTATGTTTATCCGCTTTAGTTCATATACTTAGTTTTCTATTATTTAACTAAAGATTTGTATATTGGTTACATCAAAAACTTTTTTGATGGTAATGACCAAATTGACCCACCACACACCAATAAGGATATGGCTTAATGTTATTGAAAACACAATGAAAAAAGTCAAAAACAATAGATATAGTTTACATACTAAAAATGAAATTAAATGAGTATATGAACTAATGTTATACACTAAGGAGTACGTATGATTTATATTAAAATGCCAACATAAATTATAGAGAAGCACAATTAAGGATCACGTCTATAAAATAATAGGTAGCATGTACATAATTAGAGAGTGACATATATAATATAATAATAATATATTAGCATAGATAAAGATAATACATTTTCTCATTAAATATTATCACATTCGATATGATTCTAGAATCCGGGTAAAAGAATATTAAAGCAAATATGAGATAAAAATAGGAGGTTCTTTTGTTTAGGTTAATTGGAAAAGGCGAATATTTTTATTTAGATGTATGCGGTTTTATTGGATATTTCGATAATTGTTTTCAACTTTTTCTTTGACCATTTCAAAATGTACAACTAGTGAGTTTAAACTTAAAACTTCTTATGAAAATATTAGAACATCAACCAGTAAACCATTTTAATAATTGTACTAAAAGATCGCATTAAAATATCTTCCCGTATGAAAAATGAGAAGTTTAAAGGCGTAGGAATACCCCTGTCTAGAAATTTTGGCAGAGTGGTTTTGGAAGGAGGTTTCGTTTGTTAACTAAATTTGTAGTTATATTTATTAATTATGTACTTCTAATTGTCCTCATACTCGTACTTATTTTTGTTTATTATTTGCAACTTGCTTTTCAAGAAAAAGATGTGAAGATTTTTATAATAAGAATAAAAGTGGAAAGTAAAAGAGAAGATGTGATACATACATAAATAAATAAATAAGTAAAACAAAGGTGGTTGTGTGTTTTCTCCACTTTCTAGTTTGCCTATATAATCTCACTCTTCCACACCTCTATTCTCATTCATTTCAATTCAATTCTATCATCTCTCTTTTCATCATTTACATCCTCCCTTTATTATTTCATATTCTTGAAAACAAGTTGAAAAAAGGTATCATATATTTTCATATATGTTGATAACTTCTACTTCTATAACATTCTTCTTTACTTGCATCATATCACATTTTCTTTTTTCTTGTGTTACACTTTAATGATCATCACTCCATAATTTCTGCTTCTACTTTTACCTTTTCCAACAAATTTCACTACTTTTAACTTCATTTTGGTAAACTTTTGTTTGTTAAAGTTACTATTTTTCATAAATTTGCTGACATCATTAGTAATAAATTAATCATGTGAGTGACCATTGTTACAAGGTAGTTGATATTTCACATTCAAGTTTGGCGGTATTGGCCACCTTTGACTTTATTTTTTCAACAATCACATTTTATATGTCTAGAAACAACATAATAGTGCCGCGTGTAGATGTGTACTAATTAATAAACAAAACGTACACTACAAGAAGTATACAAATTGATCTAATTCTAATTCTAACTATAAACTTTGTTATTTTTTGGCAGTTGAATAATATAATCCAAGTGTTTTGTTGGCGATCGATCGATTAATCATGGCGGAACGTGTTTTCACTCGTGTTCACAGTCTTCGTGAACGTCTTGATTCTACTCTCGCTACTCATCGTAATGAAATCCTTATGGTTCTTTCGAGGTATTTATAGTTGGTTTCTTCTTGATCAGCTACAATTTCGGAATATATTTTTATATATAATCTTTTTAATTAACTAATTAGGGGGTGTATGTTTTTATCACCATGATAATTTTCTCAAAATGAAATCTAAAACACTCACTTGATCAAGTTTTATTTTAATTTATTTGTGATGTGAATTTGAAATATATCTTAGGATTGAGAGCCATGGAAAAGGAATATTGAAGCCTCATCAACTGATGGCTGAGTTTGAAGCCATATGCCAAGAGGATCAAACCAAACTACATGATGGAGCCTTTTATGAAGTTCTCAAATCCACTCAGGTTTAACTAATAGATTCTTCCTCATTAATTTAGTTCTAATATAATATAAAATGTGATTTTATTTTTTATTTTTTTAAGCTTATAATGTGTAAACAAAAAGATGTTATGATATCTAGACATGAAAGAGAAAATGTAAGAGCCAAAAAACTTGGTGCATGCTATTGTAAGAAACATTGCAGGGCATATTATTAGAAAATGTAATACTACTATGATTAAGTCAAAATTTGGCAGGGTATTTACTAGCTAGTAATTTATTTCTCATCAAAACGGGTGAAAAGTATAACTTTTACTAGTAAAAGTTCAGTGAAAATTTCATTTTAAAAAAAAAATAGAGAAATTTTGTCAAAAGTTGAACTATATTTAGTTCTAACATTTACCAAGAAGTTCAACATTTACTCCTTTTGGTAGAAGATTATTTGGTGGACGCTTTACACCCTCAAATTTTATATGTCATCTTTCTTGACAGTTTTTCTAAAGCATTTTCACTTTTTAAGTGTATGGAGATATAAAAGTGTATAAGTTTATTTGTGACACCCAATTTAATCGTACAACAAGATGCATGTGAATTTACTAATTTGTTGTAGTGACAAGAACCACAATTTGACCCACTTTTTGGTTGTTCTGTTTGGGTCAACAGGAAGCAATTGTGCAGCCACCATGGGTTGCACTCGCGATTCGTCTCAGACCCGGTGTCTGGGAATATGTTCGAGTCAATGTGAATCAACTGGTTGTTGAGGAACTAAGTGTTCCAGAGTATCTTCATTTCAAGGAAGAACTTGTTAATGGAACGTAAGTAAACATTTACAGTTTCTTAGAAACAGAACACTTGCTTGTTTTTTATAATACTTACTGTTTTGATTCATGATTGCAGCTCGAATGGTAACTTTGTACTGGAACTGGATTTTGAGCCTTTTACGGCTTCTTTCCCTCGGCCAACACTTACTAAGTCGATTGGCAATGGGGTCGAGTTTCTTAATCGACACCTATCTGCGAAAATGTTCCATGATAAGGATAGCATGCACCCTCTTCTCGACTTTCTCCGTACCCATAACTACAAGGGCAAGGTATGGTTAGATAACATTGTTTTGGCTTAATGACATGTTTTAGCAACATACTTTCACAAACTGTTCTGTTTTTTTTTCTTCCTGTAACCAGAAACCTACAACGTATCCCAACTATTAAAAATCACACCTATTATATACACATTGTCTCCGGTAAGACTTGAATCCAGATCTATTGGTTGATTCCTTACGTAACGCTTGGCTAAAGGCTCTACGGTCAATTAGTCAAACATTATGTTTCCTATCAAACACAAAGAAGAAAAAACATTTAGTCATTAAATTACAGAAGGTGTTCTACCCTCCAGATTTCAATTGTTTTTTTTTTTTTTTTTCCGATTACTATGGCAGAACACAATTCTAAAATTCAAGTACCAAGAAAAGACACTTTTTCGAGTATGTTGTATGAAACAGAATACTTGTGAAATACTCGTATCGATAACCAAGTGTGTACAAACAAGAGTTTGTATCATATCGAATTGTTTATGAAAGTAGGTTGATGTTACATGACATTATCCAAAATGTTGTTTACTACTTGTATGTGTGTAGACTGTAGAAGTTTTGTACTAATATGATTGAGTTATATGATAATGTGCAGACAATGATGCTGAATGACAGAATCCAAAACCTTAATGCTCTCCAAGCCGTACTAAGAAAAGCATCCGAGTACCTCTCGACACTTGATGCATCTACTCCATACTCGGAATTTGAACATAAGTTTCAAGAAATCGGATTGGAGAGAGGTTGGGGTGATAAGGCAGAAGGTGTGATGGAAATGATTCATATGCTTCTAGACCTTTTGGAAGCTCCTGATGCTTGTACTTTAGAGAAATTTCTCGGACGAATCCCTATGGTTTTCAACGTTGTGATTCTTTCACCACACGGTTATTTCGCTCAAGAAAACGTTTTGGGATATCCTGATACCGGTGGTCAAGTTGTTTACATTCTTGATCAAGTTCCTGCATTGGAACGTGAGATGCTTAAGAGGATTAAGGAACAAGGACTTGATATTACTCCTCGTATTCTCATTGTAAGCCGGTTTTCAAAATATTGATATTTATATACTTGTTTTACTAAAGTATTAGCTAATAAGTGAAAATGTTGATTATGAGCAGGTGACTAGGCTCCTTCCTGATGCGGTAGGAACCACGTGTGGGCAGCGTCTTGAAAAAGTGTTTGGAGCAGAACACTCTCATATTCTTCGAGTTCCTTTTAGAACCGAAAAGGGAATTCTTCGTAAGTGGATCTCTCGTTTTGAGGTGTGGCCCTACATTGAGACTTTCACTGAGGTAACTATTACATCTTTCCCCTTTTATCGACAGTCTTGTTGTTACTTATAGACGATAATTAATAGCTTATTATGTTTCGTTAGGATGTTGCAAAAGAAGTTACAGCAGAGCTTCAGGCAAAACCCGATTTGATCATTGGAAACTACAGTGAGGGAAACCTTGTTGCCTCTTTGCTAGCTCACAAGTTGGGTGTCACTCAGGTTTGAGATTCTGTATTTTGAAACTAAAAATATAAATAAAATGTTACTAGTTGAAAAAAATGGACTAAAGTTTTTGATACTTGCAGTGCACCATTGCTCATGCCTTGGAAAAAACCAAGTACCCTGATTCTGATATCTACTGGAAGAACTTCGAGGAGAAGTATCATTTCTCGTGTCAATTTACGGCTGATCTGATTGCCATGAATCATACTGACTTTATCATCACTAGTACTTTCCAAGAAATTGCTGGAAGGTATGCATAGTTTTACGTCTTATCATATATGATCTCTTTCTTTCTTAGTTCCCTCTATTTTGTTTAGAAAACTAATTGAGAGTTTATATTGTGTTATCAGCAAGGACACTGTTGGACAGTATGAGAGTCATACAGCCTTCACAATGCCTGGATTGTACAGGGTGGTTCATGGAATCGATGTTTTTGATCCGAAGTTTAATATCGTTTCACCGGGTGCTGATATGGGGATCTACTTCTCTTACACCGAGAAAGAAAGAAGGCTCACCACATTCCACCCTGAAATCGACGAACTTCTCTTTAGCTCTGTTGAGAATGAAGAACACTTGTATGGATTAATATAATTCTCGATCTTTTCAAAATTTTATTAGGTTTTATGTCATACGTTCTAATTATCACATTTGAATGGATGTTACAGGTGTGTGTTGAAAGACAAAAATAAGCCCATTTTATTCACAATGGCGAGATTGGATAACGTGAAGAATTTAACAGGACTAGTGGAGTGGTATGCAAAGAGCGACAAGCTTCGTGAATTGGTCAACCTTGTTGTGGTAGGTGGTGACAGAAGGAAGGAATCTAAAGATCTTGAAGAGCAAGCACAAATGAAGAAGATGTACGAGTTGATTGAAAACTATAAGCTCAACGGTCAGTTTAGATGGATTTCATCACAGATGAACAGAGTGAGGAACGGTGAGTTGTACCGTGTGATTGCTGATACAAGGGGAGCATTTATTCAGCCTGCACTTTATGAGGCATTTGGGTTGACAGTTGTGGAGGCCATGACTTGTGGTCTGCCCACATTTGCAACCCTTCATGGTGGCCCAGCTGAAATCATTGTTCATGGTAAATCTGGTTTCCACATTGACCCATATCATGGTGACCAGATCACCGAGCTGCTTATCAACTTCTTTGAGAAAAGTACACAAGACCCGTCTCATTGGGAGGCCATTTCAAAAGGCGGCCTGCAACGTATCCAGGAGAAGTAAGAAAAACATAATCTTTTTAAGTGGTTCTTTAGTACATGAATATGTATGTATTAGACAAAATCTGATTTTTTTTATGTTTGTTTGGTCGAATATGATAGATACACATGGCAGATCTACTCAGATAGGTTGTTGACGCTTGCTGGAGTTTACGGATTTTGGAAGCATGTGTCGAAGCTTGACAGGCTTGAGATCCGTCGTTATCTTGAAATGTTCCATGCTCTTAAGTACCGCAAATTGGTAAGTTTGTTTGTTAGACTAATATATATGGATTCATACTTAATTAACTGTTGATTAATTAGTAACTCCGTTGATTTGTTGTTGGTGTGGTGTTTTTGTAGGCTGAATCTGTTCCATTGGCTGTTGATGAGTAAGTGAGGAACAAGGGATGGGCAAGCAAAGATTTCAGGAGTTGTGCTTCACATTTATGAAAATATTTCTATCAAGTACAATAAAGTGAAGAGAGCATTTTGAAAGGCTTCTCCTTTTGTGTGTGTTTCCCATTTTTTCCTATTTCATTGCCAACCATTTTTGTAATTAACTCCTGCTTTGCATTGCTCCCAAATTGGAATTTGTAATGAAAATTTTTCTATTAGTAATATCTTTTAATTTGTCATAATTATGATGATTGTTGAAGTTTGAATATTGCATGACTGGTGATGTTCATATAGTGTAGATATGTAAAAAGTTAATTGTCATCATTGGATGCCCCCATGGGACATTAGGTGGCAGAATGCAAACCAGGTTTCCTGATTCTTTTAAGAATTGATTTTGAATATCAGTTGAACCCAATGTTTCAAAAATGGTTAACGGCTGAACTTGGAAAAATTAAGGTTATTGATTTCTTTAATTAGTTTTTGGTCATTTTCCGAGTTGGGTCGAACCGGAATTAAAATTGAATCGATTTTTGTTTTTTTTTTGAGAAAATAATATTCATTACTTTATTACTACGTATAATTCTTTTTTAACCAAATTTGATTAAGTGTATTTATGTATGTATTTGAAAAAAATAGGTAAGCCATTAGCTTTTACCATCATAGTCCTAGTGTACTGACTGTACGTGTATGTACGTATTTCTCTATTTGGAACAAAAAAAAACATACATACACTTAGGTGGAGTATATGTATGTATTTGTCTATTTGGAAAAAAAAAAGAAAAAAAATAGTAGCTTAATGCTTTTAAGATACATACACTTAGGTGAAGTATATGTATGTATTTGTTTGTTTGTCCAAGTGTTTCTTTAAATATATGCTTTTAAATGTATGTATGTACTTATATGATATTTTAAGTGTATGTTCACTTAATGCTTGATACTTTCTTGTTTCTATATACTTTTTAGATTCATTGTGATATATTTATACGTAAGGAGTTCAAATGAGAATGAAAGTTTTAGTGAGAATGAATGAATGAATCCTAGCTATTTATTTTGCAAAACCTAATTTTCCTCCAAAGTTAAATATTTCACAAACGGCTAATCAAAAAATTATAAAAGTTGCACAATAAAAATCAACGTTCTTTTCTCTACAATTAGACATCACTCATGATATAATTACGATAATTTTTATTTTTTTTGGATTGAAAACCAGTAACACATGTGTTACCAGCAGCTAACACATGTGTTACCACAGCTAACACATGTGTTATCAGTTTTCGAAACCCACAAAAAATGAAAAAAAAAAAAAGTTAGTCAAAAGTATACCTTGTAACATGTCTAATCGAAAAGAAAAAAATGCTGATTTTTATGGTGCAATTTTTATATTTTTTTGACTAGTCATTTGTGAGATATTCAAATTTTAATAATATTGAGGGTATTATTAACTTGATAAAATGAATGGTTAGATTGATTTTTCCATTTTTATAAAAAGATCTCATTCTCATTTAAACTTAATTCTTATATGTAATTCTTTTATTTGATGTTATGGGAAATGAGTATATCGTAGGAAATGAATATCAGTCGACCCGGCCGATCAATCGAACCAGAACCGACCTTTCATTCAGGTCAATTAAAAATCTAATTTTCGGAACGTTGGTTGAAACTCTTATTTGGAATATCCCTTCTTTTTTCTTCTGCTTACTATCTATTTACACATTCAAAGGCTTGACTTATATGCCCCTTCTCGATCCCTTTTTTTACTATTTTATTTTTGTTTATCTATATAACGTTATTTATGAGTCGGCTTTAATGTTAAGATTAATTAATAGAGATATGAAGAATAAAATTATATGAAAATGTTCACTTTAAGTAATTATTTTTCTTTTTAACATGAAAAAATTAAATTTTACATAATTGATGTAAGAATTATCAATATTAAAAAAGTTATTCACTCGAGACATCTCAGTGACCGGTTACCTTTTACTATTAGATTTTCTGATCTACTTAATCTATACATAAACACCCAATCACATTTACATAAACGCCACATTGTCTATAATATTCACAACATTAAATGTCAATTTTAACCAATTAAATTATATAAAAAAAACTCTTATCGTTTTATATATTCTTTAAAAGAATTAATTAAAAATGATTAGGCCTTGTAGAAAATTCCCCTGATTTTTCTAGAAAATTTTTCTAAAAAATTGAAAAATGTTTTTAAGTTGAGTATTTGGTAGACAACATTTTAAAAAAGAAAGAGAAAAGTGAATTTTGTAGTTTATAGTATAACTGTTCACGTGTTCATGTCCTTGTTCCAAGTAAATTGTCCATCGAGCTTTCAGTAGTTAATTGTCCTATTACTACGTTTACAGAGATAACGCTAATTGGGCTTATAGTATAAGCCCATTATCCCGGCCCATCAGAAAGATGCAAGTGTACCAACAACTCTTGTAATTACGCCAGTTGGACTTGTTTAGGCCCGAATCCGGGCAGCCTCCTCCAGGGCCAGTTTGGACATAATTGCACAAGAACACAGTATGTTTTGATTAGATGTCACAACATTTTTAATAAAGGTTAAACTAATTTATCTTTTTTTATTTTTTAAATTACTATTCTACTCATTTTAATACTAATGTCACTAATATACTTGTTAGTTACTTGTTGAGGTCACCAATATACTTGTTAGTTACTTGTTAAGGTTATCAACATTCTTGTTAATCAATAATAACGTTAATGATTAATTTAAAATTATAATTGTATAAACACATGAAGATTAGTTTCAAAAATTACCAAACTTTATTTTCATAATCTAATATTGAATATAAACTTTTTGTAAAAATATGAGAATTTTTAAGTCCATATATATTTTCTTTAATTTAAAATAAAAACACTATGTCGTTTTGTAATGTTGGACGGTCATCATTTGGCTAGACTTGGGTTTATAGTTTGGCCAAATATATCCATGTTGTGCCCAAGAATTCACAGCTTGCATATAGAAACCACTTTATGAAACTTATTTTATTATCTACATCATTACAGTAACAATACATTGTAAAATATGTATCTTTAAGAGTTTCTTTTACGTGTTCATTGGGGCGAAATTTAAATTATTATTATTTTTGATAAATAAACGAATAATCAACTCATTAATAATATAGAGATGAATTTCAAGTTATTTCAATACAGATAGTGGATCAAAAGTTGTATAACATATTATTCTAATAATACATATAACATAGTGGGATGACGGATTAAAACTGTATTTTATATTTTATATACTTGTAATTCTAAATGAAATATATTTACTTTTTATTCTTCATCTGTACATAACTATAATGACATCTCACTAATTAGAATTGCAACACTATACATTTGCCATAATTGAGATTATACATGTCTTTCAGATATGAAATAAGTGTTTGTTAGTATGGTCATAGAAGACACAATTATTGAAATCAAAATAATTAAAATACTTTGTCAGGTTTAGCATTTCAATTTGAAAAATAATATTTTTTCAATTTTATTTACAGTGAGTATGTACGTCTTAGTGATTAACATTCAAACATGTAAAATTATCATCAACTTTATAAATATAATTATAATTTACATATATATTTTGTAAACTAACACACTACACAATTATGTTTAAGTTATTATAATATTTATTATTTATATATATATACATAGATATTATTAATCTAGATTCTCATTTGATATAAAAGTTACGTCGGATAAAATACATTGCTGATATGAATACAATTTTAGAATTGAATATTTTATAAGCATATATAAACTTAGATTCTCATTTGATATAAAATTTAGCTAAGTTGAATAATCTACATTGTTGATATAAATACAGTTTTAAATTTACATATTCTTAAAATTATTATACGGGATTAAATAAATATATAACTGATTATGTGAAATGTGTTTCTATTTTATATTAGAAAATAACATGAATATACATATTATTATAAATTACATATATATTTGATCATGATATATATCTATGAACTAATATATCACACAATTATGTTTAAGTTATTAAATATATATATATATAGTATTATATTTTTATATAAAAAGTAGATTGAGTAATTTATATTATTAATATAAATAAAATTTTAATAAATTTTATAAAGAGTTATATGAAATTAAACAAATATATCTCTCTTATATGTTAAAAGAAAGTCATAATGATGTCATAAGTAATTCTATAAGTTAATTTTAACCCTTAAATATTTTTTTTTATTGTAATCTCACCATTAATTTTAATTGATTAAATTGATAATGTCATTGATTGATAATCTATTGAAAGATGAAACTTTAAATTTTAAATGAGAGTATATTTTTTTAAAGAATAAAATTACCAATTAGAGAGTTACATTTGGCAAAAACTCACTTTCTCCCCACGTGCTTTAAAATTAAATATCTCAAAAATGGTTAGTCGAAAAATTATAAAAATTACACTATAAAAACAAGCGTTTTTTTCTCTTCGATTAGAGATCTCACATGATATACTTTTGACGAATTTTATTTTTTTCCTTTTTTGGTGGGTTTTAGAATGACTAATAACCTATGAACAATAAAAATTTAAGTATTTTTATATCAATAATTCAATTATTAAAAGTTTTATGTGTAATCCGCGTAATTACGGGTTAAGTAAAATAGTAAGTGATTATATTAAATGAATTTTTGTGTTATAGTAGAAAATGAAATGATGGCAGTTTGGTATAGTATAGTGAGTTTAAACAGGTTAGGAATAATATATATTTACCTTGGTAAATATATATATATATATATAATCTTTTTTAATATATACTAGGTAGGTTGAACAATTTATATTATCGATAAGATATAATTTTAGTATATTTTATAAATAGTTATATGAAGTTAAATAAATATATAAGTGATTATATTAAATAATTTTTCTTTTATAGTAGAAATAAAATAAAATGACGAGAGTTTGGTATACTATAGTAGGTTTAAATAGATTAGAAATAATATATATATATATACATTTACCTTGGTATGTATGTGCTAGAAATGTAGACTAAATTGTTATGTATTAGGGCCTGGCCCATTGACTTGATTCTTGTTTACATATATGTGTGCGAAAATACATACGACTTATTATACTTTTCGCGTTTAAGAATCTAATAGTCATGTTGACGCGTATTAATTAGAGTCAACATATACCAAATCTTATCTAAATGCATGTGGGAGAAGTGCCTTGGCAATATTAGTAGGACCTTGATTAAATAATTAGTATTGGAGTTGTTTTGGAGTTTGGACATTCTATTTACTCGGTTAATTACACTCATAGATATATCTATTCTTTGATGATGATCTTTTTTTAAAAGATATTGTCTAACAAGTCCATTGTAAATTTGTAATACATGTCAATACAATTTGTGGATAAAATGAGAGAGAAATAATAGATAGCAGATGTCAAAATACATAGCTTAAACACATATATTCAAATCCATTGTTAGTCACATTTAGTATTAGGAAGGAGCCATCTTTTGAATTCTTGGCATGTAAATTCAATGTCCAACAATATGTTTTATATATCTAATATACTGCTAAAAAGTTTAAGATAAGTTATAGGTGTTAATTCTTAATCTATCTCAAGCAATTAACTCATCATCCATGCAATCTCTCAACTTCAGCTTTGCAAAATCCATGTCATCGGTCTGAACCACATCGCAACATTCGGTTTTTCCATCCTGCAAACAAAGAAAGACAAAAACAAAATAAATAAATAATGTATAAAAATAATATAAGTTATGTACAAATTAAACACTCAAGTGACCTGTTTAGGTTTTGTCACAGGGGACTCAACTTCAATTCTAAAGACCAAATCAGCAGAATGGCTGCCACCTAATCCACAAGTAGGCATCCAACGTGGACCCGACCGAACGTAAGTAGTTACAACTTGATTTTCATCGATCTTCTTTATAGAGTCGAACCAAAACATGTGAGGCAATAAACATGAATTGTTTGTCAGTTGTCTTGTACTGAAGATGTATAAAGGTGGCTCATAATATGATTTCCATGGCTTGAACGTCTCAAGTGGGAGTTTTAGGAAGCTACGAGGGATGATTTGCTCGTAAATGTGAATAGAGTAGCCCCATGAGAGTGAAAAAGACCAACTTAACTGTCTATTGTAACATATGGTTTGCTGGACCAAACGAGCTTGGTCAACGTTTGCAGCTTTCATGAGGTGGTTTACTGATTCGAAACAATCCATGGTGGGAAAAAGTGGATCAATGTGGTCGAAATGATGAAGGGAAAGCAATGGAGCTTTTGGGTGAGAAGATAGCAACCCTGATATATCCCCATTAAGATCTATCTGCCAAAATTCTTTTTATAAATGTCAAGATAAATATAAGGACATGTTTGACGTGAAACTTTTAGAAGTTTTAAATATTTAATTTGATTAAAAAGTTCATTTGAAAATAAAAGTTTTGTTTGACATAGTACAAACTGTAGCTTAAAAATCTAATGAAAAACTCAAAATTGAAAAGCTCTTAAAAGTAACTTTCTATAGAATTGGAGAGCTTTTACATAAGATAATAACCTAGATGCCCTTTTTATAATCAGATAGTATCAATTTACTATTATTTTAATATCCTTTTATTTCATATTACACTTCAAACTTCAGGTACAACTAATTTGTCAAACAATTCTATTTAAATATAGCTACATCCTACACCTACAATCTACAACTACAACTTACAGCCTATGATTACAACTTACAATTACATCACCATACAGACCTTAAATATATATTTTTATTAAAATTTGGGTGAGAAGACATTGATTCATTAAATTTAAAACTTTAATTCACAATTTTTTCTTCGAAATATTTTTTATTTGATCATGATCATACATATACAAAAATTTGGATCAAAGATTACAAATTGCAACTTCTTTTCAAATTTTGAATCCGTTTTAAATGTAAAATTTTGAGTTTATATTTTTATGGGATCGATGTCTTTTCACATAACTTAACTTTTCTCTAGATCCATATGATATGTTTATATATGTCCATTTTAAAATGTGTTGTACCGTATGAATGGCAAACAATTGATCAAGATTAATATAGAAACAAATAAGTTTTGTAGTTATACGTAAAGTCACATGATAATCAAGAAGTGAGTATACATATATCATGTGATATCTTAGTACATTAATTAAAAAATATAGTCAAATAAAAGATTGTGATTCTTAAGAAAAAGGACGCGATTTTTACAACGTTTAGTTTTTATAAAAAATAAAATAAAAGTTTCTTTGTAATAAAAAACAAAGTGTGTTTTTCTTTATCTATAATCTATATCTGTAATCCTTATAAAATATTTAATACTTTCTTTTTTAATTTTTAGAAATGAATATCGGAAATTACCATTTTATCCTTCCACTTATCTCTCCATTTATTTAATATATAAATAATTCAATTAATACTATATTTCACATAATACATTTAAATATCATATTTATTCCTTTATAACATATTTTTTAATTTACAATTACAATAATTTAAACTATTATAAAAAATCACTTTCATTTAAAAAGTAGCAATTATTCTTGCATTTATGTACCATTAAACATATATTTATCATGATCAACATGCGAAATCTTCATCCGCTGTTGTACGCGGAGTCTAACACTGTTAAAATGTAAAAAGATCCTTATACAAATCACTTCTAGAAAAAACAACAGGATTTTCAATTTTATTAATAGAATTCAAACATTAATTAGTAAATAACTACTAATATTATTAGTAATCAAAACACGATATGTTCTAAAAATAGCCTTTCATAATAGAAAAATCACATTTTAATTACCAAATATTTTTAACAAAAACAGAACTAAAACAATTCTAAATCAAAATCAAATCAAACATTTTTATTTTTTATAAAATTATGATTATATAAGATAAGGTAAATGATACCTGATGAAGACCTTGATGATTAGTCATTGAAACTCCAAAATCATTGACACAAATCATCAAAATATGATCCGCACTTGTTAAATAGGGATACCTTTTAAAACAATTTTCTATACTTTTTTGCACCACTTTTACCAATGGATAACTCATTATAAGTCCTGCTCCACCAAATCCCATATCATATGAATAAATTTGGTTTGATCCAATACATTCCGAATGACCACCAATATATATGTACTTTGTATGATCATATTTCGCCAAAACATCAACTAAATTGTCGACAAAAAACATTGAGTCATCATCTCCCATGATATACCATCTTACATCTTCTTGTTCTTCCCTAAATACCTCGATAACCGCATGCACCATTCGAACCATTATTGGTGCAACATGTTTTGTTTCATTTAGTAACTTTGACAGATCATCAGAAATACGAAAAGGTGGAGAGTTTGGCGACCATGGTAAAAGATCGTTAGTGGGGTCCCTGTCGAGGTAGAGATAGCCACGAGTAACATTTGGGCGCCACCATGACTCTATGTACCCTTTTCGATAATACCATGCATTTGTGGACCCCACAAGTCCAAATACTAGATGAGAAACGTTGGTGGATTGGCGAGTTGTGAGATGAAAGATGTCGCTTTGGGGAAGATTGTTGGGTTGGTTTGAGAACAAGTGAACCGCGACAACGAGAAGGATTGATGTTGAAAATCCAAGTCTTATGCAAAATGTGGTTACTGGTGGTTTGCGAATAAAAGAAGCCATTGCTAATTAAATAGTAAAATGGGGTGCTTGAAATATTGATAAAATGAAAACTATATGGGAACGTTCTGTGGTATTGAACTAAGGCAATATTTTAAGTAGACTTGATGCCACTTAATGTAACTGAACAAGTTTAAAGTACTTTTTGCATGAGTATGAACTTATATAGGCATACATATAAAAATTGTAACATGTATATTGTATGTCATAAAGTGCCAAAAATATCGTATAAATAGACCCATTAATCCATTACACATGATCTTTATGCTAAAACTGTGAAAGTGACATGACTTTTCTAATTATGTATGAAAGGACTGGACTTCTATTCACCGATAAGAAGAATTCGTGTCAAGTTTTTCATTAATGCAGCAGAAATCCAACTGGCGTTAATTTGTTTTATTGTTTCTCCTAACAAAATATCGTATTGCTTTTTCCTTCGAACCACTTTGTGTCTGCTTTTTACTTAAATGATTGCAACCATTTTATCGTTATCATTACGTTTTTAAATGATCAATATTAAGAAAGTTATTCATTCGAGACATCTCAGTGACTAATTACCTTTTACTATTAGGTATCCTGATCTACTTAAGCTATACATAAATGCCCAATCTCACATTGTCCATATTATTCACATCATTAAATGTCAATTTTAACTAATTAAATTTTACAAAAAAACTCTTATCGTTTATATTCTTTAAAAGAATTAATTAAAAATGATTAGGCCTAGTTTAGATGTAGAAAATTCCCCTCACTTTTCTTGAAATTTTTTCTAGAAAGTTTAAAAAATTGAAAATTGTTTTCAAGTTGAGTATTTGGTAGACAACCTTTAAAAGAAAGAGAAAAGTAAATTTTGTAGTTTATAGTATAATTTTTCACGTGTTCATGTCATTGTTCCAAGTAATTTGTCAAACATATTGTTTTTGCTTATGAAATTCGAGCTTTCAGTAGTTAATAGTCCTAATACGTTTACAGAAATAACGCTAATTGGGCTTATAGTACAAGCCCATTAGTCCGGCCCATCAGAAGGATGCAAGTGTACCAAGTACCAACAACTCTTGTAAATAGTTGTAATTAAGCCAGTTGGACTAGTTTAGGCCCGAATCCCGGCAGCCTCCTCCAGGGCCAGTTTGGAGTTTGGACATAATTGCACAAGAACACATTATGTTTTGATTAGATGTCTTAGATAGCTTCACCCCATTTTTAATAATAATGTCATGTGAAAACACTAGGTCGTTTTGTAATGTTGCACGGTCATCATTTGGCTATACTTGGGTTTATAGTTTGGCCAAATATATCCATGTTGTGCCCAAGAATTCACAGCTTGGCATATAGAAACCACTTTATGAAACTTATTTTATAATCAACATCACTACAGTAACAATACATTGTAAAATATGTATCTTTTAAGAGTTTTTTTACCTGTGCATTGCGGCGAGATTTAAATTATTACTCTCTCCGTCCCATAATAAGAGTCCATTTTTCCTTTTTGGTTTGTCCCAAAATAAATGTCCACTTTCAAAAGTAGTAAATTAATTTTACCATTTTATCATTTTTCCAAACTGATATATGGGAGTCTGTGCCAAAAATAAAGGCAAAAATGTCATCTTCACTACCAGACAAAACAATTTCTTAAACTGTGTGCAAACTGATAGTGAACTCTTATTATGAGGCGGAAGGAGTATCATTTTTGATCAATAAACGAATAATCAAATGTTAAGATGTAAAAAACCCAACGCATTAATAATATAGAGATGAATTTTCAAGTTATTTCAATACAGATAGTGGATCAAAAGTTGTATAACATATTATTCTAATAATACATATAACATAGTGGGATGACGGATTAAAACTGTATTTTATATTTTATATACTTGTAATTCTAAATGAAATATATTTACTTTTTATTCTTCATCTGCACATAACTATAATGACATCTCACTAATTAGAATTGCAACACTATACATTTGCCATAATTGAGATTATACATGTCTTTCAGATATGAAATAAGTGTTTGTTAGTATGGTCATAAAAGACACAATTATTGAAATCAAAATAATTAAAATACTTTGTCAGGTTTAGCATTTCAATTTGAAAAATAATATTTTTTCAATTTTATTTACAGTGAGTATGTACGTCTTAGTGATTAACATTCAAACATGTAAAATTATCATCAACTTTATAAATATAATCATAATTACATATATATTTGATCATGGTATATATCCTGTGAACTAACACATTACACAATTATGTTTAAGTTATTATAATATATATATATATTATTAATCTTAGATTCTCATTTCATATAAAAGTGACGTTGGATAAAATACATTGTGGATATAAATACAATTTTAGAATTTAATATTTTATAAGCATATATAAATTTAGATTTTCATTTTATATAAAAGTCAATTAGGTTGAATAATCTACATTGTTGTTATAAATACAATTTTAGATTTACATATTTTTAAAATGATTATACAGGATTAAATAAATATATAAATGATTATGTGAGGTGTGTTTCTATTTTATATTAGAGAATAATATGAACATACATATTATTATAAATTACATATATACATTTGATCATGATATATATCTATGAACTAATATATCACACAATTATTTTTAAGTTATTGAATATATATATATATATATAATATTATTATTTTAATATAAAAAATAGATTGAATAATTTATATTATTAATATAAATAAAATTTTAATAAATTTTATAAACATTTATATGAAATTAAACAAATATATAAGTGATAATATTAAATGGATTTTTGAACCAACTGGGCTAGCTCAGTTGGCCACAAAGAGTATTCTTGGGGAGGTTGTTTCCTCATGCGAGAGGTATCAGGTTCGAGTCTCTTTATGGCGTTTTCCTTCTTGGTGGGAGTTTGTGGGGTTCTGCTCCATAGATGCGTCAATTCGAGGCTGGCATGGACTACCTTCTGAGTAAGTACTGTGGAATCGAATAACTAATTATAGTTGCGTACTAACTTGTCGTTAAAAAAAATGAATTTTTGTGTTATAGTAGAAAATAAAATGATGGCAATTTGATATACTATAGTGAGTTTAAACATGTTAGGAATAATATACATTTACCTTGGTAAATATATATATGTATATATAATTTTTTTATATATACTAGGTAGGTTGAATAATTTATATTATTGGTAAGATATAATTTTAGTATATTTTATAAATAGTTATATGAAATTAAATAAATATATAAGTGATTATTTTATATAACTTTTCTTTTATAATAGAGAATAAAATGATGAGAGTTTGGTGTAGTGTAGTAGGTTTAAATAGATTAGAAATAATATACATTTACTTTGGTATGTATGTGCTACAAATGCAGTCTAAATTGTTATGTATTAGGGCCTGGCATTGACTTGATTCTTATTTTACATATATGTTATTATACCAAAGCTTATCTAATGTACGTGGGAAAAGTGCCTCAGCAATATTAGTAGGACCTTAATTAAATAATTAGTATCGGAGTTGTTTTGGACATTCTATTTACTCGGTTAATAACACTCACAGATATATCTATTCTTTGATGATGATTATTAGATGAAAAATGATTTATGTATTTAAATTAAAATACCTTTTTTAAAATTTTTAACTAACAATTCCATTGTAAATTTGTAATACATGTCAGTACAATTGGTGGATAAATTGAGAGAGAAATAATAGATATAGATGTCAGATATAACTTAAACACATATATTCAAATCCATTTTTCAGTCACATTTATTTAGTATTATGAAGGAGCCATCTTTTGAATTCTTGCATGTAGATTCAATGCCAAACCAATATGTTTTATATATCCAACATACTGCTAAAAAGTTTAAGATAAGTTGTAGGTGTTAATTCTTGATCTATCTCAAGCAATTAACTCATCATCCATGCAATCCCTCACCTTCAGCTTTGCAAAATCCTTGTCATCGGTCTGAACCACATCGCAACATTCGGTTTTTCCATCCTACAAACAAAGAAAAATAAAAAAAATAAAAAAATAAATACTATGTATAAAAATAATATAAGTGATGTACAGATTAAACACTCAAGTGACCTGTTTGGGTTTTGTCACAGGGGACTCAACTTCAATTCTAAAGACCAAATCAGCAGAACGGTTGCCACCTAATCCACAAGTAGGCATCCAACGTGAACCCAACCGAACGTAACTAGTTACAACTCGATTTTCATCGATCTTCTTTATAGAGTCGAACCAAAACATGTGAGGCGTTAAACACGAATTGTTTGTCAGTCGTCTTGTATTGAAGATGTATAAAGGTGGCTTAAAATGCGACAGCCATGGCTTGAACGTCTCGAGTGGGAGTTTTAGGAAGCTACGAGGGATGATTTGCTCGTAAATGTGAATAGAGTAGCCCCATGAGAGTGAAAAAGACCAATTTAATTGTCTATTGTAACATATGGTTTGCTGTACGAAACGAGCTTGGTCGACGTTTGCAGCTTTCATGAGGTGGTTTGCCGATTTGAAACGATCCATGGTGGGAAAAAGTGGATCAATGTGGTCGAAATGATGAAGGGAAAGCAATGGAGCTTTTGGGTGAGAAGATAGCAACCCTGATATATCCCCATGAAGATCAATCTGCCAAAATTCTTTTTGTAAATGTCAAGATAAATATAAATATATATTTCTAATAAAATTTGGGTGAGAAGACATTGATTCATCAAACTTAAAACTTTAATTCACAATTTTTATTTGATCATGATCATACATATACAAAAACTTGAATCAAAGATTACAAATTGCAACTTCTTTTCAAATTTTGAATTTATTATTTATATTTTTTAGGGATCGATGTCTTTTCATATAATTTTACCTTTTCTCTAGATCCACATGATATGTTTATATATGTCCATTAATTAAATAAATAAAAGATCGTGATGCTTAAGAAAAAAAAAGGTGATTTTTATAAGGAATATTAAAAGGTTCTTTGTAATAAGAAAAAAAGTGTATTTTTCCTTATAAAAAGTAAACATTTTTTCTTATAAAAAGTAAAAAATTCCTTGTAAAGTCACTTTAAAAAAACAACAGCAAGACTTTCAATTTTATAAATAGAGTACAAACATTAACTGGTAAATAATTACTGATATTATTTATAATCAAAACACGATATTTTCCAACAATAGCCTTCCAAAACAGAAAAATCACATTTTAATTACCAAATATTTTTAGCAAAAACAGAACTAAAACAATTCTAACTCAATCAAAACCAAAATCAAATCAAACATTTTTATTTTTTATAAAATTATAATTATATAAGATAAGGTAAATGATACCTGATGAAGACCTTGATGATTAGTCATTGAAACTCCAAAATCATTGACACAAATCATCAATATTTGATCCGCACTTGTTAAATAGGGATACCTTTTAAAACAATTTTCTATATTTTTTTGCACCATTTTTACCAATGGATAACTCATTATAAGTCCTGCTCCACCAAATCCCATATCATATGAATAAATTTGGTTTGACCCAATACATTCCGAATGACCACCAATATATATGTACTTTGTATGATCATATTTCGCCAAAACATCAACTAAATTGTCGACAAAAAACATTGAGTCATCATCTCCCATGATATACCATCTTACATCTTCTTGTTCTTCCCTAAATACCTCGATAACCGCATGCACCATTCGAACCATTATTGGTGCAACATGTTTTGTTTCATTTAGTAACTTTGACAGATCATCAGAAATACGAAAAGGTGGAGAGTTTGGCGACCATGGTAAAAGATCGTTAGCGGGGTCCCTGTCGAGGTAGAGATAGCCACGAGTAACATTTGGGCGCCACCATGACTCTATGTACCCTTTTCGATGATACCATGCATTTGTGGACCCCACAAGTCCAAATACTAGATGAGAAACGTTGGTGGATTGGCGAGTTGTGAGATGAAAGATGTCATTGGGAAGATTGTTGGGTTGGTTTGAGAACAAGTAAACCGCGACAATGAGAAGGATTGATGTTGAAAATACAAGTCTTATGCAAAATGTGGTTACTGGTGGATTGCGAATAAAAGAAGCCATTGCTAATTAATTAGTAAAATGGGGTGCTTGAAATATTGATAAAATGAAAACTATATGGGAACGTTTTGTGGTATTGAATTAAGGGCTTAAGGCAATGTTTTAAGTAGACTTGATGCCACTTAATGTAACTGAACAAGTTTAAAGTACTTTTTGCATGAGTATGAACTTATATAGGCATACATATAAAAATTGTAACATGTATATTGTATGTCATAAAGTGCCAAAAATATCGTAAATATAGACCCATTAATCCATTACACATGATCTTTATGCTAAAAGCCTGAAACTATGAAAGTGACATGATTTTTCTAATTATGTATGAAAGTACTGGACTTGTATTCACCGATAAAAAGAATTCGTGTCAAGTTTTTCATTAATGCAGCAGAAACCCAAATGGCGTTAATTAGGTGCTGTTTTATTGGTTTTGCTAACAAAACACCGTATTGCTTTTTCCTTCGAACCACTTTGTGTCTACTTTTTACTTAAATGATTGCAATCATTTTATCAATATTATCATTACGTTTTAAAATTATTTTATTTCTTTCACTGATTGCGCAAATAATAAGCTAACATATAGGAGAAATTTAATTAGGAACTAGAATATGTTACCATTGTAATCATTTTTATCTTTCATATATTTCAAGCAATTAACTCATCGTCCATGCATTCTCTCAATTTAAGCTTTGCCACCTTCACGTGGTTGCTTTCTGTGACGAACAATAATTAAAATGATAATAAAAAATAATTAGATAAACAGTAAAGTAAATAACAATCTTAATTTACAAGAGTTACTACGTTGAACTTTTAGCAATAAGAGGATCTAAATGGAACTTCAATGTATTGACAACCAACGTTATGTGAATATTCATCGATTAATATACTCTATATATATATATTTATTGATAAACATTTAGTGTAAATTAAGGAATTCAAATATGAAGAATTTGATATTTAAACTCACCTGGTTAGGTTTTGTCACTCGTGACGCAACGGATACTCTGGAGACAATATCTACGCACAACGATAATCGGCTAGTTCACAAGGTGGCAGTCCACGTGGAGCCTCACGGACGTACTTTGTAACAACATAATCTTTATTGATCCTTTTAACAGATTCAAATGAAAAAACATGAGGAGTCGCACACGAATCATTTAAGAGCGGTCTTGTGTTAAAGATAGTAAATGGTGGCTCTGAGTTCGGAACCCATGGCTTGAACGTCTCTAGTGGGACCTTTAGGAAGATACGAGGGATGATTCGTTCGTAAATGTGAATAGAGTAGCCCCATGAAACTGAAAAAAACTAATTAAGTTTATGTTGTAACATCTGGCTTGTTGTACTAAACGAGATTGGTCGACATGTGCAGCTTTCATAAGGTGGTTAAACAGATTCGAAACAGTCCATAGAATGAAAGATGGGATCTGCGTGGTCTAAGTGATGGAGGGAAAGCAGTGGAGCTTACGGATGTGATGGTAAAAATCCAGATATGTCTACATGCAGGTCCATCTGCAAAAATCGATTGCCTTAAGAAGTGAATAGACTACAAGAAATATGGGCCTTTAGGAGGGCAAAGTCAACCGCTAAAAGAAAAAGAACATGTAAAATTTGTTAGAATGTGGACTATAAATCCTGTACAGATATAGTATCAAGTATATAGAAGCATATGTTGCGTTATAGAACTATATTATTTATTATAATTAATATATATAACTTTAAATGATCTAATTATATTATTGGATCCTACTCTTCTACTATATAGTACAGGGACTAAAGTTGAAATAGTGTAAAATTCCTGGGATATATTTAGGAGTGTGGTTCTGATTGTCATACATTCTTCTGACATTCGATTTTCAATTCGATTTTCATCCTTCTCTGAAATGAACGATAAAAATCAAGAGAGAATTATGAAAAGAATGTATGACAATCAAGACCACATTATTAAATATACAGTTGTATAACTATAATTTAAGAGTACACAAAGTGGGCTGATGTAGTACCGACGTCTAGCATTGAGGACATCAGGAGTCGGCATTCCACCACACCCTGCTAAAGTTTCGGTCTGCGTTCCTGGTTGGCGTCCAGAGCTAAAAATTGAGTTTTGATGTTTTTTCTCGATAATAAAATAAAGAAATACATGAAATTGCATACTCGAAATTGTGAAATAGCATACTTGTTGAACCATTGTTAACAAATGATTGGAAGCTTTTTGTATCGGTGATTGGTTGAAGACTGGAGGTACTCAAATGCAAAAATTAAAGCCATACTCTATTTCATATGTGTATTTGATGACGCTATTGAGCTTTAAGTTGAGTTGGGCCTACTTCATGTGCATTTAAAAATATGCTAAGCTAAAACGTACATCCTAAATAGTGATGTCAAACATAATTTGGTTAAAGATTTGAAGTTAAATAATTGTAGTTTTGTTTTAAATAATGTTTATTTAAATTAAATGATTTTTAAACTTTTGTTTTAAATTATTATTTTTTAAGATTTGTAACATGTACTTTTTAATTTAATAAATGTATCTCATTTTATTTTAGGGTTAATTGTTTCATTATGTATCTAACTTTACATTTTTTACTATTGTATGTAACCACCTTTAAAACGTGCTATTGTATGTATCGAACTTTACAAATTCGTATATTGTATGTAACGGGTGACCGGATGACCGGAACTACCGGTTTCGATACATACAATAGACATTTTTACAAGGTTCTAGATATTTTTTTACAAAGTTTGATACATAAAATAGACATTTTTACAAAGTTCGATACATACAATAGACATTTTTTCAAGAGGAAAAACCGGATACCTGCTTATCCGGTCACCCGTTACATACAATATACAAAGTTGTAAAGTTCAATACACACAATAGCACTTTTAAAAGGTGGTTACATACAATAGTAAAAAATGTAAAGTTGAATACATAACGAAACAATTAACCCTTTATTTTATTACTTAGTTTAATTTGTAAAAAAGAAAAAAAAGGTTTCAAAACACTAAAAACTCAACGTCACTTACTCTTTTCATTCTCAACTTCAATATTCCTTTCGGAACACACAAAACTCAAAATCACCACTCATCGTATTCTAACCATTATCAACTGATAATCATAACTCAGAAGTTCTACCCTATTTCGACTTTAGTAGGTACTGCTTACATCTTTATTCAATTTGTGGACTAGTTTCACAATCAAAGACTTTCTCTCAATATATGCGTAACTTTTTAATCTTTTCTTAAAAAAATAAAAGGAATCAATTAACAGAAGAAGACCTTTATAAATCGCATGAAACGAGTTTTCTATTTATCCGCGTTTACCATCGGGACGCAAGTACTATTTTTCATTTCAATTGATTCTTATTTTTTTTTGTATTATTTATCTGAATTTTTACAAATGATTAACTTATTATTCTATATAAAATTTCTGATTTAAAGTTATGAGACGTTAGAAAAGTTCGAAATAGTATAAATAGACCACTTATATTGAAATTGGAGTATAAAAAAGTTTTACAATTTATAATATCATATTTACTATTTTTTGAGTAGTTTGATAGATAATAAATGCAAAACATATCAATTAACTTAAAATGCAATTTGAAGCAATAACTTAATAAATAGTTCATACTTGCTTTTTATTATTCATATTATTATTTGTCTTGAACGATATTATATATAGCTGCTATAAAGAAATATAATTTATAAGATAACAAATTTTATTTAGTGATTGTGTTTGGCGTTTATTATCAGAAAATTTTATGTTTGTAAATTGTAGTGTGTATATATACAGTTTCACTCGTGATTCGAAATCTCAATTTTTAACTCGTGATTTGTGACTCGACTCGTAAGAGTCACTATTTTACAATAAATATGTATATTCTTAATGTACATATTATTTAAGATTTTTGTTTTAAGATAAGTAAAACATAGTAATAGTCGATAGTTAAGTTGTTGACTAAATTTAACATAAATGCTTAATTTAAAATAGATTATAGTAATTTATTTTTCTATTTTTTATATTACATTACACTAAAAGTTTGTTTATTTTTTGACTTCTAAGAGTCGGACACGACTCGTAAGAGTCAAATAATCATTTAAGAGTTACGTTTCTAATCACCTCGTATTTTAAATTTTTAACTTAACTTGTAAGAATTATTAATGACTTGTAAAAGTCTAACAACCATGTCACGTCCATCACACAAAACCTTCATTAAATATAATTATAACAACAGTAATAAATAGATATAATCTAATAGTAGTACTAATTATAACTAAAACTTACAATAAAATCTTAATAGTGCCAATATATTCAAATACCCATGATGATAATAGTTTTGGTAAATGGTAGTATGAGTGGATATGGAATTAATATCATGAGATATTATAATATGCAAATATAATTTGGTCAAACAAAGTCTAAGACGTTAATCTGTGATATCATGAGAAAATAACAATTTAGTTTTTCAATTGAATATAAGGAATAAATAATTAAAATCTTGTTAACGCTAAAAATTAAAACTAACTACCAATTAGTATTATTTACTTCTTAACTCAAAACGTAACTAAATTCATTTTTAAAAATTCCGAATGACCACCAACAATATATATGTACTTTGTATGATCTTATTTCGACAAAACATCAACTAAATCACCAACAAAAATTACATAATTTTATATAATGCAGCTGTTTTTTTTAAGAAAAAAACAAAAAATACATAATCATCTTCTCCCGTGACGTACCACCTCACATCTTCTTGTTCTTCCCTAAAAACTTCGATAACTTCATATACCGTTCTAACCATTATTGGCGCAAGCTGTTCTGTTTCTTCTAATAACTTTGTATCAACATCAGAAATACGAAAAGGTGGAGAGTTAGCCGACCATGGTAAAAGATTGTTAGTGAGGTCTGTGTCGAGGTAAAGGTAGCCACGAGCAACGTTTGGGCGCCACCATGACTCTGTACGATTTTCGTAAATGCCACGCTTCTGTGGACCCTACAAGTCCAAACACTATATGAGATATGTTTGTAGTGTCTTGTGGTGATGACGGTGCATCCATGTTAATAAAGTCGTTTTAATTGAAGTGGGTTGGTTTGTGAACGAGTAAACCATGAAAACGAGTAGGATTGATGCCGCAATAGCGAGTGTCTTGTAACTTGTAGTTGACGAAGGTTTAAGAAGTAAAGAAGCCATTGGTAAAGGGAAGAATTAGATGTTTGAAAAATTGAAACAGTTACTATTTAAGGTTTGAAGGAATTGAATCACGCAATAATGTATATTTTTAATTTAATGCTTAATTAATTAGAGTAGATCGACTTAAGTTAGCGTTACTTTATTATTTAATAGGGAGTAAGTGCAAAGTTGTGCTTAAGAATGTATTATTAGTGCCCATGTTCAAAGTCAAAATCATTATATGTCTTACAAATCTAAGGTTACTGAAATTAGAATATTTTATAAATAGACAGATACGTACAAATATACATATGAACATACATAAACCCATATCAAAACCATCGATTTTAACATAAGCTGTCAAACCATCACCAAAAAGGGACTTATCTTACAACCCACAAGCATAAGCCCACAGGGGACCTTTTTTTACAAGACAACCTAGCATCAACCCATATTGAAACAGTCTTGAAACAGATTTTGGCAAATCGACATCAAACCCCACAGAGGGGCTTTTTTGACAAGCCAATAGAGCATAAACCGAAACCATCAATTTTAAACAAATTTTTGCAAACCATCACCTAAAAGGAACGTTTTACAAGCCACCGCATAAATCCACATTGAACCCACACAGGACTATTATTGTTATTTCCCCTATGTTGCTCAACAAAAAACCTAAGTTCAAGATAACTATCATTGTTATCTTGACCTCCTTAGGTCAAAATTGGCAGGTTGGACGAATGCCCAACACTTTTTCTCCATTTTTATAATTTTGTAATATAGTTAAAACACTTATTTAACCCGTTTGACATAAATCACAAATCAAATGGGTCAAAACGGGTACCTCTAAGAAAACTAGAGTTTATTGTTTAGGAATGACAAACAACAAAGTACATGACGAGGACATCCTTACTGCAGTGCCCACACTGATGGTTTTTAGATCTTTCTGTTTTAGCTAAAAGATACGAGAAAGTCTTTCTTTGAGGGCTTCATCACTTTTCTGCTAAGTGCAAGACTACTCAGACTCGTCTTATTGGACTTCACTGCAATTCTTCTGAAAACGAAAGTTTTAAGAGAAACAAGGAAACAAAAGGCTCCTCCACCCAATACTTCTTCCTTTCACTAATCAATTTTTAATAAAGCAAGTAGTAACTTTTAAGCATTTGAATACACTTTGGGAATTATCCACCTGGTTGACAACTAACTCATTTGACCTACTTCAATTATAGGTAAATTTTAAATTTGACCATTTTGGAAATAACTTGCAACCCAAATTTCACAATTAAATTGGTTGACAAAGTGGCTATACAAACTAAAAGAAACTGAGAAAGCAGTGAAAAATACCTGAAGAGCAAGCTGTTCCACAGAAACTGCTGACTCTACCTAACAAGGTCAACATTAAGAATGTGCAGCATCACTATCCGTTAGCAGTTTAAAATGGTCCTAACAGAATGGGCCAAACCGATCAAACAGGTTATAAGTTGCCTAATGTGTGATCAGATGCTTAAAATTGTCCTAAACCATTTCTAATCAAATTTAGTATATGACACCTTACACACTTCAAGAAAAAATGGACATCTAAGTGATGCTACCTGCACATAAAAATAATCCATTTCCACCCCCACGCCAAAAAAAATTCTATTCCCTTAAGCTACTTCATAATTTCTTAGGAGTCATTTAATAACCTCCATCAAGTTAGGCTTGAGTTATATCTTTTATAGTAAATCTAAATTAACTAAATCAAGAAAGAGGGAAAGTAACATGCTACAATTACACACGATTTACCAACCTACCATGCTGGTTTATAATTTGGCTTCTTAAAAGCTTATCTGAAATTCGAACATTAATCCTCCAGCAATGAAGTTACCTTGTTTACCCTATTATACAATCATATTTGATAGGAAAACTTGGAGGACAGATAAATGGTTTCCTGTGTTTGGTAGAGGCTGAGAAATGAGAACAAGCATATATGGTTTCTAGATGTAGATCAACTACATGTCTACATGTATTATCATTTCTCCCAATTTTGGTGAAGAAAACATATCTTTGAGATTTTAGGCTAAAACGGTGAAAACACAGAAATCACTTCTTTGGATTTCTCCAACTTTGGTGAAGAAACCATCTATCTCTTCTACATCACTTCATTTCTTCATATTTCCCCTACCAAACAAAATAGAGAAAATTAAAAGCAAGTGGAAGTGTATTTTTATTGCAAGAAGAGATTTTAATGAATTTGTACAAGTAACATATGGAGATAGGTCATATACCATCTCAATCCTCCTTCCCTCAATATACTAAACTAAAAAATCTAACGGAAACGTGCATGTGATATCACATGCAGGTAACCTTATTATGCACAGAAGAAAATGAAAAACAATGTGCATACATCACCCAAGAAACGAACTAAATGCACTTCTTTTTAGGATTTACTATCACTCATCAATTACCTACCAACTGTATAGACACTGCATATTGAAGATTAAATCATGGACTGCAATACATTAACATAAAACTATCAAAGAAGGCTCATATTTGGTCAAAGTGCTGCTCGCATTCCCACAATAGGCAAGTTTCGGATCTAATCATCAATCTGATATTCTAGCCATTCACAAAATCAAATGTTCCTAGTTTCTTCTAAACCACATCTAGAAATTGTCTTTACCTGAATAAAAACTGTACTTCTCAGAAGTGGCCAGCTCAGATTCCTCTATTGCCAGATGATCTCCTGACAAAAGTACCTTTAGGGGCTTGTAATACAAGCATACTGATCCCCGTCATTTCATTTACAGCACATATATAGCATCAATAGTTTTTCACTTTGTAGAGACAAATCGATTGCAACAATTAGTAAAAAACATGCAACTCAACTCAGCACTTAGGAATTTCAATATAAGAGATATGATTCCGTCATAAATGGCTGCATAGTGAATATGCCAATCCGTTGTTGCCATGCCAAAATATAGATCGAATCTTCGACGTCTTTTCACTTTTTTAAAAAGAATAACCTAACTATCAAAGCCAAACCAATATGGAAACCCACAAAGGACTTTTTTTAGAAGCCACAACAGAAATCCATATCAAAACCGTCAGTTTTAAACAAATTTTGGCAAACCAACATACAAACCCACAAGGGACTTTTTTGACAAGCCACAATAGAAACCCATATGGAAACTATCAATTTTAAACAAATTTTGGCAAACCAACATCCAAACCCAGAAGGGACTTTTTTGACAAGCCAACAGTGCATAAACTCACATCAAAACAGCCTATATTAAACAGATTTTGGCAAACCAACACCGAAAAGGGACGTTTTTTTCAAGCCACAGTATAAACCCTCAAGGGACTTTTATTAAAAAATAACAAAGCATAACCCATATCGAAACCGTCATTCTAAAAGGACTTTGGGAAACCAACATCCAAACCCACAAGAGACTTTTTTGACAAGCCAACAGAGCATAAACCCACATCGAAACGGTCTATATTAAACAGATTTTGGCAAACCAACACCAAAAAGGGACATTTTTTACAAGCCACAGTATAAACCCTCAAGGGACTTTTATTTGAAAACCAACAAAGCTTAAACCCACATTGAAACCAGCATTTTCAACAGATTTTGGCAAACCAACATCGAAAAGGGACGTTTTGTTACAAGCCACAACATAGACCCACATCAAAACCCACAAGAGACTTTGTACCAAGCCAATAGAGCATAAACCCATACCGAAACTGTCATCTGTAAACAGATTTAAACAATTCAACATTGAAAAAGGGACATTTTTTACAAGCCTCTGCGTAAACCCACATCGAAACCAACAAACTTCAAGCCAACAAAGCATAAACCGATATCAAATAGTCAAATGTATACAGATTTTGGCAAACCAGCAGACGATAAACCCAGAGGGCCACGAACAAATTAACCCACAAATCCAGTCCATCATCGTAGCCAAAAACCCAAAAGAAATAAAGTACAAATTCATCAGTATCAAACAATAATGTTTGGCCAAAAGAAACTCACAATATAGGGATAAAAAATAATGGATGAAACCCACAAGAACACGGGAAAACAATTAACCGGCCACAAAAAACATTAACCCGCATAACAATCGGTGAAACCGACAAGAATACCGGCATCAAGAAAACCACAAAATAATTAAACCCACATTACATCAAAAAATATAAAGATTCAACCAAGAATAATTGGATTACCGAATAAAATCAAAAAGATTTCAACCACATACCATCATCATATCATATTTCTAACACCGCCATCCGATATTAACCACCTCCGTTGAAATCAAGCTAAAACAGCAACCATAAACACCACCACCACTACCACCCAAACGGCGACCATGAATAGTGGATTTCATCGGGTCTCAAAGCCAAACGGCGGAAACTTACGTGTCTTGACAGATATCGATGGAGGAGACAAATATGGTAGTGGTGACGGCGGCGGCGTGGTTACAATGGTAATAGATGATGGTGATAGTGGTGGTGGTTGTATTATGCATACGGTGGCAACCGATGATGGTGATAGTGGCGGTGAGACCGTGAGGGTTTCGTGAAAAGATATAAATTATATTTGAGGGTTTTTTAAAGTTTAACGCGGATCGTCTCGCGCGTGTTTTTTAAGCACAATTATAAAGCGTCTTATTATTATTATTATTATTATTATTATTATTATTATTATTAATTATTATTATATTATTATTATTAAAATCATTATTATTCTACTGTTATCATTAATAATTAATTAATAATTAAACAATAATCAATTAACATTAAACTTAATAGATAAATTGTGTTGTCATAAATTGGTTTTACTCAATCAAAATCTTTTATTTTCTTTAAGGTCAAAATCTATTCTGGAACTCTCAACTTATTTAACCAGATTATTTATCCGCTCAAAATTATAATAACACAACGATTTTTAACTAATGATAAAAGTATAAAATGAATAGTAAGAAAAATAAAGACAAAATAAGAATTGGATAAGTTTTTTTGTTTTATATTAGTCCCTCTAAAATACAAAATGTTCACAATCGATTTTTCTTTGCTACAATGAACTTTGTTTTTGTTTGTATTTTTAGAGGCTATCCTCAAATCTATACTACCTCCCTCTATTTTATAATAATAATAATAATAATAATAATAATAATAATAATAAAATTAAACAAGGATACTGGCTGGTTTTTCTCCTACGTGGGCAACATGGAAAATGGTGTGTGCATGGTTTCTAAGAATGGCAACTACACTCACCCATATTAAGCATTAACCCCCACTAACTCACTAACTATTTTTTTATTCTTTTGGTGATTCTTGATTTGGTCTCGTGCTTGGTCTTCATTTTAACGGCCAAGTTTCCTTTTGGTTTGTTTAGATTTTTCTTCTAGTACGTCTTTAGAACCATTTTTCGACGGTGTCAAAGATCGTTACAGATCAATTATTAGTACCCTGAACTATTAAGGATGTATGGTAATACCCTGAACTTGTAAACTCGGTTAAATAATAATTGATATCGCATTACTTATTAGAAAAGAAAAAAAAAGACTTTTAACCGTAACATTGTCTACAAAAATATACGTAATTCTTAAGTACAAATATAAGCACAAGACATTGTGACCACTTCCATGCATATTAAATATAGTTTCTATTATATATGAAAGGTGATATTAACAATCTTTTTACTGACATATTTTTATATAATAAAATATAATCATTAGTACATTTATTATTTTTTAATATATGGTTAATAGTAATTTAATCTTATGTGTCACGTAAAGGTTGTTTTCATTAATTAACATGCATTTAAAACTTGTACGTAAGTCACAAATAAATCGAATATAAAACAAATAACATGAATCACAAATCACGGCTCTTATTTGGAAACTCTTTTGAATATATAATTTTGCTTATGTAATGTAATATAATTGTGTTATCCAATAAAAACGAACATATTTTGAAATAAACCTATTAACAAACTAAATTGATAAGTTATTCACACATTAATTAGGTAATATCTTTAAATATTAGATGCTGATATTATTTCGATCACGTGAAACTTTTAAATATCAGTTATAATTTTGTCTCGTTGAAGGAACCAAATTGAAGGTTCTACCAAGTTTCAAAACAATTATAACTTGAGTTATCATTTGTTCTAAAAATAAATTCAGTTATATAGAATGTCACCTTTATTGTTGTTAATACTTTTTACAACTCCTTGTAATATACGGGAATGTGTCGTTGGCTAAACTTTCACAAGTCGTGCGGCCACCTTATGATCTAGTCTAGTTAATTACTGTATAAGGTAGGATAGAACAAAATAAAATGCAAACTCTACCTAGATATCAACCAACCCGGCAATCATATGCTCCGACCCGCATTGAAACATGAAAGAGATTTAGGAATTCCATTCTTCCTCGTGTATTAATTATAATTATATATCATCTTTTTATACTAAATTTGTTTAATTAAAAAAAATAGTTTCAATATGAAAGAGATGCTTAAAAATATAATAGAAATTTGATGAATGGAATAATACTTATAAATATAAACTAGCCTTGTACCCGCGCAAAGCAGCGGCGTCGAATGATTTAGTTCGGCATCATATTTATTAGTGTCCGATGTGTGTGTTTTCTATGATGCTTATTAGGTATTTTCATGTTCAGATGGCAGGCATGTAAGGAAGATAAATAAAGCTATTGTATGAGATTTTGGGTTAAAAATGTTTGTTTATTTGTTAGGTGTGTTATTATATAGATAGGTTAAAGTGAAATGAATGAATGAGATTAAAAGTGATATAAATTCAATGATGAAGATTTACTTTATTTAGTCTTAAAAAGTGAGAGAATGGAAAGGGGGTAAATGTTTTATATATTAATACAAATACATATAAAATAAAAATAAATAAACATTTTAGATAATTGTGCTTAAAAAACACGCGCGAGACGTTCCTCGTTCAACTCTAAAAACCCTCGGATATCATTTACTACTTTTCAAGAAACTCTCACGAGCACCCTATCACCATCATCTGTTGCCACCGCATCCATAATACAACCACCGCCTCCATTATCTGTTACCACCGTAACCACGCCCCCACCACCACATTTGTCCCTTCCGTCGATATCTGTCAAGATCCGTAGGTTTCGGCCGTTTGGCTTTGAGACCCGATGAAATCCACCATTCATGGTATTGGTCGCTGTTTCGGTGGTCGTGTTGCTGTTTTAGCTTGCTTACAACGCTGGTGCTTATAATAATAAATAAAGATGAGCTAAATAAAAGCCCAACAAAGTTAATGTATTTTCTTTTAATCGTTTTGTATAACACTAAATTATTTTAATTTCTCAATTCCTCCTTATCCTCCCTTTTACCTTTTCGTTTTTTTCTTCCTATTACAGTACCTTTTTTCTCTTTTCTGTTTCATCCAAAAACAATTCTTCCGGTTTAACACTTTTAGGAAAGGATTAGTCAAACACCCTTTTAGGGATGTCTTATGTAATTACCTCTTAATCACACCATCACCACAGCAGTCTCCACATCTACTCGATTTCTAAATCACAGGTATTTTTCGCCCACACATCTTTTATTCATTTGATTTGAATTTACCAAGTTGAAATTGCATGAGTATATAATATGCTTCCTTGGATATTGGGTTTTGGAAAAAACTGTAAATTCTCCAGCAACCACCATCCTAGTTTAGGGTTTAGATATAACCAAAGATATAGTCTAGTTAATGTAAAATTGAAATGGGTAAAAGATAATGTACTAGATTCTGTAGTAACAGGTGCAACAGACCTCAAATCAGCCTGGGTAATAGTGTCAATCATTGCGGCTAACCGCGACGGTTGTCTACCCATATACTGTCTTTCAGGTCGCCATAGAGGCCAATTGGGTCTGCCCCAAAGCCTCAAAGTTTCAACCTTTTTAAGAAAATACCCTAATATATTCGATGAATTTCATGTTCCTGATAGTGGTGGTACTCTCGTACCTTGGTTTCAATTGACCCCAGATGCTATAACCTTAAATCGAGAAGCGATTGAGGTTTTCCGGGAATATGAAAAAGATATTCTTAATAGCGTTTGTAAGTTACTTATGTTAACTAATGATATGATGCTTCCATTACCAACAATCGATCAGTTGAAATGGGATTTGGGTTTGCCTTATGATTATGTTGAGTCTTTTATCCCAAGTTATAAAGATGTTTTCTCGTTAATTCGCCTTTCTGATGATCGTGTTGGCTTAAAGCTTATATCACGGCCCAATGAGCGTATATTTTCACAATTAGAAACGAATGCAATTTTGGAACAAAGGGAAGAAGATGTTAAAGCAGGTAGGTTAGGTTTTCGTGTTGGATTTCAGAGAGGATTCGGGTTAAAAAGGAAATCAATTAAGTGGTTGGAAGAATGGCAGAAGCTTCCGTATACATCGCCTTATTTTGATTCGAGTCATTTGGATTCACGAACGGATGTTTCCGAAAAGAGGATTGTGGGAGTGTTTCATGAGCTTTTGCACCTTACAATTGAAAAGAAAACTGAGCGCCAAAATGTTAGTAATCTTAGAAAACCATTGAATCTTCCTCAGAAGTTCACTAAGGTTTTTGAGCGTCATCCGGGCATTTTCTACATTTCCAAAAAGAGTAATACACAAACGGTTGTTCTTCGGGAAGCGTATGATGGTCATCAACTTGTTAACCGACACCCCATTTCTGAAATTAGGAATAAATTTGCATGCTTGATGATGGAAGGGTTTCTTGATAGGAGTAGAGGGTTGTATAAGAAACCCATTTCTGTAATTTCACGTGAAGATGAATCACATCGTGTTTCTGATGTTGTATCTGAAGAAGAATCAGAGGGTTATATGTTTTCGGAATACGAATCTGATGAAACTAGTAATCTTTTTCGATTGTGCGAATAGCATGCTGTTGCCCATTGTAAGGTAAGTTATATTGATGCTTTAAGCCTATTATGCGAGGCAAATGACTGTATTCATGTATTATCGTACTCGATCCAGGGGAAATATAAGAGAATATTATAAGTTCTTTTAGTTTTTTGATCTGTGTTTACCTAGTTCATGGCTGTTAGTTGAGATTGTTCTTATATTTCTCTGGTTTGTACGGCATGTCGTATATTCCATGTGCATTGTAATTGTTTGACATTCTAATATATCTGCCGGGTCGGGTGCCCGTTTTTCCAACAAAAAAAAATTACAAGTAAAAATACATATTGTCTTCAGCTAATTCAAGTTGTAACATGTAGCAATTCAATAAATTTTATTATTAAATCTTAATGTTCATTAATCATGACCTGTGAAGTGAGGGAGTGCGTGTTCTGCAGATAGTTATGTTATTTTTCATTTGCACGGCCAATTTTAGAAAGTCCTAGATCGGCGATAATGGCTTTCTAGTTCTTATCTAAGAGAATGTTAGCACTCTGTATGTCGCAGTGGATGATCCTACGGTTTTCTGCATCTGTAACACAGCTGTGAAGATAATCTAGGATTTTAGCCCAAGTTATGTAGTTCTTGAGGCTCCCGCATACTCATAAACTAGGATTTTTTTCATTGTTTTCTTCACAGAAACCAATTTGGGAGACTAGGTTTGTATCTTTGAAATGAGAGAGCTAATTAATCTCTGTAAAGAACTCTTTAAAGCCATGATCGGAAGTGCTACTTTCTAGCCATTTTTCAGCCAACAGAACCTTCACCAGAAAGTGTGAGTTCCCCTTTGTAAACAGACCTGTATCCACCTTTCTCGGAAAATGTTGAAAAGTCTTTGGTGGCTTCTTGAATTATGTAAAAAGGTAAGTGAAGGTGCTCTGACCCGTTAATGAAGCGCGTTATTTCTAACTGTGAAGAAGAAGACTTGAAGATCGAGTGGAAATATAAAACAAGTGTTTTTTTCCAAGATATACAATCTATGAAATTTTTCCAAGATCCGGTGTTTTTTTCCAAGATAGGGGTAAATGGGTGTGCTAATGGGGAGTGGGGTGAACTAATTAATATGATTGACTCGATTGTTTTAGATCCTGGAAGGTGTGATAAATGGCCGTGGACAACGGATGGAGAGCAAGTATACACAGTGTGCAAGATGGCAAAGAAAATCAGTGAGGTGATCTTGGTGAACGGGCAAACGGGTCAATGAACACAGCGGGTAAAGTTCGTCCTGAGCAAGGTCAACATTTTTGCTTGGAGAATGAGAAAGAAGAGGATTCCGGTGCTTGTGGAGTTGGATAAAAGAGGTATTGATTTGCATTCGCTATTATGTCCACTTTTTGAAGAGAGCGTTGAAAAAATTGATCGCTATCTAGTATTATGTAATGAATTAATGTTGGTATGGTCCAAGGTTTTTAGTTGGTGGAAATTGATTAGGTGTAGTGTTTTAGATTTGGATGGTCTGTTGAATTCGGTTAATAAGGTGCAATGGGAATAAATTGGGGAAAGAGATATGGAGAGGAGTTATATGGGTCACATCAAATTTTATTTGGAAAAATAGGAATGCAAAGGTTTTTGGAGGAAAAGTTTTAAGGGGTGCGGGCCTGTCTCAAGAAGTGCAGATTCGGAGCTTCTAGTGGATGAAATTAAGAACAGAGACGATGAATTAGAGTGGTCTGGATGGGTAAATGATCCGAAGTCGTGTGTTGATGATCGTTTGGTGTCAAAAAGGTGAAAGATAATAATAAGTAAATGGAATGAGTATGAATAATGTTTCGGTTTGTAGCACAGTAGACTGAGAAATGAATTACAGGAAGTGTGCATGTCGATTGTTACTGTTGGTAATGTTAATGAAGTATGAAGGGTTCATTATTGCTTATAGTTATTGCTAATATTATAACTATTATCATTGTTCAATACAGTTCAAGAAAACGAGTCGCTAAAGTTATTTTACAGAAGTTGCTATAGTTATTATGAGCGAAACACAAACGAAGGCTCCTTGCAATTATATCACTGCTTAAAGCATCTTATCTTGTATTTTATTTACAAGTGAAGTGTACACTCTAGATGTCATAACATGTACTTTTTGAGCTTACATTTGATTTTAGAGGCATCAACATTTTATTTAAACCTGTTAAGATTACCTACGAACAAACAATGGTTACGTCAAAAAAATGGAACGAAGAACATATCTTAGAAAATGTGTCACTGCTATTTCTGTATGGTAAACAAACGAATTTTATGATTCCATCATAATGACCCGATTAAATTCCACTTTACATTACTACATACTAAACACAGAATCTATGGTACTAGTCGAGCTACAAGCGGTTAAAAACTAATACATTGCAAAAAGAAGACAAAGGACTTTGATGACCCTTGTACAGATTGCAGAGTAAAGGCAATATCATCTATAATGAAGTAAAATGTTGAAAGGCTGCAGTACCCATTTAAAAGCAGTTAGTTTGATCATTTACCGTTTTCTAAGAACTCAATGTAAGAATATGATGGATAAATCAACCCGATGGAAATCACATCTTTTGATTAGCCAACATATGGGTTGCAAGTTAAATGCTAATCTATAGACTAAACTCGTTTATCTACTAACTCACCACAATTTTTCGTTTGCTTCAATCAACAAGATTTTTACTTGATTCTTTTGCTTTTAAAGAGCCATTTTGTGCAACTGCCACACGAGATTCATCATGTGTCAATAGACTTTCCTTTCCCACGCCAATCTCTGCATCTGCTAGCCCTAAATCAGGCCCATTTTGTGCATCTTCTACATGGTTTTCTTTAGAATCAGGTCCGGTTTGTGCATCTTCGACATGGTCTTCCTTAGAATCAGGTCCGTTTTGTGCATCTTTGGCATGGTCTTCCTTAGAATCAGGTCCGTTTTGTGCAACTTTGGCATGGTCTTCCTTAGAATCAAGTCCGTTTTGGGCATCTACTGCACAGTCATCTTTTGAACCAGGCCCGGTCTCTGCATTTTGTTGCTTTGGAGAAGCGTCGTGACTTAACAAATCTTTCTGTTCTTTGATTGTATCTGAGTTCTGCTTCATAAGTACTTCACTTGATACCTCATCACCAAAGTGAGTCCCCTCATCGTTTTCCTTTTCACCCAATTCTAATTTGTCACTTGCAAAATGTAGGTGAGGGCAGAAGGGTGGGGCCCTATCACGACAGTTATGGCACTTAAAGCTGATAACAACCCCTATCTGTTCATCTTTAAGCCCAAAAGCATCCCCATGGTACCAGTCTGCATGGAATCAAATAATTAATCAGAAATCTTAGAGGATGAAGTAGTACATATACTAAAGGTGGCAATTTCCTAAGAGGCCAAACGGGTTGAAATTCACCCTAAGTGTAGTTTTACAGCATATAACCTCGAAATCATTTTATTATCGCAAATGATTATTACTGAAATGATATAGTTATTTAATCATATTGGAAACGTTAATATACACTACTTACTGAGTTGGACAAAAAAGGTTCGGGTTAACCCAACCGACCTGGCCTATCTTGACTGGTACCAAAAAATTACCGATTTTGACCCATAACCCAAGCCTCTCAACCTTCCATTTCCCATCTCTATTTGCAATCGAACACTGTAAACAATAAGAGGAGACAGTGTGGTTACCTCCGCAGGTCTCACAACTAATATAATTCAACGATGATCTGAATACAGGTTCACCGCAAAGACAACATTTAGGTTGATTGGAGATGGAATCCAACTGTTCGGAAGCTACAAGATGATTCTTGGCCCTGAAATCTGTAACCCGTTCATCATCAGGCTTTCTGGACAAAAGGAGACCGTTGAGCCAATAAGCAGCATGTATTTGTGATCTCTTCTTTTGGGTACTATGCTTTACTTTTCTTGGTCTTCCTCTTTTACCCTTCGGTTTTTCTACTTCATCAACAGTAACTTTCAGTTGCTTCTTCTTAACACCATATTTCTTTTTCTTCATTGGCTTCTTTTTGCTTTGCAGTGTAACAACTTTGGTTGTGCGTGCAGATCTTCTCAAAGGTACAACAAAAGCTTTACTCTTGGCCTGTGATTGTACCAATTGCTTTCCTTTGCCACCCTTTTTAGTGATTTTCGATACTTTCTTGCTCTTCCAAGAATGTGACTTCCCTTTTTTGGGGTTGACCTTGACAGTGTTGCCAACATAGCATTTGTTGCACGTATACGTGCCCCCTCTGGTCTTCCTCACATGTCTTTTATGGAAAAAGTCTGTATAAAAACAAACCACCGTATATCGATTACAGGAATAGAAATGGCTACATTGAAATTAGGTAAAGGTAATTTTGTATTATCATCTTAAATGATGACTAAAAAATTCTTACATCGCACATCTACAAGTTTTACTTTAGGAAAGGTAAATCATATAAATTGCAGAGCCAAATTAATATAGTATGATAAAATATTTGTAGGCAAGTGTTTTAAGGTTTATATCCCTCACAAAGAGCAGAAAGAAAAGACTAGTGTAGAAAGTATTTACCTTCACAATATTGGCAGCTAATGGCATCCCTGCATTAACAAAAAAAGAAAGAAAGAAAAAGGCGACGTTAGTACAGATACAGAGTAAATACTATGATTAGCATGGTTGGACCACCTGTCAAACGCTTATTTCCAGTAGCATTCGTACAAAGTACCACAACCGAGTTATACAAGATACAGAAACTTTAACCCTTTCGATGTGAGCTAGACTGAAAAGAAGTTTTGGGAAGTCAAATACTCAAATACATCCTAATTTTGTTTCTAAATTGCAGAGAGAATATCAAAGATAATAGGACTTGGCATCTTGATTTGTAAACAAGGAACGGTCAGAGAGACTCTGAAAAAAGTTAAAAAATTGTGACTTCCATAACTTGCAAAAAGATAAACAAGAGAGTCAGTATGAGGGGTTTATTTGTTTTTTTTTTTTGTTTTTTTTCATAACGCATAACTCACACCACTAGGCTAAAGGCCTGTTGGTATTCTAAGGATATATGGATGTGCTTTTTAAAAGTGCTTATTGCCTTGATGAATCAAATTACATGATTAGATAATCATCTAACAAAAGCCAAGGATAGGTAGATAATTTTACTCTCATCTCAATAATCAGTTTTCTTAAAGTACTTCCTTACGCACTGCTCCAAATCAGGTTTTTGTGTCTAATCAGAAGATCATAATCGCTTTTACACAATCACTAGTTTAGCGAACAAGCAAAACACCCTCCAAGTATTTATGTACTTCTTTATGATGTTTCACAACAAGTGTATACTAAAATATTGAAATCAATTGATTTCACTAGTATATAAACCTTATGTTGCTCAACGAAAAACCAAAGTAACTATAATTGTTATAGTACCGTACCTCCTTGGATGGGTTGGGTGTTGCAATATGGTTTCAGGTCAAAATGGGCCGGATTGGACTAGCACGCAACACTTTTTTCTCCTTTTTTTTATTTTGGTAAAATAGTTCAAATGCATATTTGACCCGTTAATAAATCACAATCCAAGTCGACCCATTCACAAAACAAATGGGTCAAAATCGGTAACTCTAGAAAAACCAAAGGTTAGTTTAGTAATGACAACAACAAAGTACCTGACAAGGACATCCTTATTGCAGTGCCCACACTGATGGTTCTCAGATCTTTCTGTTTTAGCCAAAAGATACGAGAAAATGTCTTTCTTTGAGGGCTTCATCACTCTTCTGCTATGTGGAAGTCTACTCAGACTCACCTTATTGGACTTTAAGGCAATTCTTCTGTCTTCAAAAGTTTTTAAGAGAAATAAGGGAACAAAAGGCTCCTCCACCCAATACTTCTTCCTTTCACTTGATGCCTCTTCAATCTTAGACCCATGTTTTACTACGGTATCAGGTATAAATCTCCTCTTGCCAAAATCCAAAAGATATTTCACAACAGCTCCTTCTGAAGACTTGCGTCGTACAATAGCCTTTTTAAATGACCTCATTGACTTTATAGATTCCTTATCCATCTTTGCCAGATGACTTGTGTTCTCAATCTCTTCCCATTTAATGTTTGCATCAAGTTCCCTAATCTGAAACGGAAAAAAGTAGAATTGTTGATCAATTGAAAAATCTATTGAGGGTTAAAGTTTAAACACATACTATTGGCATCATTCCATTGTGGTAAAAAACATTATGACTATTCAAATGTAACAATTCGAGCTGCATCAGGTACGTGGAGCCACTTAAATATGGTTTGGTTAACAATCGAAGTGGCAAAATGGGCAGTTCGGGCAGGTTGGATAAGGGGTTTAAATGTGTAATCATTGATACATGTGAAAAAAGGTCAGGTTGGGTTGATGCCAACACTTCTATTATCAACTTTTATACATAATAATGGATTATAAATATCTATAAAAAACTGTAGTATTTAAATTAATAATCTAACTTTAATAAAGCAATTAGTAACTTGTAAGCATTAGATTTGGGAATTACCGACCTGGTTGACAACCAACTCATTTAACCGGCTTCAATTATAGGAAAGTTTTAAATTTGACCATGTTGGAGATAACTTAGAGCCTAAATTGCGTAATTAAATTGGTTGAAATCTCCATCTCTAAGTTTGACTAACAAAGTGGCTTCACAAACTAAAAGTGAGAAAGCAGTGAAAAGTACCTGAAGAGCAAGCTGTTCCACAGTAACTGCTGACTCAACAGAAGCTCGCCACACAAGAGCTTTGTTTCTCTTGGGTAAATCGTAATTTTCAGGATATATTATACCATCAATCTTCTTGCCCCCACCTAAGAAGGTCAAAATTAAGCATGTGCAGAATCACTATCCATTAGCAACTATATGAGTAAATTGAAACTACAAGATTAAGTTAATTTGTTACAGACCTTGGCGGGCAGCTTTGCAAGCCAGGGAGCGAGGCAAAACCTTCCAGTTAAAAAGCTTTCGCGTGAGCCTACCACCCCTCCACCAAAAAAGGACAAGACCACTTAATGCATTTTTCAACGAACGTGTCTCAGAATCCATAGTAGTTCTTTTCCTTCCAATCACATTTCTTGAGTTCGCACGAAACTTAGATGCCACAAAATGGGAAGCAGAGCCTACAGTGACCACCGAATCCACTTGTCTTAGCCAGTCATCCGAAAGTGCACGTAACCAAATATTGGCCTCTAACTGAACACAAAAGTAGCACAAATAATAACTCGAATGCTTCATAGGAAAAATATCACAAGTTTCCTCTAAGAACTCACTACCGTAAAGCACAAGGCTCAAGACAACTGTAAGTGAAGCGTTACATAAAAGCATTATAGAGGTGGTAATTTCAACCCATTTGCATGGGAATATACAAATTCAGGTTGTATATTACTTGAAACAGATCAAATGGATCAGATATTAAAAATAAATAAATATATAAGCTAACAGAATGGGCCAAACCGATTAAATAGGTAATAAGTTGCCTAATGTGTGACAGATGCTTAAAATGTTCCTAAACCTTTTGTAATCAACTTTAGTACATGATTCCTTACAAAGTTCAAGCAAAAATGGACATCTAAGTGATGCCACCTGTACTAAAAAATATTCCATTTTCACCTAACACTAATAATTTTTCTATTTCCTTACGCTACTTTATAATTCTTAGAAGTCATTTTATAACCTCCATTAAGTTACGCTTAAATTATACCTTTTATAGTGAACTTAAATTAACTAAATTAAGAAAGAGGGAAAGTAACATGCTTACACACGATCAACCAACCTACCATGCTGGTTTATAAATTTGGCTTCTTAAGAGCGTATCTAAAATTTCAAATATTAATCCACTAGCAATGAAGTTACCTTGTTTACACTATTATAAATGAAAGATCTAAGACCATATTTGATAGGGAAAATTTGGAGCACGGATAAATTTCCCGTGTTTGGTAGAGGCTGAGAAATGAGAACAAGCAGATATGGTTTCTCGAATAATTCAACTGCATGTATTATGATTTCTCCAGTTTTGGTGAAGAAAACATATATTTGAATTTTTAGGCTAAAACAGTGTGAATACGGAGAGATCACTACTTTGGATTTCTCTCACTTAGGAGAAGAAACCATTTCTCACTCCTACATCATTTCATCATATTTCCCCTACCAAAGATGCCCTTAGAAGAAAATAGAGCAAGGGGAAGCATATTTTTATTGCATGAAGAGATTTTAATGGAGTTTTAAAACAATACCATATGGAAACATAGGTCATATACCATCTCAAACCTCCTTCCCTCAAAGTACTAAACTAAGAATCTAACAGAAACTAGCATGTGATGTCACATCTTTGAAAATATTAAACTTGAATAAAGAATGTAGTATGGGATATCAATGGGTCAAATGTTTCGAAATTTATCTGTAGTGTATTCAAATGCTTGAAACGTCTATAATAACTTTATCAAAAGAAAGAATATATTTATTGATAGAATCATTTATAATCATATTCAGCATGTTAACTCATTTATGATTTTTGTTTTCCAAAAATGGGATTTAGAAGTGTTAGTCAGTCGGCCAAAACTAACACTACCCAATACCCAACCAGACCGACACCATTTGGGCACTTGTAATTTATAGCTAATACCATGCACCGACAACTTAAGATAGTAATAAAGCAAATAACTAGAGATTCTTACCGTGAGCAACAGGTCTTTAACCAGAACAATATCAGATGCCTCAAGATAACTCTTATGATAAAGCTTCGGGAAATGAGGACTGAGCCAAGGACCCAATAAAAGACCGTGCAAACGATCTTCAATGAAGAGAATATGACACATGACATCTATAAGACGATCTTTCCTGGTTATTCTAGAATCAAAACCTAAGACTTCACTTGTAAAACTTTCCAAATCAGTAGGATTATTCATATAGAATAGGCAATCCCCATCATCGGTAGGATATTTGCATGCAAGGCACCATCCACATTTTTCTTTCCGGGCATTCACACTTAGATTCTTCATATTAGACCAACAAAAGTCAGCAGATGTCTTTGTTATGGCTTTCATCTGTACCGAAATCAATTCCTCCAATGATTTTGTAGGTGCTTGAGAGGTCTTGTCTGATAGTTTCGGTGCCCATTCTTTAGCCACTGTTGACGCCATTCTAGCAAAGCTATATAAATTCAGATAACCAACTTCCAACTGCAATGGCGGGACTTTTCTTATGGTTGTTTTAGATAATTCATAGCCACTGTTAGAAGAATAAACAATTTTTCCATCAACACTAGAAGACTCTTTTAGCGAACGTAGTCCAATTTTTGAGGAATTCCGAACACCCATGACAACCTCAGATAGCTCAGACGATCCTGCAGAGTGAGCTAACGGTTTTTCCAATTCTGCACAAATTACTGAAGATTCTGTTGCCATGTTCAGAAAAGGATCCGCACATAAAGATATATTTTCTGAATCTAATTTAGTTTTTCCTCCAATAAGTTTTGTGTATACACGCCAGTGCTTGGTTATGGCATTGGATATAGCTCTATAAGAACGATCCAATAAATTTAGGGCGCTGATAAGAGCAGTTAAGTCATTCATGTGATAGTAATGAAATGAGGTTTCGGCATCACAATTATCTGACCTGCAGATTCATCCATGTAATCAATTAGAGAAGCACTGAAAGAATATCTAGCAAGTGTAGAGGTTGCAGGTTGGTCGGGTTGACCTGAGAACATTTTTTGTCCATTTTTAAAATTTTAAAAATAGTCACTTACAGGTACATAAACAATACAAATACAATAATATTCTAAATGCAGAAGAAAGTGATTTAAGAGGTTGTATGCATTGATGCTACACTCCGGGTGACTTTTGAACCATCGGCCACTTAACCCTGTTTGATAACTTTCTTAATTTGACCTTTTTGGAAATTAAACCTAAATCAACCATTAATGAAGTTGAGGGTTAAAACACCACCTTCATATTACATAATTAGGTTAAGTTCATTTTTAGAAAACAATCTAACTATGAAAAGAATCACCTTCACTGGTCATATAGAAGATAAAGAACTTACACCAAGACGTAACCACAGCTGCTATAATATAGCCGTCCATGCGGGTCAACTCCCAACATATCTGCTCCTCGAATCGATTTCGCCACATTAATTTCAGGATTTTTCTTGTCAACCACACATTCAGGGCAATACCAATCGCCTTCAGGCAAGAGATTAGTGGCAATACCTACACACTTCGAATGAAATGCAGCAGGACAACCATCACAACATAATAAGTTGCCATCCATTTTGCATAGGCAACACTCATCACTGTTCCAATCGGCAGTTTCGTCAATAACCTCCTCACTCATGCAAAAACTACCAGAAATGGCCACCATGGACCTTCGTTTCTTAGAAGCCACCAACTTCGTCTTTAAATTGACATCTACGGCATTAATACGTTCACCTACCATTATCCTCCGATTAAGCTCTGAACTTATAGCTTCAAATTCTATCACATCATCACAGATATACTGCAATATTTCAACCTTCACAAATTCTGACTGACTATGATAGTTAGTCTTAAATAACCTCAAGTGAGAACGATCAAAACCAGGTTTCATAAGTAGGTACTCGGCCAGAAAGATCGGCCATGTGATCAAATCCAGAAAATCCCAGTTAAGATCCCTACATTTTATATCATATATAAATGAATAAGCACAAAAGCCCAAATAACACATAACGAAAAAGGCAGAGGTGGCATTGTAGGATGAGCCGGGCAGGTTGGCTAACAGGTAAAAACAAACCTGGGTTGAAACGGTTCCCTTTTAGTACGTCAGAATGGACTGGGTCAAGTTTGAGTAAGCTCTTTTTGTTGTTATTTTTTAGTGTCAATATGTTAACTAGCCGATTAAAGACGCAATATTAGTACAATAATAATCTAAATCTCTGAATAGATACGATTTAGAAGGTTGTATGCATTACAAATAAACTTCGGGCAACTTTCAACCCATTTAAACTTATTCCCCTTTGAGCTAAAAAAATATATTTTGAACTGCTTGAGTTATAACACAACCCATTTAAAAGTATATCTGTGCCAATTTCCAGCTCTATAAGTTCTTGAATGAAGCAAAAGATATCTACCTTAAGCAATTAGTAGCAGATGTTGAGCCCTCAATTGATTGGAACTCTAAATGCTTCCTCAAAATTCGTAAAAGAGAAACATGAATAGAATCAATCAGTAAATTAGGAGACTTGCTTCTAATTGATGCCACAAATTCCCCCAGCGCAAATGGGCTTAAAAATAAAATCGTACTAAACGACCTCAAAAAAGCATAAACCGAGAAAAGATCAAGTACTGGAAGGCCTTCTAGATTCAAGTTTCCTGTTGACGGTGGCAACTCCAGATTCAGAGGAACCCTACTTGGTTCTTCAGATTCTTCACATCCAGAAACTGTAGGCTGCTCCTCTGAAACTGCACTTATTACTGGAGACGCACCAGACGGCACTCCACTGTCATCACCATTGTATTTTAAAGCATTAACAATATCATCTTTAGAAGATAACTTAGCTCGTCTTCGAACACTCCTTGCCCTTATTACAGGAGACGCACTAGACGGCACTCCACCGTCATCACCATTGTATTTTATAGCATTAACAGTATCATCTTCAGCAGATAACTTAGCTTGTCTTCGAGCACTCCTTCTTAACACACTTTCTCCCCCCATTTTTGGAGAATCCCCAATCTTTCTTCTCTTCCTACCTCTTCCTCCTCCAGTATATGTTTTCCCCAGATTTCCATCATCATCAACAACCCGCGAAACATCAGGAATAGAAACATTATCCGTTTGCTCTTCGACCCGAGTTTCCTCAACACAATTCTCTCCTTTCACATACCCACCAAGGTCAACATCTTCATTCTTATTTTCATTATCATCTAACTCCATATTCAAATCAATACACTTTTCTTCCTTAACACAATTATCAACTAAATCATTTCCATCATCCAAATCAATATTCAAATTCAAATCAATCACATCATCATTTCCCTTTCCCTTCCCATCACTCAAATTCAAATTATCACAATCAATACTACCATTATTCAAATTAATATCATCAGCTGTAACTACATTACTATTTGAATTAGAAACTTCAATTTTATTACCTGAATCTGATTCTCCAAAAACCCTAGGTTTCTTCTTTGGTCTTCTCAAAACCCTAGATTGAGATTGATCCGTACAAACTCCATCAAATTCAATAAGAGCAGATAACTCATTGTAATCAATTTCTTCAGAATCGCGGTCGTCGTAACCGATCTCGAATAATCCAGTTGATGAATCGTATGATTTAACTATTCCGTTGAAAACCCCAACTCCTTTGAATTCTTTCCGTACCGTTCTTCCAACGAACTCCATTTCTTCAAAGAATTAATCCTCATAAGTTATAAAAATACTTCAATTGTTGTTATAATAGTTGAATTATACATAATGATTTGTATCTATATGTTTCTCTCTCTAGAAATGAATTTTAGTTCAGGTTTCTCTCTTTGGAAAAATGGAAAGGGGTCAACCACACTAGTACTGTCTTTCTTTCCCTTTTTATTTATTCATTTGGGTTCTGAAATTGAATGGATAGATTACAGGTTTGGTCCCTGAAGATTCATACTAGTTAATTTGTAGTTGTGAATTTTACTAACTACTCCATTAGATATGTGTAACTATTTATATGTTAAATGTTAATGAAGCATTTGGCAGGATTTCTATTGATTTTAGTATTTATTAGGTTCTTTATTTCATCACGTGGATATTAGAATTAAACTAAATTTCCATCGTTAGTGTTAGTTAAGTGTATGAAAATATGAATTTTCTAAGATAATTTCATTACCTATATAAGCTAAACGATGTTGGATATTGATATTATAAATTATATTATAAATATAAATATAAAAGAAAGTTTAAATAATTTAGTTTGTCATGGTAGTAATAGTATGATTAAATATTTTTATTTTTAATTTTAAGGTTAATTAACTTTTTTAATAAAAAAATTTATATCAAAATTATTAGAATCTTATACTCTTTAATATGTGATAAAAAGTTTTTAAAAAATATGTAATGCACACTATAAAAATGAATGGAGAGAAGGAATGAACAGTTAACGCTTATTCATTTCGTAGAGTAATATTTATAAGAATGTATTTAATAATATAAAAGATAAATTAAATATCCGTGTCACACTTAACGCTTATCCATTTCGTAGAGTAATGAAAAGTTACATCAACAATGAATGGAGGGAAGGAAAGCAGGGAAAAAGGATAGAAGGAATAAAAACGGGAAGGAAAAAAGTCATGAAAAACATGTTGTCAACAAAGGAATGAAGCAAGGAAAAAAGGCATGATGACAAGGAAGAAAAGAAGGATGACGATATGTCAAAGAATAAAGACAAGTAGGATGGCAAAGAAGGCAGACATGATAATATGGCATGATGGCAAAAAATGAAGATGTGATGGCGAGGAAGGAAGGAAAGATGGCAAGGTATGAAGACATGGTGACAATGAAAGAAGGCGGGCATGATGGCATGGAAGGAAGGAAGACAAGATGGCAAGGAATGAAGATAGGATGACAATGAAGGAAGGTAGATAGGCTGGTATGGAAGTAAGGAAGGGATGATGAAATTATGGGTGTTGGAAATCAATGACTTTAAATAAAGATTGAGTTAGATGTAACGTTAGCAAGTAAGGTAGATTAATGCGATTGTAGAAACGATTGTCCAAATTAGAACACCTTTAAAGTTGATCCACACACAAACACTTCAAAGATCACCAACTGAATGCTAGTTTCAAACTCAAGTAATAATAAATAATCAACTATTTGATTATTTAATGAAATCGAAAGAAAGTGCTTCTGTTTTTCGTTCGTAGTTCGACAAAACAGAAAAGGAGAGTTTCTCTCTTTTTTTAATTCGCTCCCAAGCCAAAAAGAAAACAGAGGGCTTTTAATTCTTTTGATTAGTTCGTCCGTCAACGTGAAGCCAAGGAATAAAAGTGATTTTATTGTTGTTGTCCTACTTTCGAAAAACAAACGAACCAAATATATATATATATATAATTGGTTTTGGTCAAGGTTGGCTTTTTGTGGCCAAAAAAGTAATATTTAAATAATTCATTAATTAATAACTTAATCAAAAACCAAGTTAACTATTAATTTATAAACTTTTCTTTTACTATGTTAAGTTTATTTAAACTCTATTAATTCAAATAAAAGTAATTATTTTGTTTCATTACTTGAATAATATATATAACATATATATTATTAATTGATGTCTTATTATTATTTGTGTGTAACCTCGTAGGTTTATACATAATTAGTAGTATAGTTATAAATCGTTATATAATGCACATAATTCAAACAATGAGAAGGAAGAAAGGAAATAAAATAAGACAAGGAAGGAAGATCTGTTTTAGTGATGGTTGCTTAAGTTAAAAAATACTTGAGTAATGAGTATATTAAATAATATTGATATTGATTACAATTGGTTTTGATTTCAGTAGTTTTTAAATTTTTAAGTTGAATCTAATGCAATCACTTCTCTTATTGGATGCTTGTTTAAATGATGGAAATATCTAGAGTAATGAACTCGCAAGTATGACCTTGATGCAAAGAAATATGAAATCTAATATAGGAGAACGTTGCATTACTGTAGAAATATTAAACCAGTTTGTTGTGTAAATACAATACTATAGGCTAGTTTGTACAAATTGACATCATAATCAAAACATGGAGTAAACCTCTAAGTGATAAATACATATGTAACCTGATATTTGTGCCTATTGCAATGCTAAGAAGATTTTGCATAAAAAATATTTTTTGATGACAAGTTTGATAGTAGTATTTATGACCATTTGTACATACATTGAACATTGAACACATCAGAAATTCACTCAAAAACTTTTGTTATTATGAACAATTAACCCTAATATATATTATCCTAATAGTCTAAGTATACAAAAGTTAGAAGATTTATTAGTAACTTGCAAATCAGAGCCAAGTGACATGAACATTGCAGCCGTGTCATGGGCTTCTGTTACTCTTTGCACACACCCTCAATTCAAAGGGCTACACCCCGAAGTCACTAGTCCCTGAGGTGATTTGAGAAACTTTTGTTGCATCGAGGCCTCAAAAGAACCAACACCCTCACTGATTTGGATGACCTTATTCACATGTTTTTCTTCTCTGGCACTCTGTAAAGTTATGAATAAATCAAAGCTCCAAACCCTATTAATCGATGCTGCTATAAAAAGCTCCAAACCCTCCCTATATCCATTAGAAGGTTGTGCTACAATGACATACCAGTTATCATCAAATCTGTGTCATGACGAAAGAATAATCAAATCAAACAGTTCAAAAAGTGAATGAGATAAAGAGGTAAAAGATTGAGGATAGATATTACAGTTGACACAAATTCTTCCGAATGAGCAGGAAATCTTTAACTCTATACGTATTCTAATAATATCATTTCAAAATTGAGGATAGATAGTGGCATAATGGAAAAGGTTAAATTGTTGCAATATCTCGTTGAAATAAGTGTTCCATAAAAACGCATTAGATGATCAGCCAACTTTGACATGCATTAAGTGCAGACTAAAAAGATTTAACATCATAAAGTAAATTTCTAATCGCAAATGCAGCAACACAAGTAATGTCATGTTTGGTGATGGCAAAACAAATATAACAAAAATAATATAATAATAATAATAACAAATAGTTTTAAGAACAAATATGAAACATTTAAACATTGTTGTCGCTCACCTATGTTGTGCATTCCACCTTTTAAATATACTCTCAGAAGGCCTATATACAATAATTGAGCATCTTTTCTTATTCTTTACTATGCCATCACCAAAAAATCGTAATCGTAACTTAAATACAAAAGATTATACCATTTCTTCCTGATAAAAAAGTAACACAAAATGGACAAGCGATTCAATTTCACTAATTATTAAATAAGGAACTGATAACAATCCATACGTAAGAGACATACTATATGGGTTTTACCTGCATTCAGCGGATATATTCAGAAGATCAGCCCTCTTTAAATATTAAGGGTTAGTGTTTTGATCAATATCTCCTGTCGAAAACAAAAAACATATCAACGATTACAGAAATTAAAAATATTGAATCAGTAAATCAACAACAGGAACCATCTTTAGTAGCAGCAGTACAGATACTTGCTTGGGGTTTAGAGATTAGAGACTTGGTATCCATTTCGAAATCTTTAGTAGCAGTTTAGATACATATTTCTAGTCACTTAATGATCAATCAAAGACTATCAAGTATAAATAGCAGACAGATTATCAAGTGATTAAGAGAAAGTTTACAGAGAAAGGGTGTGGAGGATCGGTGCCAGAGATGGTGTTTTGGAATCTACGAGATTCACAGGGGAGTCCCGTTGCAGGGAAGGAAAATGGGGTAGCGCTTGTTAGCGGATTTTCAAAGAACTTGATGACGTTGTTCGTGGAAGATGGAAGGAATTTAAACCCTGAAAGTGTAATGGAGATTTCCATTTCTGGGAAGAGTACGAGAAACTGGTGGTGGTTGATTAATGACCGATTGACGATGAATGCATAGAGTTGAAGCATAACAACTTTGGGTATTTGCAATGTAACTTGTTTGATTGAAAAATTAATAATATTATTATCTAACAAAAGGTTATGTCAAGTTGCATATTGGTTTGTTTTTCTGGTAGAATCAAGTTGTAAACCTAACTCAAATTAACTATTAGTTGGTTTCATAATTATGGTTATAGTCAACATTAAATCTCACTTTTTTCAGGGAATCTGAGGGAAGTCTTTTTGAGTAAACTCCAAATTATCTGCAAGATCAGTATGATGAAAATACAATCCATCATTTGCCGTCAATGGGTTTTGGTTGGCATCTTCTCCTTGGCAAAATATTATGCAGTTTTATAAAAGAACACAAATTTGCAAGAAACAACGCTTTAGATTTCCGAAAACAAATTAGACTCAAGTATCTACAAAAAAAAAAAAAAAAAAGTAATATAAATTAAAATAATTAATGGGGCCCATATTCCATATCGAGTTCTATAAGAGAGTATCATCGTATACAAACACATGAGTTGGTTCTTAAAAAAAACATCTTGTAAAAAGTGAGGAAACAAAACACATCATGTATAGGAAAAGTTATTAACACTCTTAATCTTTTAAACCACACCCCTCTCTAAAATATACTCTCGTGTAATAAATAAATAAAAATAAATATAAATAAACCGATTAAAAGACGACACTACACATAACTTGCAACCAAATAAATCAACGTCATGATTTTGGAACATAACAAGTCATATAAATCTGCCGTGCAAGAATCCCTCTCTTGTAATCCTTCTATAAGTCACTATTTATATTTAGATTTAGATTTTTTCTTTAAACATAGATATTTTGAATTATTACCTTTGGAAAACATTTCAAGACTTAAATCATTAAAATCTTTAGGCACTTAACCATATAATATAATTCAAATTACCAACTGTAAGTATATTTTTAAAATATCTATGGTCAATCTATAACCCTTTGCAACTAAGGTTGCGTTAATTTGTGAAATTCAACGGAATTGAAATTTCAATTTTATTCTACGAGAGTGTTTGGTACATAAACAAATTGATTTGAAAGTCATCTAATTTCTATAATATTATGTGAAACGGACTTTTTTCAAATAATTCACAACTTGATTGAATTGGAATCTCAATTTTACTCTACGAGGGTGTTTGGTACATAAACAAATTGATTTGAAAGTCATCTAATTTCTTTAATATTATGTGAAACGGACTTTTTTCAAATAATTCACAACTTAATTGAATTGAAATCTCAATTTTATTCTACGAGGGTGTTTGGTACATAAATAAATTGATTTAACCGTGATCTAATTTCTTTAATATAATGTGAAACGGACTTTTTTACAAATAATCCACAACGTGATTCAACTATTGCTTTTATGTACACGTAACTATGTATGAAAATATGACGTTTGATTACCAACCACCCATCAGTTCCTTCAAGTCTTACGCAATTTCTTAACTTCTTCACATGTAGACTACTTGTTATGAAACAAAAACCACCTTACATGAAACATCATAACCAACCTTTAGCATTCGTTTTTCTAACACACACGAACGAGAAAATAATCACATAAATGACATTGTTTCAATTGATACGTACACCTTTGTTGTCACCTACACACCCTAATTTCCATTCCCGAAACAAAAGCCAAAAAATTCGACCAACCTTCATTGTTTGCGTTTCTAGAATAGATGAGCTACAGGAAAGAAGAGTAACCCGAAAAGGCCAAAAACAAGATGAAAAAGTTACTTCTCTTGATTCAGGAAAACCATCGTCCGAGATCCCGGTCGTCGAAAAGATATTTAACTTACTCGATAGAGCAATTATCGAGTTCCTTGATCCCCCACTTCACTTGTCAGTCGACCCGTGCCACATCCTATCCGACAATTTCGCACCTGTTGATGAGCTAAGCCCAACTGACTGCAAAGTCATACATGGGTCCATTCCACCATGCCTCGATGGTGTGTACATACGAAATGGGCCCAACCCACAGTTCGTCCCAAACGGTCCACACCACTACTTCGATGGCGATGGGATGGTGCACTGCATTAGAATCTCTCAAGGTCGGGCCACTTTCTGTAGCCGATATGTCAAAACAAATAAGTATCTAATTGAACAACAATTCCAGTCCTATATCGTACCAAATGTTATTGGAGGAATGCGAGGCCTTAGGTCGTTTATAGCTCGTGCAACGTTGTTTTTTGCACGAGTAGCTTTTGGGCATTATGATATTTTTAAAGGGATCGGTGTAGCAAACACTAGTTTAGCCTTGTTAGGGGGACAACTTTGCGCGTTATGTGAATCCGATATTCCCTATGCAATCAAAATCAAAGAAGATGGTGACGTAATAACTTTAGGTCACCACGATTTTACCGGAAAGCTTTGTATGAACATGACGGCTCACCCAAAGATTGACCCCGAGACTAAAGAGGCTTTCGCGTTTCGTTATTGGGCAACACGTCCATATCTGACTTACTTTCACTTTGATGCGAATGGGAATAAGCAACCTGATGTTCCTATTTTCTCAATGAACCACCCTTCTCTAACACATGACTTGGCTATCACCCAAAAGTATGCAATCATTTGTGAGATTCAAATCGGAACGAATCCTATAAATTTAATTCATGGAGAACGATTAGTCGGTGTTGACCCTAAAAAGGTTCCAAGAATCGGTGTTCTTCCAAGATACGCAAAGGATGAGTCTGAAATGAGGTGGTTTGAGGTACCTAATTTCAATATATTTCATGCGGTTAATGCATGGGATGAGACGGATGAAGATGGTGGTGAAGTGGTTGTGATGGTGGCACCGAATATATTGTATGTAGAGCACTTCTTTGAGCGAGCCGATTTGATCCATGGATCGATGGAGAAAGTAAAGATTAATATAAAAACCGGGGTTGTGTCGAGACACATAATGTCAAATCAAAATTTGGAGTTTCCTGTAATAAATCCAGCCTACATAGGGAAAAAGAACAAGTCAGTAAAAATGATGTGCACATAGGGTAAATGATCCGTATTGCTAGATAGTTATATGTGAGATGTGTACCGTTACATATGATACCGCACACATTTTTTAGAACTGTAAACTTGAAATCAAAAATCGTGTGTGGACTAACGTGTAACAGCATGCATCTTGAGTACTGCTAGCAGCACAGATCAAATCCCTTAATACATATTGCTCGAATCAGCAGTCTAGTTGACAAGAATAAATTGTGGTTATGCAGGTACACATACGCAGCGACTTCTGAGCCAACTCCAATAGAATCAAGGATGATAAGGGTATCAGGGGTGGTAAAACTAGACATCACATCAGCAGAAGACAACAAGGATATAACCGAGTGCATGGTAGCTAGTCGGATGTATGGGAATAACTGCTTTGGTGGTGAACCATTTTTCATTGCAAGAGACTCGCAGGATCCAAACACAGAAGAGGATGATGGGTATGTGGTGTCTTATGTGCATAACGAAAGCTCGGGTGAGTCAAGCTTTTTGGTGATGGACGCACGATCACCTACGCTAGAAGTCGTGGCTGAAGTGAAGTTACCACAACGAGTGCCTTATGGTTTACATGGGATATTCATCAAGGAGCGGGACCTAAATAAATGTGACGGTTGATGGATTAATATTTTTGCGTGTATATATAACAGGAATAGAAGAAACCGTAGTATTCTAAAACGGAATTGGTGATCAACATTTCATCTTGGAATCTGCTTATTGGTATATATGTTGTATATATTGTCAAATGTACTAATTACTCATTTTGTCACCACCTAATGAATGCAACATTTCCTCTGTAAATAAAGGTACTGAAGAAGTAGAAAATTACATATAGAGAGATATATAAGTTATATTTTCAATAGTTTTTCATACGGACAAGTTATATTCAGCCCTAAGCCCCTACTAATGTACATAAATTGAGGTCATCACCTCACATGCTCAAAATGCAATTACACAGACAATTCTTGGGTACAAAAACGGATATAGGCTAGACAAAATGGACCAGAAAATATGGGAAGCCCTGGAACACCGGAATCAGAATGGAGGTGATAGATTATACAACAATTTGAATTTTTGGACTTCAAACACTTGATGGAGGTGTGTGAGTGTTGATCATGTACGCATAAAGTTCTCAATTAGTTCCGAAATAATGACATATCCTGCACCTCCAATTACTAGAGAGAGGGTGAACCTACCTCCAGGTACAAGCTTTGGAAGATTTGAGGACATGGAGGAGCTCGAGTATCTATCTGACCAAGACATTGCAGCAGGAAGAACTCCGAACAGCACAAGAACTACACAGATAGGATATCAATATATTTAGCAGGGATGGCAATATGTGAGGGTCCAGACAGGTTGGACCAACCCATAAGCATTTTTTTATTCTGGTCCTGTTTTAATTTGAAAATGATTAACATGTTAAATATGAATTACATAAGTTATCACGATAATGTTTTGACTTCTTTTAATAAAGTGATTAAGAAGGTTTTATGCACTTAAATACATTTCAAATGATTTTTAACCAGTGTGACCTGCTCTACCCATTTCCTTAGTGGTTAAATAATTAAGCTTAACGTACGACACATTGGAGATAAAACTTATAACCCAAATTGACCTGTTTGAGTATAATGAGGCGAGTTAAAAAAGCTCAGACGGATATGGCAGTTTCAACCAATTACCTAGAGACAAGTTAATTCCGGTTATAATTTACCATTAATGGATCAAATGGTAAGCTATAAAAACTTGGTAAGATTTTTACATTAATCAAAGTCGAAACATATACAATAGAAACACGTACCTCCATAAGTTCCAGCAAAATCTAATGCTTTGAAAAAGATGTCAGGGTCTAGCAATGACAGTATTAGTGGTGGAAACAAAGTAAGGAGGTAAGGCAACGGTCTGCTTTTATCAGATGGTAGTTTCAGCACTGCAAAACATGAAAACATGCATAAATATAATGCATAAGCACAGACTGGAACCATGATCAATCTAAATTAGAGGTGGCAAACTATGGGTCAGGCAGGTTGGGTAATAGGGTCTTGTATCATGTGGTATCCTCAACAAGAATACAATTAATTAGTTCGCTTCTCAATTTGGTATGAAGATTATAGGAAACAAACTCACATTCGGAAAGGAAGTCAGATAGACCCAAAACAAATCCAATATAAGAAGTTGCAATGGCAAGGAGTGAGAATGCCCCAACGATAGGCTGAAAAATATCATATTATTAAAAAAATGGAAGGGGCAGTTACCAGTTTTTTTTATGAGCAAATTATCAAAATAATAGCTTTATTGAAATAGTTCCCATATAAATGATTTCAAAATGAATTTAGCAATTGTCAAATACTGACCCCAACTACTCCATTAGTAGCTAGCAAAGCCTGCAATGGGTCTGCAATCTTATCTGTGCCTGTTTCAGAACCAGTAATTGTTCCAAGAATCACAGCATTCCAGATAAGAAAGAGACCAAGGGGAATGGCAGTGCCAAGAACAATCGAAGTCCTGCAGGTAATAGTTCATATTAAAATAAATTGTAAATAAAAAGATGGTCTATTCTAACTAGAATATCTACAGAGTTATGGGTACTTATAAAGAGAACCTTGTAGCAACATTTAACTTTATGAACTGTAACGATCACCTAACGTCAGAGTGTTTTATCATATCATTAACATTCGGATATTTGTCATAAAACAGGTGCACCTTGACTCACACATGGAGCCATATTATAACCTCATGACCACATAGGTGACATTATAGTGTCGAGATATGTTTCAACAAATTGAGTGTTGACTATCAACAATCACAATTCAAATTCTTTTGGCGAAATATTTTTAAGTATTCAGCCTTCTGGTAGCGTCAAGTCGAGGACTTTGATACACATTATTTAGTAGTTACTTAGTTGAAAAGGTAACATCATTAGTTATAAGTAGTTCTAGCATAACCATAGTCTCTAAAGCCAACCGTTCCTTCTAACTTTGCTTATGCTGTGTGAGGCTTAAGCATTACTTCATATATATAACATATAGTTACATAAAACAACATGAACTTTCTAGATTAATAAAATGGTGGCGACTGACAGATAATGATTATTTCACCTTATCTTTGACAGGTCTCCTTCCAGGTTGGTACAAAGAATAGGCACTACATTCTGAAATGAACAATGCTCTTAGTAGTTAGATACATAATTGAAAACAAGAGGTGAGTCTACACTGATGTACTGCAGTTAGGACAATTACCTGATAAACAAAAGAGAGTGCTATTATAGGTATACTTGCGGGAATAGCCTGCAAGTTAGCTTTTAAGAGAGCATCCCAGTGCAAATCTCCACTCGCAACTGCCTAAAAATGACAGGTCATGTATTAATATATTTGAAATCTGACATGATTCAGGATTATAGAACAAATATCTTTACCATTGACAACCATGGTTGTATGTTTGTGTAATAAAAACAATATTGTATTTTGGATACAAATCATTCTGGCGAAAAACTATCCACGTGGAACTTAGCAATCTACTCCTGAACTTTGGGAGACACAATTATATTCAATTAAGTTATCAATTTGTTCTCAGACGTAAGCCAACTAGATAAAAATTCTTAATCCTATCACCTTCAACAACGCTGTGATACCAAACAAAATCCAGACTGTTTTTCACTGAACTAAAAGGTAAGAGATTTTTTACTAGAGGCAAACTGCCAAACTTCACGATTCTGAAAGAATAAGAAAAAAAATCTGACAGAGGACCAAGTGACCAACTGTGTAGTTTTCCAGTTCCCTGAAGCCAGTCACCTAATAGTTGGTCTAAGGCAAGCTTCACCCACCCCCTAGAAACCTGCTTCGGCAATATTAAATTTATTTCATCAATCATATATACCATTTTTGGATTTCCCATAAAGCCGAAAATCAAAAAATTCGTATAAATAGAAAAAGTACGCATAAACCTGAAAATTCGGAATCTTCCACACAAAAAGAACATTTCAGATATAAGGGCGATTATGAGGTTGTGAAATTCTCTTTAGCCCAATAACCATGAAATGTTCTTTTTGTGTTGAAGATTCAGAATTTTCATTGATCTATTAAAAAATAGTGACTATTACCACAAGAACTGCAAAAGCAATTATGATGCCAGATACTAAAACTCCATTGACTGCACCAATAACCTGCTGGCTACATCAAGGTATAAACCTCTTAGTCATTTAAAATATTTGTATAAATTGCACACCAAGGAGAAACTCATAAATATGCCAGAAGAAAGAGCTGGAATCAGGGAAAAGGAAGTTAATAAAAGGGTAACATTTTTTGCAAAAGCAAATATGTTCTATTTTTTCTGCAATCTTGTGGGAGCATGGTCTCTTTACACCAATGTCTTTTGTGTTCACTTCTTTGTCTCACCTATTTATTCATTGTAATTACTCTGGAGTGATAATCTAAGGACTAATCATGTGCATGAAGATATTTTTTGATAATCCAAAAGTAAAACAATAATATTGCAAAAACAATCAAAGATGGCTTGTGGTAGATGAATTCTAAACAAATAGGAAAAGAAGATAGATAAAGATAAGGTGATAACCACCTTCCAAAGTAGCAAAGGCTTCCTAAGAGACATGAAAACAGGGATGCACATTCCCATCTGCAATCATAACAGTAGTTGTCAAAATCAAACAGCATACGGAACCTCTTTAAGATTCACATTAGATTATGTCGTCACAACAGTAGTTGTCCCATTCCTGCCAACCAGTTAAGTAGTTGCAAGATACACACGAAGAACCATTAACAATTCTTCTAGTAGGGTCATTTTCATCATTATATGAATTGTGACTTGGTGTTTAAGATGATCATTGACCCTGGGTGCAGCCACGGATTTTTTTTTATAAAATAGTAACAATGTTGTATCCAAACAATATAACATAATCCACATAAAAAAAGTCTTATAATCTAGAAGAGAAATGGACAACAAATATTCATTGCAATGTAATAAAATTACATTTAAAAGTTTAAACTGTAAGCAATAGATAACACCAGAACAGAATAGTCATCAAGTAATCATGATTCATGCATACGCACGTAGTTGTGTTCAAGCTACATGCTGACACATACTATACTACCGCATATAATATGCATGAAATATGTCTCTTGTTATAAGTTCAAGGATTGCATGAATATTATATGCTTGATACTTTGTTTAATATAATTTAAATCATACACTGGAATGCCAAGGATATTTGTCAAGATGTCTGATGAACGAGCCACATAGGCAACAAGAAGGGCGTAATGTATAAAAATATATGACCAGCTGCAATAAAAGAAAGTGATTGTTACATAATCATAATAATAACCAGCTGTATAATAATAATAATAATAAAATAATAATAATAATAAAAATAATAATAATAATAATAATTACAATAATTACATACGCTATTAATCTGTTTTACAAGAACCACAAATACGGTAGTATACTTTGGTTACTGGTTACAGGTAAGATCGGTCTGCTTGGGAACTAAAGTGTGCGCTTTTGGAAGTATCGACCATAAACATTGATATTCAGAGTATGTTCCATTCAACCGAAATTGAGAGAAAGTATGTTCCAATTTCATGCAAGAAATTAAACAATTGGAATGTTGGAACTACGTACTAGCCTTATTAACATGGTCAGATCATCTTACCAAGCAATCTGAACTCCAACAGTGCCGAGAGTTCTTGTAGCCATTGATACCTGAATAACAAGCATGCAAGTAGTTATGAAATGATAACTATATTCCTTATTTGGCCATGGTACCAAATTCTTCAAAGTCATATTGGGTAGGACATATAAGCCTAATAAGTTGTGATTGCATGTGTGTTTGGCCAGTAAAAGACCTGAGAGGATGATGTCATTCCTAAACTAGTCATAGTACTTTTTCCTTTTCTTGGCACACAAAATGGTGCCAGATTAAATAACACTAGGCTCGTAAACGTATAGCATAAAAGGTATTAGTATGAATATCTGCAGTACAAGCGAGTTGTACCAACTTTATCAGTCTCGAGATGAAAGTGACATTATCGGGGTAATATAAAAAAGAAGTGCAAACAAAAGTGTACTACATATATAGTGTGGCTGGGACAGACAAAGCAATAAGTTGATGAATATTAATGGTTTATCTCTGTTGAGAAATAGAGTACAACTAACTTTTAACAAGGAGTTGTTGAAATTACCAATGATACACCACCAGAGCCCAGTTCACACATTGTCTTCACATTTACTTCAGCTATAAGCAAGCCAGTAACAACCTGCATGAGAGTAATTAAGTAATGTTACATAGAAAAAAATATTGCACATATCTTGAGTTCTTGACTAGTATCAAAAAAGATAAGATGACTATAACTTGTGCAAATATTGTGGAGCTTCATTGTGTTCAAAGGTAGACATAAATGAAACAAAATATCTACTCTTTTATTTATTGCACACACAAAAGTCTCTACTGCAAAAAACATACTTTGACAAGAAACTGTAATTTAAGAAAAGACAACAAGAAGGGAGAGAATATCTTTGAATTAATCATAAAATGGAAGTACCATATATATCCAACAAAGAATGCAAGTGATTGCAGCTGCCAAAAACCCAGCTTCCTGAGTAACTGCAGGGATAGCAAGAATCCCTGCACCCACCTATTCAGAAAATTTACATCCATGACATAAAATTAGCTCCACAAACACAGACGAGATGAAATGCATGAAAAGAAGGTGCAAAATATGAACTCTACAATTCTGAGTGTGTGTTATTATTAACAAACCAATAGCTAGATAAGTACTAAAAACCTATATAAGTTATTAAACAGCTAAACAAAAAAGGGTCAAAAGTTACAAGAATAAGCAGATGACTTAATTAGTTTATTCGAGCTTATCCCATGGAAATAAATAATTAAATAAAAAATACTTCTTGTAGAACAATATTTTTCCATTTCTTATTAAAAAAAATGCATCTCCTACATTGACACTCATTTTGCAAAGGTATCAAGATTAGTTTTCCAAATTTCTGTAACAAAAACTTCAAATAAGTAACTGCTTCCTGCAGAAAATACATAGTCAAAGAAAGAAACTATATTAAGATAAGAATGTTGAACCAAAAATTATGTTCTGGTGAAAAGAAATCTTAATTATATGATCTAAAAGGTCATAAAGCTTTAAAATTCAGCAAATTTGAGCTTCGGGAGATGTAAAAGGTATGTTTGGATTCCTTACACAAAACTTAGTAGGCATAAATCTTTTATGAAGACGGTATATTGGATGATGAAACATCACCAATACGAGGATATCTATGTCAAGACACATCTCCAAGAAAATAATTAAATTATGTGTCTTGATCAGTTGATCCTATAACCTGGTGTATTTTACAAGAAAATAGATTCAGTAACATCTGCCCCATAACAGAAGCAATGGCATGGCCTTTTACTATTATTCAATGCAAATGGCTAGCTTGTCTTCCTCTTTTGCCACTTTGCTAATTGAGCCCGCTTTGAACTTCTAATATTGTCTTCTTCGTGGTGTTCTCACTTAACTACCTTATTTCTAATTTATTACATACATTATTCGGTTTCTGGCTGACATCATCTCTTTTTTTCTCTTTCACAAGTTTTCTTCTCATCCAAAGGTTATTCAAAAAACTATTAGTGTGGCATCATAAGAAATAAAAAGGCCCAACCTACATTCATTTTATCCACCTTAATCACCGATACAAACATCTACTCATGTGTGTTAAACTATTACATATATAATATATACATATACGTATAGAAAGAGTATATTACAGTAGTGCCGGCAACGAGAAGAACAGAACTCGTAACGCTTCCTGTACAACATCAGAATAAACAAACAATCTGTAAGTCAGTTTTTCAATTCAGAGTGTGTGTTGTATCACAATTCATATAATGTAATCAAATTAAATTAAACAATACCAGGTTCTCGTTTGAGAGTAACTCGATTCAGGTTAGAAAAAAGCCTTTTGAATTCGAATTCCTCATCGTTTTGTTCGATTTTCGGTTCTTGCGAAGAGAAACATCTGAATTTAATTAAATGTAATGCTGATGTGTTTGGGGAATTTAATCGAACTGATGTATTAATATAATTATGATGATGATGAGGATGATGAAGATGATGTGAAATTGGAAACCCTAATTGTAGTGATTTGTGATAATAATGAGTGGAAGGTAATGGCGGGATGCAAAGAGTTGAAGAAAAAATGGTCATGTTTAAGTTGAAAAAATTAGTGTTTATTGTTGAAAGTATCCACTGGTTAATACACTATAATCAATCAATATCAATATCAATTTTGATATCAAATTCTCATAAAACAAAGATAAAAATGGTGTTCGACTGGTATGTACTGGGATTAGGTAGTTCGTACTGCTGGTTGAAGGTAGCTTATTTGGTTGGTGGTCAACCGGTCAGTTAGTTGTGTGGAAGGGATTTCAAAGAATCTAATGCCGAATCCTTCGGGTTTAACTAGTAAGGTAATGTGATAGAATTGTCAGTGATAATATAACCGTGTATGACAAACCAATAAGGAGGTGGTGACGGAGTAAGAATAGGCCTTTAAGTGAACTAAACGTTCAGCGAATAATTCGTGAACTGTGCGGCGGGAAGTTCGTTTATATTCGTTCGTTTCGTTATATGAACGAACATGAACACAAAATTACGTTAGTTTAATTATATGAATGAACATGAACATAGGTCTCGTTCGTTCATTTACGTTCGTGAACGTTTGTTGATATTCATTTACGTACGTTTGTTTATGTTTGTTTACTAATAATTTAATTTAATTAATATGTATTTGTATTTGTATATCTTATTTCAATCTCATCTAACTTTTAAAGATAATAATATTAAAAAATTAAGTAATTTCAAATATGCATTATGGAGAAATGTTTCTGGATGATGACACTTAGACATTACTTTTTGATATATTTGATGTCTTATGGAAGTTGTTAATATGTTTGAATTAAGCATCACATTTTGATCATTTAGTAACGTTGAATATGTACCGAAATGCTACAAGTTATATAATATTTATGTATATCTATATGTTTGTTTGTGTTTGTTTGCGTTTGTTTGCGTTCGTTTAACGTATTAAAAAACGGATGCATTAAATTATATATTCGTTCGTTTGCGTTTGTTTAAGTTCGTGAACAAACAAATTTTCTTAGTGAACGAACATGAACAACAAAATCCGTTCGCTTATCCGTTCGTGTTCATTCATTTGTTCGATAAAACCTTAAAGAACGAACACGAACAGGGTTCTGTTCGTGTTCGTTCGGTTCGTTTACAGGCCTAGGTAAGAATACTGTTTCATGATATATGACGTAATTTAAAAGTTATAAGTTTAAAAATGAAAATAGTGTTTAGGTTATTGTCGGTATAAAGATAATGAAACACCTTATATATGAAAGTCAAAATATCGCATTTCTGATAACATAAAAGAAACCGTTGTAAAAATAAATCTAAACGTCACACAAAATGGCTGAATATTTTATTTATTCTCATAAATATTCAATGTAGGAAATAACTTGAAAAAAAACCAAATATGTGTTCGAACAAAAAAGAAGAAGACAGCCATTTACAATCACATCCATCAGCTTTAGAAATGGGAGCATTAGCGGCTAGTTGATGGATTATTAATGTTGTAACCGGAGCATTGACATTGATGTTTTCAGTCTTATTGTTATTGTTATTCGTAGTGCTAAATTGTATGTGTTAAATTTTTTGTGTTAAAATTTTAAAAATATCGCGTCAGCATGTTCTATAATGTTGTTTATCTAGAGTAGCTAATTTTTGTGATTTCATGTACACAATAAATTTGATTTAAGTACAAATGCCAAAATGCCACTGATGATACATATGTTTCATTTGATTTTGGTAAAATATTTATTCAATATGATAAATTTGATTGAAATACAAATGGTAGTATGTAACCCATTTAGAAAGGAAACATTAGCATGCATATATCTATAATTACTCTTATTAATCATTTCACACTCTCTTTCTTACTCTTTAAATAAGGATATCGAAAATTACCATTGTATCCCTCCACTTATTAAATATATAAATAATTTAATTAATATTATCTTTCACATAATACATTTAAATATCCTTTTTCATCTTTTCTATCAAATTTTTGAATTTACAGTTACAATAATTTAAACTATTATAAAAAATCAATTTCATTAAAGAAGTAACAATTATTCTTGCATTTATGTACCATTAAATATTTGTCTCTCAACTTCAACATGAGAAAACTTCATCCGCTACTGTGTGCGAGATCCGACGCTAGTAGTCTATATATGCATTAGCACTTACTTACATAGTAATTGTTGTGTGGAATTTTTGTTTTTACCATTCCATAGTATGTATGTTTTAATTATTAATATATCGTTATAGTCTTATGCAATAAATTTAATCTTTCCATTGAGTAAATGCAAATAATTCTATCATAAATAATTCTATATTGTATGTAGCTTTTACTACCTAATTCATTTATTTATAGTAAGTTTGAAAAAATAGTCTCATTGATTAAGTTTGTTTCATTTAAAATGTAGGAGATAATATGTAGGGGACAATTTTGACATATCTATGGTTAAGTTCATTTTTAAGACAAAAAATAAAGATCTATAGACAGTAGAGATGAAGATAGTGTCGTTTCAATATTTTTGGAAACTAAACTCACCGCCTTTTTATTGTAGTATGGTGTCGTTTCTAATATTTATATGTTGAGAGTTTTGACTGCATATACGTAGAACATGTACACTTTCCTAAAATTCTGATATTGTAAATGACAATATTATACTATAATTTTTGTAATATATGTGGAGTATCAATAACCTTTCATCACTAAAGCCTAATAGCTCAAACTTTATAATATCCACTGAAGTTTATGTAGTGACCTTATCAATTTATTATCCACTGAATTTTTGTTTAATTGTGTAGTTGTTAAGAATATGAGTAATTAGTTCTTGTAGTTGTCGAAGTTGCCTAGTTTGGAGTTGCAAAATTTTATGAGATGTTAGGGGCAATTTTAGTACTTTCTATCTTCATATTTGTAAGTTTAAGGTGGATCCTAAACATATTATAAGGGTTTTAGATTTGGATTATACGATTATTTTCACCTTTTATTTTATTTTTTAACCGTTTCAATTTTTCACTTTTTATCTTCTAATTTTTGTATTACTTTTGTTACGGGCTGCGTAATTTATTCGCAAATCGTATGACACTAGCTTTCCCTTTTTGCTAGTTCAGCCTAACTCTCACCCTTACTTGAAAGATATTAAGAGATTGTTGAATATAACACTTAAAGATTGCTAAGACTTCTTAAGATAATGCTCTACTTTGTATTGATTAGAGAACTTGTTTACAACTTGATTGTCCAAACGGCCATGACTTAGCCTATTTATAGGAGAGCTATGGATTTATGAAGCTTTCATCCCCATTTAGCTTATAATCTTCTAAATCTTTCTAATTATATACTTACCCTCCATGTTCTGTAACATGATAGTCCTTCTACTAAGTTATCTAAATTTCCCAAAGAACTATAACTTAGTAGAAAGTTCTAGTATGTATCGTTCTCCCCCACTTGAACAAGGTATCGTCCTCGATGCCTATTCGACCTCGAATGTCTCCATCAACGTTATGAATAGCGATAAACTATCGTTTGATCTTGAAGTTGGCTTACTTGTAAGTTTATTCTTCCATTCTCCTAATTACTACATGACCGATGTTGGAATTCGCCTTCTTTTATCCTTCTTGACGATGATATCTATAGTTGTATTCTCATGATGGTTCCTCATATGTATCAATGTCCTATTTGAAATGTTTTGAACTTTATGTTCTACATCCTTCTTATAAGGATTCAACTAGGAACGACAATGGGGTTGGTTTGTGGCGGGCCGACCATCCTCCATCCCCGAACCCAATTATGAAAACGTGCCCCAAACCCGCCCCGATCCCTTTTGGGGATCTTATCGGGACGCCCCAATGGGGCACGATACTCCCCCAAACCCGCCATGTTCCCTATTGGGGTTTTTAATGGGGTGTCCTTTTTGACGTGATGTTTCACCATAGTCGAACCGTATCCTATCTATTGTTATTAGTTTTACACCATTAGCTATACGGTTTCAAAGTCCCTAGTCAACTTAAAAAATAAATATGATAAACTATCTCATATATTGAAAGACAATATAAATCTATACGTAATATATAATTTATAACATGTATGTATTATATCGGGGCGGGGACGCTTGTCTACAGTCACTGCTCCAAACCCGTTAAAAATCCCCGTTAATGCCCCGAAACCCGCTCCGAAACCCATTAAGCTAGTTCCGCCCCGCTCCAAAAAGTTCAGGTTTTGGATTTCCCCGTCGGGTTCGGGTTTTTTTGCATTCCCTAGATTCAACAAGCTTCCCTGAAAGAATAAATTAATTATTTAAGATTTCCCTGAGAACTTCGTAAGTTTTGGCTTCAGTATACTTATCTCGTTTGGGGGTACATGCTAGTAGATTGGTCCCTTCCCTGGTCTTGATAGTATATTTGGTTTCCTTTGGTTGTGGCAACTCCGTTGATAAATTGTTATTCATCTCATCCTTAAACTCCTCAACAACATTGTTTAATGTTGAGTATTTGTAGCATTAGAGGGGTTCCAAGGTTGTGGTTCATCCTTCACCACTATTGTTGCACATGTTATATAATAACCCATATTAAATACGTAAGTTAGTAAAGTAGTAATTAATTACAAGTAATATCGTTAGTAAGTAAATAAATTTAATAATGAAATACTTAGACCTTCAATTAATAATTATGAATTAATTAAGTTTTGATAATAATAATAAAATAATAAATAAACAAAGTAGATCAGGAAACCATTAAACTCATTTTACACAAATAATTAATAAACTAATTAGAATAACTAATTGGAAGAAGTCAAAAACTACGTAGCTTATCAATTCCATATTTATCTCGGGAAAACGTGTTAGTCAAGAATAATTATACTACAACCTCCATTCGCACTCAATATACAACCGTGATTTATAAACAAAAATTCCATACACTAGGAAAATAAAGAATATACAGAGAGGGGACGAAAATATTCAACGAGAACAAAGAAGTCATACGTTGCTGGTTTCGATTGAAAACGATTTTGTTTTGGAGGTAATTCTTGTTTTAAATTCGAATGAGTTATTAATTAGTTACATGATATAGAGTTATAGAATGATTGTATTGATGAGATTTCCCAGGAACGTTAATATGTGTCAAACTATTGATCGAGTCTTGTCGTTAATGTCGAAACTCACTTTTAAAAATCTAGTTATTTTAGAGTTCATAAGACAAAGTAATTTTCTGTAAGAAATAGGTTATGCGATGGCAAACATAAGACATGATTTTAGAACTTGTTAGACGTAAACGTGAAAACTGGTTGTTTAAAGAATTGTTAACGATGACAGAAAACGCAAGGTTTCGGGTATTAAAATATATCGTTTGTTAGTGAATCGGGATCTAAAAATTAATCGTTCTATATCTGTTAATGTTATACTTAAGTTTCTGTAATTAATTAGAGCTAAAAGAATCAGAGCATAAGAAATAAAAATTAAAAATTAGGCTGTACATTACAGGGTAACTCATGAAGACGACGATGATATGAGATTTCTTATTTAAATTACTTTATGGTCCCTGAACAATTTACAACATTAAATTAAAAGAGTTTCTTATTTAGGCTTTGGTCCCTGAAGTAATTATATCTTGCTGAAAGAATTAATAAAGTGTTCTAAAATTACACTAAAGTCCCTGAATTATAATCTCCATTTAAAACCGATCCCCCACACTTCTAAATTTCATTATAAATTATTCAAATTTTTTTATCTTAATACTTAGAAATATGAGAGTTTATTAACTTTGGACTTGGGCGTATTAAATTCAAGAGAATTCAAAATAATATAAAAATTGTTAAATATTGAACTTGGAATATTGAGGCAACAAGAACTAGAATAATGAAATTAAGATTCTAAATTTAATTATCGTTATATGTAGACTTTGTGAAGTATTGAGGAGCATCCTTTTGATCTTGAGAGCTAGCTTAGACATTTATTCAGGTACGGATGTCCGTACTCTTCTTTCAGCGTTATCTTGACATGTTTCGTTGATTATCATGTGAACTTTTGTTATTCATTGTGAAATACTTGCGCGTTCTGATTCCTTCTATTTGAGTTGAACTGTTATATGAGATTTGATTAATTTGTGGAAACTTTTGAGAAAACTTGCGTGAAAAGATATTTTATTGATTTGTGAGCCTTTGCAATTCATTTGATTTAAGTTTCATATGCATGGTGGACATAATCTGGTGTGTGGTTGGTTTATATGTTCACTGTGCGACCATAGAACCCTAGAATTTTGTAGACAGGAGATAGGTATACCGAGTCAACTACCTGTGGAGGTACCACAGGCTTGTCATTGTGGCGCCAATGACTTGGCACTATCCGTGGCGGTGGGATTAGTCCACGGCGTCTCCCCTTTTGTTATATTATTTGTGTGCTTATGCTCGCGGGAGAGCTTTTGGATTATTTGGGAGGCGTATGGATGCATCCTAGGCTATGTTATGATTTGTGTAGTGCGGTCGTGTGGTGTAGTGCCATACACACCTTCCGATTAGGGGAAACACCTGGAGTCATGACCAGTGTGTATTTGTGATATTATTTGGCACAGGTTTGGTGCAATTTGGTTACTTTGTTTGTAGGGTACTCGGTATAAAATTAACCCAACCCCTCGTTGTTTCAGCCTTTATTCATTTGTTTACTCTGGTGTAAGGGTGGTATTACTCGAAGGGTGATTTTGGAAAATTATATTATTTATTTCGTTTCATTCTTATATTGAGATATTATTACTGTTATACTTTGTTTCTGTCAACATCCGCGCACTGAGCAATTCGCTCAGCCGCATTTTCTTTTCCTGCGGCAGGTAATCAGGGTACTGTGGGATGAGTGAGGGAGCTTCAAGATTCTTGGAGATACCTTAGAGACCTACCTTGATTTACTAGTTTGGACTTATTTATTACTTTGAAATTTTAAGTTATCGTTGGAAACAACATTTATGGTTGCATTTAAACCTTGGTTATTTATTATTTTAAGAAAACTATGTTGACTTTAATTATTTAGTATTAAATGTGACCTTCTGTTTCATTATTGGAACCGGGGTGTTACATGTTATATTCCCAGTAGTCTCTTCTTTAATTTATAAGGACTAAGTTGGCTCTATCGACTGACTTTCACCATACGAGGATCTCGTCCTTGCATCATAACCACGATGTCATTTCTCGACATCATCACTAGTTCAAGGTGGTCTATAAAATCCATTCCAAGTACCACCTCGTAGTCGTCTAAGGGAGCAAGCGAAAAAGAAGCATTACCTTTCCATGGCCCAATCTTGATAAGTACCTCCTTGACTTCTCGAACCACTTATTTCCATTATCCATTTACTCATATGAAATTAACATTTAAGGATATAACCCTAAGGACTGAGCCATACCTTCATTGATATAATTTGAGTTTTCCCTTGTATTAATAAGTTCTCATAAGGTTCATTGGCCCAAGGTAGTCTCCACAAACATATTTCCCCTATTTGTTGGGTTGATTTTAGCTTGCACGACATCTTGTCACTACATGCAAGTGACTCTTTTCTCGTCTGCTAGCTCCGAGCCTTAAACTATGGCCGCTAACTTTGTTCGAGAAGGACAATCCATCGCTAAATGGGGACCACTGTATAGGAAACAACCTTCAAATTTTCTCTTTGACCTACCCCATCTGTTTATCTTTGTGTTATGGGTTGGTGCTGAATCATTACATGTTGTAGAGTGAGACTTTCCCTTGTCTTAAGATATTAAGAGATTTTCGAAGAGAAAACTTAAAGATGGCTCAAGACTTCTTAAAAGAATGTTCTACTTTGTGTTGATTATAGAACTTGTTTACAACTTGATTGTTCCAAATGGCCATGACTTAGCCTATTTATAGGAGAGCCATGACTCATGAAGGTTCAATCCCTATCTAGCTTAAAATCTTCTAAATCTTTCTAATTTTATAACATTTTAGTCCTTCTACTAAGTTATCTAAATTTTCCTAAAGCCCTATAACTTTGTAGAAACTTATAGTATGTATCACTTATATGTTGATTCAATTTACAATTATTGTACCCCCTTTATTTATCGGTAAAAGGGCATTCAACTAGAATAATTATCAATTTAACTGAGTAAATTATTGTGTTAAAATAAGTATAGTTAAAATGAGTATAGGGTTTGTTATAATTACCCTTACATTCAATCAATAAAGTAACTTATTTATTTATCATGATATTTGAAGGAACATTTCATTTATTTTATTTTTGAAAAAATAAACTTTTATTACCAAGAACAAAAACAACCAACATACTACAACCAAAACACCCAAACTACAAAAAAACGACAACAACTACGAATCAAACAAAAAGAAAATAATGACCAAAAATCACACGAGATGCATGGCAGAAATCACACAACTACGAATCAACTACGATATACAATAAATTAGGAATCATAACTTATCTTAATAAAAACATGCACATTTCTCCTAACAATTTAAGAATTTCTTAAGTAGTAAATTTTTGTTCAACTTAAAATTCATATCTTAATATGTTTGTTTTTCGTTGTCAAATCATATTTTTTTCTTTATGCAAAGTTTATGACACACACCAAAAAGAATACTATAATATTTAAGGTAATAGTTGATTTATAAATATTAGATCCTAGTGGTCAATTTAAACTTCTCTTTGTACCACTTATAGTTATAAATACTAAAAGTTGTCAACTAAAAATATTTATATTAAACACAACATAAGAACTTATTGAAAAATTAGCTCTCAAAAAATAAAATACTTCAATTAACTATTAAAAAGGAGAGCTTATGGGAATTAAAATGACATAAGTACCTCCTATTAATTGTTTTTATTTATTAAGAATTTTTTTATTTATTTTATGCCAATTTACATATAAAGCTCCAACTTCTGCTAACTTGTCAAATGGTTAAAAAAATATATAAATTACAACTTATAGCTACACTTATAAAATTAAGGTACCAATTAGTTTTGTCAAAGCAAGCATAGTTATGAATGGTAATAAGTGTGCATATGTAATTCGAATAATCGTAGTTCAAGTAAAACTACTATATCAATAATATAATAACTAGCAAAATACCCGCACAATGCAATGAGAAAATTTTATTAATTTCATTTTAATTCGATATACATTATTATGTTTTATGAAATATTTTAAAATAAAAAAATACATTACAATACATGAAAAATACTGTTTTATAAGTGGAAAAATCACTTTTTAACAAATTCTAAAAAAAAATATTGTAACAAAATAACCAAAAATTAAATATATCATAAATATGTCATTGCAAACTCGATGGTCGGGTTAGGAGTTGCCAGTGTCGGGTCTCAAGTTGTGGAGTCGTTTGTTGACTCTAGATGTTTAAGTTTCACTACATTTCTTTTTGCTTTGTTTTTTTTTGTTTTTTTTTTTTTTTTTTTTTTTTTTTTGTATTTTGATATTAAACATTATCTATACTAATATATAATACATTAAGTGATAATCATAAAAAAACATCTCAAATGCATCATATAATGTAGTTAAAGTCGGCAATTTTAGTCCCAACCTTCAAAAATGGGCCTTAATGGACTATTTTCTATAAATAATATAATATTGATTATTTATAAACTTTACATATTATTTTTCAATTTTCATTATTTTTAAAACTTAGTAATCATATTTTTTTTGCAATTTTATTTGTAATTTCTTTTTGAAGTTAATTAAGATACATAACCTAATAACTTTAAATTGAAACTAAAAATTAAGCCACAAGTTTTTTTATTTATGTAAGTCCGTTTTAACCCGATCCCGTTATGACCCACACCCGTTGTGGCCCAAGCCATTTAGGACCCAAACCCGTTTTAGCCTAACTGTCGAACCGACCCGCCCACCTATTTCGCCACCTTTAAATGTAATGGTGTATAGATTTAGAAATTTAAGTTAAATTAAATGTCACATATTAATTAGTTTATGGTTTAATAATATTTGTATTAATGAGAATTTAATAATTAATAATTATAGGTATGTTAATTAAATGTCATATATTAATTAGTTTATAGTTTAATAATGTTTGTATTAATGAGAATCTAATAATTAATAATTAGGGGTATGTTAGTCATTTATATGAATTTTAAAAAAATCTCTTAGTAATTGTAAAAGAAAATTAGTCAATTATATCTTTAAAAAAATCATGGAAATGCATTATATATTAGTAATAGATAATAGATAATTATTATAATTACTTATATGATTAAGCTGACATGCTAAAAAGTGATAAAATTAATTTCGTTATTAAATATTACACTTAATAACAACACACATTTGAATTGTAAAAAATGATAAAATAATAATGACAATTATAATCGTAATAAAAACCTATAAATGTTGTATTTATATTTATATTTTACACCGAATTGAGTATTTAAAAACTAGAAGACAACACATATATTAGTAAAGTGTTTAGAATTCTATATAAGATAAATGTATATACATTTTCAAAAATACACAATGTTACAACAATAACTAAAATATACCAAACCTCCAACATTTTACTTTGGATAATAGAATAATAATTCTTACTTAATTGAAATGATCTTTTTCAATGTATATGAATCTAAAAAAAAATCAAATAAACTTTATGAAAATAATAATAATAATAATAAGAATGATAATAAAGAAAATAAAAAGGATCTACTATTCGTAGCATTATTACATAAATAATTATTTAGCGTTAAGAGTAAATATGTATGATTACCAAGTCTCCTATTCAAGGTTTTAAAACCCGGGTCGACTCGGCCGGGTTACCCGGGTTGACCCGGACTCGGCTATATAACCGGGTTGACTCGGAGCGGGTTTATGGTGTATTTTGACTCGGATTGACCCAGCGGGTTTCACGGGTTGACCCGGGTTTAATTGACCCGGTTTAGCTTTGAACCCGGTTTTTTTTATTTATTTTTTATTTTTTTATAATAGATTTGATCAATCTTTCGTTCTTGTAATTTTCGTTTTTTCCTATAACTTTATTATTTTGTCATTAAAGTAGTAATTATAAATCAGTAAACTATATTATAAACGATATTTGTATCGCATTAAAAAATGTTTTCAATCTTTCGTTCGTGTATCCTACACGATTTCTTAAAAACATAATGATTTATGTAATAATATTTAATTATCTACAACTTTCAACTAAGAATCCATTATTGTCACAGTTCAAAAAATCAAAACAAGGTTAAAATTAGTACACGAACATATGCATTGATAAATATTTAATTTTCTGAAAACGAGTCACACCGAGTTGACCCAGACCCGGTCACTAAACCGAGTCGTTTTGAAACCCAAGTTTTAAAACATTGCTCCTACTCTTAATCTTAAATCTTAAACATATTAATTAATATTAATATTAATATTTAATATAGTATATAAAACGATAACTCTAAAACTGTAAAATAAAAACAAGTGATGAGAAAAAAGCAATGAAAATAATAATACTATTAAGCATCGAATTAACTGTGATGAAATTGAATTCAACATATACTCTTCTCAAATGACTACGGGGTAAGTCAACAAACAACCAAGTAATCTCGACCGTTGCTTAATCACCTTTAAACTAAAAACTCCTACATGTTCCATCCTGTAGGTCCAAACCCTCCCTAATTAAAAACATTATTATTTTAATTTATTTAAAAAATAAATAAATAAATAAAGAAATCATAAATCATAAATCATAAATCATAAATCATAAATCATAAATCATTAAAATCAAAATTTCATTTTTATTAAAATTAACCCTTCTCAAAATTTCCCCCAAATTCTCTCTCGCCGAACATAATCCACCGGTAAATCCAATCGCCGCCGTTGTATGATCCGTTTTTTCACCGCGCTTCCGTTTATCATCCACCGATACTTACATACATATATACGTACACATATACATACAATCACAGTCAATAATTTTAATTGATTTTCTCTTAATTCGTTTTTATTAAATCATCATCGTTGCTGCTGCCTTCCACCGGCGCGTGTTTGCTAACTTGCGCCGATTTTTCCGACGTGAGTACGATTGCTAACGTGCGCCGATTTTCTATAAATACTTTTATCCAATTCGTATATACATACAAATACTAACGTAGTCTGTATCTGTGTGTATGTATGGAGCGTTCTTCGTAACAAATGTGAGTCATTTTAAATTCAATTCGATTACTATTTAAGAGTCGTTTACATAAATCATCGGTTGATCGGGTGTTTCAACTGCTAATCGTAACCTAATTAGGGTTTTTCGAAGTGGATTGAGGAAATTGCATTTATGTTAGGTACTTTTTGTCTGGTACAGTGACCGATCCATTGTTTATGCGTCCAAACCATTGAAATCAGTTTTTTGTTCGGTTTTCGCTTGTTATTCACAATTCACTAACGGTACATATAGTTTCTATGTGATTTGATATGCTTTAATTCAATAATGCTTGTGTTTGATTGTGTGGATAGGTTTAAGGATTAAAAGGCGGGGAGTTCGTAGTGAATAAGCAAATTGAGAGTGGCTTTGGTTTCAGATTAATGTCAGAATGGCCTTTTTTAGAAACTATACTATTGGAACAGTTTCAGACGGTGTTTTTAATGACAAGAGTCAAGGTGGAAGTGTAGAAAGAGGGGAAAGTATTGTTGGAAACGATGATTTGGAAATGACTTCAAGTATCGATAAAGGGCTTGCTACGAAGATGGATGATGGACAGTATCACGGTGATGGTGAACCTTATGATATGAGTAGGTCGCTGAATGAGACAGCAATGGATGATGATGAGAGCTTATTGAATGCAACAACTTCTAATACTAATACAAGGAATCCAGTGGGGAGATGGGGGTCAACTTTTTGGAAGGATTGTCAACCGATGCATAATAGAAATGGGTCAGAGTCTGGGCAGGAATCAAAAAGCAGTTCTGCGTATAATGGCGAAGAGGGATCGGATAATGATTTGTCAGATGTGGATAAGGCAAATAAAGGTCAAAATGTTGATGAGATGTTGTCTGATGATTATTACGAGCTGGATGGTGATGACCAAAGTGATTCAATGCACCGCAAGTTATTAAATAATGCAGCTGGTTATAATTCGATAGCACAACAGCAAGTTGCTGCTACTAACAACTTTGTGTCTAGAAAGAAACCCAAAGCTTCATCTGGGGTTTCATATGTGGATGATGCTGATTTTGAAGATGAAGAGGAAGAAGATGGTAAGTTGATTTTGTTTATGTTGTTAATGTTTGTGAAATTGTGTTGATAGAATTGGGATCGTATATGATGGCATCCCTATGTGGACTTCCATAAAGTTGTTGACTTATGCTTCCTTCATGTGCTGCAGAAGATGATCCTGCTGATGCAGATTTTGATCCTGACTTGGTCACTACAAGTGTTGGAAGAGGGAATAAGGTTATCGCATGTACTTTTATAGCCTGTGCATTGCGTATGTATCATTATTATTGTTTATTCCTATGTTAGTTTTTGATTGCTACTTCTTCTTAGTACGGAACTCATGATCTTATTTTCTGATTTAGTAATTGACTTTATTACTGCTTAGAGAAATACCAAGCCATGTAGTGATTTTGCTCTTTGAATTTTACAAAAAACCTTCCCTGCTGCAACAGTCATGTTCTTATAACCATTTTTACAATGTATGGAATTAAAAAGGTAATAATGAAAAATCAAGTATCTTGAACTTGTGAGACCTAATACTTGTGTGGATGATTTTCATATCTTTGTTTATGACGTCTGTCATAAAGTATGTATTGCTTTGGTTGCAAATGGCTGTTGTGAGTGCTACCTCAGGCCATTTTCTTTGGAGTATTGGTGCACATATATCTTGTCTCTTGTCCTAGGGCTTGTCTAGAATCAGGTCAAATTATCCACATTTATATTCAGCACTTCCTTGATTGCTATGAATTGGCCTGTGTAATGACCAAATATTTTAGATTTACAACACTTAGTTGAGTAAGGGGAGGCCTTGCACTAAATAAGAATACGAAAAAAATGAGCAAAAAGAAGTTCCAGTAGGTGAGTGGTTAGAATTGTTTTGTGTTGAATTCTAAGCATTTGGGTAATTGCTGATTGAAGCTAGGATTAGGATCCCTTAGGATAGTAGGGCTATAATTGACCTGAAACGGGCTTGGTCTTGTGTGTTAAGTAGTATGTAGGTCAAGTATGAAGTTTTTGATGGAATTTCAATCTGAACTCACTTGTTACCTAGCTTGGCTATATGATCTAGGTCATATGTTTACAATTTATTCTCACTTGTTACCTAGCTTGGCTATATTGAATATTGATTTACTTTGACATATTATTCTATGATGTTTCTTTATTTTATTTAATATAGATTCATTTATTTGTTATTAGCCTTGTATAGGCATATTCCAAATTATGCTTATGTTCTTATACATGTAAGCTATAAAAAACAATAGAAACAAAGAAAAATACATACACATTTATTATCTATTGCTAGATGTGCTTGGATTTGTTTCCTGTGTAATATGAACCTCTAGAAGCCCAAATATCTCTAAGTAGATAAAATGTAAGTTTTGCTTGGCTCAAGCTTGAAAAATCAAAAGTTGTCTATGATGGGTTCGTTTTGTGTACAATATACCCTTAGAGCTTTGCCTATATTAATTAGGAGATTATGCCACAAAATATTTATACATCAAATTCTAATGTAGATGTGAAACCTCTATTATGTGTTGGGATAAAGACATTTAGTCAACTGGTATGCTAGGTTTGTTTGTATTGCGCCTTTCGAGAGCACTTTGTGGTTTCTATAACTTCATCTTGGGTAATGGTGGGTAGAATAACCTGGAGTTAACTCTGCTTGGATACTCTACTTCGGTGAAAGTGGCAAATTATCTGAACCATGTGTAGATCAAACTAATCGCTGTAACAAATATATGGTCTAGGTGTTCAGTACATCATTACTCTCTGCCAGAACTCAATAAAGATTTTGGTTCTAGCTGTAGGAAAGTAGGCTACTCGATACCATGATTGTTACCTTTTATAATGAAGGAGTTTCAGCTTCTAGATGCTGTTCCAGTAATTTAAATTGTCAGAATTTAGAAGTTGCTCTTTAATAGCCAGTTATTTCTTTCTATGTTGAGCTTCTTAATCCATATAGTGAGTATCTAGATTATTGTTGTGATCTTCTGTTGATGTTGGTATCGGTAATGTGGTTTCTTGCTTATGGTACTAGGAATGTTGGATTTAGAATCTGTAGCTTGTTGAGATGTAGCGTAATCCATGCGTAAACTTTCACACTTGAAAACTCATCAATTTATTGCTCATCCATTTGACAAATGCAATTTCTAAGAAAGCTGTTATAAGTGATCTTTGATGGTTGGCACTTAATTGTTTGACCAACTCATGTGACATACCATGGGCTTGCTAATTTTGTTCCTCCATTAAGGTTTTTTTCTCTAATGGAATACTGATATGAACCGGGGGAACTATTTGTGCTTTCCAAGTTTGCATATGGATCTACATAATTATAGGATTTGCTCTTCATGAAATCATCTTCTGTTGTTTCTATGTTTGATTCTTGCAATTATATTTTGTTGTTTCTGTGCTTGATTTATGGCACAGTTTAGACATCTCACGTACTTTTTGTCTTCTTTAGGAACATGATGATGACTGGGAAGGTGTGGATTTGGAAGATGATGATAACTTTGACGAAGATGAGTTAGATATCTCAGATGATGATTTTTATAAGAAACCAAGGGGTTCGCAAAGGCAGAAGCCTGGGCGTAATGGTTCAAAGTCTAGTAGAGAGCCTAAACCATCTACATCTTTTAGTCGAAGGAAAAGAGGTAGAACATCATATGATGAAGAATTCTCTTCAGCCAATGTTTCAGATGATGATATTGAAGAGGACTTCGGAAGTACAAGAAGGAGAAGTAGCCATACCCGCAAAGACACTGGTGGTCGATCTATTCCTACAAAAGGTTCTGGGAGGATCAATGAGGTTCGAACTTCAACTAGATCAGTGCGGAAAGTGTCATATGCTGAAAGTGAAAGTGAAGAGCATGATGAAGATGTCAAGAGAAAGAGCCACAAGGTGTGGATCATTAATTAATGCACGTATATCGTTATCCAGACTGCTGTTTGACTAGTCAGCTGGTGTATATTAAAGCATTTGTTTACATTGTATCAATGCTTAAGGTTATAAGAAAGTTAGTTAGTCTGTATGTTGCATGTCAAGGTGTTCTTTTTTATTCAATTATTTAATTGGTTGAGTTTTTTAAGTTTAGTTGATCTATAGATACAGATCTTACATTAAGAATCATTTTTGAGTTGCTTTTGGATATATGTGCTGAAATGTGCATTCACACATGGAGTTAGGTTTAACCATATGTGCATGAGTGTTTAAATACATGTGATAATCGTAGTTCATCAGTTAAGTGCCAGAGGATGCAGTGGAGACATTAGTTTATCTATAGTTGTCGAGTTGGAATCTAGTCATGTAGCTATAAGTTGTCTTTTTTTTTTTCTTCTTCCTTTTGATTATTTTCAGCTAGGTCTGATGAGTCAGCTATCAATGTTAAGTTGTTTGTATCTAACCTGAGGTGTTACTTCATTTATGTCTTTCTTTGCCTATATTAATATCTATACCCTTTGTGAGGTAAGGAGGACGTGGAAGAGGAAGATGGTGACTCTATTGAGAAGGTGCTCTGGCATCAGCCGAAGGGCACTGCAGAAGAAGCGGTTCGAACCAACAAATCTACGGAGCCTCTATTGTTAAACCATTTATTTGACTCGGAGCCAGATTGGAACGATACTGAATTTTTCATCAAATGGAAAGGCCAGTCACATCTGCATTGTCAATGGAAATCATTTTCTGAACTACAAAATGTAAGTTTTCAAATTATATCTTTATGTCATCATGCATATTCTTTCAGTGTTTGTATATTGACGTGTCATTTCATTCCCTTCTTATTCGTTCTTGTTTTAATTTGTGGGCAGCTGAGTGGCTTTAAGAAGGTTGTAAATTATACTAAAAAAGTAATGGAGGAAATAAGGCACAGGAGAACAGTATCCCGGGAGGAGGTAATGCGAGCCATGTATTATTGTTTCTTTTTTTCCTTATTTTTCCATCTTCAATTAGCTTGAATATGATGGTTCTTTATGTTTAATAGAGAGATACTTTCTTAATGTTCATATCAGAAGCTCTTATAGGTTCCTAATCCCTCCCTTCACATGCTTCTACTGTACCTTATAAATTGAAAGTTATATTTAAGGTAAACATGGTTGTGTGTCTCTGTAAATATGGAAGTTCAGCCTTTCAAATAGATTAGAGAAATGAAGCTCACGTCACTCGTGAAATTTGAATTGGCTGTTGTAAATGTTAAAAAGGTTCTGTAGTGATTGCCTAAGTCTGTGGTGCGTAATGAGTTCTATTGTATTCTAGTTTGCTCTTGACGAATAAGGGGAATTAATGTCACATGCACTATAAAAATCCAGTTTACCTATTAACGTGCAAGTGAAGTACAAAAGACCTATTCACGCTTTTGGTAACAAAACTTTTCCTTTTGAATAATACTACTTCTTTTCCGGTGATTCTGTATTACTAGTTATCTTTCTTAGTACACATTATTCACAGTTACCGTAATGTCACCGAGCTAATTGTTAAGAACACAGTTTTCATTTGAATGTTTGATGGATAGGGAAGAGTCAAATTGATGTGGTATAGTTCATAGACACAATTATTTTTGTGAGTATTCTGAATCATGTCAGGATATCGTTTAAAGTGTATATGTTATTTCACTGGGACTGATAATAATGGGTGACGATTTTAGCTCTATACTGTTTTTAACTTGATCGATCTTGGATTATATATGCCTTTTTTTTGCTAACCCTGCATAGTGGTCTGTGATATGATGTTTAAGCTCCATTCGGTATAAAAGCATCACATCATCATATAACTGTCCAATAAGCTTTAAATGGGTGCTTGGTTGAGGGTTTAAAGGACAAGGAATTACCCATATAATATGAGGAGTGAATATAACCACCAGTTCAGTTACTTTACATTCCCTTTGACATTATGTCCTTCAACCTTTTCTGGTTGAAAGACTTACTTCTTATTCTGTATATCTACTTGTTAGATTGAGGTCATTGATGTGAGCAAGGAGATGGATCTGGATCTTATCAAGCAGAACTGTCAGGTTTTACATTTTATGCAGTTTATGTCATCTCTTGCACTTTTTCTACAACATCATATGTAACCCAGGATTTTTGTATTTGCTCCAATTAGGTTGAGAGAATAATTGCGGATAGAATCAGCAAAGGTTTGGAAGTGCCAGAGTATTTGATTAAGTGGCAAGGACTTTCCTATGCTGAAGCAACATGGTATATATACGATTAACTTCTATGAAACTCGAAGTTGTTTTTCTTCCAATTATATGATAGACTGTATTAGTTTATCTTCTTGTTTAATATATCTAGCAAATATTTTAGAGATGTCTGCCTGAATGCTTATGTTGATGTTGATATTTGTTATCTTTTAGGGAGAAGATCGATGATATTGCATTCGCACAAACAGCAATTGATGAATATAAGGTAATACTCTAATTTGTATATATGTTGGTGCAATATGAATCGTTGTTTTAGAGCATGAAACTTTATATCCCAAATTATATATTTAACTAGAATTAGAATTCATCTTTTATAACATTAGAGCTTCTATACAAAAAATTTCATGTAAGGTTACGTGCCAGAGATTATTGCTCCTTGGGTTCTTTAGTAGAAAGCGTATACTTAATAATCATTTGTAGTTGTATAGGTGTCTGCCATCAGAAGCTGCTTTCCTGATCAAGTATTTTGTTATTATATGTTATCTGTGTCACTTGGCTTTCTGTTTCTGTTATAGCATTGAACATTTGTATAGCAATGGCAAATAAGCGTAGTCTAGTAGCTCACAATTTTTGAATTTGGATACAGGCTCGAGAAGCTGCACTTGCAGCTGTGCATGGAAAAATGGTTGATTTTCAACGAAGAAAGAGTAAAGGTATTGAGTTTTTGTAATACATCTATAAAAATAGAATATGGATCAGATTACAATGACAGCCAAAACTACATAGAAAATAGATGGTGCTACATGTATTTCTATCTGCTGTTGCTTTCTTCTTTTTTTTTTTGTGGTGGTTGTCTCCTACATATCAAATAATAAGTGTTGATATTTTTGACTTATTGCATTCTTGTAGCAAGTTTGAGAAAACTTGATGAGCAGCCTGATTGGTTAAAAGGTGGTAAGCTGAGGGACTATCAACTCGAGGGCTTGAATTTTCTTGTTAATAGGTGTGTCATACAAACACATTCATAAGAGCTCTATTTGGTTATGTGCAGTACTTATTAACAATGTTCACAGTGCAGTTGGAGGAATGATACTAATGTCATATTAGCTGATGAAATGGGTCTTGGCAAAACTGTTCAATCAGTTTCAATGCTTGGTTTTCTCCAGGTACTTGTATATTTGTTCTCACAGATATTTTTTTTGGTCAGTTTGCTTCACGAAGTTGATTAAATTTAAACTATTTTTTTAACCTGACAGAACTCCCAACAAATTCATGGGCCCTTTCTTGTTGTTGTTCCCTTATCAACTTTGTCAAATTGGGCTAAGGAGTTTCGAAAGTGGCTTCCTGAGATGAACGTGATTGTATATGTTGGAACTCGTGCTAGCCGAGAGGTAGGTTAACATCGATAATTAATCATAATTTTGTGTTCTGTACAAACTTGTAATGATGTCTGGTCATCATCTATGTGAGTTTTTTGCATTGTGCTTAACCGGGTAACCTTAATATCTTATTGTAATACAAACAACTTTTTTCATGTGCTCTTTCCATCCCATAATAAGTGTCCACTAAATGGGTGGACAGTTTTAGGAATGTGCAATTATTATACCTTTTTTGTCAAATTTCTATGTTACCCTTGTAAAGTTCAAATTTTCAGGAACATACTTTTTTTTTTTGAACAAAAAATGTTACCAAGTGTATAATGGGAAGTTGGTAAATCTTATTGGAAGTGGACAATTTTTTGGGACAAACAAATATAGTAAGGTGGAAATTTATTTTGGGACAGACGGAGTATTAGCTCTTAGGACTTATGTATTTGTTATAGAAGCAGGAACGGACCACATTTGTAGCCCGGTATATGTCTTTTGTTGCTGATGAGATGGCATGTAGCTATTATGTTTGTTGGCTAATGGTTAGTAATTGGATAATACAATTGGAAATTTCTGTACGGTAGGTTTGTACATATATTTATTCTAGTCTTATTGGAGGAAGAATATTATCTGTTGCGGCCTTTTCTGGTATCCGCTCTGCTTATTGTTACCTTTATAATGTTATATGCATGTCTTTTCTCACATGTCCAGTTCTCCTTTGTGGTTATAGGTCTGTCAGCAATATGAATTTTTCTCTGATAAGAAAGTTGGTGGCAGTACAAAGTTTGATGCTCTATTGACTACCTATGAAGTATTACTAAAGGATAAGACGGTGCTATCAACGATTAAGTGGAATTATCTTATGGTTGATGAAGCACATAGATTAAAAAACAGTGAAGCATCATTATATACAACACTCAAGGTATGGGTATATCTTTATCTGTTTTTGTTTTGCTGTTATCATAACTTATTTGAGAATGACTTCTTTCATAGGAATTCAGCACGAAAAACAAGCTTCTTATTACTGGCACTCCGTTACAAAACAGTGTTGAAGAACTATGGTAAATTTTGTGTTATTGCATTGCTATTATTTACAGCTGTTCTCTCAGTTTGTCAAACGTGGTTGTTCATGATTTGGAAATTTACCAGTGGTGATAAATGTGTATACAATGCTAGCAAGGAATTTGTATTTTAAGACTAAAATGGCTTGGTTAGTTAGTTGATATAAGTCACTTCTCTATATTGTATGGAACCTTTTGAATTGCTTTGGCTGTTCTGCAGCGACGCTTTGGCGATGTATCGTGTGGTAAAGAAAAAGTATGAAAGAATCGTAAATTATCTTTTGTAAAAAATACATAGATGTGTTAAGTCCTACCTTTGAAAAGAATAATAAAAAGAAAGTTGATAGCCCTTACATGATCGTTTCTAGAAATATAAAAGTGATGTTTATTTTTATTTGTTTTAGGCTTTCTAAATGTGTGTACTATTTTGTCAATTGCTAATGTGGCAAAATTGAAATACCTCTTCTATTTGGGTGTCTCTTTGGAGTTTGCACTATTGATTAATCTTTTGTAACATATTAAGTGATTTCTCAATGATTTTTGAGCTTGCTTGTTCTTAATGATGTCAGGGCCTTGCTTCACTTTCTTGACTCAGATAAATTCAACAGCAAGGATGAATTTGTTCAGAATTATAAGAACCTTAGTTCGTTTAATGAAATTGAGGTACTATGTGGGTTATACATCTTTTTGCATTTACTTTGTAGTTCCCTCTTTTGCTTATCTTCATATTGACTGAGAGCTATTTGTGTGTGTTTCTGTATATTTTCCTATACCAAAAGAGAGAAGTTAGAAATTTTCTGTGCCTGTACAAACTCTCGTTTTATTCTTCTTCCATATTCATTCTCCATCTTGTAAATGGGACACAATCACATTTTCACTTCTCATTATTGACAATTCTCTCAAAGTGAAATATGCATTTTACTTTTTATATTAAATGGAAAAATAGGTCTTATATAAGATAGTCTTTTACCTTTTATAGCTTGCTAATCTTCACATGGAGTTGCGGCCCCACATTCTGCGGAGAGTTATAAAGGATGTGGAGAAGTCCTTGCCCCCAAAGATTGAACGTGTTCTGCGGGTTGAGATGTCCCCTCTACAGAAGCAGTAATTTTTCACTTGTTTCATTGGATTTGGAGGGTTTTTGTATGTTTTCCCTTTTCTGAAATTGGTGCTGGTCTATTTCTCAGGTATTACAAGTGGATTTTGGAACGTAACTTCCATGACTTGAACAAAGGTGTACGTGGAAATCAGGTTAGTTTTCATTTTTCTGATGTTGATGACCCATAACATTATAGCAATTTTGATGTGATCGAGATGGTGAGAAAAGAGTTAAATATGTTGATGTAGATTTAGTCTGGCATGGGGTTAATCTGTCTTGTATCATATTTTTAAAAATTGTAATTTTCATGAAATTGGTTTTGGAAAACGAAAATGGTGGCATTCTACGATCACATTGATCTGTGTCAATCCCAAAATGTTGCCTTGCGATGTTTAGACCACTTTACGTATGTCATTATATTTGAAATTACTCTTTTCCTTGGTGTGTTGTTCATTGACCCCATGCCCTTCATGATTAACAACACTATGTTCACAAGTTCTTCTTTCCCCTTTCACACTACTGAAAAACTGATATACTTTTCTTGCTAATCTGCAGGTTTCCCTTCTAAACATAGTTGTTGAGTTGAAGAAATGTTGTAACCATCCTTTCCTATTCGAAAGTGCTGACCATGGTTATGGTGGGGACTCTGCTATTACTGGTAGCAGTAAACTGGAGCGAGTAATTCTTAGCAGCGGAAAACTAGTTATCTTGGATAAGCTTCTTGACAGACTGCATGAGACAAATCACCGTGTTCTGATATTTTCACAGGTACTTTGACTGCTTTACTTGTATTGGCATGGAATGCCCACTCTGTAAAGGTGTCCTCTTATTACTAAACGTTTAAGTTGCTCCAAGGCTTGATCGATTGTGATCAGTTGATCTGTAACCAATTTTTTTCTGCGGCCACTTGTGCCATCACACACAGCTAGTTGTGATAAATTTTGAGGAGCCAGTAAAAGAAGCTGGAGTTGAAAATCTAGATTGTGCCTATAAGCTGTATAAAACGCATGGCATGATCGATTGTAGATAAGCAACTATAATAGTACAATTGTTTTTCACTGTTTTGTAGCTATGAGTCTGTCTGTAGTGGATGCTCTTGTATTCGTTGCTTATTCCCTCTAATTGAGTGGATAATTTGTATCTTTGTAACAGATGGTCAAGATGTTGGATATTCTAGCTGACTACTTGTCAATTAAGGGTTTCAAGTATCAGAGACTTGATGGTAGTACAAAGGCTGAGGCACGTCACCAAGCTATGGAGCATTTTAATGCACCTGGCAGTGATGATTTCTGTTTTCTTCTTTCTACCCGTGCTGGTGGTTTAGGTATCAACCTCGCAACGGCAGATACAGTCATCATATTTGACTCTGACTGGAATCCGCAGAATGATTTGCAGGTTTGGAGCTAATTGCTTTGATCTTCCATACATATAAGTACCCTGGTTTACTTAGTTTGATGATTTAATTTGTCAAATTGGTCTTGTGTAGGCAATGAGCAGAGCTCATAGAATTGGACAGCAGGAAGTTGTTAATATCTACAGGTTTGTGACAAGTAAGAGCGTTGAGGAAGACATCTTGGAGCGTGCAAAAAAGAAGATGGTATATTCATTAGTAGTTATTGCATTCTGTCCGCTTTGAAATAGTAGCTTTCAATTGAGATAAGCTTAGATGCTATCTTGCTGTATTAATTGATGGATTATCTGTTGCTTGGTTTATACAGATCAATGTATCAGTTTATATGTTTAATAAGTTGAAAGGTTTATAATTTAGTATATTTTATTTGTGATTTAGTCTGATAAATAACTCGAGTTATTTTCGTTTCAGGTACTTGACCATTTGGTTATTCAGAAACTAAATGCTGAGGGAAGGTTGGAGAAGAAAGAAGCAAAGAAGGGGAGTGCATTCGACAAGGTATTGATCAAAACTTTGATTATGATTGTTGAAGAATCAGGAAATGGTTATCTATGTGTGTAACATGATGAAAAGAAGCTAGTGAACCTTTTGGGTTTTTTTTGGATCAAGATCCTTCGATTTCAAGGAGTGGTAGTTCCATTTACAGGTACCATCTAATTTATTTTTTCATGGTTCCAGAATGAGTTATCAGCTATTTTGAGATTTGGGGCAGAGGAACTGTTTAAAGAAGATAGAAACGATGAAGAAAACAAGAAGCGTCTTCTAAGCTTGGATATTGATGAAATTCTTGAAAGAGCAGAGAAGATTGAACAGAAAGGAACTGAAGATGAAGCAGGACATGAATTGCTGAGTGCATTTAAGGCAAGAATGTCATTTATTTTTGTAGTGGTTGCAGATACTATCTTGCACATATATTTTTTTAGGGTTCTACTTAAACTATGTGATAATATTCAGTGGACCTGTTTTGGTAATACGCGATTGGATATAGGTCTAACGTTACATCTTTTAATATTGTATCTCATTTGCAGGTTGCAAATTTTTGCTCTGCTGAAGATGATGGGAGTTTTTGGAGTCGCTGGATAAAACCTGATGCCATTGCACAGGCAGACGTGTGTATCCCTTTCCCCAAAACTGTTCTCTATTGTAGTCATATTTGCTATCGAGAAGCTAGCAATATGATAGAATTGTTCGTGTAATCACTGATGTGCGTACTCTTTTTGTCTAAATGTAGGAAGCTTTGGCTCCTCGAGCTGCAAGGAACAGCAAGAGTTATGCTGAGAACATCCCGTCCGAGAAAGATAACAAAAGGAAAAAGAAGGGTGTTGAAGTTCAAGATAGAGCTTTAAAGCGCCGAAAAGCTGATTATTCTAGTTATCAACCACCAGCACTTGAGGGAGCATCTGCACAAGCAAGAGCGTGGTCATTTGGGAGCTTGCCGAAGAGAGATGCTACACGTTTTTTTCGTGCGGTGAGATTTGTGTTTTGCCTTTTATTTTTAATGGTCAGGTAAGTCGTGGTAGACTTTCTTAGGCTCCAAAACATGGATAAATCCTTCTACATGCTCACTTAAGACCAACATCACTTTTTAACTCGCTCATTAAAAACCATCTTCATTACACCTTTTTTTTCGTGCGGTGAGATTCTGTGTTTTACTTTGTATTTTCAATTTTCAATGTTCAGGTAAGTCGTGGTAGACTTTCTTAGGCTCCAAAACATGGATAAATCCTTCTACATGCTCACTCAAGACCAAAATCTCTTTTTAACTCACTCATTAAAAACCATCTTCATAGCTTCTTTCCATATCATTTTATCCATACCCTTCCCAAAATCCTTCTCTATTTACAAATGCTCACTTTTAATTGGTGCATTTAGAAAGCCTACATGGGTATGAGAACTTGTAAGTGATGTTGCCTCATTGCCATCTTAATTTTTCCTCAGACATCATCATTTCTCCATGGGGCAGTGCGGTTTTCTTACTTTTATGGCTGTTGGTATGGCAGGGTAGATATGCATGGTTTACAGATACTGTCATTTTGCTAAACCTTACTCAATAAGTGGCTTCATCGATTTTCTTGGTGTTATGCATATATTAATATTAATATCTGTGATGGAACAAAAAAGTTCACAGATAGGTAACATACTTAACTACCTGTCATGAACTGTAGTTTATGCAGGTAATTAAGTTAGAAAGTTAACAGAAAGGTTATTTTACTTGACATTCTAACATCTTTTCTGTTTGGAGTTTTCTTCATGTTTATTATTTTCTTCTATCTGCCCAAATAGTTTCGCATAAGAATGTTTGCATTTGATTTTCTCTGTGTCAACTTATCTTGTCTTCCTGTTGCCTTTTATCTGTCCAAACAGTTTTAGATTACAAATGTTTGCATTTGATTTTCACTGATTAAGTTGACTTCTATATAATCTTCATATTGCCTTTTTGGTGATATTTTATAGAGTTACCAGTAGTTTCAGTTGTTGTCACTATATTAGTATATTTTAGGGGTTAGTTTTTTATACTGAAAAAAGCAAGGCAGGTGGAATGTACATAACTAATTTTAATTTTCTATTATAAAAACCAGGTTAAGAAGTTTGGAAATGATAGCCAAATGAGCTTAATAGCAGCCGAGGTTGGTGGGTCTGTTGAAGCTGCGCCAGTAGAGGCACAGATAGAGCTTTTTGATGCATTATTAGATGGCTGCAGAGAAGCGGTTAGTGGAGGAAGTCTGGACCCAAAGGTTGTCATTGGATCATGTTTTTCAGATTGCTTCCTTGTTAGTATATATTTATGGCTTGTATCTGTTTAGGAGTTGTAGGAAATGTGGCTGACTGTTAACATGATTTCTCCTCTAGGGTCCTTTGTTGGATTTTTTCGGTGTTCCTGTAAAGGCAGATGAAGTACTAAGTCGTGTTGAGGAACTTCAACTCCTTTCAAAGCGCATTAACCGCTACAATGATCCGATTACACAGTTTCAGGCATTGATGTACCTGAAACCCGCAACTTGGTCCAAAGGTTGTGGGTGGAATCAGAGTAAGTATTACTTTCTTCATTGTCTTCCTGTTTTCTGGTTTGGTGAATCAGCTAGAGGTCGCGAATATGGATGGGTCAGGTAACCTGTCAAAATCGGTTGTTTGGAACAGGCACTTTTTGGTACAAGTCTGGTTGGATTGACCTCAACCACTTCGTTTTCAAAGTAATTAGTGCTATAGATTATCACATAAAGTATATTTTGCAACAATAATCTGGTTTATTAATAAACTGATGTAGGAGATTCTATGTGTTGAAAAAACACTGGGTAACTTTTAGCCCATTTGACCCTTTATTCTAGCTAACTTGATCTATATTTTATCAATTTGGCCTGGTAGAGAAAAAAAACTGAATCAACTCCATTATAACTGAGGGCTTGAAATTACACTTCATGGATGAATTATAATTTTTTCTTTCATGTTTTCAGAGGATGACGCAAGGTTGCTACTGGGTATCCATTATCATGGATTCGGGAATTGGGAAAAGATAAGGCTGGATGAAAAGCTTGGCCTTTTAAAAAAGATTGCTCCGGTAGAACTTCAGCATCATGAAACTTTCTTACCACGAGCTCCCCAATTGAAAGAAAGAGCTTCTCAACTTCTTGAAATGGTATGTGTGATGTTATGTTGTTTTTTCCTTTTTTTTTTCTTCTTCTTCTTCTGTTTGCTTGTGGGCTGCCTTGATATATCACTTCAATCATATTCATTTTTTTTCATTTTAGCTTTTATTACCTACTCCCTCCGTCCTACTTTAGATGTTCATTTTGAAAATGCACACAATTTTAGAAATGTGTAATTTTAGAAATGTACACTGTTGACCAATAAAACATCACATCACATTTTAGAAAGTGGACACTTATTTTAGGACAACCCGAAATAGTAATGTGGACACTTATTTTAGGACAACCCAAGATAGTAATGTGGACACTTGAAATGGGACCGTGGGGGGTATCTTTTAGGCCTGTTTTTCGTTTTTGATATTGATTTGTATCAAGACGTCATTTGCTCTCATGTTCTTGATTTTGGTTATTAATTGTCCTGTGTGAAACTTGAGTTGTTGACCTTTAAGATAGAGTGTTTATGGTTGATCAATGTGTCAAGCCTTTCTACATGTTTGAGTTTTATTGTTGAAAAGTTCCTCTCATTGGCTTTCTGTGTCACTGAAATAAGCTCCTGAAATTGTTTGAAGGAACTTGTGGCTGTTGGTGGTGTTAAGAGTTCCGGGAACAAAGGGGGTCGAAAGGGTTCAAAAAAGCAAAAGGATCATCCTCCCAACATCCCAACTTCCCGCGGCAAAGGAAAACAATGGAAACAAGGATCTCCTGATATAAAAGTCCCAAATTTGAAATTGAAGATGACACGTGGCAAGAAAAACGAGGCTCTAGCTAAAGAGGAAGGTGAGATGTCAGACACTGAAGAAGTGTATGAACAGTTCAAGGAAGTGAAATGGATGGAATGGTGCGAAGATGTATTAACTGAAGAGAAAAAGACACTAGAGCGTCTTCATAGGCTACAAACCACCAGTGCAGAGCTTCCTAAAGAAAAGGTTCATTGTAGTGTCAATTCAGTACCTTCTCTTTTAACTGCCTCCTTGTTGTGTATGTTGAAAAGGGTGCCAATCTTTCTGAAGGAAGTTGATCAATTTTTATTTTTTTTTGTTGAAATGTCTGCAGGTTCTTCAGAGAATTAGAACTTATCTACAGCTGCTTGGACGAAGGATTGATCAAATTGTTACTGATCATGAGGAAGATCCCCATAAACAAGAAAGTGAGTAACCGCAACCTTTTTCTCATGTTTTTATCGTTCCTTCTGAAGTATTAAAGTGTATAAAACCGCCTGACCTGAGCCATTATGACACTGTTTGATTTGACGAACTCCCACACCCCCATTCCTAAACAACCCCCCCCCCCCCCCCCCCCCCCCCCCCCCACACACACACACACACACACAATGAATAGATATTCTTACATGGTGTCTCTGCTTAAGATACTGTGATATCTGTTAATATGAAGTACGAATAACTCATGCTATAATAAAATTAAATCAGGGATGACTACACGGCTTTGGAACTATGTCTCAACCTTTTCAAATTTATCGGGGGGGAAACTTCAACAGATCTATACCAAACTCAGACAAGAAAGAGAAGCTGCAGCAGGAGTTAGTACTTCCCAGATCAATGGAAGAGGATTTAAAAATGAAACTTATGATCAATCATCTGCATTACTTGACAAAGGCCTTGATACAGCAAAATTTGAAGCATGGAAAAGGAGAAGAAGAGCTGAATCTGACCTGAATACCCATTTACAACCACAACATCAACAGCAACATCATTTCAGTAATGGTACCACACGCATACCTGATTCAAGTTTGGGGATTCTTGGAGCAGCACCATCTCACATTAAGCCCTTTAGTGAAGATAGGCCTCAAAGAACACGTCAGCCTGCTTTTGGTCCAAAACAAGGTTTCACATGAGGTATCAAGTTCATATTTTGTCTAATGAATATCACACAATTGCATAATTGCGAGAGCTGCGTCAAGCATAAACCATTTTTTGGCTCAAGGAAATAAAAGTGTATTCCTTTGTGAAGCCATATGACAGCACAGTAATTAGCTGGTGGTGGTGGACTGGTGGTGTAGATCATTGAATGTCTGCTTCACAAGAGACAAAGGACAAAGTAAATGGAATCATGCAACCATAGAAGTTTTTGCTCTAGATGTTTCTCATATTTTTCATATTAATCTTGGCACTTGGTTCGTTTTTTATATATAGTGGGTAGTTAGTAGCACCGTTTTGGGATATAGCAGTTTGTATGTATCCGAAATTGCACACTAACCAAATATCAGTCACTTTTTGATGTGACTAGCTTTTTTACAAGTTTCAGTTCGATTTAATGTCCACTTCCTTCTGATGGTTTTGCTTGCACGTTACTCTGCTTTCAAATTGACTTTGCAGTTTTGGTAGACTGGTACAATCAGTTTCTCAAAGTTCTGTTGCAGGATTGGTATCTGTAAATAGAGGTAACTGAATGAAATTTCTTTATTTTTAATGAGGTTGCTTATTTCGTTTTCATTCTACTATATTACCAGCATTTGGCCTTTTGCACTTGATCAGCTACTGGTTGTCGTTTACCAGGAGTTTCTTACGAATATTCGTTTACCAGTTTCAGAGTGATCGATAGGTTGGAGTTTAGCAGGATTTATGTGGTGACATTGGACAACTTATGTTATTACAAAATTTCTTTTTGTGTTATGGATAGATTATTATGTTGGTCTAGTTTCAAACTAATAATATCTACAGACCCATCATTGGTGGTGTTACCTGTGAACAGACACATCTTATTTCACTACCTGTTTAGATCAGTTTTATGATAGCTTTTTGATTCAATCTATTTCAAGCAAGTGCGTTGAGCTTGCTACTTTTAACCATCGTAATCTTTATTTATATGAAGAAACGATTGAAGTAATACATGTTCTCTCCTTCATGTTGGCAATATGATGTACTGTTGAAACTTAAAATTGGAAATGGAGTTTACAAATTACAATCAAACCTCTTATTTCCCACATTTTGAAGTATAATGAAGACATGCTTGCGGCCCATCACTACACACTGTGGTGGGTTCGATGAATTTAATGTGCTTGTCAATAAACCTCATAGTTATATTACTACGTATTTGGACTGAAACGTTCCAACTCCGTTTGATGTAAAGGAATCTTCCAGTTTCCATGGACGAAGAGAGTACAAGTGTTACAACAACTATACAAATATGTTCCGATAGTTCCAACACAAAGGTGATTATAATTAAATCAATGTTTAGATATCATGTGGTTTCCAATGGTCGTGAACAAGATAACCAAATTAGTGTTTCGAACATGCCAAGACTTCAAAAAATAAAAACCTATTTTACTTATTTCATAATCTACGGTACCTTTTAGTTTGAAATCGAATGCAATCTTAGATTATCCCATTGGTCTCAAAATCAAAATAAGTGAGTTCACATAGCTTATCCCATAATGGCTACATCGATCTTTTGTTAGTCTTTTATCCGATGTAATAACGGTTTGGTCTTCCATAAAAATTGGATGTTAAAATTTTAAATATTGTTAAACTGTGTCTTCTTAAAAGATGTTAGTAGTTTATATGGAAGTAAATAATGACATAGAATGAAGATGAGGGTGGAAGTGTAGTTCCAAAAGAAGAAAAGGAGGTGTTGTTTTGGCTCCCACAAGTGAGAGTGTGGCTTACAACCGTTCTCCCTCTTTATCACTTTATCTTTGGTTTCAACCTCATATTTTGTTTCTTAAATGGGTAAGAATCAAGTGGTTGCTAATTATTCAAATTTTCTTCAGATTTACATCCTTGAGTCATCTAAAGTTACTGTTTTGGAAACTAGATGAATAAGTGTCAAATGATTAACAGAATTATTGAAATATTAAATACCATCTGGAAGGAAACAAAAATCTAACTAGCACGATTAATTCATGGATGGATAAGTAGCTCAGCCACACAATGTTTCATTAAAAGACGAAAATAATTAGATATATGTTGGTTTATTATTAGCCTAACAAAAAGGATTATAGTCACTGGTGACATTTATTTAAAGACATTACTACAACATTAACATTTTAATTCTTTCTAGTTCTGCTGTCTAGATAAAGAATTTGACAACATTTTTACTTTGAAGAATAATCTGCTAAATATTTACTTATTCGTTTAATCATTAACGATTATTACAACACTATGCTTGGATGAACTTTGCTCTGCAAGTGTTAGTTTTATCTTTATCAAAAAAATCTTTTATATATATATATTTGATCAGTAATCTATATATTGTTTATTACATCATTTTTGAATATAAATTAAGTATAAGGCATACTGTATAGATGATCTAGACTCTGCACTAGTTTCCTATTTAATTCATACTTGCAGAATCCGATATCTTTGTTTAACAAAGAAACTATATCTATAACGTGTTCCTAACTCCTAAACCACAATCCAAGAGATTGTAAGAAACCATTGATCGATAGTGTTTGTTTAAGAGTCAACATTATCATTTATGTTTGTTTATAACTTAGTTAATGACATGGTATGTTTTTAAAAAATTGTTAATGACATGGAATTCACATGATAATTGTTATTAATGAAAGTGCATATTTTAATCTTAAAATAGTTAGATTAAAAATAAAAAATAAACTCGGTTTAAAATGTAATTTGGGTGATTTTTTGTTTCTTCTCTTGGAGAGAAGATATGATTAGATTTGATATGAAGATGAGATTGAGTAGGTGGCAAAAGCATATGCATACATAACATTTTTTATATATATGGTAATAATAATAAATAATTAGACTATTAGCCGTAGAATTCAAAATAAGGCTCACTGGAGTTCTTATCTGTTGTTGTGGGACCCACATATCATCTCCCGCCCTCTTATAAATTCCATTTACTTTCCTTTTTGGATTTTTCATGTGTTTGTTTCCCTTTCTTTCCTTCCACACATTCATATTAGAGAGATAAACACCATCAGGTAATTTACTATTATGCCTTTTTAATTTGCATAATCTTTATGTATTATTGAGATGCCTTGAATTGAACAGTTTAACCGATGATCAATTGTTATGATCATGCATGTTACCAACTTTACGGTTTGAGTTTGATTTGTAGTGATTCTACTACTTTCACAGCTCTAAAACCTACATATATAATCAAAGTTTCCTAGTCATAAAGTAGAATTAACAAGGTTAGTTGGACTTGATCTTATAGTTATATAAACTTGCTGTTGGTTTTTGCAAAGTTGAGGATTTGAGTACTTAATTACTCGTAAAAGCTAGCATCAAAGGCTTGTTTCAATCTACAGGAAAATGGATTCTAAACGCTATCTTTAGTTATCATATGCTTATGTTTATTAAAACTAGGATTTAACCCCTCTTAAGACAAGTGCTAAAAGGTAACTTGAGCCTAGATTCACTTTGTGCTTTGTAGAACACTTATTTCAACTCCTGTATGTGTAATAAATTTTTGGTATTTATTTACTTTGAATGTACTGGAGAATCCATTGGAATGTTCTTACTTGATTGCTCTTTATATATATATATATATATATATATATATTTGTTTCGCCAAAAGATAAATCAACGTAAATGGGTCACCTTTTTTTGTGTTTTTCCTTTTTATCCTTAATGATGACTTGTTACATTTATCTTAAGTAGCTTTTTAGTTTTCTACTATTTATTTTTCCAAATGACCAAAGGTTAGGCAAAGATGGATTACACTTATGCACCTGGAAGGAATCATCTGTTTGTTCCTGGGCCAGTCAACATTCCAGATCAGGTACTTCGTGCAATGAACCGAAACAATGAGGACTATCGTTCTCCTGCAATTCCTGCCTTGACTAAAACTTTACTTGAAGACGTAAAGAAGATTTTTAAGACCACTTCTGGGACTCCTTTTCTCTTCCCAACTACTGGTACTGCTTATCTTCGTAGTTGACAATAATTGACATCATTACAACTGGAGTATTATCGATACTGATCTTGGTTCTCAAGATTTTGTCCGTTTTATTGATTTAAGGCGTATTTTGGGTATTTAAGTTGTAGACAAAACACTTTAGTTAAACTATCGGTTTAATGTTGTAACTTTTATAAGATTATGGGTCTCGTGAATATATAAACAAATTAAGAAACTTTTTGGACTTAAAGTCTGCCATGTTTGACCTCAAGTGTTCAAGTTTCGGTTTGCTAGTTATAATGAAAGATGCAATTTTTTTGGTTATTTGTACAGGTACTGGTGCATGGGAAAGTGCACTTACGAACACCTTATCTCCTGGAGACCGAATCGTGTCTTTTATCATTGGACAATTCAGTTTGCTTTGGGTCGATCAGCAGAAACGTCTTGGATATAATGTTGACGTAGTGGAAAGTGATTGGGGTTACGGTGCCGATTTGGACGCTCTAGCATCAAAACTGGCTGCAGATACTGCTCATACGATTAAGGCCATTTGCATCGTTCACAATGAAACAGCTACCGGAGTTACTAACAACTTGGCTTCCGTAAGGAAAATACTTGGTAAAATTATTTGCTTTTTATACTAAGCACATGATAATACATCTCTGAACATAAACATCGATCAAAGCCATATTTTTATCTCTAAGTTATTGCAATTTTACCATAACCATTTCTAACCTTGTTTTAATCATCAATCTAACTTCCACTCGTACAATATTATCAAAGAGTCATTTTTAATTGGTGTTTGATCAGATAAAGATTCTGTTTTTCTGGTCAGTTCTTGATAAAACTGATTATGTTTCTTTGATTTTGACAGATCTTGATTACATGTTATTCTTTTTGTTTTCTTGATACATGATGATCATAAATGTACAATTTTTATATGATCCAATTGGAAAACAAAGTTACCATCTTGTATATCATCATATTTTCTATAAATTTAGTAAGTTTACTGGTTTACATGTAACTCTCATTGTTTTGTTGATCTATGATGATCATAAATGTACGACCTTTATCCAACCAAATTAAAAATCAAAGTAACACAATTTAGACTAAAAAATCTAACTTTCTCAGCTATTGCTACTAAAAATATGACTTATTCAATGAGCTAACAGTTTTGGTTGATTCTCAGATCACTACCAACATCCAGCTTTGTTCCTAGTTGATGGCGTGTCATCCATTTGTGCACTTGACTTCCGCATGGATGAATGGGGTATAGATGTGGCGTTAACTGGCTCTCAGAAAGCACTTTCTCTTCCCACTGGTATGGGGATTGTATGTGCCAGCCCCAAAGCTATTGAGGCTTCTCATACTGCAAAATCGCTTAGAGTTTTCTTTGACTGGAAGGACTACTTGAAATTCTATAAGATGGGAACATATTGGCCATACACTCCATCTGTGCAACTTTTGTATGGTCTTAAAGCTGCTCTTGATCTCATCTTTGAAGAAGGATTGGACAATGTTATTGCAAGGCACACTCGTCTTGGCACGGCCACTAGGTAAGTGTCTTTCTTGAAAAGTCACCTCTTGATAAGTTTTTGATAGCTAAAAGTGAAAAAAATTCCCACCAGGAAAATGAGAGAGAATTGTACTAAATGAATTTATGATGCTGCTTGATCTCAACTTTTATTGTTTGTAAATGCACCTAACAGCAGTTCTGTTTATGATGCTGCATTATCCATTTTTCTATGTTATGCTTCCCCATAATAAAATTCACCTTACAGTTGTAGCATATTAGACAGATTTGCAAAAGAAAAAAGAAATAAAGAATTTTTTAAGTTAAAATTACAATTTCTATATCACCTATACATATAAATGCTAGAATTCATATTTTTTACCAAATTCCTTCTCTTTTCTAAAGAAGACTATTTTCAATGTATGACAAATGGTTGCAAACTCCATAGAAACTGTAACATAGATGAAATGAACTTTTAATTTTGTAGTTCCTACTTCAATGTGCAGGCTGGCTGTAGAAGCATGGGGCTTAAAGAATTGCACCCAAAAGGAGGAAAATTTCAGTGACACAGTCACTGCCGTTGTTGTTCCTTCATATATAGATAGTTCCGAGATCGTTAGAAGGGGATGGAAGCGATACAATCTAAGCTTGGGTCTGGGGCTAAACAAAGTTGCCGGAAAAGTCTTCAGAATAGGACATCTTGGCCACTTAAATGATGTATGCATACCCCCAACATCTTTTTTTCTCTTCCCTATTTCATACATCTACAATGAAAACAATTATGAAAGTTTTAAAGGTAGTAAGATGGGTGGGTTGCCATAATGGGTTTGGGTTGGAATTGTGCAGGATGAGTTGACCTGCAAAGACATTTTTTCCATTTTTAATATTTTATTATAAATAAATTACGTTTTAAATACGATTACAAAAAGTATATTATTACTATAATAATAATCTAAATCTTCAAATAAATATTATTTAGGAAGCTGTATGCTTTAATATTTAATTTTGATTGACTTTCAATCTATTTTGAGTCTTTTCCCATTGTTTGATTTGACTCGTTAGAGATAAACACAACCCAAACCAACCCATTCACAAGTACATGAGTCGAACTGCCACGTGTATGAATATTAGGTGATCATGGGTAGAAAAAATTTATACGTTTTGCTGTGTTTTCTGCAGTTGCAACTACTGGGGTGTCTCGCAGGAGTTGAGATGGTGCTCAAGGATGTGGGTTACCCTGTGAAGCTGGGGAGTGGAGTGGCAGCTGCTTGTGCATACCTACAGAACAACATCCCAATGATTCCATCAAGGATTTGAATTCTCATGTTTATGTATGTAACTGCTACTGATCTCTCTCATTTGCATCAGATACCTGTGTAAAGAATACTTAAATCTCTCTGTTCCTAAATATCTTATGAATTTTTTCTTTCTCTTCCGTCATCTTCCTTTGTAAATTGTTCTTGTTTTTCTTTATCATATCTATGAAAATTCACCTTCAGAGACTAAAAACTTACATATGATAAATACAATTTTTTTTTGTAGAATCATGACCAACAGGCTTTGAGCTCAAACTTTTTAGTTGATGTTCGCTCTAGAAATAGCAATTTTGAAGCGTTTACTTGTGCATTGATTCATTTTGGTGATGCTACCTCTAATGGGTTAATTAGGTGGACTAAAACATGTGATATAAAAGGAAATGGGTCATATGAGTTGATTGGGTCAACTGGGTCGTAAGTTATTTAAATTGTATTTTAGTTGTAACAACTTGTTCCACATGGGTTGAATAATGAGAATTTTGAGCCCTTTATAAGTCCTAAGTTGTTGGCTACTGATACCTTTCACAATCGTTTTGAGTTGTTACCCATTTACATTGAAAAGTGGAGATTTTACACGTTCTTGGTATGGATGGTAGGATGTATACCACTCATTAGTAGGCAAATCGATTAAGGTATAAACTGATGTTGTGATGTTGAAATCCAACTACTCATTAATGGAATTTAAGGTTGTTCTGCTTCATTTCCAAGGAGTTTGATACTCCATTGTAGAGCTTTGAAGTTAACAAGAACAAGTTAAAACCATTATCGACACCCAACCTACCATTGACAACAAAGGGCTTTGGCAAGTCTTGAAAATTTTCAATTTCATGATTCATTTGAAACATGTTTTGTCAGTGAACAACTTTTTAAATCTTTCCAAATCTCTAGGCATACAATCAATCATTTGTATGACACAATATACCTATGTGGCATGTGTGATCATAAATTAAAGTTCCAATTTACATGTAAAATTTGAAGTTTTAGGGGGGATGGGTGAATACGGGTCGGTTGGGGTCAGTTGACCCAAAACATAACTAATAACCCCTATTCTGGTTAACCATATTTTCAAAACAACCGCTTCCGGTTATAGAGTGGACAGGTTATCGGTTTTCACAAATAATAATGTGTGTATATATATAGCCCTTAAGGTTGTGAATAAGAAAATATTTTATGCATCAACAATGGTATGTCACATAAACACCTTTATGTGATATGCTTACCAATTTAAAAGATAACCACCGGGTTACATCGTTAAAGTTTTTAAACAGTTAACAAGAAATGAAACATGTTAATCGTTTTAAAAAATCGTCCATAACAGTTTAAGAAATCATTAAATTTATCTTAATTTTCTATAAATATATTAATCGTTTATTTATATAATTAGTAAATCAAAAATATATGAATGGGTCAACTCCAACTTTACCTGCCCTATCAGTACAGCATTTTCTATTACGTCCGACGTGCAGATTTAGTCAATGATGGTAGGTAAAACCATTTGAAGTAGGGTGAGAATGTGACAAGAAAGCTTTTATAGGTTTATGCTTTAATTATGTCTACTGTATTACTCCATACAATAGGTTGAACCGATAATCCTTCCATTACAAGCAAATTTAAGTACCAAAGTGTTTGTTGTACTTTTGCATTTACTATTAGTTAGTGTTATTTCAATAATTAAATCAAACATATGTATCAATGAGATTGAAGGATAACACAATTGCGAAACGATTTTTAGGCTTAAAAAGTTTACTTAAAAATTGGTCTGATGTCAATCATCTGATGCAATATTTAAAAGTGAACCTTTTCGAATTCAACTTGTAACGAAAAGACGAGTTTTATTATCACACTTTAACCTTGTTAGGACTCATTGACAACGAATGCGCTATCCGAGCTAAAAGTTTAAGAACATGTTTCCTTTAGGATACAACGTATCCAACATTCAAAAAATTGTCGAATCTCGACATAATTGATAAAATTTTCATTAGATAATACACAGTAGTAGAATGTAAACTCGAAAATGGAACAACTTAGGTCTCTCGATGCATCTTGTCCTTATGATGTACCAAAATAGTTGTAACAGCTTCTCGAAAAACTTCCTCTTCGGAATCATACTCCCAATTTATTATATCGTTATCATCGTACTCTATACGACTATCTTCATGATCCTCATCAGAGTCATTGTCAGTGTCACTGTCACTATAACTATCAGTTGCACTGCGAAAACCATCATCTCCCGGTTGATAAAGCCGTCTACCTACTCTAACTACCACAAGCGAAACCCCTTTCATCACGAAACCCGACAATGGTAGACACAAAATCGGAACATATGCTGATTTCACATTTATCGTTACTCCAATCCCATTACCATTTCCCGAGATTCTTGTCACATCTTCGGGTGACAAAGAATTTCTTAAATCCACAATCTCTTGATTCTTCAAACATATTTTACCACCTTTTCTTGAACCCGCAATCGTGATCTCATGAAGCATTGGATGTTGGACTAATAAACACGACATCACATTCCCCCATTCGATCGAATCCACTACACCATGAAATGATGAATAAAGCCGTAGTTCGAGTTCTTCAGCCGTAACCTCATCAACCTCCCCGGTTTCCTCTGTTTCCTCTGTTTTTTTAATAAGAGATTTTGCAAATAAAAAGACAAAGCTTTGTAACTTGAAATCGAATTTCGTTTTCCAATTAATTAGAGACGGAAGAAACCCGTATCGAAAACCATCTTCCTTGAACTCATGATCATCATCAGTTGTAAAAACAACATCAAGAGATTGAATTTGGTTAAACTTCTTAAGAAAGGTCAAAGCCTTTTGAATCTGTGGTCTTAAAGAGGTCAAGTAGTCCATTTTTCGATCAATAAACCGATCAGCGACATCTTGTAATGAAGATTTCAAGTAATCCAAACCCGGTTTTTGAGTATTCGGCGGAGAGATTGAGATGGAAACACAAGGCATAAGAGGGATTGAGTAAGCAAAAAGTTTGGAGATTAATGAACATCTAAACAAGAACTTGAAATCTTGTAGAGTGATTTTTGTTAAGATGAAGATTAACAAATCATCAGGGAGTTTGGTAAAGTGATCTACTTGTAAATTTGAGTTGATGTTCATCTTTTTTTAGTGAGTTGAAAAAATGAAAGATGGAGACTGGTGGAGAATGGTGTTATTCCATCTACTTTTGTAAAGTCATGGCCTGCATTTTATTTGTTGTTTTGGGGTTTACAAGGAATGATTGAATGGCGTTGACGTTGTTTTCAGCAATACTTCTATTCGTATACGTTTGAAAACTTCAATTACTCTTATTATTATTATTTTCTATTTTTTTTTTTCACTTTTGGCACTATAGTTATATCTTTACAGTTTTATACTAAACATATTATACTACTAATACGTTAGAGTAAATTGCATTTTTCGTCCCTTAGTCTTTTCAATTTACTGAATTTATCCCTGAACTTCTTTTCTCATTGAGTAAATTACATTTCCAGTCTCTATAGTATATACCTAGTCACACATATGAAAATGACAAAAAAAAACACAATAAATAATGTGTTGATAACTGAACTGGAGATCGGAGATCGAACTGGTAAATTTATCGTTTTACTGGTTAGATTGGTCTCATAAACCGAAATACACACACATATATATGTATTATATGTGTGTATGTGTATGTAGGACTCGGGTACAATTATACAAAGAAGAAAAATATACGAGAGAAGAGCTTTTGACCATTAAGTATTTGGATAAGTGGTTGTGGTCACTTAATGATATAATTGTAATTTTTAGTAGCTGATTTTAAATCTGTAACGACATTATTGTACATTAAGTTGATAGAAAAAGGAAACTATCTCAACGTAAATTTGGATATTTACTGGAGTACATGCCATTTTTGGGTTTGATATATATATTGAAATTAAAAAAGGATGAAACTAGTGGTTTCAACATTGAACGAGGTCCATCAATGTTGTAGAATTTATGAATCAACGTCATATGTAAATCAATTTTGGTTTAATCATAGTAGTCGATGGAGTTAAATAATCTGGAAATCAATATTCGTTGAATCATACTAATAAATTCATGAATTATATACTTTATTTATATACTTTAAAATTTGAGTTTCATACTATTAATGTGAAGTCTTAATAAATATTAAATACATTAATGTGATGTCTTAATGACTCTAAGAAAAATATGGATGACCAAAATTAAGAATCAACCATTTTTTTTAATATTTCATTTCGTTATATATAAAAAGGTTATAGTAGTTTAATTGTTTTTGTGAGTAGAATATTTTAATGTCTAAGCATTTTTATTACTACGTTAAAAGTATCAACAATGTCAAAATACGTTTTCAAAATGGTTAAATTCTTTATTTTGTTTAAAGTTCTCAAATATAATATAACTTTTAATCGAGACTTTTAAACCTTTAACTAGCGATTATAACCGTAGTTGTTTGGGGGTAAATTGAAGTAATTAAATGATTAGTCAAAAGTTAGCTCAATTTTGTTTATTTTTTTACAGTGGCAGATATTAAGAATCCTTTTTGGTTTTGTGTTCTATTAATAATCTTGAGTTATTTTGAAATTGTTTTTGGATGTTGTTGTCCATCAATTGTAAATGTATTGTTATTAAACAAGATAAAAGCTTATGAGGTACATAGTATTGAAAAGAAAATTGTACCACAAACTATTAATAAACACTGATTTGGTGCGACTCAACCCGACCCGATCGTTATCAATTAACAAGTTATACTTAATAGCTTGAACAACCTTTTTATCCATACTTTTAACTCTTTACGCTAAACATCAAATTTTTTAAAAAGTTATATTATACGTGTGCAACGCACAAATCTGACTGACTAGTATAATATAATAATCCACTTTCATCGTTATTATGATAATTGATTAATTAATTAAAATTTAAGTACTCATAATACCTTCAAGGTAATTTGAATAAATGCATATTATTTTTCTCTCTTCTTTCAAAAATATTTATCATCTTTTAATCCAGTTACTACACACACTATATATATATGAGTAGGTTCAAGAAGAAGAAAAAATTAGTAGAAAAGAGGGAAAAGAGTTTTTTAGCCATTTGATTCAGCAAAATAGTCCTTTAATTCAGTTTGAAATCATATTTATAATTTATTGAATCATACTTGTTTTTTGTTGAATCATAGTTCTAGATATATCTTTCTCCACCTTCTCTATCAAAATTTCCTCTTTTTAGATCCTAGTACTATATAATTTATATATATATATATATTATAAGATGATTAAAAAGTAATTGTATGTTTATATACATTTATTTATTTTTTATTTTGAACGTGAAATTTACCATTTTGTGATTGAGATGCTAATTGCTATTTTGTACGTTCACTCACGAAATTTGTAATTTTACAATTTAGAAGCCAATAACTTTTTCCTATCAACATATGATAAGAAATTTTTTGTGTCTTATTAGCATGCTTGAATAAATTCTTCATTAATTGATTAAAGTTAAGTAAGTATTACTTTGAACAAGAACACGATTTTAAAACCAATTACATTCAATTACATAAAAAAAATTAATTCAACTAAACAAAAATATTTTAAATTACATAAATATTTTAAAAATTACAATTTTTATATAAAACCCTATTTAAAAAGACCAAATACATAAAGCATCTTATAATTTAAATGAGAGAAATAACGCATTAAAATTAAAAATAGTAGCATGGCTAATATGTTTTTTGGTGCATGTTACGTCTTTAATTTTCTTTTTTAAAATATAAACATAAGTTATGAATATACAAAAATGTCATGCAACAGCTAAGAAGCGTATGTGAGAAAGTAAAAAAAGAATTTAAAAATTTTTAAAAATTTGAAAAGAAAAACAGTTTTAAATTGAGTTTCTTGTTTTTGAACACCTATATTACTATAATTAACATATTAAAAGAATAATTAACATAATCGACACTTAAAATGTATAATAAATTGGGCCCAATACCAAAGAAAATACCTAGCCCATCATTTGTAATTATAATCAAATACTCAATTTCTTATCATAAGTGCCAATTTTAAGAATTATAAGATTTTAGAAAATTTTATTAATTTTATTCTCGATCAATAAATACCATCTATATCTTGAAAAAAAAATTATTTGTTGAAATACAAAGTGATTAGTTAATTAAAGACAACTTAAAATATAAATGTGGATATTTCTTACGGTACGAAGGTAGTATAAATTAAATACATAACTGTTAAATAGTGATAACACACGTAAATCAAAATTTGAATCGACCAATTCGTTTTCGAAACCATTTCCGATGTTCGAATCGTATAACCGTTTCCAAACTAAGGTATACAAAAATCACATGGAATATGAATAATAGTAACACCTAATGATCATAAACTAAACATAAATCACATGAATAAAGAAAACCTAATTCAATTTCTCGACATAAAGTAAATAATAATGAACCAATGAATGCAAAACTAGATAAATAAATACATTTTTACCATAGCTAAGTTTGGTCAGTTCATTTCCGGAAAAAAAACGTCTTGCATATCATCATATTGAAATGTACATTACTTTTTATTTTCATGCACCCATGATTATATAGTTTAACATTTTATAATCACACGTAATTATAAAGTTCAAAAATTATATGCGACTTTAACCTGTGAAAATCATATGTGATTGTGATCTATGGTTCCAAATTACGACACGTGAATTTCAAATTTATATATTAAATATAATTTAATAAACTTTTTAGTGTAAAATTTCAACACCCTTAAAAAGTAAACGATAAGATGTTTGTCGAAAGTGTGTGAATATATACTCTACTGAAACATAAAAAGATGATCATCATGGTGTCATTAATTGTTTAATTTCACGATCAACCGCTTTTTAGATACTTCTATTTTGATGAATGTGTGTGAAAGTTTTGGATTTGACTAAAAAGTTATAAAATAGTGTTCACTTAATCACCACATAAAATGTTGTATTCTGCTAATTGTGGGGATTTTTATGTGTAACTAAACTACATATAATACATTCCATGACACTATATATAAAGTATATGTAATTTATATATATATATATATATATAAGATAAGATGTAAAAGAATAATCACAACACATACAAAGAATATGTAATTTTAGTTTTATAAGATGTTAACAAAGAATTAAGCTTATCAAGGTGACGACGTGCACGGGGTGTTTGTTTTGAACGTATGCTAAATGTGTATGGGTCGTTTTGTGTTAATTGAACATGGTTCTACACGTCTATAAAAATACATCTTTTTATTGGGTTAACATTACGGCTCCATAATGAAGGTACAAAGTTAGGTAATGAACTTAATTTATTACTAATGCAAGTAACAATATTTTTAATCTTTGAGTCGAGGTAAGTAATATATATTACGTGACATCATTAATAACATATTTTGAAATTTCTTTACACAAGTGACAAAGACAATTCATATCATCTTCTTCAATTACCTGTCATTTTTCAAAAACCCTAATGTTACCCTTCTTTCCCAACCCTAATTAATACGAGACTTCTAATACGATCAAAATCAGTGAATCTTAAAATCAAACAATTCCATCACCTGCTACTGAACATACATATACATACGCATACATAAACTAGATCTGAGAGCAGCAACATCATCCCCATGCAAACCCCAACCACCATTTTCTTGAATTGATGACCATACGTTCAGAACACCACCTAGATTCTCGTAACCACCACGACTGTAGATTTTACGAAACAAAACTACCGCTAAGAATAGTCGAGTTAGCGACGGTTGTGTCGGATCTGGTGGTGGTTAAAATCGAACCTTCTATTAAGAGTAACTTTTGAAACATTTAGAACCATCTCCGGCCCAAAACACCTCAGGTCTTCCGCCACTGTCTACGGCCGGAAATGCTGAACTATAACGACCAATCGCCAGAATCTCGTTCATGCCGGAGTTCATATCTGATCGTTCAGACCTTTAAACTTTAAAACGACCAGATCTAGCGGTTGCGTTTCTGCAGCGGCGGAGATGTTTCGACAGTGACGGCGGAGGTGAGTTGTGGTGTTGGTGTTTCTAAGATGATGATATCGGACCAGAGTGGTTGTGATTCCAACAGGGGCAATTATACATGTGAGCGTGTTTTGCAATAGTGACCTAGGGTGTTTGATTTTGATGAACTTTGAAGGGGAAGAAAAAGTGAATGGGAGTAGCAAGAGATAGAATTTAAGTTGTGTGATTAGAAGGTTAAGGTTTGAGTTATAGGTTATGTGGTTATTCAAAGGAAGAAGATAATGATATTTTTATGGCATACACGTGATGCTTCTTGGAGAACATGTTTTTAAGGAAATCAAGATTGAAATTTAGGGTTACGTGTTTTAAATAGTCAATTGGAAAAGATGAAGTTCAGACTTACGTGTACAAACCGGAAGCTTAGTCACAAAAAATGTAATGAATTATCTTTGTCACATGTGTAAAGAAATTTCCAAATAAGTAATACACAAAAATTAATAATGCTACATAATATATATCACCTATCTCGAGACAAAACTAAAAAGTTCATTACTTGTACTGTTGATAAATTCAGTTGATTATCTATTCATACCCATTAACTCTTTCTATTTTGAGATATATAGCCGAATGTTGGCCGTTAAACAGAAGGGCACTAGGGCAGTGCTTAATTAGCAACTAATCACTTAATGACTTTATCACGAGGTACAAATAATTAATAATAAGCTGAATATTTATGTAGTTTTTACTATAACACTAGGACAATGATTAATCATCGCCCATCTCCTCCATTATTATTCTTCTTCTTCTTCATTCTCCCAAATCTATTACATCTAGGGTTTTAGACTTTAATGTCAATTTTAAAGTTAGATCTAGAATTTATAATGAAATTTTAGTTGAATCATATGTTATTAGGTTGTTTTGGTTATAAAAAATATGTTTGTTCGATTAATGAGATAAGATATATAATTTTTAGGAAGTTTCGTTTTATGTTTTGGGGATGAACTCAGTGTCAGATAGTAGTAGGAATTTTCTTGAATAATTTGGGTTTTGTTTGTTGAAATTTATTTAAATGTTACTTTGAAAAATGTTTGTATAAATTTACAAAAAGTTTGGAGATTCTCGAATAAAGTTTACGATGATAAGTCAGAAGTAGTTATTGGAAAAAATATTGGTTGTCAGAAAAGTTGTCGGATAATATTTGATCAGTCGAAGAAGATGAAGATGAGTTGTCACAAACATTGCAGGCCGTCATATTAATTAGATGAGCATCAATTACATGTTAGTTTTTTTAAAATTGTCCCAATAAAAAAGATAATTATCTGCATCAACACAAAACTGACAAGTTTGTTACTTGTATCAGTAATAATTTATCTTCATTATCTAAGTTGATACAAAAGTGAAAGTTGTTTATTAAGTTGTGCCATTAATCTTTAGAAAATTGTTTGAGTCATCGGTTATAACTAGTAGAGCTGAAACGAATGATGTAAATAATATATTAAGTATAACGAGTTTGTCGAATAAAAATAGAGTTTAACGAGTCAAATGAATTATTTTATAAATTACAATATATGACTTAGCTTGTGCATTCATCCTTTTGTGCCTACTTTAGTTTTGTCTTTCTGTCAATTTACTATCAATGTTTGAATCAGTTAACTTGATTAATATAAAAATAAAAAGTGTTTATGCTAAAAAGTATTATACGCCTTTCCTGCCCTATTTTTGAGTCAAAAAAGCTTGTTATTGAAACTAGTCTAGTCATTGAATCAAACAAATTTAACTTTTCGGCTAGCAATGCATGGGACTCACAGGAGCATGACCAATTGACCATTAAAGAATTTATATGACGCAAGTTAATCACATAATTAACTTGTCTGGATAAATAAGCTAATTTTGTAGCATATGTATTAAAAAAAAAAATAAACCTTTAAATACACGAAAGGGGCCGGGGCATTTTTGATGAAACTGCTTAAGAAAAGTCAAAGCCTTTTGAATATGTGGTCTTAAAGAGGTTAAATAATCCATTTTTGGATCAATAAACCGATCAGCGACATCTTGTAAAGAAGATTTCGAGTCATCCCAACCGGGTTTTCAAGTATTCAGCGGGGAGATTGAGATGGAAACACAAGGCATAAGAAGGATTGAATAGGCAAAAAGTTAGCAGATTAATGAACATCTAGACAAGTATTTGAAATCTTGTTGAGTGATTTTTGTTAAGATGAAGATTAACAAATCATCAGGGAGTTTGAGTGATTTTTGTTCATCTTTTTCTATAATTTGATACTAATAACTTATTAGAAATGTGAAATTGTTTTTTGTTTTTATTTTTAAAGAATTTATATTATATTTGTTTGTATCGTGTCTTTGAACATATTTATATGTATAATTAGCTTATTTTTACAGCTTATTGTCGGTTTAAACTGATAAGCTACAACAAACCCAAACATTGGAGCGAATTTTAGTAAGTTCAAGCAATAGCTTATAAACTCACAAAAATAAGTTTATTTAAATATTTTATTGAGCTAATTAACTACACTTAATAAGGTCAAGATATAAGCTTAAAAATGAAGCTAATCAAATCAGTCTTAGTAATGAATAAAAAGAGTGCGTTTCTTTGCCACTGCATTGCGTAACACGAAATTCTGTAGACAAATTCAATTCAAGTAATAACTATAAATACGTGTGAAATTAACCATTCTTTTCTCCTCTCATCGCCTCATTTATGAATTGCTGCTATATATTCTTCAAAGAATTACGGATTTGAATTTGGATTCTGGTTCCGTAACCTAAAGAAATTTCGTGTTCTACGTTTTAGTTTTAATTTTAGTTTTAGTAATGGTTCATATAAATAATAATAATAATAATAATAATAATAATAATAATATTTAATAATAAAGATAAAAATAAAAACTCAACCCAAAGATCCATTTAAGTAATTAGTACTATATATATGCACCCTCAAATTTGTCACCATGTTGTGATATATTTACTATGTACCCACTTGGTTATTCGGCAAGCTTAATATCATTTATTCTTGCATACCACCAAGTATCTTAATATTATATTATATTATATACTACACGAACCTAGCTAAAAATTAAATAATGATTAAGCAAGCGTGACGGGTATTTCAAACAATATTCTTGATGATACTTTTCTAGGGTATTCATTCTATTCTACTTTATCATTTGATACCTTTCGGTACGTTTATATGTTTCGTAACTAATTAAGTACTCTCATTCTCTCTTTTTCACCAGATAGATTAGGGATGACGAATTCAATTGAATCCCTTTGTAATATTAGCATCTTACAATAACGTCGTACGTTAAAGAATCCTCAAGATTTTATTCATTTTCTTGATCAGATCGTGTTCACAAATCGGATATATATAAATGAAAATATTCTAGTCTAAAACACGATGATAAACAGCGAGTCGAAACAGTTTATAACAAAGTTTTTAATTAGTTGTTCAAAGCAAACGGTAACGTATATATATATTTAAAACATTTGATATAGGTCTACAAAGGTGAATATATAGATTAAACTACACTTTAAAAGTAAGTTTTATTTATTAGGGTTCACAAAGTTGAGTTAACCAGAAAACTGGTATCTTACACGTATAGAAACTCTTAGGAAAAAAAGAAAAGAAAGAAAAAACACATATGAAGCTTAGATCGACCGACGATGTTGTAAAAAAAGCGTAAAAACAGTCGAAAACTGATAATTAGTTGTTCTTCTCCATTGATGTTTCATAAAGAAGATCGTCTAACAAGCGATCATCCAAATACTCGAATACGATTTTTTCCTTTCCAACTGATGAACCTCCAGAAGAATACGATGTCTTTGATGATGATTTGTATGAAGGAGGCTCAGGTAGTTTCGAGTAGTACTCATTTGGAAAATTAAGTGTGGCAAGATGACCTCGTAGGTTAAACGCAGCTTGATCATAAGCACGAGCCGCCTCTTCAGCCGTATCAAATGTCCCAAGCCATGCCCTTTGCCCGTTTTTATTCGGGTCACGTATTTCAGCTGCAAATTTACCCCATGGCCTTCTTCTAACACCGCGGTATCGGGTTTCTTGGCTGTCATCATGCATGTTTTTTCCTTTTGAGGAACCACCACCTTGATTCATCGTGTGTATGTCTATAGATGTAGTAGATTTGTTGTTTTGAATGTGATTGTTTTGTTGTTTTGTAGTTGATATTGATGTGGAATTTATAGGTGTTGGAAAGTATTGAAAATGCAAAGGTGGTGTACGTTAAGTTTGACTTTCAACGTGAGAGTCTTTGTTCATAGATGTTAAGGGAATTTAGGAAGTTTCGACCAAATCTATGTTCTTAAAAAGCACCTTTTTTGGGTTAATTTGATTCCAAATTCCAGATGGTTTAATGAGATTTTTGAATATATTGGATGGATTTTTCAACAATGGTCTAAGATGTTCCATTTTAAATTTTACATGCATGTGATATCATGAGATAGAGTCGAGTTTGTACATTTATTTATGGAACGATTTGAAAAATGGAGTAGAAATGATTGAAGCATATCATGTTAAAATTGTGAGAAAGTGCATGAAATATAAATTAGAATTAATGTAACTTAATTTAGATGTATATGATCGAGGAGTTAGAGGGTTGCTACAGTTTAGTTTGTTTTTAAGTTATATTTCGCTTTCTCATATTAATTAATGTAAATAAATGTAAATAGCTAGGATATCTAATTAAGTTGTATGAATTATGTTGTGTTCAACCTCATTTCAAGGTGAAATATCCAGATCTATCAAAGTGTCATTTTTTTGTATTTAAAGGCTGTTTATATATGCTCTATTCACATAACTTATGTGATTTAGGTTAAAATTGAAGGTATATGTATATTATAAAAATGAAGGTTTGAAATATAAATAAGTTATATGGAATTACATTGTGTAACACCTAACAAGTGTGTTATTAGTATAAGCGGACCTAAATTTGAAAGTGTGTAGAGTATGCAACGGTACAGTAACTCATTTTTGAAGGGCTCTAAATCTCGTAACTTAACTTTTTGATCTAATAAAATTGTGATGTATGGTTAAAAAGAATTATATTTTATGTTTTTTGAAACTTAATATCGAAGCCGCAAAAAAATTAAATTCACATTTCAATATATGAATTTTTTACTTTTTTTATTTAATCCCTTAGTTATTAATTAATATTCAACTATAACCCTTGTATAATCAACAATAATATTATATAAAGGTACACATCTATCCGAAAATATTATTGTATAATATTGCTTAACTTTTATAGGAGAAATATAAATTTGAACAATGATTAGGCACCAAAAGTAAATAATGTGATCTACCCCTCACTTAATGAAGATTTATAATTAGTATTTTAGTAATTTTATTCATAGTTTTAATGACTTGAATGTCTTGTTTCTTTTAAAAAGGTAGAAAATATATCGGAACTTTAATAAATAATACAAGTTAGTTTATTGAATTTATTTTATGTAAAAAATATAATAATATATCTATCTATAATCCTTATTAAGCATTTAACATTCTCTTTTTTAAAACTTAAAAAGGAATATCGAAAATTATCATTTTATCCTTTCACTTATTAATTACATAAATCATTCAATTAATATTATATTTCACATAATACATTTAAATATATTATTTCTTTTTTATATCACAATATTGAATCTACAATTACAATAATTTAAATTATTATAAAAAATCACTTTCATTAAAAAAAGTATCAATTATTATTGCATTCAGGTATCATTAAACATTTATCTCTCAATATCAACATGTGAAATATTTACATGCTGTTGTGTGCAGAATTCAACGCTAGTTTAATTTAAATTTATTCGTCTAGATACAATTAGCTTTTTTAAGTTTGTGGGCCTAATATATATTTTTGATACAGGACCACCAAATATAACGGGACGAGACTGAGCATAAGATTACAATCCCTTTAATTATCTCGGACAAATTATTTATTTGATTCGATAACGAGAGCAGTTAAGTTTACACAGACATTAGTTGAATTAAGGATATCAAAGTTATAGCTGCTAGAAAACACTTGAAGCTATGTCTAGTATAGTATCCCATAAGTGAATATCATTATGGATACGAGTTGAATAACCATGTAAACAGAACCAAAACTTTTAGCAGTTGCAATAACAAGCTTTTTGACTCAAAAACAAGGCAGGAAATTTAATTAAATAAGACTATAATACTTGAATTAATTAGTAGACGGTTGGCTCTGCCTTAACAACTCATATAATACAGTTTACTAATCCATCAAATATCTAAAGTTTAGATTGGTTTTGTAACACAAATTCTTTTAATACTAACACCATGTAATTGAACCTTTACCTAGCTAATTAAGGAGTAATACAATACATACAATTGTCATTCAAAAGAAAAGAATATAAAAAATATAATAGAAAGGACAAAGTAAGCTATGTATATGCCAAAATTCAAGTCAAGAATTTCAAGTATTAATTAAGAGTACATTGACAAGACGGGAAGTACGTAATGACCAATGAGGGGTTTAGAGTTTGAACACCCCCTAGAATATGATGTAACTAATACATACATACATATAGAGAGTGATGGGATTGGCACGCATCCACGTACACTCACACAGGGTGTACATTCAGAAAGGGTTAATTCACCAAAAGTGCAATGAATTGCCACCATTTGTTCCATATATACAAGCTACCCATTTTATGTTCTGTGTATGTAACCAACCGGAAGAAACCGTTTACGTATCTTTACATACTTGATTCTGACCTGATGGAAAATGACTTTGCTGACAATGCAGCCACGTGGGATGCCACGTTGAGTATTTTGATACATCAGCTGTATATGTGTCATTGCCACGTCAGAAAACAAGACTTTAATTGTATATACACGTCAGACTTAAAAAACAAAAAAATGTTGACACTTGCATGTTTACCGGTTCTCCCGGCAGTAAGTTACATATATAGGTACAAAATTTTCCGGTTGGTTACATACCCAAAACATAAAATAGATAGCTTGTATATATGGAACAAATGGTGACAGTTCGTTACACTTTTGATGAATTAACCCATTCAAAAACATTAGGTGTTCATTTAGAATATCCTAATTACCTAAAGCCTATTTTGACGTGCCTTAAATTTGATTAGATATAACTGAAAAACACTCACGCGACAGAGCTTGAACAAAATTTATAAACAGTAATGCACGTGACATTCTTACGTTATTTTTCTTGTTTTTTATGGATTAAATATGATGATGAATTATTGATGGTAAAATAATGTTATTTTGACTCGTCTAATTAAAGTGTTCGAAGAAATAATGTTTGATGATGAAGAAAGTGAGTTAATTGTTACATGTAATGAAATAGTTAAAATAACATAATCTTTTAAAATTATAATTAGTTAATGTTGAGTCTTAGAAAAAAATTAAATGAAATATTGAAATACTATATATGTAGATAGATAATATAGTAATATAATAATAATCATTAAAATGATTTAGTGGTTGACAACCTGATATCATTATAAGAGGTCTTATGTTCAAACCTTACTAGTTGCAAATTTTATAATGGCCATGGAAAGAGTTGAAGACGATCATGAGACTATCGCGATGAGATCACGTACATATGAGTAAAAATATTCATCATTCCAAGATAACCTGAATAGGAAAAATTGATAAAATAATAAATAGAAAAATTAGAATTAATTTGTTTAAGGTACACAATCTACTTAGGATCCAATAAGATACGCATATATCAGAGGGAAGGTGCTGCCGATCAAACTAAAGATACTATACCTACCTTGAGCTTGTGGCATGTATCTTATCATCTGTATTAATTAATTCTTTAAGTGTGCTTAACAGGATATGTGTTTTATATAAAGATTATATTTGTATTTCATTTGTATAACAATTTAAAGATAGTAATTAGTTTGGAATAATCTAGCTTGCATGTTGAAACTATGTATACTATTATTTGAGTATGTGTTCTTGGTGTACGCTCGTCTACATGAATATGAATATGTTCTTGATATGATCTTGAATATCTTAATGTGATCTTTTAGATACTTAAAGTTAATGAACAAAGCTAACAATAAATTAACTATAAGTTTTGTCGAATTGTGTTGAAACAATAACAATAATGTGCCATGACATGGATTAATGAGTGATATAGTTAGGCTTGATAGATCGATCTAATTAACTCTGATCATCTTGATCGATAATTATCTTCGTTTGGTAATTATTCTTCATTCGTTTCTTGAAAACTTCATCTCTATTGGTTTAACTTGTATTTTAGAGTTTTGTTATTTGTTTTTTTAATCAATTTACAGGGTTTTAGAATTGTTTTAAAATTTCAATTACCATGTGAAATCAAGTATGTCCTTTTATAGATTTTTTTTTAAAAACGTTGATAACCAACGATATTGATCGCTTCAATTTGTCACATACTAAGATAATCACCACTCAAAATTCAAAATTATGGTAGTTTTTTCTATCAAAAAAGATTTCTTCGAGTAACATGTTTCTTTACTGTCACAATGTTTAATTTTAATATTACATGTTTAAAATCTTAATCTAACAATAATAGGCTTTCGCTTCTTTAAATATGCCATATGAAAAATGAGACATTGACCTGAAACAATTAACCTAAAACAATCAACCTAAATTTTTTTTACAAAAAGATAAAGTACAAATCCAACGAAAACAACCGGAACATATTAAATGTCCAAAACATGAGGTGCGTGTATAGAAAGAAGTATGTCTACTTTCGGATTCACTTTTCAAGGGTTAATTATCTAAATATATAACTCAATTCGATCTATTTTTCAACCTACTTTTTTTATGTTTAATTTTATCATTATACTTTTCACTTTTATCCTTTAATAACTATTTTGTAACGTAAAAACTGAATATATTGTTGGATCATGAATGGAGAGGAGTAACCTAATGTTGTATTGGCGAAGAGATGGAGTAGACTTTAATTATGTTTTAAAGTATTGTACGGCGTAATATTGTGACATATAATTAGTTATGTATAACTAAAAGGAAGTAACGTATAAATTATCACCCATTCAGTAAAGTATTTTGTTGGTATTACACCACATTTTTATTTCAAGACTATATATATGTTGTTGACAAAATGTAAGGGTCCCTGTTCTATTGTTCAGAAAAATAACATAGTAATTCTTAAAGTATTTAAAGGAAGGTTATAGGAGAATAAGTTTGCTAACAGATATTGAATAGCTACCCGGCCCGTTAGTTTATTCGAAAGGTATCTAGTCCAACTTAAGAAAAAAGTACTTTAAGAAAAACGAAGTTATGAAAGTACAATTTCGTTTTCGATATATAAGAAAGGGAAATATGGAATACGTACTTCGATAACTTAGCACTAGCTAGCATGAAACAACGCCGAAACATGGATGTAAAAGTTGCAGTCGTACAAAATGCATGCACCCTTTGATTTTCACTAATATGAAAAGAATTTAACCTAATTTTAATTTGCTTCTAGAAATACAAATAATATATAATATATAATATAATTGGAGTTCAAAAATGAATTATAGTGTCGACAAAAGAATTTATTCCCTGATCCTTGGATTCGTGCTAGTGAATATCTTCCCATGCCCAGCTTAAATTCTATATAAATAAAATATGTTATGACTCGTGTATTATAGTCCATTTAGCTACAATCATGAGACGTATTTGATTTAAGATATTAACCTATAACATATATTAAAAATAAAATGATATTTTTACGCTAGGCTTATTTCATGGAATTTTATTAAATTTGATAGAATTAACTCAATTCTATTCAACAAGGATATCTAATTCAAATATTAATTTGCCTGAATTCATCAAATTCCTTTGATGAGAATCATTTATGTCAAAAACATTACACAAAGAGAAAGCATCCTTAGACATAACTAGTAGGATAATTAAAGGCTACCATATTACAACATCTTAAATAATATATAAGAATTATATTTGTGACATTATCATTTTAATTTGAAATTTAATTAATCAATCAAAAATCATAATTTAATTAATTTTTTTTTTTAAATGAGTAAAATTAAGGATTTGATGATATCATAAATTATGATTTAAAAAAAAACAAATAACTATATTAAGGATAAACATACTAAACAAGATAATTAGTAAATAATACTACTAACATTATCTAAATTATATAATGAATTAATATTTTTTATATTTATTAAAAACGTATATTCAAGAACAAAGGGAATCGAATAAAAAATCATCATCGTATTTTTTAAAATGACCCGTGTGTATAGACGGGTGTAAAAACTAGTATTATCATATAATAAAACACAATGTATGTTAAAGCTAAATATATTAAAGGTAATTATACGTAACTGGAAAATCAAAAATGAAATTAATTACATTTAATTAATTAGAATACATAACTTACGTAATGAACTAATAATATACATTACATATAGTTCCTCACTATAGATATTTAAAATTCATCAATATTTATTGTATAAAATTAGCGTAATATCCGCGCTATGCAGCGGAGTATAATGTTCTATTATAAACTGTAACTTAACGATAGTCATATATTATGTTTGTTTTTCACGGATTATTTATACGTTAGTTTATTCGTATCTAGAGTTAAGGATTCAGGATACGGTGGTAAGTTTTATGAGTATGATAAAATTAATATTAAATAAAAATTACTTAAGTTATATTTAAAAATGTTGTTTTAAATTTTAAATTCTTTTATATATAATACATTATCATATTTTTGTCATTTTAAGTGAAATTACAATAATTAACTTCAATTTATATAGTTATCAGTTGAAAATATAGTATCGTTAGTTGACTAGGTAGGATTGTAGTAATCTATTTGTATGCTTTATTGACTTAAGGCCATCCCAAGACCAGAGTGGAAGGAATTATATGCTTCGGACTTTTCATATCCTAAACATAAATTATCAATGTTGAATTGAATAGATATGTAGACACGTAGATATATTACATTAAATATAAACAATATTTATATTATATTTTAATGATATTGAATCTCGACGGCTCCGTTCTTTCTAAGGTGAGCTACGTGAGACTGAAGCTAGCTTTTTTGATTAGATTTCTTGGGAAAGACGGAAAAGCCCCTTTTTAGTAATGGTATAAAATATTTTAAAATGATAAAAAGCACACATTACAGTTGATGCAAGACATATTTAAATCTTTGAGTTGTTCGAGTTTGTCATACAGGATATATTTCATAGGCATCTACAACTGTCTAAAAACAAGTTAAATACGTGTTTTAATAGTTTAATTGTAATTAATTAAGATCCATGTAACGACCCTCGTATGAAACATAGTAATATATATTTCGAGTGAAGTGAAGTTGGATTTGAAAACTTTACTATTTCTAATAACAAACAGGGCCGTTTCGAGTAAATTTGAGGTTCTGGACGAAATAAAAAAATGAGGCTCTTAACGGTAAAAAAAAGTTCTAACAGTTCAAAGGTTGTAAATTTTTTTGTGTACATTATAATTAGAGTAACAAAAATATTGGGCCCTAAAAAATGCATGATGAATTTATTGTAACAAATGATCAAAATGACTATTCTTACATCACTAAACACTCCAACCATATAATAACCACAAACAAATAAACCCAAAACCATAGATTTAAGCATATTAAGTGAAAATAAGCAGAAAAAAAGTTCATCCAAACACCCTTTAAATAGAATTAGAGCACTAATAGTGAACTTATACAAGAGATTGTACAGGAGTGCGTCATAGTGATGTGACAGTGTATGAAACAACTATGCTTTACAAATTACTTAAATGGAAGTTCATCCATGCATGAATTAGTTAATAGCATTAACCAATTATGTTTTTGGTTCGAAACAAATCTAGCTATTTTGAGAATTGCATTTTTGAGTTAGATTTTGCAAATTAATTACCTTGTTTTTATTTTAATGGGTTTGATTTTTTCGCTCACCTCTAATGTGTCATTATTATGTTTCACACAAGATAATCATGAAAAAGATTTTGATTAGATCATGATCATCTTTATCAAAGTCTTATCGAGTCTTACAAGTATAATTAGCACATTACGATTATGAAATCTTGCGCAAGGACAAGTGATATTCAATATTCACGACTTACGAGTTTAAGAAGAATGAATGAAAACGGGCTATGTATGTAAGTAAGTTTGCTCGTAAAGTTTATAAAACAAGGGTTGTTTCTTGTAGGTATGTTTAATTCTAAGGGTATGTGTGGCGACATGTAGCAGTAGTAGTAGCAGTAGCTGTTTGTTTAAAAAAAATGTTTGGTAACGTAGCAGTAGCATTAATTATAAAGTGTAAAATTATGAAAAAGAGCATATACACATTATTTATAATGTACTCATGTTATTTTTGAGGGTATATATGTAATTTCAGAACCAAAATGCTAGTTGCTAGTTGAAATGCTTCCTCATCAAGCATTTAGCAGGAAGCGGTTAGAAAATATGCAAACTCTAGTTGCTTCATTGCCAAACAAGCTTTTCAATCAAACCGCTAACTGCTAGTCGCTCCAAAATGCTTTCAAATGCTTGCTATCAAACACAACCTAATTAAATAAGAAACGTAAAACTTAGAAGAGTTTAGTAGCTATTAGCATAATCAGTAACATTTTATATGAAACATATTGTAGTAATGATGATCATTGCAACTAGGAATCAGCCATAGTAAGATACAGATATATGTACATGGATGTATAGAGATGAAAAGGTTGTGCGTGATCTATTGCTTTTTTAATCCCCTATAATATTTTGAGCACATTAAATATTGAATTACTCGTAATTTAAATATATTATTTAATTTAATTTAAAGTTTGAAATTTGACATTATTTTTATTTTAGTGAAATATAAAAATAGACTGATAGATGATTAGTATACCTAATAATTATTATGAATTAGAACTCCAAATTACGATCATGAAAACCTTAAGCTGTCATAATCGAAGTGTCCGACCCGAATACACTTATAACCGAACCCGCTCTACCCGTACCCGCTAAATAGTGAACGATGGAAAAATAAACGTAGAGGTGGGTGATACACTGATACATACAGACTGTAAGATATAGACAGTAATTAGCAAAAGAAAACCCTAGATTCACTTCAACCTTCAATTTGTCGACGAATCTCCAAAGATTAATCAATTCAGGTACTCTACCTCAATTCTATCTTCGTATTTGTCAAATAAATTTATTAATCGCTAATCTGTTCTCACACACACTCAGACTTATCGAAATCACTATGTTTTTGCTCGTGTTTTTGGGTTTATTAGTTATTCGGTTCTGCGTTTTTTCTTTTGAGGAATCAATATACTTTTTATTTTAAGTGATTCAGATTGAAGATTGATACTAATTTTTTCCTCAACAGAAATCATTAAAGATGCTAATTTTAAAAAAATAATAATTTATTATATGTTTTTGTATTTTGTAATTGTTGAATAATTGTATTTGATAAAATCTTTCTCTTATTGATTTTTAGGTTGGCCTATTATTTATGTGACGAAATGGTTTTGAAGTTGTTGAATAAAAGAATTAATCTTGAATTGCATTATCTTAGTAAAAATTGACAACTTGTTATAAATTTGAATATTAAGTTGGTATGTTCTTATTATTCTCGGGATTACTGCCTTTCTATAATCGTGTATTTTAATTGAATTGTTACTACTGCTTTAGTTTCTAGTTGTTATGGTATTTCGCATAGTGTATTGTAATTAGTGTTACTGCATTTGTGTCATCTTTTATGTCTCAAATCCTAAGTTTATCAGTTAATTATTGTTGTTATGTGAGACTGGCCTTTGAGAATGTGTGAATAATTTGTATCATCTTGATATTGAGTTCAAATAACAAGTTGAAATTGGTTTGTTGTTCATGGGTTTGGTTTGTTTCTTACTAAAATTATTTATGATTATATACAGGTTTCTAACAGTTGATAAGTCCAATGGGAAAGAAGAAAACAGATGAGGGTGGAGAAAAGAGCAAACAAAGTAATAAAGAGGGAAAGAAAGAGAAGCTATCGGTCTCAGCCATGCTAGCCAGTATGGACCAAAAACCTGATAAGGCAAAGAAGGTCGTAACTTCCTCGAGTTCTACAGCGCGTAACCCTAAGCCAAAAGCAGCTCCGAAACTACAGTCTTATGCTGATATTGATCTTCCACCTTCGGACGAGGAGGATGACGTAGAGTATTTGTCAGAAGATGATGAAAACCAAAAAGGAGTTAAAAAGCCAAGCAGGAAAGAGAGGGCTAGTGATAAGAATCTTGAAATATCTATAACTGATAAGGATTCAAAGAAACGAGAAAAGAAGGACATGCTTGCTGCCCAAGCGGTGGAGCATGCAAAGCAAGAGGCTATGAAAGATGACCATGATGCATTTACGGTGGTGATTGGTAGTCGGGCTTCAGTACTTGAGGGTCAAGATGATGCTGGTGCAAATGTGAAAGATATCACAGTAGAAAATTTCTCCGTTTCAGCACGTGGGAAAGAGCTGTTGAAGAATGCGTCGGTGAAGATCTCTCATGGAAAGAGGTATGGTTTGGTGGGACCTAACGGGATGGGGAAGTCTACATTGTTAAAGCTTCTTGCTTGGAGGAAGATTCCTGTGCCTAAAAATATCGACGTTCTTTTGGTGGAGCAAGAAATAATTGGTGATGACAAGACTGCCCTTGAAGCTGTCGTTTCAGCAAATGAGGAGCTTCTTAAGCTACGGCAAGAGGTTGCAACATTGCTAGAAGTTCCTGAAACAGTGGACGAGAATGGAAACGAAGTTGATGATGGTGGTGATACTGGAGAGAAACTTGCTGATTTATATGAAAAATTGCAGATAATGGGTTCAGATGCTGCTGAAGCCCAAGCTTCCAAGATCCTTGCTGGTTTGGGATTTACAAAAGCTATGCAAGGCCGTGCTACACGATCATTTAGTGGTGGATGGAGGATGAGAATATCGTTGGCTCGAGCCCTTTTTGTCCAACCTACTCTGTTATTACTTGATGAACCGACCAATCATCTTGACCTTAGAGCTGTTCTCTGGTTAGAAGAATACTTATGCAGATGGAAGAAAACTCTTGTTGTTGTGTCACATGACCGAGACTTCTTGAATACTGTCTGCAATGAAATAGTTCATCTCCACGATTTAAAACTTCATTTGTATCGTGGGAATTTTGATGATTTTGAAAGTGGGTACGAGCAACGCCGCAAAGAAATGAATAAAAAGTTTGAAACGTACGACAAGCAGGTGAAAGCTGCAAAGAGGGCTGGGAACCAGAAACAACAAGAAAAGGTCAAAGAAAAAGCAAAATTTGCTGTTAAAGAAGTGAAGAAAAAGTCAAAAGGGAAAGTTGATGAAGATGAGGAGGTTCCTGAGGCCCCACAGAAATGGAGAGATTATACGGTGGAGTTTCATTTTCCCGAGCCTACAGAATTGACACCACCATTGTTACAGCTGATTGAAGTGAGTTTTAGTTATCCAGAAAGAGAGGATTTCAGGTTATCTGATGTAGATGTCGGAATTGATATGGGTACACGTGTTGCTATTGTGGGGCCTAATGGTGCTGGAAAATCTACATTATTGAACCTTCTAGCTGGAGACTTGAACCCAACAGAGGGTGAAGTAAGAAGGAGCCAAAAGTTGAGAATTGGAAGATATTCCCAACACTTTGTTGACCTTTTGACCATGGGTGAAACGCCAGTTCAGTATCTTCTTCGTCTTCATCCAGATCAAGAGGGTTTTAGTAAGCAAGAAGCAGTTCGGGCTAAACTTGGTAAATTTGGGCTTCCCAGCCATAATCACTTGACACCAATTGCTAAACTATCTGGAGGACAAAAAGCCCGTGTTGTTTTCACTTCGATCTCAATGTCTAGGCCACACATTTTACTACTGGATGAACCAACCAATCATTTGGATATGCAGAGTATTGATGCACTTGCTGATGCTCTGGATGAGTTTACTGGTGGTGTTGTTCTTGTTAGTCATGACTCGAGGTTGATATCGCGTGTTTGTGATGATGAAGAGAAGAGTGAAATATGGGTTGTGGATAATGGAAGTGTGGAGGCGTTCCCTGGTAGCTTTGAGGAGTATAAGGAGGAGCTACAGAGGGAAATCAGAGCCGAGGTGGACGATTGATGTGGTATGTATCTATGTATTTTATGTATGGAATGTATTATAAACATAAATAGTTATAATCTTCTGTGAAAGATTATTTCATTGCAAACAGATTGGCTGGTCGGGCATGGGTTGTACTGAATAACATAGTTACAGTTCTTTGAAGATTCTGAATAACTTACTGTTACTTTTTGCTTTTCCTACCCAAAGCATACGCCAGATTTGACCAGATTGACTGGCTGGGCATGGGTTGGGTAACAGGCCAAAACGGGTCCCTATTTAGTGGGTTGAAATTGGTAATGTCAGGTTGAGTTGACCCACAAATACTTTCCTGTCCATTTTTTTATATAAATGCTTAGTGCACTACTTATGAATACAAAACAATGTTGTAACAGTAATAGTCTAAATCTTCTAATAAACCAATTTATGATGTATGCACAATAGCATAACTGTGTTAAAATACAATTTGTTCGACCCATTTGACCCATTCTTCTTGTACCAACTTCTTTATTTGAATCGTTCAAGATAAAATCACAATTCAAATGGACCCATTCGTGAGTAAATGGGTCAAAATGGTCATCTATAACATAAGCGTAAGTCGGCTACCTAGTTATCTGATATACTTGAATATTACCATTTATTTGGGCTTTTACTTCGAGTTTCTTTATCAGTAGTTTAAGAATTTTCCCAAACAATCTGTCTAATGTTTTATTTTCGCCCACAGGAAACAGGGAAGCCTTTAAGATCAAAGAGGAACATTGATGAGATTGTTGTTTCCAAGAGTTTTGAGGCTGGACACATTTTTGAAAGTTAAGTATCTGAGTGTCGTGTATTTAAGAATTGTTTTAATATAAGCCACACGTGTTGCTTCATTCTTACCTTTAACAAACACGTGAGATACAGTTATACTTGTTCTATGGCACTTCTGTTTTAGATTGACAATGTATACTATCCAAGATAATGCCCCATTTATGCTGGTAACATGTCTACAATTTTATTTTATTGTTTCACCCTTTAGAGGTAAACATTTTATATTAAACTTGAGTTGTTCTATTGGATGAATCTCAGAATGCTCTGTTTGGCTTTTAAGGCTTAAGTTTCATTATCTCTTTTTAATCGTTGACTTCCATCTCATCCTATTATCATTATGATGAAGATGATGATTTTCATCAAAGTACTGCAATGTTATTTGATTTAATCCTGGGATTGGGACGCAGGCTGGATGTGATGGGTTAGAGTAAATAGTACTAGATGTTATATGATATTCTTTACTGTAGTTTATTTTGAGGCAGGACCTGTTTAGGACTAAAGTCTCGTTAAGGACTTCGCTTGAGCCTGTTAACAATTTTACAGATTTTCATATTCTCATTTATTATTAGATTAACATTTTTGATTATTTTCTTGTTTTTTTCTATTATATTCTTGAGCATAAGTGTCTGTCCATTCATTCAATTGCCCAAAGTGGTAAACTAAAGCTATTATTCTATTTTCCTATGTTTTGTGTCTGTAGCCAATTCCTTTTGTTTGCCTCAACAGATTACCAATCTAAGAATGAGATAGCATCTATGGGAACTGTGGAAAGCTGTTCTGTAGGTGGTTTGGGTCATGTTTAACGTTGGTGCACAAAACAATGATAAGTTTGCATCAAAGACGAAACAAGAAACTAGAAAACTGCTTTCTATAGCTTATCTAAAATTGCACTCTGTGTACACCAATGTTTGTTTTGCACTTCTACAATAACAATAATTAGTTTGCAACAGAAGCCGAAATACAATAAAGTTGAAGATTATTCACTCTGGTTTCTATAGAACAAACTTTACCTCTTTCATAATCACGCCTCAAAACAACTTTCGGGGTGTTCGAATAAAGAACAAATTAATTTGAGAAAGATATTTACATCATTTTGGTTAATTTACAAAGTTTGCAACAAAAAACCTAACACGAAGCTTTCATGAATCATCATGACTAAACGTATACGAAGTTAACAAGTCTGGCCTCATTCCTCTTTAACACTGAGATAATGCCTCTTCCTGAGTCCAACTTCCATGACCAAAGTTAGCAGAGCCTCACACACCTGAGAAGCATCTGGCTCTAAAGGGTCATCGTTTGTTGAAGAGTAAACCATCCAAGCATGGTCCAACTTTCGCTTGGGGTGCACCACGACAGAGCCTGGGACCTCTGCATCCCGACATGTCACAAGCCCATCACTCTTCTCACCATATCTGGTTTGTAGCAGCTGAGCACAGGCCGCCAATGTAGCTCCAAGAGGAACCACAACAGGCAGTACAGTGGCTGTTGAGTTTTCAGATAAAGGTGAAAATGTTGGAAGCTCTGCATGTGCAACCCGAGAAAGTGTTGCTAAAACTGTTGGAGAGATGCTGGCTTCAGTATGAAAGGAAACTACTGGGAGTTCCTTAGGCAAGTGGTGCTTCTTCAAGAATTTCCTTCGCTTCTCGTAAGTCAAATCTTCAAGTGATTGCAAGTCACCCTTAAAAACAACAGTAAAATGTCTTAGAGCACAAATTTAATAACCAGACAACAGTGTTTACTTAACTCTCCTTGTTAGCTTATACCTCAAAAAATATCCATATTTCTTAGTTATGTTCAAATCTTTAATCGGTCAAACGACTAGATAAGAGATTAGCTGAAAAGTAAATGGGTCAAATGGATTGAACGGGTCAAACAGGTCGAAAGTCAATACATTAGACTGATATTAAAATAATATGATTTTCAGGAACCATATTTGACACACTATTATGTATAAAATACATTTAAAACTTTTCGACAAAAAGTGTTGCATGTCAACACAACCAGACCTGTTCCATGTCGTGCTGGCCAACCCATCTAACCCACCCAGATCTCTAAAAGTTTTTAAAACCAAAAAAGAAACTTCTTTTGACATGATATGTGGTTGTAAGTAAATATATTGGACAGGACACGCTCAACGAGTGCTCATCAGACGTCTAAGATACCCTTTACAAGAAGGTAAATGAATTGTGAGAACCCAAGTTGATATCATTATGTATATGTGACAATGACAATAGGCAAATGAATAAGTAACTTAAAAACTTCCAAAACAATTTAAAAATATCATTTCCATGGACAAAAGATAAGTAAGATGCAATCACTTATCACTTTAGTGCTAGATTTGATGCTAACCATTTATTAAAAATCAAATAAATGGTGGTGGTTTAATGCTAGATTTGATGGGTCTTGTAGAACTTTTGATACTAACAACTAGAAAACGTGAACATGCAATTAAAGACCGAATCAGAAAAAGAAAACCACAAAGAAGGTGACTTAAAAAAGATTTTACCTTTATCACTTTAGTGATCAAGATTTCCATAAGTTTTCGAACATTAAAATAGTCCCCTATCTGCCCTTCTCTCATAATATCAGAAGCTATGGGGCTACCACCATAGGGGCTCTGTGCTAAAGCCAGACCAGCAACTTTATCTCTCAATTCTGGCCAATAAATTGATAAAGCAGCAGCTGCATCAACTCCCCCTTTACTATGACCCAGAAGTAGAACACGCTTCTTGGATCCCCAATAAACCTCTTCAATGTACTCTTTTATTTCTCTGGCATTCTTTTCAACTGATGCCTAAAATTTATGATGTTATGATAAACTTCAAGACCACCCAAGTTGCAAAGAAAGTGGGAAGATAATCGCGAAAATAATGATACCTCACTATGAATCTTTGCAATGTGACATGTTAATCCCATTTTTGAGAAAGTTGCCTTTGTAGATGTAAAATAAAGTGGTCCATGATTGCTAAAAAGACCTGCAGGGCAACCATTGTGCAAAACACAGTATCCAATGTAAAGAACCAGATTCCAATACTTAATAGAACCTAAACGGGCGATATGAATCATAACTTGATTCAGATTGCCTGACAATGAGTACTCCCTTGACAATAAAGTTCAAATTTACAAGGATTTACAACTAAAGAGATACGTAATTTGCATGCCTATCATATTGGTGATAGCATCATCAATACAAGTAAGATTTCCGAAATCAGAAGATTACCTGGAACCAAGAGATAAACCATTGAGTTCGGCAACACATGTATACCGTGTCTGACACAGGGAAAAGCAACACAATCAATATTGTATAAGCAAAGGTAGTAGATGGAAATTAGGTACCAATGTACCTGATATTGTCAAGGATATCATTAAACCGGTCTGTGCCATCCTCAGTAGGAGGCATATCTGGAGCACGCTGTAGCCATCCAATGTCATCAGATGACCCATGAACTGTCTTCCGAACACGCTCAATAAGCCTGAAAGACAACTTCACGTAAGTTGTATAGTTGCAAAAAAACAAAAAAACAAAACATAACTAAAAGTGAACATTATAGACATATTCATTTTATTATAATAGAACATAGGTTACCATTACCCTTGAAACATGGAAATCCCACTTGGACTGGTCTGATCAGATTGCACAAGTGCACTATTACTTTGAGAACAATCTTCTTCCGAGTGCCTTGTTATTTCATCACGAACAGGTGGTGCATTACTAATCAACAAAGGTTCTGTATGTTCTTTCCTTGCCACAACTTTCTGCCCATCAAAGCTTCTAGATGCATCGTCTGTTCAAAGGAGAGGATAAAATGCCAACTAAATTTATGAAGATACTGGAAACAAAGCAATTGGTAAATAAGATAACACCTGTAAGAAATGGCATCTAACATCTTAATTGATATTCTTTTAAAAACTTTAGACTATATTAAATATTTCAGGAGCTGCCATTCTAAACCAGCTAGTTCATGGACGAAAAGAAATAGAATGTTTAGTGAAACATGCTAATTAGCAGAATAGCTGCTGTTAGAAAAAGCTTCAATTTAACAGAAATCTCCACATGAGAGACTTCTCTCGTTCGCATACAGTTAGAAACAGAGCAACACCAAGTGTGTGTGAAAAACAGTTAGGAAGCTGACCAGACGGAACAGGGAAACAGCTAGTCAGATATGACGTTGTCTCAGCAAGATAAGATGCAGCTCCATTTAATGCTGGTACTGATGGAAACATTGGGGGACTAATCTGGCCGTTCCTCATGACATTGCTATTCGCCTGACAAAAAGAAACAAAACAAGCAGAAATGTTAAAGTATCCACATAAAGTAAGTGAACGCCAAATATTAGTCACCTACAATTGACAACAAGCCTTCTAGCATGAACAAATTTTAGTGCAGACTAAAATTGAGATTGACATAGAGCATCTATACGTATCCTACAATCATGTACTTCAATGTTGGTTTCTAATTACTTTTCTGCATGTCATCCATGGTTTTTCTTGATTGGGTTTTACAAATAGATCCATTTTGTCGAGCCTAAAGTACATTTCTGCTTAAACTTAAGCTTTAGCCACTATTGTTGTAACGTATCTCTAAGTTGCAACTTGCAGATGTACAGAAAATCATGTGATAATTTAAAGAAATTATAGACATTAATAATGGCTATTATAGTAAATTACTTTACATGTAACCGCCCACCATCCTCAAAACCTTCTCTTCAAAGGAAAAAGGTTAATTACCGTAATACGAATCCTTGATTCTTCCCTATTGGGGTTCGTAGCATCCATAATTGGCACCAACTGCTAGAGAATGGGGCACATGATCAAACAACCACCACATATCAAAAAGTTAATATTAAACTCCATGATAATGTAGTATAAAATCTCTATTGGTGCAAAGAAAATATAACAATTCTCAAGTGTGATCAGAGTATTAAAATATTAGAACAAAAGAAACACATGGTTTAAAGGTTGCTGAAACAAATATCTACATATGGTAATCTATATCTATAGATAATCCACTTCGCTATGGTCCACCTATGCCTGTACAAGTTGCTGTAACTGGTCGAGGGATAAAGGTTCTTAATTATACCTGTTGTTTAAAAGGTATATAATTTATATCTCGAAGCTTTGCGTTACCTCATACACCACTAGGCCAAACAAGATAACGGTGAAACGGTCACCAATGCCACCTTTAACGTAACAGATTTTGCAAGTCTATCAGTGCAGTCTAAACTATTAAGCATAAATTAGTTAAGGTGAATCTATTGATAGCAACATCCATGTGTGTACAGAAGATTTATGATTGTTAATGTAAAAGTATAAGCGAGAGATATGAACAGAAACAACTGTAACTATGAGAAGGTTAGAAAAGTATTAATTAACCGCAACGATCCAACTTGAGTCATGTGTATGCTACATAGCTTCACATATGACACAAGAGCTAGATTTCGTCGAGTACATGTTAGTATGCATTCCGGAAATAAATGCACACTTACCAAAATTAAACGCTTAATGAAAATTTTACAGCCAGCACATTCAACGTATCGATGTTAGTTTACTTAAACTATAGACCTTAACAATGTTATTCATGAATTAACATTAAATCAGTAAATTTATATAAAGAATAACTGAATTCGTAATTACACTTATCCTGAGAACTCGTCTGTGGATTATTGTACTGATCAAACTCACAAAACTGAGAAAAAAAAATTATCATAAAAGTTAACAGGGTTTTTATTGTTCTTCATATTAATATGGGGTTTTTTCTATGATATACAACACAATCCAAAATATTTCACAGTTTTTTGTTAGAGATAAAAACTTGTTGAACAGATCATATATCATATGGTATAGCAAATACGGAGTAACAATATATTACTCCGTATATGAAACGATAGCGATAATTTCAACTAATTTTGCTCAAACCTGATGGTTATATATCACGCCGATGGATTGAAAGCTGATGCAATTGATTCTGGAAGGCAGTTGATTGACGAATCGCCAGAGATATATAGTTGTTAGGGTTTCGAAATCCTCTTCAATTTTAGGTATCATGCGTTATGTATGGATGATAGAAGGCTATTTATACCCTTGCTCTTTTAAATCTATTTATCTCATTTTCATGATATCTCACTTTCTTAAAAAGAAAAAAGAAATGTACATTCAAGACTAAAAAATAAAAATGACGAGCGCGTTTAATTACACAAAAAATTTTTTGTCTTTTAGAAAAGTTTTCAAGGAAAATTAAAAAATTAAGAAACATGTTCAAATCTGAAATTTTTTAAAATGTTTTTTAAGAAAATAAAAATTTTTGTTTTCTTTTTCATAACTACAAATTAGGAAACTCATTTTCAAGGTTTTCTAAAATTTTCTAAATTTCATTTTTTTAAAAAGAAAACTCCATCACTCACATCTAAACGTGTTTTCTAAATTTTTATTGTCTTTCTAGGAAAGTAAATTACTTTCCATTCCCTAGAAAAATAAAAAATGAAAAAACTTTTTCATAACTTAACGCTCTTTATCAGATTGATTGAAAATTGAAAAATAAATATATGTTTGATTTTCTTGTTGAAATTCATAATTATCGGAAGTTGTTAAATGTTTGTGAGTGTTGTAACTTAATTATAATATAAGTAAAGTATTGTTTATTAAAGTATATCTTGGTTTGTATTTTACTTCTTTTTGTATTTATACTACAAAAAATTGTTGCCGATTTTAATATTGTTTCGTAGGTGAATCTGTCAAAACTAGTTAGAGCTGAAATTTCAAGCTAGATATTAGAGCTTTTCTATGTTTTTGACAAATATGCTGGAGCATAAAGATATAAATTGATATAAAAAAATATATGATAAATAAATGTATAAGAGGTATTTATATAATTTCTCATTTCATAAATTTGTAGATTATTTTTAAAAGCTACTTCTAGTAACTTTTTTTTAGAGTTTATTTTTTTCATAAGTTCTTAAATTTTTATATACCAAACAATGTTAGAACCTTGAGTTTATTAAAAAAAAAGTTAATTCTTATAAGCTAGTTTTCCAAACACACAATTTTTCATAACGATAAACATGTTTTATTGGAGTAATGTGAATCTAATTATATGATATCTTATCGGTTTTGGTTGAATGTTAAAAATTAAATTGTGATTTTAAAAGTAGGTTAAAAACATGGTTTTGTTTAATTTAAGTATTCAACTAAGTGAAACTTTTGATCATTAGTACTTCACAAAAAATGTTGGAATACATGTTAAATTTAGCATGTGTATGGTCATTGTTACATCATAAGCGACCATTAAACTAAAAATAAAATTATTTGTAATTTATGTGTTGAAATAAAATCTTCTTACATCTATTAATTATTGATCTACATTGAGATACGAAGGTGATGCACTTTAACTATCCATGTCAACTTTAAATATTACATGCAATTGTACAAAATCATCACACCAACGCAAACATACATTAACATAATAATTTTAGAATTCTTAAACAATCATTTAAGAACAACGCTATGTTTACAAATAAATATATAAAAAGAGTTTACAAAATTATTGGTTGATAACACAATAGTTCACTTTTTATATTTTTCGAAAAAGAACAGTTTTATAAAACTTCAAACCGTTATAATTCAAAAGATGGGAGCCAAAGAAACACACCAAAAATCAAGCAAACTTGCTCGAGAAATCATCAAAACCAAAAAAGAAACAACGTGTCACGAAAAAATAAAAGATTACATTAACCCTTAAAAAATAGTCATGATCGGATTTGCTCTTTAAAACTTCCACGAACAAGAATCCTTTGGGTAGCGATTACATCAAAATTTGATGATGTCAAATTATTTTGTATTTGTAGTATTTTGTAACCAAATTATTTATACCTTGACTAAACAACTTCAAGTAATCTAAATTCTAGAATTCTAAATAGGATAGTTTTTAAAACTTTGTAAAACTTACGTTTTCAAAGATATTAACACCAATATTATTTCAATCGTTACATGATAAAACGCTATATAAAAAGAAATTTATGTTTGTATATATGTTTATTACACAAATATCTAATCTTTATATATACTAAAAGAGGAGATCACATTGCTATGTGTTTCAATCATTGTTTGCCACATATGTAAAAATATTAGGTGTCAATCATATGATTTTTCTAAATTTTTTACCATATATACATTGCTTATGTGTATTTATATATCATAAAAGCCAAATTAATTGCAAGCATTAACTACATTAATTAATATAATTAAAGACTATGATTAAATAAATTAATAAGCATAATTAATTGTTATTATTTTTTTCATTCTTAAAATATATAAAATAAATTAATGATCATCATTAATTATTATTATTTTTTTCTTTTTTTCATTATTTGAATCAATTATATTAATTTCTTTAATATATTCGTTAATTGTCCAATTTTATTTTTTTCAAGTGTTATATTTATCACATAGTTAACTGTATAATCAAATTGTAACTTTATTAATACATAAACTTTAATAACTATACATATTTTACTCAATAAATAATCAATATTACACTACCGTGCATCGTACGGGTTTTAACGCTAGGTACTAAAATAAACAAATAAAAATGTGATTAGGCAATCAAGTGGCATGTTAAAACATATATACATACAGATACATACAACATCACCCCCAAAACGCAGTTGTAATACCACCATTTTCCTTTATCTTTCTCTATTGAAAAACAATGGCGGATCAGCTTACCGATGATCAGATCTCCGAATTCAAAGAAGCTTTCAGCCTATTCGATAAAGATGGCGATGGTATACTTTCTAATTTTATCATCCGATTCATTTTTTTTATTTGTTTTTGTTACAAAATATATTAGTCCAATATATTTCTGATCTGTATATGTATGTATATATAGGATGTTTGTGAATCTTGAGATTTTACGCAATCAGATCTGATTTCTAATTGTTAATTTTTGGTATTTGTAATGCAATTGTGTGAGTTAGGGTTTATTATGATGTTGATACGTATAAAATCAAATGTCAAGTAACTGTGATGCCTGGATTTTAATCAATTTTTTGCTATTAATCAGCAATTTTATTGTTGTTAATTTTATTATTGAATGTGATTAGATCTGAAATAAATAAAAGTAATTGTTGTATTTGTAGTTTAGTAATATACTCACTCCGTTCCAATATTATTGTCCACTAACAAACAAATATTATACCGTTATTTACAATATGCGTAATTCATGCAGATTTCTCAGTTTTGCCGTTGCTAAGTATAATGATACAGATAGTTACGGGCAGAATGGGAAAATTACTAAAATTTATCAAGCATTATTAAGTTTGATCGAGTATTTTGATACTGATTATAATAGAAACGTTGACAATGATTTTGTGATGGAGGGAGTATGCTATTTTAAGCTTGTAGTCAATAACTTGACTTTGTGCGTTAAATGCTTACTTTTGGTTCATAGGTTGTGATGATTTATGCAAACTATGCAGGTTGTATCACTACCAAGGAGCTTGGAACCGTGATGAGATCATTAGGACAAAATCCAACCGAAGCTGAACTACAGGACATGATCAACGAGGTTGATGCTGATGGGAATGGAACTATTGATTTCCCTGAGTTCTTGAATCTGATGGCTCGAAAGATGAAGGACACTGACTCTGAAGAGGAGCTTAAGGAGGCTTTCCGTGTATTTGACAAGGATCAAAATGGTTTCATTTCTGCAGCCGAGCTTCGTCATGTTATGACAAATCTTGGTGAGAAGTTGACTGATGAGGAAGTTGATGAAATGATCCGTGAAGCTGATGTTGATGGTGATGGCCAGATCAACTATGAAGAGTTTGTGAAGGTTATGATGGCAAAGTGAAAACTTTTAAGTCAAACCTTTACTGAAAAACGAGGTAAAAACACAAAAAACAGTTTCAGTAGAAGATAATGTGAGCGTTGAAGTTTGGTATGATTCTATTTATGTTTAAAGATTCGGTTCACGTGCATAGGGTTTGTTGTTGGGTGCTTTCGGTTTATCATGTTTCCATTTTTTGTAGTATAACTGTCATTTGCTTCTTTGCTCTGTATCTTTATTACTAGCTTGAGTTGGTTTCTATTTACATGCCATTTTTTTTTTTCTATTGTGTAGTAATTGGTATAAATCTTGAACAATTTGGATATTTATTTTTAAATTTCTTATCATTGTTGTATTATGCTTTGCGGTTCTTTGAAATCTTCTATCACATGAGTCCTATAGGTGATGGTATTATTTGCAGGTATGCCTCAAGGCCAGTTTGTAAGAATGGATTGTCAATTCAATATCTTGAAAGTACACTTGTCTTCTGTGACTTAAAATATTAATTTTCAAGTTGTTTATCCTTGTCCGTTTACTAGGGATTGTCATATTACATTAGTTTGTGCAGTTGTTTTCTTCAAAAGAAGAAAAAAAGGTATTGTTTATATTTCAAAGTAAATGGAATATATTTAAGTTTTTCCCAAGTTAACTCCTTTTTTAAAGAGTAGTAGAATATTAGGGTGTGTTTAGTCGAAGAAAAAGGAGCACTTTTTCAGAAATATTTTCTAAGAAAAGTGAAAATTTGAAAAACACGTTCAAAATGAGTATTTTCCTGAAAAGTTTTCCAAGAAAATGGAAAAGTCACTTTTCATATTATAACTAAGAATTGGAAAACAAAGATTTCCACTTTTCCACTTTTTTCTTTTATAACACTCTTTCCACTTTTCCACTTAACTAGTTTTTCAAAAAGGAAAATGCAATAACATTTAAACACATTTTCCAAATTTTCAACACTTTTCTAGAAAATGAAAACTCTTTTCATTTTTTAGAAAATTAGAAATGGAAAATTATGAAAATTTTTCCACAACTAAACACACCCTAATTGTTTTTGCAATTCTATTTCTAGGGGTGTTTTATAAATGTGTAACCCGAAATACCGCCCAACCCGAATAGATTTGGGTTAAATGGTTATGGATTATTTCTTACTGTATTTGTTTTTAAGTCGGGCTTTTTGGATTTAACCGAAAATATATGTAGTCCGTATGATTTATTGTTTGGATTTGGGTAATCAAATTGCATCCTTTCGATTATTTATAGCATGTTTCCCTAAGTATGGAATGGAATTGGAACCAATATGGTTAATTGATTTGATTTTGAAAATTGAAATCCTTGATTGATTGATGATCAAATACAAAAATGGAATTCAAGTATTCTTTTTGTCATTCCATAAACTGAAAACTTCAATTCCATCATCAATCGCCTTCAATCCTTTTGACTTCTATATCCAAGTTTGTCATTAGTAAAAGGTACTACTCCATGATTTTTAGATTTTTATTGTATTATTATTGACTTAATTCTTGGCTTTTTGAGTTCTAGTAAGGATTGTTTTAGTTTATGTTTATTAATGATTGAATGTTCTTCTACTTCAGTATGGCCCCGTCATGAATCATTCCACTCCGACTTAGGGGAGAAAAAAGTGGGTGTCGTTGTAGGGAGTATTCTTAATCTTAACTGAAACTCGTGGAACAAGTACTTTGGCAGGTCATTTGAAACAACGTGAAAAGGATTCGAAAAACAACCCTAGTGGACAGGCACAATTGTATATTAAAACAAGAGATTTAATGACTGAAAAACCAATGCTTGGAAATTTGACCATCATCAATTAGGAAGGCGTTATCAAATATCAACCATTATAATTGAAGATGATCTTTCGTTTAAGTTTGTGGAGGGAAGTGGTTTTAGTCGTCTTCTAACTGTTTGCCAACCATAATTTCGTATTCCTTCAGGACTTACCATGGCTAGAGTTTGTAACGAGGAAACTAAGAAAGTTAGTCTCAACTTAAGGGTAATATGTTAAACTTGTTTACCAATTGATAGATGTACTTCAACTTAAAGAATGAACTACGTGTGTCTTATGGATCACTATGTTGATTATGATTAGACATTAGGTAAAAAAAAGTGTTAGATCGGGTTACCAATTTTCTTGGTATCCAATAATTATCAACATAGTGAATCGTAAGACAAACGTAGTTTATTCTTTGAGCAAAAGTCTCTCTATTATTATATGTGTTAAACAGATACTGCCAACATTATCCTTAATTTGAGCACTAACTTTCTTCTTATGATAAAGTTGTATAATTTGACCTCTCAAAGTACTTGTTCCATGTGTTTTAGTACTAGAAAAACACTCCCTACCGCAACATGGACACCTACTCTATTCTCTCCTGGACGGTCTCGAATGATTCATAATGAGGCCATACAAAAGACGGTTTGCAGGTTGCTCTAGGTTTCTTTTGTTTTGAAACTAGTGTACAATCATCCAAGTTTACCACAATATACAACTTCGACACCTTAGTAGATAGTTGAGGTATGTTGGCACTTTAGCATAATGGACTTGAGTAATTGGAGAATAACATATTCACATTTGGACCCTTAGAAACTTCTAAACATGATAGACTTGAAGAAATGTACTGGTTCCTCAGTCCTTACTTGGGAAAACGTTCTAAATAACTAACTGGGTATTCAGGCCCCCCGACATTTAATTTGATTACTCAATCCGAACCATTAACCACTATACAGTTTCGGTTAGATCCTATAACGCAATCCAAAACCAAATAACCAATGAACCCATCTCCTTTTAAGACACCATAAGTTATTTTGTTTGTAAAATGCATATATTAATTGAATAAGATATTTTTGTAATTGTATTTCACGCTAATTCATTATAAAAATATAACAATTTTTGACAAAATAAATGTTTCAGATTTACTCAACCTATATCAGAATTACCAGTTTAATCCAACCCTGCTTTGACCCATACCAACCCGCCCATTTTTCTAGCTCTAACTCCAACAAATGTTCCAAGTCTATCAAGCACTCAACATTAGATAATTACAACTTACCAAAATGTACCAGAGCATGTTTAATGAGATCTTATAACTGTTACAATGCATATAAAAATAACAATAGTCATTTCAAAATGACTAAACTGCAAGAACTTGTTTAAATACTAAGCTTTCAACACTCTCATAAACTATAAAATTCTGCTATGACTAAACGGCAACAAAAAGCAAACACCTACAATTGGACTTTGGTTACCTTTTGCTTTTCATGACCCATGGTGGGGGTATAGATATAGCAATCACGACTCACGAGGACGTGCAAGCCATAATGAACTAAGAGCTCGAAGACGAGAGAAATAGTCACTGATGGCTATAAGTGCTCGAGCTGATTGGCGTGTAGTTAATACCCGATGCATTTGTTGCAAGGTTTGTTGCCTCAAGTTGTCTGCCTGCAACCACCACCAAATCATTTCATGACCCACTCAGATGCCGTTGTTTCCGATGCATTTTATTTATTTATTTTTGAAATTTTCATAGATAAATAATGTTTTAATTATGATTACAAATATTATTTGATTTAGCAAAAAATATTCATTTTGAATGAGGCGATATTGGACGTTGTGTGCATTATAAATACAATGTGGGTCCCTGTTTGATCCATTTGACCTGGTTACCTTTTCGCATACAAATGTTTAACCCATTTGACCCGTAAGAGATTAAATAACCCAAATGGACCAACCCATTCTTAAGTAGACGGCTCAAAATTGCCATCTCCAACTGTGGTATTTGGTCCGGACAACTAGGCATGGTTCATACATGCGATCCACTCTAATTTGACCCACTTAACTTGTTAGCAGTTAAATATAATCCAAATGACCCACATTCATATAAAATGGGTTAAAATTGCCACCTCTAGTGGCGATATGCATGTGTGCGTTAGAGAGAGAGAGAGACTTAGATGTAGTGAAATAGCACCTGACGAATGAAGCCTTCGAGTGTTCCTAGTTTACCCATAGCCATTGCCATTTGACCCATGTAGTTTGCTACATTGCCTGATGAACCCGAGGGGGCAAGTGAACCTGCTAATGTCTCGGCTAACGACTGTTGCAATGCATCCATTCCTTGTGATAAGGCGTCCTCTGCCTGCTGTGATGTCTGCTGCAAGTTATTGATGGCCATCAACTGCTGCTCCGTTAAAGGCTCCAATTGGGTTATAAGTAGCTGCAAATAGATGTACAACACAGTAAAAAACATGTATTTATGTACATAAGTACAGACCAAAAACACTTTTCTCAAATTAGTTAACGAATTATATAAGATTACAAAACAATATAATAACACTAAATTTTCAAATAAAGTGATTTAGGAGGTTCTACGAATTAAAATTACACTTCAAGCCAATTTAATCCAGCTATTCACCCTTTTAGCTATTTTTGACTAAAAATAACACAATCAACCCATTTATAGAAAATGAGTTTAAATTGTTAACTCTACGTGGGATAGATACCATCAACAGTAAAGACAGGATACATGATATGACACGCACCTTAAGGAGTTCTGAAGAACGGAATCCACCTAACCAAAGAAAACACCGTTCTGCAGGTGTTTTCCACATGCCTGATAAAATATGGAAGACATCAGCCTTTGCAGCATCACCTTTTATCCTGAAAATTTCTTCATAATGTGCCACGCAGCCATCAAAAATAATACGAAGTTCACCATCACCGACATGTGAGCTAACAGCTTCTCTTAGCTCACTAATTCTCCGGTTTTGCTCATCCAGCCATCGTGTGTATTCAACATGGAAAGACGAGGCTCCTGCATGCATCATTCATTAGTTCTTTTTATATGATATAGTAGTAATAGTAATTGTTCACCCAATAAGTACATCATTTTCATACACATCTTAATTGATTCTTCTTACATGATATAATCATTGCTAAGCAATGTGATGGATAAAAGAAATATCTATATCTATAAACTATTAAATGGTAGAAGAATAAGAAAAAAAATCGGATCTTCCAGGAGATGCTTGATACGGAGCCAGGATATTGATTTTACAAACTGACTATAGTTTTCTTTTGGTGGCGTCAATTAGAATTGTAACTTACAAAAAATTAAAATTTGACATCCTTATGACCTATGTACCACATATATTTTAGGCCAAATGCACCTGCTAATCCCCCTGGATCCGTCTTTAGATATTATAAAGTTGAATTAATTCAATTAAGATATAAGACTGAAAATGATAAGATAGTCATACCATTTCCACTTGTTGATTGAGACTGTTCTCCTGAACTTGAAATGAAGACGCCCTTTCAGCAAAGGAGAGAAATAACGTTAAGTAAAGTGATATGCTTCAAGCCATTAGTCAAAAGTATGGATTAAACCAAACCTGCTGCCTAGCTCGCTGAAGCTCTTGCTCAAGTTGGCTCAACTTCATTCTGCTAGTTTCAAGCTGTTGAACATAAGCCTACAAAACCCACCCAAAATACATAAATAACAGTCAAAAATACATAAGTATAATTTGTATATAAGGAATGTCTACTATTTCTCCTAATGGGAAAATATATAACATTTAAATTGGCACCTAGTTCAGAAAAACAAATGTTCGATTTCTCTCTAAACCACTTTTTCCAAGAAGATTAGAAATAAGTTACAGAGCAGAAGTATAGTTACTAATTTCAAGATATAATTACTAATAGGCAAATAGGCTAATTTAGGATCGGAAGTTACCACAAAATGAATCTTAAATATAATAGCAGATAGCAGATCATATATCATGGGGAAAGTGAATATGGGGTTCTTGCACATGCAAGTTAGATGCGAAACTCATCAAAACTTAACCTAAATTGCTAACTGCTTATTCTCATTGATAATATCTGATTCCCTTTATTGCTACCCACCCATAATATATATCTTTCGTGACTCTGTCGATTTTTTTTTCTTGCAATATTTATGAATCCATGTCACATTCTTCAATTATCAATCATGGATTGACAGAAGCATGCATCTCAAAAGCAAAATTTGGTGATCCACTAATTAGCAGAGCATCCACGTGTAGTAATATACTATAATGAAGAACAATTGTTTAATTCTAAAAACCACAATTAGGTTCATTGCAGATTTAGTAAAATCGATGTCGAGAAACGCTGAAATGGAAGAAGCCATTGTGAATGAGAAAGAAGGGGGGAATTATAAAGGGAATAAGGCAAGTAATGAATACATTACTAAATAAACTACCATGTGAGCAGCAATTGTCAATCTTAAGATCTTCCAAGTGAAAAGTAACATTCAATATGATCCATACAACCAACCTAATATAGCCAAAAATATGAAAAGAACACGTAGATAAAAGATGAGACAAGACGAGCAGTTAAACCAAAGAAAACTTACTTTCTTTCGCAACCGACTTTTTCTTGCAGCTTCACGATTTTGAGCAAGCCTACGAAGTGTCTGAACATTCATTACAGTTCAACAAAAAATCAGTGGATGGTAATAGCTACAGTTTAGACACCGGGTCCTAAATAACAGCTGCACTTGACTTGAATCATGTTTAATGTAATCATGTCCAATAGAGAAGGTGGAAGGGGTGAAGCAGGTAACACGTCATAATGAGTAATTTTTGGTACAGTTGGGTTGCCCATTTACCAAAGTATTACATTGTTTATATATTAGTAGTGTGTCAAATATGATCGATAAAAGCTATATAATTTCAACACTAACCTAATTTATAAACAAAGTAACTTGGGAGGTTTTATGCATTAAATTTGCACATTTTGTGATTTTCTACCGAAGTACCATTAAGTGTACGCGATAGAGATCTAACATAACCCAATGGAACCATTCATAAGCAAATGTGTTGTGTATACATAGCAATTACTTCCGAAACATTTCAAAAACAAATATAGAAACTTTAACAATGTTAACATATGAAAGTAGCGCAAACACAAATACAGAAACAAAAACCTTTTGGTCCCGCGACTTATCACTGGCATCAGAAACCACAAGCCCGAGTGAATTACCACTATTGAACTGCATCAGAGAATCACAAATACCACCTATTAGCAAAAATCTTCATTTATAAAATTCGAGTCCCCATCATTACCCAACTACTTTCTATTAGCAGTTTCCAGTTGTATCCTTGTATGTTAAAGCCTAATATAGATCATGAATCATGAATTTAAGCTTCCTAAATGTCATATGTATTAGAATCGAATGACCCAATGAAAACTTTCAAGTGGCTGAAGTATTACCCCCATAATTTTGTCATCAGTTTCACCATCAGTAGAAGTATCAGTCCTTGAACTAAGCGCTGCCATCATGGACTCTCAATCAAGACGAACGGTACGGATGTGCCTGGTGTTGCTGTATTTCGATAGCAACGTAATAAACCACAGTTAATAGCGACACCAAACAATATCATAAATTTTACGAATATCCCAACCAACTTTGCGACGACATGATTTCAGCAACTTAATTTATTGAAACCAAAACCATGCTTTAAGAAGGTAAATATACCGAATAATAGTAAACTAACCCTAGCGATAAATGACAACATACCATATTTTAGAAATTCTTCACCGATCTTTATGCATACCACTCATCCATTAATTATCAAACAATACATCATCTGCGACCTCTTGCAGGATTTTTGGATGTCTAACTGCAAAGTGACTATGGCTACTTAACAAATACAGCCGTAAAGGTGTTTAAGGCTAGGGATAGTTAAGGTAATTTAACATTTATCTCAATAACTACTTTCAAACTTCGTATCTAGTTTTACACATTTGATCAAACCCGGGTGTATTTCAAAATGCCCTCATCTCCATGACCAACTGGTAGGAAAAAATTTGGTTATTTTTACACTAACTAATACGGAGTAATTGATTATTGAGACTTTAAGTCCTAATAAAAACACTTTAGACACATATCCAAAAACCCCTAATTGTAGCATTGTGGTATAGGAAAAATGATGAATTTTTTTCATAAACTATATCCATATATCATTTGCTATGTGTAATTAATAATCATAACCATTCTATATTTTTACTCCGTATATGTTATGCATCAAACTAAAAGGCCTCTATCAACAAACTTTCACTTCAAGAAAAATTATAAAATCACATAAAAATTGAAACTTTAAATCAAATTACGACTAATAATTATAAAATCACATCAAAATTGAAACTTTAAAGCAAATAACAATAAAATCACATCAAAATTGAAACTTGAAAGCAAATTAAGGGATTTGAAGGCTTACAGTTTATTTTCAATAAATACCCAAATAGAAAGTAAGGAGCTTTCGAGCTGATTCTTTCTATGTTTCTTGATTAGTCAATTTTGCTGTAGAATAGAACCCTTAATTACGAGCATATGAATAGAGTTGTGTGTGTTTTGACTTGATCTTTGAATCGGAAAAAGTTGGACTCGTATATGTGACTTTAAAATGATTTAATTAATTATTTTATAAATTCATTACATCGGGACCATGAGGTTTTTGTACGTACTGATGACATTTGCCTTATTTAAAAAACATAAATATGGCTTTTACTACGGTCAAAACACAGTTGTTAATAATTATTCGAATCGCCATTTGAGATCTCAATTTTTAATTTGTGATCTATAATTTGATTTAACATCTAAGAGTTAATATTTTACAACATATATATATATATTATTTATAAAAAAATATGTACTTTAAAAGTAAATATAGTAAGAGTTAATAGTAAAATTATTGACCGATAATAAATATAAAGCTTCATTCAAAATAGTTTATACTCATTTCTTTTTTTATTTTGTCCTTTTATTTTTTGTATTACAATATACTAAAAATTTGTCTGATTTTCTGACTCTTCACTCAAAAGAGTCGTACAAGGCTTGAACTAGTCAAATAACAATTAATAAAAGTCAAAATCATTCAAAAGTCTAACAACTATAATGGAAAGTTTTCTATATTCTATATGTGATAATAGTAGCATATGATATTTGATTTACAAAACTTAACATAATTATCGAAATTGAAATATCAATTAATTTGTGCTACTTCATAGTCCTGCTTGTTAGTTCAAATAAAAATAACAATGACTTTTTTAGATATATGAAAATCAACATTGTGAATTGTTGATAGATAATATAGAAATGATTAATCATTCTACTTCCTTAGCGAATTGATGAATTGACTAAAAAGATAAACACCAAATTAATATTAGTGTTATGCTATATATGATATATACGATCGCAAAATACACATATAATTTAATATGACATAAAATATTATAAAATAAAATAAGTGACATCATTTTCTATCATATAACTCACAAATTATTAATACGTTATAAAAGTACAAAACACGTTACATAGAACATACTACATAATATATAAGTAAATACGATATGATGTTATAGGATTTATAATATACAATTTATGATGATATAAGATTATATGATATATATATATGTGTGGATATAATAATAAAAATAATAATAAGATTGAATATATAATTACAATAAAAATAAGACTTATAAGATATGGTTGTGCAATTTTAAAGATTTTTGACATATTGAAAAAAGGGTAGACGAAAATGAAAAAGTAAGTAATGAAAAATAATAATCGAAGGTAGTAGATATCTTTATCTTTATTATATTTAAAAGTAAAGATAAGAATAACTAATCTTGTTTATTTGGCACAATCAAATATTGTCAAATATATAAAATTATTATGTGTCATTTTCTTAATTTTGATCATAATAAATATTTCATATCATTAATTCTTATGTGACAAGTTTTAAAATTTCAAAATTAAATTAATTTAATGAATTACCATCATTAATTCAATCATTAAATCAATAGATGTAACATCAATTAATTCATTTATCAATCATTTAAATCATTAAATTATGAGGTTAATCAAAATCATCAAATTAAACAACTACACAACTACGTATCATCAATCAATTCAATATATCATTTCACTAAATCAAAATTATTAAATTAGTTGGATTCAATAGTTACGTATCATCAATTTCAATATAGGATGTTAATCATAATTAACTTTGATTTATTTCAAAATTTTATGACAATTAAAAATAATTAACATCAATAGAAAATTGTCTAATCTAAAAAAACTCAATATTTTATGTAACTATAAATCCACAATTCCCACTCAACAAATACAATTCATTTTGATTGGTACAAACACAAATCTTTTATACAAACGCACTTTCATGATATGTGTCTCAATACTCATGTTTTCTTTTGTTTTTCACATTAAAATTGATATATAATATGTTATTTTGAATTAACGCATAAACTTAAATAACTACATATATTTTATTAAATAAATAATATTATACTGCCATAGCATCACACGAGTTTTAACACTAGTATTAATCTAAAAAGCTTAGGAAAAATGGAGAAAATTTTCAAGATCTACATATCTTGACCGTTATCCCATACAAGGAATCTAATCAAATGGTCTACGATTCTTTATGGATTTTTTTTAGCATTACACAGAAAAGAGACAAGTTTTGTTAATTTTAATTGAAAGATAGATGAAGACAATTTTGTACATTTTATTAGAAAAATTTATTCAATGGAATTCAATTTTACTTAAAAGTTATTCTTTGAAAAGTTCGATATTTAAAAAATAATTTAAATTAGTTTCTACAACTACACACTTTAAACATTCTAATTTTGAAGAGTTAAATTTTTTTTGGTTGAAAGGACATTTATACTTGTTTGTTTTCTAAAATAGGGATTATATATCTGTAGGCTATCTAAATATATCATTTTTTTTGTAGGCCACTCATATATAAAAACGATTTTGTAGGCCACCCAAATTTATATATTGTTTCATGTATACCAAGTTCGACTAAAAACTCATCAAAAAAATGTGAAGGGACACAAATACCCTTATATTTGTTAATTAACATTATTTATATTATTTAGTTTTATTCAAATACATAGGTATTTTTGTCGCTTTACATTTTTTTGATGAGTTTTTAGTCGAAATTGGTATCATTAAACAATATACAAATTTGAATGCCCTACAAAATCGTTTTCAAATATGAGTAACCTACAAAAACAAAAATGATATATTTTAGTGGCCTAAAAAATCGTTTTTAAATATAGATGACCTACAAAAACAAAATGATATATTTAAATAGCCTTCAAATATATAATATAATCTCTTTATTATATTACTACATTTCACAAATTAAATGCAACCAATAGTGTTTGCTAGCGTAACTTTTTTCCTTTTATCATTTAATAGATATTTGGAGAAATCAATCGTGTGACAAACTACACGAATCTTTGTGCATCAAAAGGTAAAAGGAGGAAACAAACTTTTAAAGTATATTTAAGAATTGAAACTATAACTTAAAAAAAAGATTGTTTTTAATGACACCTAATATTTATGTAGTCATCTGCATAGATATTATCCTTATTCTGCGTTTCTATTAATTTACCTCATTCTTTGGCTAATGATTTTTTTCATCACTAACTAAATCTTTTGAAACTTTTGAGATTTATTTGTATTTTCTTAAACGTGATTAACTATTCAAAAGATCTATTCTTTTGTAAAAAACAAAAACTACTTTTTTTAGTTACATTCTAATTATACTTTGTCAAAAGATTTATACAACTCTATGTATTAATGGACTAGGTTATTGTTAAATAAATGTTAAAACAAATAAGACAAGTTATGGACCTTTAGATAGTTTTATTGGAGATGAGATTTATTAGATGGATTCAATGGCATCTTGCTAATTATTTCAAAGGAAATAGAAAAACCCTTACTAAATATTATTGGTCCATTTTTGTTGTTTCTACGTTGACCATCACTTTCACTTCCTTCTTCTATAGTTTTTGTCTTCTAATCTTACATATTAGAGGTTAACCATTTTTATTTAAATCTACATATTATGATCTTTTAGTTTCAGACTATTCTTGATATGTGTATCAAGTCGGTATTCTTTGTGCACCGAATTCCTAATACAGTGCATCAAAAATTCACATGGTGCATCAAAATCAAGATACTTGGCAGATGAATCAGTGCATTAATTATTTGTGAATGATAATCTTGTGGATCAGATTCTTAAATTCGTGCATCAGTTAAGGGAAGACTTGAGAAGATGATAATATTGTGCATCGGATTTATATATATTTGTGTCTTTTGCTTCAAACACACGGATGCAAATTTTGGTCTGAGATATAAAAGTTCGCCGGAGAATCACAGGTGACCGGTGAAAAGAAAAGGATAATTAATGGGGTGAGTTTAAAAGAAGAGATATTAATGAAACATTGAGGTGTGTTAAGGGTGTATTTGTTTTGATATTTATTTAGGATTAAGTATGGGTTTAAATGATATATCTATGTTTGTTTATTCATTTGCATATAAATATTATGAATGAAAGTTTGGAAATTTTGTGTACAAAAATACAGGTTTAGAAATTTTGTTGCAAAGAACCTTAGTGATGATCTCAACCCTTCATGCATTATTACCATCAGATAATCTGAATATAACTAAAAATGAAAATGATTTAAATGATTTTGATTAAGAAAGCACGAATTAAGAAAAGTAATAAATAATAAATATTTAATCTGTCTTCCCAAATGAATTACAAAAAAATGTAACGCTAAACAATCAAACAATACAAAGACAGAAAATAAAATCATTGCCAATAACAAAAATAACATAATAAAACAACCATACATGGATCATATATGTCTCATAATCTCACCCTAAACTTGCAAGTAGTTTTTTTAATGCGAATCAGGCTATTTGTTGATAAACTATCAACTATTAAAATGCACTTCCCCACTACCCTTACCTTCATTAATTTCATTTTTCCAAGTTCAATCTTCACAGGAACATTGATTTTTAAGTCCAACGGAATCTGGCCCGTTTGTTGCTGTTCTTGTAACGCAGCCATTAACGTCCTTCCATATTGATTTTGACCCGATAAAGCAACATTCAGTACAGTTTTATTCTGGTGGCCTTGGTAGAATTTAGGGACGGAACCTTGACATAAATTCGTGTTCTTGTACCATACGCTTAAATGACTCCCTTTTTGGTAAAAGATTCCAATTTTCTTGTTTGGGTTGATGGCGGTTATTTGGACGTTAAATTGTGTATAGAGAGATAAGTCAATTGGATTAAGACTTAACTGAGTTATCGTTAAGCGATCAACTGAGTAATTTGGTACTTTTGGTTTAAAAACAAGGAAGATGATACCAACAATGGCTGCAATAATGATGATTAGTATGATCAAGATGCATAGTGACCAACATATGCATTTGCGCCATGAAAAACCTTTTTTGTTTTTCATTAGTGGTGGTGACGGTGGTACTAATGGTGGTCGTAGTTGCTGTCCAAGATTTGGTGATGGTCGAGGTGGTGGTATGGCGATCTTTACGTTCCGATCAGCTACCGGATGAATTTTCTTGACAGTGGGATCACTCATTGTATGATTTATGAGTTTTTGTATGTATGTTTTGGTGTTTGAATAAACAAAGAAATTTGGTTAAGAAAAAAATGTGAAAGAATATATGGGTTCGAAATCTATACACCTAAAAACAAGAATATGGAGTAAGGTATAAAAGGAGTAATAGTGTTAGTGTTAGGTCAGCGACAACTGCAACTTCTACTACAATACGTGTTCTATGATATATTTAAAATTAGTTCATATGGTTTTTTTAATATAAGCAAAATTCAAGTTACCATAAGATGAACAACAATTTATTATATTTGTAGTATGTACTTTTTGATCTATAGTTCATTTTTCTAAGTTCTGATATGATGAAACTTTAGTTTGTGTTTATAAGCAAAAGAAATTGTGTAAGAATCATTACATCTTTTTCATGTATTTATTCAGTTATCTAAAAGAACAAGCAAATTAACAGATGCATTATAAAAACCTTGTAGGTATTGTTGGACTTTGTGGTTAACCAATGTAAGAATATTATTGTTGTTAAATAAACCAATAATTAGGCCATTTAGTTATGCTTTTTGGATGAGTTGAAATTCATTGGTAGTAAAACAAGTGTTCAGTGACCAACTTTGTGACGTGTGTTTATATTTTAGATGAGAAAAAATAATATGTAGAAATTGGATGAAAAACCATTGGCAGTTTGGTATGTCATTAGTAGAAATTTAATTGAGTAATTTCATATATATTCCTCTTAAATTTAATTTTTTGGATATTTTTGATTAACTTTATCCTGTGCTAGAATATTCATATGTATCATATTCACAGATACTCTAAGTTTTAGATATATCCCTTGTATATAATTGATTACTTACAAACATTAGAATTCTAATCCTTAATAGTTATAGTTATATTTATCAAAGGACATATTAATATTTTAATATTAATTGCTAATAACAAGAAGAAAATAACAAAAAGAATAATAATTATTATTGTTATTATTGGTATTATTATTATTATTATTATTATAAATAATTACATTTATGTCAAAAATAAGCAGAATCACAATGCGCAAACGAACATTCCACATTTCATTAGCATCTATGCATTTATTTAAAGTGTCAATCAGGATACTACATTCTTGTTCATTTATACAGGGAACTGTATAAAGAAATACATAAGAGAAACATTATATGACTAGCATTTTGATATCATTAAAAGATATTTTGAGTGCAAATTCTTTCAGGGTTCCCATTCAATATGATCCAAGTAAACCCCATAAATTTTAAATGCATGTTATACATTTTATATCTTCAATATACTTATTCATTACACAAAATGAGCATCTTAACAGAACCCTCGACAGGAAGCATAATTTTCAGGAAAAGGGTCATAACATTGTAATTCCTCAAGAACAAATGGTGCTTGCATTATTCTTTTGGCATGTGGATGACGCAACGCAGACACTTCCCTTCGACCATTAAACTGAATGCTTCATTTATATCTCTGAATGGCAGATTGTGTGTGATGAGGTCATCGATCTTGATTTCCTGTACATAGATGACAGATGAGTTTAGTGTTACATTATCAGATTCTGTGTATAGAATCTTCCTTACTTTGAACAGTTTGCAGATGACTAAAATGAGCTTCTTATCATTGCACATGGCTTTAGTTTTGATAAAGTCATCACTAACATTGCAAATATCCCAAAAGGTACAACCGTTTAAAAAAGTACACCATTTCTAAGAACAGTTGTTTTTGTTCGATTACCGTCTGTGGTAAGATTGTAGATCTTCCTTTATTGTTCGTTTACTTAATTTATTAGTAGTTTGTTTGAGTTTTCTTTAACTAAAAGTTAGTTTATCAACTAATACAGTATACTCTTACCTCTTTTAAGTACATATCAATCAAGGCTGGGAGATCTGATTTTGGTTTCCATCCTCCAAAAAGAGATCCTTTTAGTGTTCTCCCAGTAAGAAATAATCCGTAATGAGCTGTTACTTCGGGTTTCGTCTTTGCAACCCCGAGAGTAACTGTCACACCCCAGCCCTACATATAAGTATCTCATATCAGTATCTGTACCTATATCTACATTATAAATATATATATATATATAATGAGATTTTGATTTAAATCGCAAAAGCATTACATCACAGCAAGATTGCAAAGCAGTAGTTATCATGTCAGTGTCTCCAATACATTCAAAAGAATAGTCTGCCCCACCATCAGTCATTCGCTTTATAACCTGAAAAGAAAATCAACAATCAACAATCAACATGGAAACTTCGTAACATAATCAGTTTACCATAAACAAGAATGCATAGCAGTAGTTATTCAGAATACAATTTTAGAACTCTTAATCCGATTTGGGGTTAATTTTATAAGCAAGTCTACAAATTTAGAACTCTTAATCAGTACACCTTTAGAAGACAGAAAAGGAGCAAATATGAAACATGATGGAGTATACAAGTACGCTCCCCTACCGATGTATTTTTACATCCCATAGCTTCGGCAGATCGCTTAGCGCCGTTTTTCAATGAGCATAAATAGTTTTAATGATTGAAAATGGAAACTAGTACCTGTTGAACTGTCTCTTCAATCTCATTTGGGTTGATGAAATCGGTTACTCCAAAAGCTTTTGCTGAGGAAGAAACATAAATCAAGAACCGAGTCACGCAATAACATTCAGAAAGTACTATCAAACTCTTATGATATATTATAGATATCAGAGTCATTAAACTACATTGATGTTATTATCAAAAACAAATAGTGGTGTACCTTTCTCTTCCTTTTGGGAATTTGTATCTACCCCAATTATCCTAGATGCTCCTCTTATCTTGGCACCTTGTGCAACCTTATTGACAAAAAAGTATACATAAGGATCGATATACCTTACAAGTAACCAGCATAAAGCTTATGAAACAAGGTTCACACACTTACAGATAACCCTACAGTTCCTAAACCAAAAATTGCAACCGTTGATCCCTTGGAAACATCAGCAACATTCCAAGCTGCACCCAAACCTATAAAGTGATTCCAGCCTATATTAGTAACAGAATGCCAACATTGGGTATGGACTAATTAGTGATAGAATATTACCTGCTGCAGTTCCACAGCTGAATAGGCAAACTTTTTCTAATGGAGCATCTTTGCGGATTTTGACAGCGCACCCTGAATGAACAACTGTGTATTCGCTGAAACTAGAAACAGCACAATGGTGATAAACAGGCTTTCCTCCCAAAAAGAAGCGAGTTTTTTGATCACTACGCATTACACCGTTCCTTTCCAAACCTAATTGTTGGCAAATATTGCTTTTACCAGAGACACAGTGTTTGCAACTCATGCATTCTCCAACAAACAAAGTGAGAACATGGTCACCTTCCACAAATTCAGTCACTTCTTGTCCCACGCTCTCAACAATCCTGCAAAATCACCCCAGCATATTTAGCAAATTGTCTGTCAACAAAGAAACTTTATTTTCTGTTTATTAATAAAAGGCAACTTTAGTCATTATTATGAAATATATGTTACTAGGCGAGACACTGCAGCACTATTGTGGCTATTCTACTTTCTACGTTTTAGTCTTTCAGTCACCTTTTTTCACAACATGTTAACGAATTCAAATAAAGTTTTATATGTTCAGAACCATGTATTTGAACAAGATTCTACATTTTGACATTATTTAGTGCCAAAAAATACATATCTTAGATGATTAACATGAAGGATCTTCAAAAGGTGCACATATTCCACTTAAGATTGTCAATCAGCATAACATATATCAGCAATTAACTGTTGGCCACAGTTACTAGACGAAAAAATTACATAAAAAAACGATAATTGTACTGCTTCCAAATTTTCAGTTTACTTTTTGTATTTCTCTCTTTTCTAACGTTGTCATGAAAGCAGGAGTGTTGTTAGTTACCCTGATGCTTCGTGGCCAAATATCCGAGGAAATAGAGGAGGTTGTGCCTGAAAATTCAAAATTCGGTTATTACAACTGAAAATTCAAGCTGGCAAGAACAAATATACAACTTGAAAGAAGAGCCTCAAAGGCGACATATGCAACATATCAACTGACTATTAACTAATTTCTATGTCCCACTATACAAAATGAGATATGTTTCGAGTGTGGACCTACTTTATAAATTGTTTAAAAATCTAATAAAATGTTTAAAATAGCCTTTTGTTACTCATTTCCAACCGAAAATATATACCAAGGCCTAGTCAACTAGACTGTTTGACTACCAAAGAAATGTCTACAATACTTGATGCCGGAATCAAGCAAGTGTCTGGATGCAACCTAAGGATTAAAAATTCTTAACTAGATGATCAATTTATCAGGTGCTTACAGTTGGGGACATTTAAGTAATCTTACATTACCAGTTTTCTTTGCACTAACTCAAAAACAACAAATTCTGAATATTAAAAAAAGGGAAGGAAAAAAAAAAAAAAACCTACTTGAGAGAGCCAAGCAGTGACATCACTACGGCAAAGGGAAGTAGATACAATTTTGATCCTTATTTCTGAAGGTTGTGGTGGACTCACTTCCACATCTTCTATTGTCATTGGTTCCCCTGCTCCCCATGCCACAGCAGCTGCCCAGAAAATAAACAAAGTAATTTTCTCTGATTCTTTTTATTTTATTTTTTATTATGTAAGAATCATTACGAAAAAGAACATCGAGTAGATACATAACACAAATATGCTAATCAAATATCAAGAAAGAATATAATGGAAGTTACCTTTGCATTTGATGATTCCTCCAGGGTTTTTCAAAAAACTGTAACTAGTTGTCATCTTTGTGTTGTTAAGATTGGAATCTCAACTGAAGTTAATGTATTGTTTGTAGGTAGATGTACTTGTAGGGTAGTTGGGTGCCAGTGCTTATGTAGTAGGTGAAGCCATATAAGTGACTTTAAATAATAATTGGTTTTTCTTTTTAGAAGAAGTTAAATTAAAAACAATATATATTACAAAAAGATTTTCCAAACTATAGCTTTCATTGCTATTCTTAACAAGTATAATTTCAATAAAAGCATCAACTATGATAGATAATAGATAATATTGTTTGTTTGTATATAATATAGGTTTTAAGTGTTCTATTTATACTGAATTATATAATCTTAAGTGATGTATTTATACTGATTGGTGATGATGCATAAAACTCCTGGGAATTTTTACAATACTTAAGAAAACTAAAAACTGCTTTTTCTACAACATTAATACTAGAGTATTTTACTATTTTTCATCAACTATGTGAGAAAAATTAGAAAATAGTATCTATTTTTTTTCCTAAAATTAGTACTTTTAAGTTCTATAAGTTACAGAAAAAAAAATAGTTTTTAACTACAGCTTTAAAGGTTATTGTTAGCCTTTTTCTCAAAAACATACTTTTCACTTTTTCGGTATGCAATGTGATGCTCTTAAATAATCAACAAAAGATGATAATGGTATAAACTAGGAAGGGCATTAATCGAAAACAAAATGAAATTAAAAATAGAAAGCAACAACTGTTTATAGTTAAGATACTATGAATATAGCAAGAAATTGAAATCAAAATAAGCACAAATTTACAAGTACCCATTACATAGGTCTTTCATTTCGTGTCAACGACAAATTAAAACAGCTGAAACAAAGAACATCATCATAGCAATATAGACCAAAGATCAGATTCGTTTACAAAATATTAAACATAACAAGAAAACCTCCCGCTTAATACCACCCCAAAGGATCGGTCTACGAATCTGGACCTCATGAGGCATCAGATATTAGTTCTTTGGTTACAAGATGGTAATATAAGTTAATAACTGGAATTGTTCTTTTTTTTTAATTGAATACATACTCTTATTTTCAGGTATCATTACATATTCTCATTATACATAAGAGATTTACACAAACTCATTCTCCCAATCAGAACCCATAACCTACTGCCCAACTAACTTTTCAACCCTCTTCATAACCTCGTTATTGTTGCCAGTTATTGTACTCTTGGCCACGATTTCCTCCCATCGTATTGCACGGCCACCAGCAGGCCCACCAGCCCCACTGTAAGATCCGCCACCACCACCTTGAGAATAGGTTGGTGGACCAACGACATAGCCACTATTACCACCACTACCCCAACCATACACTTGTGGAGGATACGGGCCGCTGCCACAATTTGGGTGACGATTGTGTCCAGCAGATGGGTTTCCACCCTGCGAGTATCTGCTGGATCCTGCGGAAGGTCCGCCACGACTCTTACTGTAACGATGGCCGGGGTCCACCACCTGCAACCAGCTGAGGTTGAGAACCATGCATTGTTTGGAGGTCCAGGCCTCATCTCCCCATGAGCTTGGCCAGACTTCTGCTGCATTGGTGGTGGAATACGCGAATGTCGCTGCTGTTGGCGTTGTAATTTCTGACGCTTTGCTGCTTCATCATGTTGTCGCTTTTTCTTAGTCTTGAACTAGTGCGAAGCTTCGTACTTTGTTAAACTGGACAAAAAACTGTCAAATGTGACAAAAAAGAGAGAATTTCTTAGAATGAAAATGTAACATTCACTGTAACAGAAATAGCAAAATGGGCGGGGCGGGCAACAGGTTCACATCTGAAAGGTGATCTTTAAGTGCGGATCAGGGTGGACTGGAATGACCCACAAAGACTTTCTTTTTCCTTTTTAAAAAATTGTATAATTAAAATTATTAAATACATATGTCTACAAAAACTATAATATTATAATAGTAATAAAACTTGCTAGAAATAAATCATGTCAGGTGATTTTATGCATTTTAATACACTTCTGATGAGTGTTTACCTGCTTTACCCATTTCCTTTTAGTTAAATCTTTTAGTTTAACTCATTTGACCATTGGAAATATAACATAACCCTGAAGTCCAGGCCTACCTCTTGGGGTCACAAGTTAATGGGTCAATCCAGAAATACTCGGCATCAGGTGCATCCTTGGCTGATATTCTCTACATAATTAAAAGTTCAAAAGAAGGGTAATAGTCAATATAAGTAACACTTTGGTGCAGATAACTTTTGAAATGTATAAACATGCAGAAAAGGTCTTATCAACCACAAAATGAATGGTCTTTGTAGTCAACTCCATTAAACTGAAATAGAGTGGTATGTGTAATGTCATTAACGACATCGGAATCAAATTCAGAGGGTTATGACATTACCCATCTTTAAACTAATCAAAAAATTGAACTCCCAACCCAAAAAGATTAACTACATTTACACTGGTATCATCAACCATCAGCAAATCAAAATTCAATAATAGGGGAAAAAGATAAAAAGAACTCTCTGCAAAATGATCCAACAATAAAACTGGCAAAACCTGTAGCATACTTATCCAAGTATTTGTAGAGGCATACATGTCTAATAAAGCAATACCTGAGAAGGATCAACAGTGAGCATTTTCTCAAAGCAACTCCAAAGCAAGCCGATCAAAGCTACAATACAGAAATGAAAACAATATAAGGTGTAAGCTAAAATCAGATACTGATGAAATATGGAGTTTGTATACATACTGTCTGAAGACCTCCCATAGACGCCTTTTCAAAGGCCCTGAAGGCTTGAAGTTGTTGTACCGAGGAATCTTAGAAACGCCAGGCCAGTTTATCTCATCAGGAGCCCCACACAGTTCAAAGATTTTACTTAGCTGTTCCAACTAGTAGTTTTCAAAAATAGCCAAAAACAAATGGTTAATTAGTTTAGATATTTAGTAAGACCTGTCATGATGGTAACAATGACAACAAACACAAACAATAGTCATGGATTCCGATTCAAGGCTGTATAAAATATTAAAAAACTATCACTAGTCAAATTGATGTTAATTTCCACCTGTAAACAACATATATCCATGACATCTTTGTTGGTTATACATCTGACATATATTTAAACATCCACTTTTTAATGTCCAAGTTGCTGAAATCGTAAGATGAAGTAAAGGGACACGAGACAACTCTCAAGCTACGACGCACACTACTCAAGTAGCAATTCTTCCCGTGCATACAATAATCATCTACTATTAACCCATGAACAATTGAATATAAACACTTACCTCGTCTTTGCCAGGAAAAATTGGTTTCCCATGAAGAAGGTCCGCAAAAATACACCCAACTGACCACATATCCATGGCGGGGCCATACTTTGTGGTCCCCAGCAGCAACTCCAGTGGTCTAGCAGATCATGGTTAAGTTAGGATTTAATGATTAAGTTAATTCCCAATGTTATAACAATGAGTATTTTAAAAGAATACATCATTCAACATGTGTTTACACTTTTCATCTCCAAATTAAAAGTAAAATGTATACACTTTCCTATGATCTGCTTTAGCAACATCACTAGAATTATTTTCCAGCCACTGGATCAACATTCCAGTCGGGTTAATGGTTGAAATCAGCAATGTACTGGTCCAAAATGTTTCATGTATGTAACCTACCCATTTTATTGTCTATGTATGCATTCAACCGGAAGATTTCGTGTTGATATCTTTACAAAGTCATTTTTTACCGTATGCATAATGAAAGTGATGACTAGGCAGACACGTAATGGTTCAAGTGGACAACTTTAGCCACATAGTATGTCCACTTGCCATCTTATCAGCTTAAGTATATTTACAGTTTTTTTTAGTTTCAATTTTTTCATACTCAAGAACATTCATCTTCTTCATTACACAAACAAAATCACAGATATATATTAACTCACATACTCACGTGTCGTTCGTGTGTATTAATTCACAGCAATTTGCTGACATTAACTCATTTCCCCAATTTAACACTAATTTCATATCTCAACCCCCAAATTCCAATCACAAAATCAAACACAAATCCAATCTATTTCCTTCACCGGAAAGCATATTTACTTTACATGTTCAAGCACACACCCACCACCAACCGTTTATTTAACTCCTAAAGAATCCATGACTTCATCTTCCCCCTTTCTCTCACTTAAAATTCCGGCAACCAAGTCACCGGCAAACCGGCAGTTGGTCAGACAAGCAGACGATGACGGTTTCGACTGGACGGAACATCGGCGATGATGATGACGAGGATTTGACGATGACAGAACAACCCAGATCGATTTGTTGATGGGCCAATTTTCACAGAGCAGAACCAAATATTTGATGATGGATTTGGGGTTTAATTATTGTGTGAGTCATCCATTGGCGACTGTTTATGTTATGTTTGTGATGGTGATTTTGATTTTGTATGAAACTGAATATTGGGTTAGATTTTCTTTGAGTGCCATTAAAACACAATTTTAAGTTAATATAAATGAATAAATATTTGAAGAAATTCTGATTGATGATACAATGAAATTAAGATTTGGATGACGGTGAAGATATGATGAAGAAGGAACAGATTTAAAAATAGCTTTAACATCAAATAATAATAATAACCCCCACCTCATCTATATTAAACTGTCGTGTTAATGAAATATCTATAAGAAAGCCACATCACTTTTTTTTAAATGTAAAATGCTTACAAAAACAAAATTACCAGGTCAACCATAACCAGTTACCATGTTACTTATATCGATACGAAATCTTCCAATTTAATGCACACATAGACAATAAAATGGGTAGGTTGTATACATGAAACATTTTACGTTGCCGATTTTAACCGTTTACCCTTTCCAGTCGGTTCTTAATGATGTGTTGATAAGCAGGCAGGGAGCAGATGTAGTACCTATACCATAAAGTGATCACGCGATTTGTAAGATTCCCATTGTGATCATTTGAAAATGAACGAGCAGGACCAAAATCTGCTAGTTTCAGGTTCCCTTCATTGTCTATAAGAAGATTGGAACCTGCAAGCACAATTGGCCGGACATCAGACCCTTAAAGAGATCAAGCACCAATCATTGTATTCTCAATTGTCTTCAAAAATAAGAAAGTTAAAAGTTAAGTTTATAATGAGACACCTCAAGGGATTAAAGTAAGCTGCCAACCAAATTAGAAGGAAAAAGAAAAGGACAGTAACAAAAAGATAGTTGGAAATATTAGACCACAAACTACGAGAACTGTAAACATGAAATAGGAAGACATTACCACTGTTCTCGCGTCTAAAATATTACTCGTATCCTTCTTGTACCATTACCAACTTAATAGTGAGTTTGGATAATAACTAGGAATTAGATGGAATGACATTTAAAGTAAGTATGAGCTTCCACATGCAAGTGCAGGACAGTAGAAAGTTATTGTGGAGACTAAAGAGAATTGAAAAGTGGGAGGGTAACATATTTCTCTGTACAATAAGCTGGACGGCTAGTAGAGAAGCAAAATGGGGTCAAATAAAGCCTTCATGATTCTTCTAGTTTCTCTTATGTAGACAACATGATCTATCAAATTCCCTTGGTACTACTTTTTTTTCACTCAAAATCACTTGCATGAGAAGAATGTGAATTTTACATTTAGAAATTAAGATCTCGGCTGGACACCTTAAGAGCAGAAGATTTTCTTCCTAGTCATCAATCTGATTTACATCCTTATTTGTCTCTTCTTTTTTCCTGAACTTCTTCTACTTCATGACATGTTTCAGATTAACATGTGCTATCTATGCATTTATTGATACCTTTTGTGAGTTTAGAAGTTCCAAAGACTCGTTTATCAGATGATTTAATTTGTCCCAGCTTTCATATGTATTGTCATTTTTATCTAGAAATCAAATTACTTGCACTGACAATACCTTTGAGCTTTATTACATTCTCATGATGCAGCTTCTTTCAAATTTTTTCATCTCACGTATGGCAGTTATAGGAAACTGTAAATATAAAGTAGCTTTAGGCAAACCAAAGTACAAGAATCAATAATTTATCCAGCACGTTAACTTCAAATATTTCTCGTATTTTTATGTGTAAAGGAAGGCAAAGAATGCGTTACCCCCTCCCGTTTGTTGTCCATTCGTATCTTCTTCAGAGCAACAATTTCCCCTGTTCGGATTTCCCTAGCCATGTACACTTGACTGAAAAAATAAATGATAACAACACATAATTGTAAGTTCAGATGAACCTCGACGAGAAAAAGTACAGTACTATTCAAATTGAACCAACAGAATCACCAATATGGATGGTAATTTTCGTCAGGAACCACATCTGAAAGTAATTTGATCCGAGTAAAAGTTGGAAATAAGCACACAGATGAGAAACTAAGACCAAAACGACTCCAACAAATACACAGCTTCTCAAACCACATACATACCAAATTCTATTCTATGAGTATACAGCATCAACATTCTAAACAAAAAATTAACGCGATAAATCAAATCTTCAAACTTGAAATCCTTATAAATCCTCGTCAATCATGAAACAGAACAAGGATCAGATGAGAAGCCAAACGGATATCTGATAGTCATGCCAAGTAAGATGACATTACATTGTTATAAGGACACACGTAAAAATGATATTTGCTCTATTCCAAACAAAATGGTACACTTATGAGACAATAACTTGTTCAGATGTATTATGTATTATTTACCCATCAGAGTCAAATCACATCCATTATTGGTTTTGTTCAATTAGAGATATAGTGTGATGGCATAAAAATGAACACGTAGCTCTTTTGTACTGAAAAAGGGTGCACAACTATTTTAAGCACAAGTCACAGACCACAAGATAACTTTCTGTCAGAACACAAGTTTGACAAACATTCCCTTCAAACCATCAAAGGGAAACTGACGTCTATTAAGATAATGCTATTTGGCCACTCTACCCCATATTCTAACTGTGAAGTTCAAACTTAAACTTCAATGTGAACATTACTACATCAAAAGAACCATGACGGAAATCTCAATGAGGACCTTCAACTTATACACCAGTTACAAAATAGACCGATAGAGGAGCGTGCAACGAGCCACATTTAAAATAAAAATATTGATACGGTTGTCATATCAAAGGAGCAGCTTATAATCACACAACCTAATTTGGTGATGGATACAAGTCAAGCTATGGCTGTGATACCTGCTATGTCTCATTTTGAGAGGTTGTTTGGTAACCCTAAGTTCAGCCAGGGGTGTACCTTACTTAAATGGATGGCCTAGGGTCATTACCGTTCCTATCTTACTTGCTTTCAATAACCAGGTCTCATGCATTATGTTTGTATGGATATGCAACATATATGTGTGTGATTGTAGTAGTTTTAATTAAGTTAATTTAGTTGGAAATGAAGCTTAGAATCCAGCCAGTCAAGTATGAAAGAAGATAGAAGACAAGATCAGCAAATCAGGAAGAGACAAAATGGAGCAGAAAGTGGTCCCAATTGATGAAGTTTCTAATTGTTATACTGTTGGTTGAAGATTGTTGTACTATGGAGCAACCTTCTTACATTTCCAGCTTTGTTTTATTTTTGTCTAGGGTTTGGAACTTGAATTCCTCTACAAAAAGAGGCTGTTGTAGTGTAACAAGGGAGTTTTTTGATGAATATGAATTTTAATGGAGTTCAGCCTCTATTTACCCTAAATCTTCATTTTCCTTTATAGGTCTTTTGATCTTGGTGGTGTGAAGTGTTTCCTTTATCTTCAATCTTGGTGGATTAACCTCCTTTAGGGATTAAAGTGGTGGATTCCTATATGAATTATCTGTTTTTCTTCATAAAATCCAGCAAGTTCTACTCTCTGTTTTTCTTTTGTGTTCCTGTTTTAAACTAACAACTCAGTCCAGCAAGTCTACAATCTGTCCTACAATTAATTTCACATCAAATATAAAAAAGGTCATCTATACCAAGTGATACCAACATTACTCATGTGACTAGTATGATATCAGTGAGCAATCAAAACCCTACAAATCCCCATCAATTCTTTCCTAACTAGCCATTTAAATCTTTCTCCTCACTTGTACAACATTAGATATCCACACCTAGTTGCACTTCTTTTTTACGTCTCAATTGGCAAACCTATCTTAACATTGAAGTTGTAGCCAATAAAAGTGAACGATGACCACAACAGCACAAATCGGTTTTCAGCAAATAACCTAGGGCGGTTATTGATCTCTTATCAAATCCAATATTCACAAATTCTAGGTCATAAAATTGTTTATTTACTTGCTCAATTACAGTTAGTGTATAAATTGAATGCATATAATCAACTTCTAAAGTTACAAAATTGGAATTTGATGGAATATATACATTTATAAAAGTGTAAGAATAAAAGTATACTACCGGCACAATGTAGCGGAAAATGAATTTTTAACTATCTTTATATTCACATCAAGAAATTAACAAACTAAAAAATATAAATTTCCAACTTAATGCTTTAAAATATGTATAAAAAATGTGGATTTATTGTAAAAAAATAAAATTAAATGTTATTTAATGTACAATTGTTTCAATATTCTAGTTACCAAATAAAAATATTAAATGAAAGGGACAAACCAGTCAATTTCGATCTTCCACATCACATTTAAGTTAGTAAGGAAAAAGTGTAAATGGATCATAAGGGTTACGATACGATAGAGAGAAAGAAGGAAATACCATAAATTCATTCACCGATTTGCTCTAACTTTTCGAAACAGTCGACGCTACGGGAACCTCATGTTGGTGATTCGGTTGTGTTTAGCTGTCCCGGTGCTGCTATGGCCATCGCTACACTCCGGCCGATAAATTAGCTCCGGCGAACGTTACACAGATTAATTTTCTAGGGTTTATTATTGTTGTAAATAACTAAATGGGGTCAGGTCAAGGGCAGCTGCTTGACTTTATTATCGATGTCGACGCTATTATGATCGTTTATTGTTGTAAATAAATAAATGGGGTCAGGTCAAGGGCAGCTGCTTGACTTTATTGTCGATGTCGACGTTATTACGATGGTTTGAAAATGGGATAATGATTTAACGATATATTAAATTTTACATTTCTACTCCCGTATGTATTTATGTTAATTAATGTATTAATGTATATATATTAAATTAAAGTTTCTAAGAGTGTACATAGTAGATTGAAATGCGCGCTCATTTACTATCAAAAACATCGGTAGAACAGCTTCCTACAAGGCGTCTCATACTGAACACTGTCCGACAACTATTTTTTTTAACGGTTATAATACCGTTAATTTAAAAAGTAACAAACACAATTTTAGAAACATCAAAACACTATTTTTCATCTACAAACACACTTCAAAAACTCTATAATTCACAATAATGTCTTCTTATTCTTCTTCCGACGACAAAACAACGTTGCAACTCCTCATTCAAGCTTGTAATTATCATAATAAAGTTTTAATTCCTCAAGAATTACCTGAAATTTCAATATTTCACGTACAAGTCGGTACATATATCGTGATCGGGTGATGGTAAACATCAAACGTTAATGAACAATTACTTTAGTGAAAACTCGAAATACCCCTAAGAGTATTTCAAACATCTCTTCCGTATGAGAGAACGACTATTTTTCCGAATTGTTGATGGTATAATTACTTACTCTATCACACCTATACCATTTTCTATATTTTTTTACAACGATCTGATGCACGTGGTTTTCCGGGTTTTAACACTATTCAAAAAGTGACATCCACCATACGGCAATTGGCATATAGCACAACACCGGATGCATTTGATGAATATTTGTAAATGTCCAAAAAAAGTCACGTGAAGCATTACAAAATTTTACGTGGTACATAATTGACTTATATTGCAAATATTTACATGAGAGAACCAACCAAGGAAGACATTTGTCGATTGATGCAAAATATGAAGAGATTCATGGTTTTCCGGGAATGCTTAGAAGCATAGATTGTATGCATTGGGCTTAGACACAAAGCCCAGATGCATGGAAAAGGCAATATACACGAAGCGATCACGGGTATCCAAAAATCATGCTTGAAGTCGTTGCCTCGTAAGACATGTGGATTTGGCATGCATACTTTGGGGTTGCGGAGTCGAACAACGACTTAGACGTCTTGAATTCATCTCCATTGTTCATTAACTTGCTAAATGACTCCGCTCTCCAAATCTCGTATCAAGTGTGTGATGTGGAATATGAAAGAGGATATTATCTTGCCGAGGGGATATACTCGTCATGGGTAGCGTTTGTTGAGGGGTTTTCAAGTGTTGTTGATGCAAAGAGGGTAAAGTTTAATCTAGCACAAGCATCTGTCTGAAAGTATGTTGAGCGAACATTTGGAGTCCTTTGATGTGTAAAACCTAGTTAAATAATTTATACTAAGAAATACCACAAATTAACTATTACACAACCGGGCAGTGAACCCTGTAGCGTAGTAGTATATGTTGGGTAAGTCCGAGTCGAACCAAAAGGATCATGCAATTAAGAGTGTTTAGCGAATTAAGTTAATCTAAAACAAGTAAGTGAACGTGGGGGGTTTTGCAACCGAATTGTAGCTTTGCAATTATCGCTAAATATAAATAAAGTAAATAACATGCAAGTGGATACTTAAGTATCAGGTATAAAGAGAGACATTCATATAGATTAGCTCACTAATGATTTCGGGGTATTTGTTAAAACCAGTTTATATATTATTGTTCATTAAACTCAATCGAGTATGAAATTTGTGTTCACTCCTTCCAATAGATTAAATAGAATTACCCTTTCATGTTCACTACGGGTTTCTAACTAACTAGTCTCAATTCAATTTAGTAACTAATGATTTAATCTTGTAAACCTACATTAGTAAGAATACTAAACCTAAGTCGAGTTATCTTCTTAAATTTAATACAACCACAATCAAGTTTAATTAATCAATCTATTCAAATTTTGCATTCACGTATATTTAGTAATCATTCATAGACAAATAATTACAACAAACCAAAATCATGCAATAGTGTTCACTAAAACATTCAATGATTCATCAATAGATAAATTAAAATAAATAAAACTCAATCACAATTGGTTCTTCAATCAAACATTAATTAAACAATCATAAACATCAATTGATAAACACCCCTAAATCCTTAGGTTACATCATCCAAGTGAATGTAAGAAAACTTAGCTCATAATCAAGCTAATAAGAACAATAAACATAAACAAAATGGAATTAAACATAGTTTAAAGGAAAAGAATGTAAAACCGAATCATGAAGAATAATTGTTGTTAGAGCCTTAATCTTGGAGTAATAATGGATTAGAAGGTTGTCAATCCTCTCAAGAACACCAAAAATCGCCCCCAAGAGCCCAAAAAAAGGGCCCCCAAAAGTTGAGTTAAAGTTGTGTAAAAGTTAGGGTTTAATTAAGTTAATAGTGCATAACCCCGCTGGCAAAACACCTCACCCGGACGCGTGAGCATGTTTTCTCAGCTTGATGTCTTCTTGAAAATTGTAGCTCTTTGAGTTCCGAGAATTTGGGCTTTTGAATCACCTCAATCAGAGTCCGTATGAGAGAGTTATGGCCAAAATCGTGGAGTCTCGCCGAATCTACAAAACTTCTTATTTCTTGATATTTTCTTCAACATTTTCACTCGTTTTATTCTCGCATTCGTTCCTAACGATAATAAACACATTCCAAGCATGTTAAGTACCAAAAGTTCATCAAACCAATGATAAATATGGATAAAACGAGAGATAGTGCGAGGGTAAAACATGTATAAATTGAGCATTATCATCCTCCAAGGTCGTTGACATATACTACAACAATCGGAAAGAGCATATAGCGTAAACATTGTTCTCACTCCCCACTTTTTTAGCACCACTGTTCCCCCTGAACACTGTAACACCTGGGTCACCACTCCATATGCTCTAATGTGTTCATTAAAATTTCTAAAAACGTTTTGTTGTGTGGATCAAAAATTATTAGTGTAAATACATACATTAGACATCTCATAAACTTCAATACGTACAATATCACTTTTAAAACATTAACCATTTAAAAATAAATTGAGGAAAAAATAATAATTCTAATGTTAAATGATTTTATAATAGGACTTGAAAATTATAAAAAGTAAAATAGAAAATTATTAATAACGAGTATTTTTTACCCGCTCATTACGGCGGCTGGCGGGGTCTAAAATAATATATATATTTTTTACGAATAAGTTATTAACGTCGAATTTGAAAGGTAACATATTAGTATACATATTTGAAATAACAACTATGATAATGTTGATCTTGCGACAAATATCACATAATGCATATACATCGCATATATAAAAGAATTATAAGATGAAGGCTTGAACACTGATTATTCTCCAATAGCCTTCTTGTCTTCACTACACCGTCACATATATCTTGTATTGAATATTGCACAACGTATGCATACTAATATACTAGTAATATGATGGAATGGTTGAATATAATTCATAATGCAAAGTTGATCTTGTATCTAATTTAATCGAAACAAAAGATTTGTATATTAATACAAACTATGTATAATATGATATTTAAGCAACTTCTATCTTACAAAGAAAAGCTGAATCAAAATCTTCGTGACCAAATCAAAGCATTTTACAATATAAGACCAATATATGGGTCAATCGGGTTATTAACATATTTTGCTGTTCTAAAATAGCATAAATATCTAAAATAAAAAAATTTAAAATTCTATATAAATATTAAAAATGTCAATTTTAATGTTTATTATGTATTTACGTTGTCTTATTAAAGATTTTAGTTAATTTTTAAAGTCTATTTTTCTATCAAACAATCAAAAATACAAAAAATTATATATATTATATTAAGCTTTGTGAAGTTGTATGGATTAGAGAAACTACTGAGAAAGTTATATAAGATGGTGCAATCCATACATGGTTGTATCCGTTTCTAACAGCAGTAAGTATACCTGGCTGCCCTGGAATCACGGGTTGAAAGAGAGTCTCCCCATAAAAAACCAAATTCCACAACAATTTGACTTGGCTTTCATTTCTTTCCCTTTTGCCTTCATCAACACACACACACAACATAAATCTATTACACACCCAAAAGTAGATGAAAAGCAACCACTATTACCTAATCTTACATTTTCATTTATACATACATTCACGCAGATACATACATACATACTAGTAACAAAACAAGTTTGTTGCTTTTTTCATCATCTTCTATTTGAAACCCTACTTTGATTAGATCTTGCCTCCCTTCAAGTTTATATCTTTCGATCTGGGTCTTGCTTCTTTTGGAAGATTATTCGTACCCATTTCGTAAATTGTTTAACTTCTTTAATGTAAATGTTTTATAGAAATGTCTGCTTCATTGGCGCCGTTTGAGCGTCCCAGAATTGGAGCTACAAATACGGTACTATTTCTTTATCTTTCTGTTCTTGCTCATCGGTTAAATTGATCTTTTTGTGCATGTATATGTTTCCTCATTTGAAAGTCACAAGGGTTTTGGTTTGGTTTCAGTATATACAGTTCAATGTAGGTTTAATTTGTTTAAAAAGAAGTTTGATATCCCTTATGGAAAATGTAGTGTTCTGTAATTACAGAAAAACTTAAATTATCTTTCTTTTTTGTTTTAGTATTTATATATATGATGTAATTAGATTGGGATTGATGGATGATGTATTTGTGGTTGTAAAGTTTGTAACTTTTTGATGATTTGTGAATTATTTACAGGTTTTCAAAAGCGGGCCATTGTTTATATCTTCAAAAGGTGAGTAAAGTTGTTCCTTTTGTATCAATTTGTGATTACAAGTTATCTGGTCAACGGGCATCGTTTAATTTTGTGCAACTGTCTACTACATATACTTAATGCACTGGTAACTAAGATGTGACTGCTCTGAAACATATGATATATGATTTTAAATACATTCCATGCAATACTGTTTGAACTTCTGTGATTAGCTCTGTCTTTTGGAAATCATGCTACTCTATAATTAATCTTTGTTTTGGTATTCATTGTAACCTAGAGGTATATGAATCTCTGTGCGCCTTTGTATTAGGTATGCTCTCATACTTGTTGCTGTCTAAGATAGTATGGCTAGGTATATGAATCTTTGTATGCCTTTGTATTAGTGGGAGATTCATATGCCTATATATGGATTTTTCTTTAGCAGTTCTTTCCGTTAGATCTTTAGTTTAAGAAGCTTTGATTTCGAAACAGATAATTAAACTTCTGTTGCATAAGGATACATACGTTGGTCCGTGCAATTAGCTTAATTCGTGCTTTATCTATATATCCTTTATCTTAATATGTTTTCTCGGTTTTATTGTCTGTTTTCACACCAACTCTTTTGCTGCCTCAGGGTTAGGTTGGAAGTCATGGAAGAAGCGATGGTTTATTCTCACACGCACTTCTTTGGTGTTCTTTAAAAATGATCCTGTTAGTGATCTTTTCTGTTTATTTCCTTTCAGAATCTTAACGAGTTCTTTTGTCATTAGTGCCTTTCCGTCTGCTTCATGTGCTATCCTTATTTAGCTCATCATTATATGAGCCCAGAGGAAGGATGTATTGTACACACTACTAATAAGTTCACAATGATAGTCTGTTCATGTCCCTTTTTAATCTCCTGCAGCTTGCTAAGTTGTTAACTGCCATTTGATATTTTTCTGTGTCACTAAGGCACAATAAGCTATATAATATGTGATGTATCTTCTAAGTTCTGAAACTATTGTCATATTGTGATCAATATTTGCTGCACTATTTCTAGATATTGGTAATTAATTTAGAAATTGTCTTTAACTCTTTATATTTTTTACATGATTATTGTCTCTTAAGTGGGACTAATTGACTAGCCAAGAGCTGTCAGTTGACTCAGTCCAGTGGAAATATTTGAGCTCAAGAGAAACAACTTGAATAGTTGTTTCATCGGAAGCAATAGCCTAGGTGGACTAATAGTATTTGGCCAGCTTATACTGGTAACTTTGATCCTTTAACTTACGAAAGGATCGATCTGGGTAAGTTTTATCTCTAACGGGTAAACTACAAAATAATATCATTAGAAAACCTAGATCTTTATTGATATAATAATAATAAAATGGACACACACCATTTATTTTTGTAGAAGTGAGAAGATTTTGGACAAAAAGTTATTTGTCCAACCCGACCCATTTCGATCTGCATAAGAGACCCACTTTGACTGGCTACCCAACCCTCCCACTTTGCCACCTCTAAGTCAAATATCCCATTCAGTCTTGTCCTGCAACTGGAGTCATGCAAGAGACATGCTATTTCAAATCCAATCTTTGCATGGTAAAGCCATACTGTAAATTCGGAGTCCATGTAATTCATTACCTTGACTGATCACAAATATATCTTTGATTCTATTTAAATCTGACCACAATCTGAGAGCTACAATAGATTTGACTTTAATTTCTTCTTTGTTTTTAAGATTCTCACATATGTTTCCTTTTTCATTTTCTAAATTTGTGCTATATAATTATACAGAGTGCAATCTATCAGAGAGGTGGCGAAGTAAATCTGACGTTGGGCGGGATTGATTTGAATAATTCAGGAAGGTAAAGGTGGTTCCGGTGTGTATATGTAATATTATTCTCGTGCAAATATTTATCTAGATTGTGATTTCATCTTATTTTGCAGTGTTGTTGTAAGAGAGGACAAAAAGCTGTTAACTGTTTTGTTCCCTGATGGGCGTGATGGGCGGGCATTTACTCTTAAGGTATTTTCATGACCGATTCAAGATATCCTTTGGTTGTTCATCTTCGTAGATGGCTAGTGTGGAGTCTATATGTTAGGTTTTTCCTCGTATTTACATGTATATAAAATTGCAGGCTGAGACATCAGAGGATTTGTATGAATGGAAGATAGCTCTGGAACTGGCTCTTGCTCAAGCACCAAGTGCAGCCCTTGTTATGGGACATAACGGGATCTTCCGCAATGATACTACCGATTCAATTGAAGGACCATTTCATCAATGTTTGTGAAACTTACATATTGTTTTCACTGATGATTTTGAACTGGTTATTTGTCTTAAATTTGTTAACCTGAAAATCACATATATATTTTTAATATTTTATCCAGGGAGGGATAAACGACCCATCAAGTCTTTAGTTGTTGGACGTCCAATATTGCTAGCACTCGAAGACATAGATGGAGGCCCATCTTTTCTAGAAAAAGCTCTTAGATTCCTTGAGAAACATGGTAAATTTCTTTCTAAATATAATCAAACTCCTATGGATTCTTTGTGATAAAATGTAGTCTATATATTTGATGTTTACAGGAACCAAAGTAGAAGGAATCTTGAGACAAGCTGCAGATGTTGAGGAAGTTGATCGGAGAGTTCAGGACTATGAAACAGGTCAAAGAGTTTTTAGTTTATTACCTAATCTTTAGCCATGATCTATTAAGTGAAATGCTTACAAGGATCCTTTTGTTAATCCATCAATTCTTGCAACAATTATTTAGCAAGAATACTAATGTTTGCTCTATATTTGTTCCAGGAAAGACAGAATTTGCTTCTGATGAGGATGCTCACGTCGTTGGTGACTGTGTCAAGGTGCATGCCTGATTTAAATCAAGATCATTGTAAATATTTTGGAAAAAAGAATAAGAGAAAATATACAGCTTTATATCATGGTTCCACTTTCTTGCAGATTAGATCATATAAGTAAATAAGAAATAAGTAAGGATAAAAATTAAGCTTTATATCATGGTTCTTGTTTCTTGTTTGATCAATTTAAATAATAGGGAAAAGAAATACAAGAAAAAGATTAAGCTTTTTACTATGGTTCTTGGTTTAGTAATTAATTACCAATGCGTTTTCACCTGCAGCATGTCCTTCGAGAGCTACCCTCATCCCCTGTTCCTGCCTCCTGCTGCACTGCTTTACTGGAAGCACATAGTGAGTTCATCTCTCCCCCTTTTCTTCTAGGACCTATGAAATTTAGTTTTCTATGTTACTAAATTATCATAAAGTTTTCGTTTATCTTGTATGATTTTCCAAACCTGTTTGATTGAATATGCTACTAAAAAATAAATTAGCATAATTAAGAGTTGGTCTGAGAATTACATGGAGAGCATTTGGGGATAAAATTTCCTAGCTATAAGTTAGTGATGTGTTCATTTGTTACTAGTTACTCGATTTCCCTCAGATGGCATCATATGTACATGCATACATACTTACATTTGGTATTTGTATGCTGATATTGTTTCCTTTGTGTTAAACAAGGAATTGATCGCAAGGAAGCTCGAGTAAATGCCATGCGTGCTGCAATTTTGGAAACATTTCCTGAACCAAACAGGCGTTTGTTACAACGGTGAGTTTTTCCTTTTCTTACTCTATCTGTTGTTTGATAGTTTTCTTTAGAAAATGTGATTTCATGTCCTCTTGCTATGTCTTTCGTATCTCTATGTAATGATATATCTTGGTTTTTTTGAAGTTCAATTACTACATCTTCTACAAAGAAGTATAAGAACACCAACCAATTAATGTTTTGCAACTTCTAGAAATTAAAAGTTTTGGTAAAATATTTTTACATCATATTATATGTCAATATGCTGTTACCTTCTCCAGTGACCATTACTGGCATTTATCTATATATATATTTTTACTTAATAATGTTTTCATGTATTTTAAATTAGTGAATTCACCTGCAGGATCCTGAAAATGATGCACACTATTTCTTCACATGCTTTTGAAAATCGGATGACTGCATCAGCTGTTGCTGCTTGTATGGCGCCATTACTCTTACGCCCTCTTTTAGCTGGTGAATGCGAATTGGAGGATGATTTTGATAACAATGGTGACAATTCCACACAGTTGCTTGCTGCTGCAAACGCTGCTAATAATGCTCAAGCTATTATAGCAACTCTACTTGAGGAGTATGACAATATCTTTGATGTAAGCTGTTTTTCGTTTTTGTCATTTTTATCTTTTCCCAGTAAGTCTGTAACCAGAGTTAAAGTTATTGTGGTTCGTCCTTTTCTCAGGATGACGCTATGCTCAATAGTTGTATGTCAGCAGATTCTCGCTTGGACAATAGCTGTAGTGAAGATTCAATGGATGATGAAAATATAGAAAGTAAAGAAAATGGTTACCATGATGCAGAAAATGATGGTGATCAAGAAACTGACGAGGATCCTGAGCGCGTACTCAGTGGAAAGTTGAGTGAAAGCAGTGGGTATACTTGCAGTGATCTTTATGACTATAAGGTTCTCACTTGCTCTCCCTGTATATTAAATGTTCGTGTGTTGTCAATATTCTAAATGTTTATCCCATGAACTTCCTAAATCGGCGATTTACTGATGGGAAGCATTAATTTTTGAATTTAGGCATATGGAGCTGATGAATCAGATGTTTTATCCCCAAGGAACAATGATAATCCACCACCTAATTCTAATCTATTGGACTCTCAACGTTTTGAAGATACTAATTCCCAATTTATTGAGGGACACATTCATAGAAACAAGGAAACTGGAAATGAGATGGGCACTCCTGGTATATTGTTGAGAAGTGAGTCTCATCGATCGGTTGGGACAATGCTCTCTTCTATGGATCAAGGGGGCCTTTCTGCTGCCAAATCATCCACAGAGACTCCAATTAGCAAGTATGCAGGCTCCAATAGTAATACCAAGCGTTCCACATTTTGGGGACGCAAAAATGTAAGTCTTGAATGAACTCTAGATAAAATTAGAGTATTGATTTTTAAAGTTATCACATGTTAGAAGAATGTTCTCTGAATGCTGAAATATTAAGTCTCATATTGGTCGTTGGAGTCTTAGGGGCCTGACAACTGTTTTTCTTATTGTTATTTCATAGGGAAGAAATACTCCATCAGTGGAATCAGTTGATTCTTCAGGAGAAGAAGAGTAAGACTATAAACTTCTATTTTATAAATTTCTACTTTCTGTTGTATTCCAGGTTGATATTCAGGTTCCAGTGTGAAAAATCCTTTAATTGTTCAAAACACGACGTCTAGTTTTTCAACTTATCAATAATTTCTTTACTAAAAAAGCAGATAAGCTATGTCCAAATCTTTGCCGTCTTTTCTCCAAGTATTAGTGTCATGGTCCAATGCAATCACAGTAGTCATTATGGTGACTTGTTTTAGGTTGAGTAGCTAAGTGGATCCTTATATAGCTAGGGAATCTTGAATCTGCCTGCTGTTCTGCCTCTTTTAGTTAAAACATGAGGATATTTTTTATGTGAGCTGTAAAGTAATAGTTGTTATAATAGCTGTTTCTTATGTGTATGATATATTATGTGTATTATCTTTTAATAGCAATATAGTATTCTATCAGTTCATCTAATTATTACAACGATATCAACGTTAGTTCATTGTGTTATTAGCTATTTTTCGGATTTGGTATTCATGATCACAATATTACATGTTGCTAGACTTGCTATCCAAAGGCTCGAGCTCACCAAAAACGACTTGAGGCAGAGAATCGCGAAAGAGGTGATCTTAGATTTTATGTTACTTTCTGTGCATATCCTGCAATCATGACTATTTTGCTGATGGTATTTAAATTTTGTGAATACTAGGCTAGAGGGAACGCAATACTTCAAGCTAGTATGGAAAGAAGGAAGCAAGCACTGCACGAGCGTCGGTTGGCGCTCGAGCAAGATGTATACTCTCCTTTTCAAGTTGAACGCAATCTATATTTCATATTTTTCCTATTTGTGTATGATAAACAGAGGTGGCAAAATGGGCAGGTCAGCTAGTGGGTCAAAATAGTACAAACAGTCCAGTTGGGTTTGTTTTGACCATTGAGATTTTCTTTTAATATATAAATAAGTCTATTAAATGTGATTACACAAATCATACTAGTAAAATTACTTTTTCTGAATGGAGCTATCTAGGGGGTGTCCCGTTTAACTTATCTCATTTTTAGCCAAGATTCTAAAATGTGCCTGTTTGACCTTCAGAGATAACTTAGAATCCAAATCGACCCATTTTAGGTTATGGATTGAAATGCCAACTCTAATGTTAAATTGAACTTATGATTCTACTTTGCTCCTTCTTACTTCCCCCTTACATTCTGCCAGCAGTAATCGACCTCTCATTTAGCTCGCTACTGTTTGTAGAAACTTACGTTAAGAAGAATAACAGTTATACTGTTTCTCTTTCCCGTTCTTACACCCTACTTTAAATTCACCTAGAATTTGGCTTATGAAACTTTACTGTAATATCTTTGGAATTTTGAAAATGATGCATGTATGAATTATTGAAGTGGCAATTTGGGCTGGTTGGGCAACAGCTTAGCCTTAAAAAAGTAAAAATACACTCTGGGCAACTATTAACCCGTTTTACCCATCTTCTTAACAAAAGTCATTTTGATATTACCCAAGACATAACCCAAATCGGCCCATTCATAAAAATGAAATCTATTGAATTAGTGAGATGTATTTTTAGAAACTTCCAGTATTATGCTTTTGAAAAAATATGAGTATGTCTAGCTTGATTGGGAGTTGTTTGTTAGGATTGTCCCAATATCATTTGTTCGTTTTTTTAGGTTTCAAGACTTCAGGAGCAGTTACAAGCTGAGAGGGATTTACGGGCTGCTTTAGAAGTTGGGCTAAGTATGTCTTCGGGTCAGGTTTCTGGATCACGAAATATGGATTCAAAGGTTTTGACTCTCTTTTTCTTCTTCTTCTTCTTCCTATTTGTTTATCAAATAAATAGTCAAAACAGCTGTGGCCATTTTATAATAGTTTTGTTTATAAATGAAGACAAGGGCTGAGTTGGAGGAGATTGCACTTGCTGAAGCGGATGTGGCTAGATTGAAGCAAAAAGTTGCGGAGTTGCATCACCAACTTAATCAACAACGCCAGCATCACTACGGTGCTATTGCTGATGCTCCTGACAGATACCAACATGTCCATAATCATAATTCTCAACAGTGAGTTTTCATTTACTTTGCTTAGAGGTGGAAAAGTGGGCGTGACGGATAAAAGGTCAACACGAGTAATTTTGTGTGGTTCAAAATGGGGGAGGCCGGGTTAACTCAAAAAAAAAGTTTATCCCAGATATTAAATTTTTTTAAGCAGATAGCTTTTCAAACATGACTACAATACTCTATTATTTCACTAACAGTCTAGTTTTTGAATAAAAACTATCTTGGAGGTTTTTGCAAAAAAATATAAGTGGGTGACTTTCGACCCGTTATAGATTAAACATAACCCAAGTTAACCCACTAATAGGTAAATGGGTCGAAATTTCCACCTCCAATCAGGCTATTCATGCTTGTCTTGTATGGTGAAATGAAATTTAAGCACATATACATCCCCTCAAATCATCCTTTCATTAGTGAAGCTGAAGCCTTAAATATGTTAGCTATAGCATGGCTCTTTTCACAATGAAGATTAGGAAATATCTATGGAGTTAATCATATCGTATCCTTTTTCCCAAGCCAATTTTCAAAGACATGTTTGATGAAAATTATGGGGTAGATGACACTATTTTTACAGAGTCATGTGCCAATTGGATCATACATCATACTTGTTCATATGCTGTATGTTTCTGTCTTGAGCAGGAGATCTTTTCAGCAAAATTTTGATACTACACTTGCTTTTATCAACCATGAAAGGAAACAAAGAACAGAGGTAAGTAGCTTCTGCAGTGTATGCTTAATTAGTGATTGTGCTTAATGTTTATATGTCTTCTGTTATGTGTCTAAAGCGGTTGACTGAAGTGGAAAATACGATATCAAGAACGATAAATCAATTATACTACTAATTGATATCTACTTAACAATCTTCAAGAGACAGTTTCCATGACACAGATCTATATTGTGTCTGGTCTCATTTTCTATGAATCAAAATGATAAATTCCACTGAATAATGAATTGGTCGATACAGGAAAATTTATATTTTATATCACAATTTTTCTTCTACTGGAATAATGAATTGGTCGATACAGGAAAATTCACTAGGAACGGAGTTGAGAAACGTTAAAGGACAAACACTAAATTCTAATAATGGTAGTAGGCAACCTGCACGTAAGCAGCAGATTTTAGACTCAACAAGCTTGAGTGACTCTAGAAGTACGGAGGCATCTACAAGTCTATCTATGGATGATTTTGGGGCTGTTGATTCTGCAGGTGTCCCATCTTCATCCAGACCAGCAGAGGTAACTTATACTATCTATATATGGATGTGTGCCCTGCTACATCCTGCAATGGAATTGTTTTGATTAAACTAAAGGAAAAAATATAAGTCCCCCTTTATATGCAATGATTTTTATTACGCTATATAATTTGAGTTTTATTTTTTTGAAGCTGGATATAAAACATTGTTTGGAAAATGGTTACAGGTTTAGAAAACCAAATTCATTCTGACGTTTTCAAAGTTTACAAAAAGAAAACCCCCCCAAATTTTTCCCTCCTGCGGTACATTTTATCTAATATATAGAACAAAATAAAAATTTATGAATTTAAATTATTAGTTTTTAGTGAAAGAAGAGTCTTACTGAATGTGTCCTCGTTATGTTGTCAAACATAAATCTGAACTCCATTTGCATCACAAGTGTCACCCAACGAGGTGGCATCTAGTTTATCAAAAAGTTTGAGTGAAATTGTATGTTTATTTAAGAACAAAAAGAGAATACACAATCGAAATAATGGTTTATACACATTCTGATCCTGAAGGTGTGTATTTGACAGGTGGTTGACTATCCACGGCACCCGTCGGCTGCGTCTTCAACTTTGGTAGAGTTAACAACCCGTCTTGATTTCTTCAAGGAACGGCGCTCTCAACTTATGGAACAACTTCATAACCTTGACCTAAATTATGGGACATCCTCCCAAGACTTTATGTATAAACAGTCATCCCCTCGCTAAAACAACTCAATTACCTGAAGCTCTCCATTTGTATATCCCTTGTTCTTTTTGGAGTGTAGATGATTTTGTAGTCTCTATCTTTTTTTTTTTTTTGGATTTTCATTTTGCGTCTTCCATTTCCTTCTCATTTGGTGTCCAGAAAAAAGGAGAAAAAGATGATTTGTTTTATCAGGTGTAGCGGATATGGTAGTATATCTGTTCGTCATAAAGTGTTATGTGTCGTGATCAATATTCCTGTCATTCGACAATGTAATGAATGTTGTGCCTCTTTTGACACAAGCACTTTATCAGTGTTTTATGTGTCCTATATTCTTGCCCTCCTGTTGATGTGAAAATTTGTTGTGTTTTTACCTTAGACTTAGAATTCATGGAATCATTGTAATTTACTTCTTACAAGTTTATATTTATTTTGTTATGCCTTCAATGATCATATGCTTCTGCCAATACAATTAATGTTGCTAGGGCAGACTTAATAAATTTAGTGGTGCGTATTAACTGCCAAATTTAAAGTTTATTCTAAAGTTCAAAAACGTAATGTTATCGTTTAAAAAAATTTCATTGTTTTTTTCTTTTCTTTCAGAAATCTTGTTCATGGCGCTTAAACCCTTTGTCACTTGGGTAAAAATATACATGATTTATAGAAATGAACAGGTATCAATCAAGATATAACAGCTAAGAAACCCCAAGTAGGATGTAATATCTCATTTATCCAAATGCCAAGATTGTTTAATGCTATGGAGATTTGTACTCAGGAGGTACCAATATTGCCAGAAAGAGTCACCTTGTCGAAATAGTTTGGGCAAGGCAAAAGTACTAGACTGCAGGAGGAAGACACAACTGTGAAAATGGTGGATTGATTGTTATTTGGTCATAGTAGAGATACGTCTAACCTCTAAACAAATCAGCCTAAAAACGAACATAATATAATGCTGACATATGGAAAGTTTAACATAATGGAAAAGAAAGGAAGAAATGAAAAATACATACGTCAGGTCATTAAATGAATGGTAAATCATCAAAGGCTTTTGACCTAGCGGTATGAGAGGAACCCTTCAACCAATAGATTGACGGTTCAAGTCTTACTTGAGGTGGTGAGTTGTTAATATTCGTAGTTGTTGTACATAATATGAGGAACCCTTCAACCAATAGCACGGTTCAAGTCTTATTTGAGGCGGTGAGTTGTTAATATTCGTAGTTGTTATCATAATATGTGTGTTAGATTGTAGTTTTTCCGTTCTATAAAAATGAACCGTAAATCTTATATGCAACTAACAACGTATAAATCTTATGTGTAGCTATCTAAGATTATAGGTGTTGTTAGGCTATGAGGAGAGATTAATTGTGAGAATATTATAATTTAGAAGACCAAATATGTAGTATGTAAATACTTTAAGAAAATTACAATCAGCAACCCTTAAATACATTAAGTAAATATTTGCAAATACTTTAAGTATATTATATATGGGGTGGGGATCAAGAGGGAAGCAAAATAATTAAGAAAGAAGGGAAGCAAATCTCAACCCTTGATTTCATCATAAATGAATTTTAAAAATCACAAATAATTTTAAAATTTAACATTCATCACAAATGAATGTTAAAAACATTTATTTATGAAAAAATCAAGGGCTAAGATTTGTTTCCCTCCTTTCTCAAAATTTAAAGCTTCCCTGTGTATCATTTCTCATTATATATGTATATATGTGTGTGTGTGTTTTTTACGTTCGAAAGTTTAAAAAATCGAACTTTATGGGCCACAAACTTACATTTCACAACTGTGTACGAAAAATTATTTAAAGTTAGAGGGTGTAAACTGCGTATCGATGAATCTTGTTCTGCTTAGCAACCCTTGGAATCACAATCTCCTACTTTCCTCCCCAGCAGCTATCACCACCGTTTCTGCTCTCAAACTATCTCTTCCATTTTCATCTTCATCTTCAATTTAATCTTATAGAACATTTGCTTCACCACTAAAACCCTAATTTCTTTCAAAGAGTCTTCATCTTTTTCTAGTTTTAAAAGAGTCTTGCGCATGATACCCAAAGCCTCCTCAGGTATTCATTCTTGTTTGTATCTATCTATCAATCTATATCTATTTTGAATATGAATTGGAAACTTGAAACAAGTATAGTTAAAATGAGCACCACTCCTTGGCCTAAAAAGAAGTGTTTTTTTCCTTCTAAAGTAAAACTGAAACGCAGCAGGTATCAAAACGCTCAAAAAGTGCGTTGCAGTAAGCACTTGAAAATGCAATCTAGACACAAGTAAAACAGTCAAACCTGTAAAAATGTTACGTGTAGAAAACTAATGGAGTATATGTATGTATGTATATGTATGTATTCCGTTTAGTTTTCAACACATAACAGTGAATTTGGGACTCTTTCATTTAGAGTACAGTTCTTTTTTATGAAAGGCTCTAGTTTTTCGACACTCAAATAATTTGCAAGCATGTTTCTCATAAGTTATATCTGATCTTCCAACGCTGTACACTAGACTTGTAGGCCCTTAGAACCTTAACTGTTTTGCATGACATTATCCTCCTTGAGTGGGAGAGTGTAGGGGAATGACTAAAATTAGAATGTAATAACATGACTCGTATAAAAATATTTAACTGGCACTCGCAATTAAAATATATGAGTCGCTCACCTATAATTATATAAAATGGCCACTGTCGTGTTTAAGTTTTACTTTGATCACTGCCATCAAAATTTATGCTATCACTTTTTTGAAATTTCCCGTTATGCGTTATCAGAGAAATATAAATGTGCACTCACTATTTGTTAAAAGGAAAAATATGCTAGATACACTCCATGAATAATTCTCCGTAACTTCATTAGTTACTATAAACCTCAAGATTTTAAACTGATATCAGACATTAGTTAGCGTCTAACTTCTAGATTTAGGTCGACATATATTTTATGTATTTAGGGTGTTATATGTAGATAGATGTTTACATATTTGAGAGGGTGTTGAAGGTAGTATTAAGATAGTTAGGTATGGTTACTTAGCTAGATATATATATATATATATATTATCTAGCTTGGTTATATACTTACATATTATATATTCTTATATATTTATTATTAATATCTATATTTTTATATATCCTTATCTATTATATTATCACTATCGTTCTATTTACTACTACTATTAATATTATTTCTATTATTATGAATGCTTATGGGTCTGCCGCACGTCTTCCTGGAAGCAATCTCCTTACCTTCGGGTATCTTTGTTGTTGTACTTTCTACTTCCAACATTAAATATTTACTTTATGTTATTCTTTTTCTCAGCATCATATAGTACTGAAAGTACTCATGATGTGGGTAGAGAACTGTTGGTGCAGCACTAGCGTCTAACTTTCTACTTCCAACATTAAATATTTACTTTATGTTATTCTTTTTCTCAGCATCATATAGTACTGAAAGTACTCATGATGTGGGTAGAGAACTGTTGGTGCAGCACTTGCTCGTGAAAGAGGAGGATAGTGATCTTATGTATGAGCTACAGGAAAGAATTATACGAGGTTAGTTGTCGTGTTGATGTATATCTTCATTTCTGACATGCACTTCGATATCGGCATTGGGAATTCTATGTCTAACAATATCTTTATCTGATAGCTTCCGATAACATTTTTATATCCTGAAGCTGAAGTATATGGATGCACTTTTTTGTATTATCTATTGTGGATCAATATATGGATGCAAGTTAAACAGAAACTAATCATGAAAGTTCCCCGTTGTTACCTACAGGTGAGGATTTAAGCGACTTGGCAGTGGAGTATTCAATTTGCCCATCGAAGGGGGAAGGTGGCATGCTTGGTTGGGTGAGAAAGGGGCAAATGGTACGAACCTCATTGTATCCTACGTGGTTGTATATTCGACTATTCTGGTGATGGCAATACGGGCGGCTATGCTTGTTGATGATGGGTTAAATAGGTTATTGCTGATGCAGCTCTGCTGGGCTAACTTGTCAACATTTTTGTTCCTTTTTTTCATTCTATAAATAGTTATTGTAGTAAATCTATTTCTAAAAACTATATTATTACGGAAATCTAATTTTTTCATCAAAATGTTTGGAGTTTATTAGCATCTGACTGCACTTTAGGCAATTTTCGAACCGTTTGACCCGCTTTGTATGCAGTTATTCACTTATTTGTTTCCTTTTATCCGTTTGATCTGTACGTTACTGCCCAAACTGACCTATTCTCGTATACATTCATTTGATATTTTGCCACCTCTAAATTATTTATGTGATTGGTTGCATTTTTAATCTAATATTTGTAGATTAATTATTTGGTGTTGATTGGTCCTCTGTTGTTATATGGCGAATATTTATAGGTGCCAGAGTTTGAGGAAGCTGCATTTAACGCTCCATTGAACAAAGTGGTTAAATGTAAAACTCAATTTGGATGGCATTTATTGCAAGTTCTGTCAGAGAGGTATATGTTACTCCGTCATTAATCTTCTTCTACAGTGTTGTTTTATCCTCTGAGCTTTCATCTTTTACCTCTGCCGGCTTTTGGTTTTTTGCATAACTCTATTTCAGGGAAGAATCATTACTTGCAGACATTCAACCTGAAGAGCTTCACACAAAATTGCAAGATCCTGAGTTCCTTGAAGACACTCAATTTATTGATGTTCGAGAACCACATGAAGTGTAAGTCCATGATTCATTTCCTGCTTAATGGTTATCAGGAGATTCCACATCAAGTATATGACTTACGTTATCATTCACAATTGAAACAGAAGAACTTAATGGATAAAATACAGAGTTTGCTACTCAATTGTTCTTACAAAATGGATCTATAATTTCACACCTTTCGGGGCCTGAAATTTTCACGTAATGTTTGCTAATATACCACAGGACTTCACTGCTTCGTATTTCTTCTGTAGTCGTGAAAGCTTAGTAAAAACATTCAGCTTTTGTTTATTTATTATAACAAAAATGAATCAGATTAGTGGTTGCTATGAGTTTACACTACATATGTAAAAATAATGGCGGTGCACTGGCGCTTAACTGTATATAAACGTTTAACCATGAATGTATTGTTAAACACTTAAACAGGGAACGAGCTTCTTTATCAGGATTTCAAGTTCTTCCTCTGCAGCAGTTTGGAAGCTGGGGACCAGAAATTACTGCCAAGTTAGATCCTCAGAAGGATACCTACGTTTTGGTATGTATCTTATCTATTTGATTATATAAATACAAAGACTATACTATTAAAATTATAGTAAAGTTCTTATTTTTATTTATGTTTTGGGTGAAGGAGGGTGCTACCTACGGCAAAAATTGCATTGAACAGAAATATGAAATCCACCCTTTCCATTTTTGGCCATTTTTTTTCCCATTTGACCGTCTGGAGATGGAATGTAACCTAAATCAACCCATGTTTAAATTAAGTAATTGGTCATATTTGCCACCTTTATGAGGATGATAATGGCATTATTGAATGTAGGCATAACCTAAAGTAAGTGCATTCAACAGGTTTGAGATCAAACTTCCCCTCTAGACTAAAGATCATGGGTGACATGTATTTCGAAATAGTATTTCACATAGTTATGTGACAACTGCATCAATCCAAAGATGAGGAGAGACTACCATTGGCATTAACCAACAATGTACGAGCCACACTATACATATTCTAATTGTGTTATGGGGTATTTGCAGAAAAGAGATTCATTTGGTATCCCCTTTCTTTTGACATAAAAATGGTTTTTGGATGTTAAGTATTTCTATTGAACTCCCACTCTAGTCTTTTTATTTGCAACACAAGAATTGATTTTTCACTAGTGGACATGCCGAGTACATATTTTATGTATTTCCCCTCACATTGGTCTCTATATAACTGATCGCTACTTTTGTTGGTTTTTAGTGCCACCATGGAATGCGGTCATTGCAAGTCGCCAAATGGTTGCAGACACAGGTAAAGTTTATTGCTATAGTTTCCCCACATCTGTGTCCCAAATCACAAAAGCCTATCTTTCTGTATCTGAACTGATTTTACAATTTTTACATAACTTTGACTAATCTGACAAATATATTAATCTCTTTTGTCTAATTAAGTTTGGTGACAATAAGAAATTAGCTTTTCATAAACACCACTTATAGGATCATCTCTTTTGCAATATCAAATTATAAATGTAAATTTTGCTTCTGGTGATAGATCTTATATATTTTACTAATCATTGTATGAATGCCTATGACACAGGGATTTAGAAAAATATACAACATTGCTGGCGGAATCCATGCGTACGCACTCAAGGCTGATCCTTCGATACCTACATACTGAGCACCGAGCATATTACTCCTTTTGTAGTTCTCTTTTTTATACAACGTACAATTGCATCTCTCAGCCTTTAGTTTATGAGTAAGAATGTCAACAGGTTATACAGCAGGATATTCAAAAAGAAAAAAGAATGTTGGAAATTTCTCAGTTCAAATAGATGCATCAATAGTAGTGACATAATCCTGCTATCTGAGATCCTGCAAAGCTTTTGTTTTTGGGATCCTAATTATAAAGTTCCATGATGAAACTTGAACTGAATTTTAGTTTCTAAAGATTTTGATAAATATGAACGATTGTACTATGTTAGCCTTGTTAGCCACTTAAGTGTTTTTAATTTGCTTACTATACAACTCGAAGTTGGGAGATCGTAAAGTCACGTCGGGTTTAGCCTTTTGCGCTTCTAAGCCAAGTGTTTTTCCAAAAATTGTCTTGGAACGTCTTTGTCTCTTTTGAACCTTGTTCTGTTTCAAGGAATAATGAGCAAATTTGAACCATATAGAAAAGCCACAAGCAACTGGATCTAAGTTGACAGTTAAAAAATACAAACTGTTCATAAAATACAGAAGATAAGTAAACTCCCATCTTGTATTCCATCTTCAAGTGGACAATTTACAAAGTATCACTTGGCGATGGTTAGAGAGAAAAATCACATAAAATAACTAAGCCATCTAAAATATCATATCATACTAAAAGTTTTTGTTTTTATTGTTTACGAGTCCATCATTGTAGAACTTTTTATTTTTAAAGTCTAGTAAAACTCTTCTTTTGTTTAGCTTTCCTTACTCCTCGATAAGTTAGTCAATATCAAAACAATGTCAACTTAGTTTTGCAATCCGATAAATCAATCAAAGAAGTTACTACTCACATCATACACAATTATATAAACAATAGTAACATTTTTGTATTAGTTTGATTCATTTTTTCTAGCACAAGTCATTAATAAGTAAATTTGCATATCCAACAACACCCTATCTCACATCCTCAAGCTTTACGTACAACAAGCCTTGATAGAAACATCTCGTTATTTAATCAACAGCAAATTTGAAAGAAGAAAGAAACAATATCTCTTTAATAAAAGACAAATCAAAGAGGGACGTCGAAGAAAGTTCTCCAACACCACATCCATATCCATACTTTTATTATACTTGATTGTTCCTTTTAAGCTTATGGCGGGGTAGCAAAGATCCATTCTGTAATCTTATCAAGGGATGTTCATCACGCCCCAAAGTCCCATGCCACGAGCCATTCTTCGGCTTCATCAACACACCTCATGTCAAAGTGCATCAACTCAAATCATAATAATAAAAGGAAGAAGAAAAAAACGGATCTTCACAATCCGACATTCGACAATCAGTCCATAGGTTTTTATCAGTAAGGTCTCACAATAATAAATAAAGTTACTTGACATGGGTTTTAAAATGGTTTTACTTTATCTAAACTTTTGCGGACAGTGCTAGGATATCTGTCGTCTGAAATTATGATATTCAACATCAGAAGGATTAAATAAACTTATTTTCCTCTCCATAATCAGCTGGTTATTGCTTCTATAAAATCACGAGTTCTCAAAAAACAATCAAAGGAAAAATCTACTAGAGCCCTAAAACTTAATAATACGCCTTAGAGGTGCATTTACCAAATAAATCAGTTTAAGAAAGATTAAGAACCTCCCATGTTGATCGTGTTGAACACAACATGGGAGGTCATGTGGACTCACATCAAAAGGTTAAATTCATTAAAATAATTCATTTTTATGTTAAAGTAGGGGACTCGACTTTTTGATGTGAGGGAACATGAGGATCCAAATCAATATTATTACCAATCTGCTTCATTATCCATAAGCTCCATCGTCATTTCCAATCCACCACCATCAACCACCACTCCCTCTACGACTACCATCCAACCACCGCCATCACCCAAAAGTGAAAAGAAGACTTAAATCAGAAGACATGAGGAAACCAGGGTAACAGGTATATAACTGAAAAGGGGCATCTTACGTGACGAGTTTTGGCAAACCTTTGAGATGAAAGAGATTGGTAAAGCTTTTAGTCGAAGTTAATTATCAAAGACAGACAGAAATTGGTCAGCACTTCTAGACATCACGTGTGCAGTTTTTGAAAGACCAGAAACAGAGCTACAAGAACATAAACATACCTCTTCCCCGTAGCTTCTTTTAACTCCGTAGTCTTCAAAATGGAGTTATAACACAAACCTATCTTCCTTCAGGCTCCAGTCAATATAATATTCTTCTTTTCTTAGTATGTTCCTGGGTTTCATCAACGGCAACCCACATACGCATTCACATAGCTTCAACATAATATACAAAAATCCTTGTCTAGAAAGGGGCCCCGTATGTTACTATTGTGTAGAGAGAAGACTGCGACCAAAACTTTTAGGGTTCTTAAGTATTTAAGGAAAAGAGTACTGCTTTGGACCCGTCATATTAAAAAGTCAGATTTTTTTCAAGTCGTATAACAATAGCCACTCTTTGAAACGGTTAGAAAAAAGGAAGAGTCCTTCAGTAAATCAAGAGAAATTTCATTCCTAACCGTTGTAAGCTTAAGACCAACCATTATACCACAAGACTCTAAAAGCAAAGTGTAGTTAATATAGGATGCGCAAATCATTATCATTAGCAACAATGCACAAAACAGTCGCCACATCAATCAAAACTTCAATTTTTTGGACTTCTCACCAACTGCAAAGTTTGTATTTTGCATTTACGAAAATAGAAAAATCAATTAACACAAACTTCAAAAGCAAACACGTGGCTTCAATTATATCAAAATTCCCATCCTGAGAGAGTCTGTAGTTGTTGTTTAGAGGAAGACTACAACCAAAACTTTTGGGGTTTTTTTTAAGGTAATTATGTAAACGAGTACTGCTTCGAACCGTCTTATATGAAAGCCAGCTTCTTTTCGAGTCATATAACAATAACCACCCTTAGAAGATGTAGGAAAAAAGGAAGAGTCCTTCAAATTAAGAAACATTTCATTCCTAACCACTGTAAGCTTAAGACAGACCATTACGCCCATAAGACTCTAAAAAGGATAGTTTAGTTAATAAAGATGTGCAAAATCATTATAGTTATCAACCATGCACAAAATAGCCATCATACCAATTTACTTTATCTTATGGACTTCTCACCAACTACAAAGTTCGTAATTTGCATTTCCATAAGTACACATATCGGTTAACACACTCAAGCAGAAGATAAACAGTAATTATAAGAATTATTCAAGATGACAATTTTGACACATTTGAATGTAAACAAGATGATTTGGGTAATCGTATATCTCTGACAGTTCAGGGTTTAAAAAACTAAAAAAGTCAACTAAAACGAATATGGGTTGATAGGGTCGAAAACTCTTCAAAATTTAATGAAGTGCATTAAACCTTCAAAGTTACCTAAAGAAAATCTGAAGCACAATGAAAAATTCTAAACCATTGTACCTCACACACTGTTAAGAAAAAGTGAGAAACCAACCTAAAGCCCCTATTTGCATTTTCATACATAATTTGGAAATCAAAGACGTGTGTGGCATATGGTCTTGCTGACCCCCTTTAAAAGAAACCATGCCTTGGGGTGGGTTTCATGCCATGTAACAGGGAAAATACCTGAAAACAGCCACCGGTGCAGCACTTTATGAGCAGTACAAATGCCACTGGCCAGTTGAATGCCAAGCTCATTCTAAAACACAAGCATAAAGAACACTAGCTGATACAAGTAAGACAAATAATAACATGCATTCCCAATAATGAGATGTGACCTCAACATAAAACTCGTAAGAGAAGAAAATTAAAAAAGGCATGAGAAGTACAATCATAAGTGAATAAAACTTAAAATATCATAGTTTTCGTCATAGCAACGTCTACCAGCTCAAGCAATTTTGGAAACATAATAAAGTCAAAATACTACATTGTTTCGAAAGAGTTCAAGAAGCCAAGTAACTGAAAATAGGGAAATACGGTTTACAAATCTGCTCTTTGGGCAAATGGTTACTTTTTGCTACATATAATAAAGACTTCATTTGCATAACTTGCCGGACTTGAGAAGATTCAGCGGGAGTCCAAAACTAAAACATGATGGGATCTGCACAATAAATATGTATATTATAAAAACTTGATTTCAAAAACAGTATTCCCAGCTGAAAAGAGTTTGCCAACTGAAACTGAAAAACCATACAGTTCGTGAGTTTGAAGAGCAAGTTTGATACATATACTATATTTACCAAAAATTCTTCTACGAAATTTGACAGACAATCTTTATAAATAAGATCAGTTAATGAAAAAAACATGTATCCAAAACTAAGGTTTACACACATAGGTGAAAGAAAAGAATATAATTTGTGTATGCCATGTCTAAATGAATATGATCATAAATCACACACAGGCATATGTAAATAGCTAAACCAAGAAATAGAAAAGCACACAAAGCTTTTATGTAGGTAACAAGATGGCCTGCACCAGTGTAGTCTGCCATCCAAATACACATTAGAGATATGGATACATATAAACACATACGGATATATACATACACATGCACATGCACATGCACATACACACACCACACATAATTATACCTTAGAAAAGAGTTTAATGAGCATATACACACAAGCAACCGAATGCAGAACAACACCACAATTTCAAACATAGAAGGTTGGAAAGATTTTACTCACCTAGTGACCATGACCCATGTAAGGTGCACCACCCTGTGGCCTATTACCTCCTTGTTGATTTGGGTACCCACCTTGACCACCATAGCCTCCCCCTCCTTGATTTCCATACCCACCTGGTCCCATCCCACCTTGACCACCAAGTCCTAAAAGATTCCCAAGTGGACCACCCTGAGTCGCAAGCAATGCAGTCAACGCCTGTCCCAAAGCAGGCGTCAATGCCGGAGGCACCCCACCAGGATTATACCCCACCGACGGTCCAGCCGGTGCCATCAAATGACCACCGTGCCCATGCCCATGCCCATATCCACCACCCAAATTTGAATACTTACTCTTCTTCGATGCATGATGATGCCCACCAGCACCACCAAACTGCCCATGATGCCCACCACCTCCGCCACCCTGTCCAAAAAACCCCTTACCAGTCGGTTTCGGCCCATCAACCGCTTTCTGACAATGCAAAGTATGTCCTTCAAATATCTTATGGGGTTCCTCCAAAGCCTTTTTCGCACTCTCAACACTCTTATACACAAAGAAAGCAAACCCCCTAGGTTTCCCAGTCTGTTTATCCAACCCTAACGGCCCATCATCAATCTCCCCGAACTTCAAAAAAAACTCCAACAACTTATTTGGATCAATATCCGCAGCCACATTACTAACAAATATTTTCCTTTGAGTATACTCCGAAACCGGAGGCACAGTCGGTGGCGGTGCAGGTACCGGACCCGCAGACGCCAGCTGACACGATGTCATCCGGTTTCCAATTTTCTTTTGAGGCTCTTTTAATGCCTGCTGACAACCAGTTCTATGTTTGAACAATATAAACGCATAACCTTTCGATTTACCTGAAACTTTATCAACAACAGCTTTACAATCTTCAATCTCGCCATACTTCCCAAATTCACTAATTAAAACATCAGCGTTTGTATCCCACCCTAACCCGTGAACAAATATCTTCCTGTGAGCCGGATCAGCATCCGCAATCTTCGAAACGCTTTCGATAAACTCAGGGTGTTTAGAAACAGCTTCTTTAAGTAATAAAATTAATTGCTCTTTGGAAAAAGGTTCTAGAAGCTGCTCAACCGGTTCATCGTCCAATTCCAAATCCTCCGGTTCTCCGGCACCGTCGCCGTCACCGGCACCGTTAGATTCAGCTTTCGTTTCGGTTTCTGTTTCTTCATCGGGTTCTTCTTCTTCTTCTTCTTCTTCGATTTCTTCTTCGGGCTCTTCTTCTTGATCTAATTCATCTGTTTGGATAACGTCATCATCAATGGCGGTTTGTTCTTGTTGTTGTTCTTCGATTTGTGCTTCGTTGATTTGAGGTTCTTCCATTGGAACTGCTTCTTGTTCTTGTTGTTCTTCGACGGCTAGTTGTGGAGTTCTAGACTTTCGCTTTTTCGCCATGGAAATTAGGGATTTTTATGTGTAATTTGGAGATACAGATATAGAGACAGAAACAGATGAGTGGAGGTTAGGGTTTCAAAGGGTAGGATATATGGATTGTGAAACAAGGGTTATATATTGGGGGTAATTTTTGGTGATCGATAAGTCACGTGTTTTTCCACACCGCCTATATACTTTTATGGGAAATTTGCAATTATATGTAGTTGTAGTTTGCGCCTTGTCAACTTTATCTTTTTTTAAATAAAATTATATTTTTTATCCCCGTCCTTAACTATTTATCAATCTTATTTGATATTTGTTAAATTCATACCTTAAATTGTACAAAATAATTAAAATACCTTTTTTTTCTTTTTTCCTTTTTCCCTTATTCCCTTTTTCTATTTTGTTCATCCTTCGCCTATTTTCCTCTCTTTCTTTCCTATTTCAAACCATATTATCAATAAAAAGCTTCAATCTCTCAAACCAACCATACTTTAATCACTTCAACTGCTCATTCTTAAAACCATAATTTCATTTTAACCTAAAAGATCAAAACACAAACTCAAGTATACAAATACAAACTTTGGTATCTCAATTGAAATATCTTAGATCTGCGTCACTTTAGCACCACTGCCTGAAAATTACACCACCACAAACTCCAACGACCGGAGGTGGCTTTAGTTTTCGTCCGGCAATAAAAACAAGCTGCAAATCCAAATAGTGTTTAACAACCTGGAGTTTGAACTGCTAGATGCGGTGGGCAGAATCAGGTCGGGTTTAGCAACCCACCTTTCCTGCAATCGGATTTCACAACTTCACTAAGCTATTGTTCATCACATTCTCTCATTTTAGATTCTCTAATACAAATTGATTTCCAAATCCACAAACCCAAATCTTTGGAATAAACCCAGATTCGTTCTTTCGCCTTGATTTTAAGATGGGTTAATGCAGTAATAGTGCAACATATTGCCACCAAATGTTCCATATATACAAGCTAAGTTTTTATTGTCTAGGTATGTATCAATCCGGAAGAAACCGTTTTGATATCTTGAAATAGTTAATTTATACCGTTTGAATATTGTAAAAGCTGATTAAGCAGACATGTATGATGCCAGATGGAATTTTTTTTGCCACTTCGTCTGTAGAGGTGGCAGCCAAGTCAATTCATTTAGTTTAAACATCAAACATCAAGCTCAAACTCAGATAATTAAAACCTACAAGCCATTAATTTCACTAACCAATAATAAAAACCTACATGAAACTTGACATGAAGAACACGGCATGGAGTTCTACACATATCTTGCACATCATCTAATTTACTGACATGGACTGTTATTTTTTTGCATTTCATTTGAAAAATCAAAACTTGTACAAAGAAATAATTTACTTGCATACAACTCCTACTGTTCCTTTCTCCCTCTTATCGCCGAAATAGAGTCTCTCTCCACACCAAACATTCCTTTGTAATTATAAGCCAGTATCATTATCTCCTCCGTCGTTGGGAACTCTATTTATGGGTTTTCTACGGTGACTAGTGTGTCGTCTAGGTAAGTTAATGATGTTAGGACTTGGTGGTGGTAGTGTTGTTTGCCACTCCACCGGCATCGCGTTTCACCAAGAATCACCTCCACCACCGTCACGTTTCATCATAAATCACCAACACCACACACCCGATATGAAGAACACGAAACTAAGATCGCTAGATCTAGAATCACATGTACGATCTCAAAATCACCGACTTCCGTTGGGCTCAATCTCTAGAGCGATCTTTGAGTGTAGGTTTATATCTAAAATCACATGTACGATTTTATTTGAAATCACAACTATGATGGTAGTGGGTTCTCTCTCCAAATGTTGATAAGTTACTAGATATAGATATGATGAAACTAATGTTATAAGTTCACCAATTATCTTGTTATCATCATTTCGGAGCTTCGATTGCTTAAATTCATAAAGGTTTATTAATACCTTACTAAAGACCGTGCACCTAATTATCCAACTAACTATATTTATATTTGAGTTAGTGTTTTTGAAATTTAAGATTAATTGATTTTGAATCTAATTTTGTTGAATTAGAATAATAAAAAAGGATATGGTTTTAATTTGTATAGTTTGGTGAGGAAGAAGGATTGTAACAGGATAATGGTGAAAAAGGTGAGAAAAGCCACATCAAAATTAAAAATGCCACATAAATAGTTATATTAAATAAAAAATGTCACGGAATAACTGGTTATCATGTTACATACATCAATACAAAATCTTCTAATTTGTTGCATACCTAGACAATAAAAACGGTAGCTTGTATACATAGAACATTTTGTGGTAGTACGTTGTACAATTATTGCATTAACCCTTTCAAGATCCATAACACTTAATTTTTCGACAATGGTTATTGCAATAAACACAGGTCTCCGATGTGTTAGCGGAGGCGGCTGTTAAGCACAAAAACTACCACCGCGTTTTTATGCGCAACAACAATGACATCTAACATCCACCATTGTTTGTGGTGGTGGCGAGCAGGTCTATGATGTGCGGCGATGGTGATTTCCTATAAATGAGAGTGGCAGTGGTGACTTTTCGGTGATGATGGTCATTTCCGGTGGTGGTGACTAAGATCGAATGTTTAGTGGTGGTGGGGTTATCGGGCGATGGTGGTTGTGGTTGTGTGTTTTCAGGTATAGCAAAGTGTTTGAATCGGATAGTGTTTGAATCATTGATGAAGGTGATGATGGTAGTGAGTGTTTTTTTGTGAAGTATATGTTTGTGTTTGAGAGACAAACATAAAAGAAATAAATGAACTGGTTTACTGTTAAAAATGGGAATTGAAACCAAGGGTTGGCTCTCAAGCTGCATTCTTGAGTTGTTTGTACTGGAAAAGAATGAGATATAAAAGAAAAGAGAAAAAAAAAAGAATGAAAAAGAATGTAATATAAGACAGCTTACGAGTTGAAAGGAAAGTAAAAGAATGGAAAGTAAAATAGTTAGATGAATTGTTTTTTTTCACAATCAGCACAAATATATACGGAAAAGATTCATAATAAAAAGTTGATCATAATCCATTCATTTCCTTCTTACAAAGAAAATTAGAACATTGGTTTTTTAATAGTTTCCTTGTAATTTCTTTTATTTTCTACTACACAAAAAAAAACTTGAGAATGAATAGTTAAAGAATGAGACAAAGTTAGGATTAGGGTTTGAAAGTATAAAAGAACAATGAAAAGGAAAATGGTATTTTAGTCATGTTATATGATTTAACGGGATAAATTTTAACAAAAGTTAGACAATAGAATAAAATCCGCACAAAATGAAGATCACAAGGATAAAAAAATGCTAAATTTTTTATAAAATAACCAAATTGACAAAACATAAACACCACATGTATAAAAATGACAAACATCCCTTTTTTTTTTTTTTTTTTTTTTTATCCTTTTTAAGATTTTAGTTATAACAGAAAAAAATATTTTATTGATAAGTTTCTAGCGATTAAGAATTATGTTATTTCTCGCCATAACTAATAAATAAAAATTTAGAAATTATACCTCAATGTTGTTTTCGTTTCAAGAATATGAAAATTAGAACACTATTAATCAATTTCATATTTATTGTTTTCTTTGAGAGATTTACGTTTTATATGAGGAAATGATATGTACAATATACAGTATATTGGTTAGCTAGTGTGAAGGTTATGTTATTTATATCTCTATTCTTGTGACTTTGATGCATATATACTACTTTTAATTACTCATTAAAAATATCAAATGGTTATTGTACTTAAAATAGGTATAGTACATCTTAATAATATACTATAATATCTTCCTATAATAATGTAGAGTAACAATCATTATCCTGTTTTATAAAATCTTAATATAATATAAAAAATCATTTCAATGTGTACTAAACACTAAAAAACAGAGGCATGGGGTAATGTCCTATTGCCCCCTCTCCAATGATTATGCGATGAATTTTTATTTATTTATTTTTATTTTTAGAATTCGTAAAAAACAAAAAGTAGAATAGATAGAAAACAAACTTAATTTGCTCCGTAGCAAATAAAATGATTTCTTCTTTTGACAATGAAGTTTTTTTGTTTTTAATTTGCTCCCTTATAAATTAATTTTTTGACTCCGTCATGTAAACTATACACTAAATACTATTCAGTATCAAATATAGTAATACATAATATATGAGTAATAACTAGAATGTATTAATAGGAAATATTGTTTATAAATTTTCCATTAATATTACAAAACTACTAAATGTCATGTTTAGTATCATATTTGTTATAAAAAAATAATAATATTATATTTATTACGTAAATTCAATGTAATACATCGAGGCGACTTTTATATTAGTGTGATCATATTTTTCAATATATTAATGAGAATTTTCACACAAAAATAATTCACGCATTAAAGATGTGGTTATAAAATTTTTAAAAAATACAAGTTTGAGTATGTTTTATGATCTTCTAGAGTCCATAATCAAAGTCGAGCTTGCTCCTATTTTGTTTACATGAAAAATGTAATATATATATATATATAATATAATATTAATGGGTCCTTTTTAATTGTATACAATAGCGTATAGCAAAAATGGTATTAAAAATGTAATTTCGAAAATACAAAAAGGTATTGATCAAAATTGAGGTATTTACTAATGAAACAATAGTATAAAAACATAAAAGTTAGATACTAGATGTTCGTAATAAAATGTCAATTTATATTCATGAGTAATCAAACATGCTTCCTTTTTCAAATAAATACGCTTGAAAAAAGTTAGCCATGAAAGGTTATAAGCAGTTTAAACGTTTTGAAAATTCGATTAAAACATTAAAATTGACCCCGCGCAACTGCGCAGACAATTAAGTACTCGTTTCATTCATTTATGATCTATTGTAGTTAGTACATTTGGATAACTTTGAAGTTTATGACTGGGGTTTAATGACAATTCAATGCAAATGTTTTTTTTTTTTGTTTTTTTTTTAAAAAATTTGGATGAAAATGCGTTAGACCTAATTCAATATAATTGACTTTTCTCTATCATATACTAACATATAACATCTATCATTAGGACTATGTTTAAATTTACCATATTTATAAACCTTCTAAAATTATAACTAATTATCTTTATGAATATTAAATATTTACACATGTACATATGGAATGTGAATATAAATATAGAATATAATCACTTTTAATTATTGTGAACTAAGTTGTTGATGTTATTTTAGTTAAGCTTAACTATAGCCAAAAGGCTATAGTTAGCATTCTCCATATATACATATATGATTTGCCTCTACATATAATAAAATTTGTACCGTTTAGAATAAAGAAAGTTACAATTTATTAGTAGAAAATACATCTTGTAACTTGTAGATTGATAATTGGTAAATCAAAAAATGTACTATACAATGATAATCATATACTTAAAAAAGGTTACTATAAGTTATAAACTAGTAATAGTTAAAAATAGATGTTGTCCTCCGAAAATTAAATAAGTGAAAAGAGTAATATTTGTAATCTCTTTCATATAATAACGTTGCAATATACAAAGAGTATTATAAATGTTAAAAGTATGTAAGAGAATATAATAAATCATGATATTTAGCAAGACACTGACCACGATTCATTTTTTTACTAAATAATTGGTATGATATTTTAGAAATGGCAAAATTCATTAAAAAGTGTACTAAAACGATCGATGAGAAGAATATAAAATGATTTTTTTTATAATAAAAGGTTACATGTTATATTTTATTAATATATAAAAAGTTTAACTTATATTTTGAAGATGACTAATATATCCCTATAATTGTAATTAGCCTTTTAAAAAATTAATAGAAATTACTAATATACAATGATGTTTATAAAGTTATCGTTGATATTATCATCATTACATATTAATGAAATAAAGAAGTTCTCATGTTTATATATTTCATGTTATTTGAAAAAAAAAAAAATTACTACACCATAAACTAATACATAAAGAGTTTGAAAGACTGCGGACAATCAGACGGAGCAAAATCTTTTTCTTTTAATAAATAATAAAAAGACTTCTCAGCACATACAGATTTCTTCCGATCCTTCAAGCAGTACTTCTTCTCATGATTCTCAGTTGAGGGTGGGTTGACCCAGGCCCGGACGAACCTTCCAACAAGCAGAATAGAAGGTGACCACAAAGCCATCTCTGTGGGAGGCTGCTGCCTATAAGGCCATACCCGGCATGGGAAAGAAAAGCGACGGACAACCGACTGAACTGGGGAGCCTAAACGGCATTGAGGATGAGTCCACCGGTCGGCAAACGGCTTCTATTTACAGGTGCTTTCATTATGGATCGGTCGACTTGTCACGATTGATTGCTCACACACAATTAGGTTAGGCAGGCTTGGGGAGGTGATCTGAATCGTTATCGATACGATGCGGGGCTTATTTGCTGACCGTAACGAATAATTACTAACATACCCTTATAATTATTATTAGTATCTAAGAAATCGATAAAAAATTACTATCATAATCTCTCATTCATTAAAAGGATAAAAATGTAATTTTAAAATATACAAATATATGCATGCAAGTAATAATTTTATTTTCTTAGATCTATATACATAAATTATATTTTTCTGACATACTTTTGCGTATAAAGTAAGCTGATACGAATATAAACTAAACTTACTTTTTATAAGAAAAAGAACACAATAATCAAAAGCTTTCACAAACATTTGCAGCTACTATTATGGCGAGTGGTGCAGGAGGCAAAGTTTCATTCAAAGTAATCCTAACCTCCGATCCCAAACTTCCGTTCAAAGTGTACGTAACTCTAATTTAATCGGTTCATTTTTATAAAATACAACCTTTATTTATTTACATGTCTAATTAATTTTTTTCAATTTTATGCTTTTCTATTTTGTTAGGTTTAGCGTTCCAGAAGGAGCTCCGTTTACTGCCGTTCTTAAATTTGCCGCTGAAGAATTCAAAGTTCCTCCCCAAACTAGCGCCATCATCACTAATGGTACTAATTTTTATTTGTTAGCCCTAATTTTGCTGTTTTTGTATTTTGTGAATTTTGAGAAATAGGTAATGTAATTAGTTCATTACCAAAATTTTCTAATTGGGGAATTAAATATCAACTTTAATCTCTTAAAAAAATAAAGGAAGTTCAATTTTACTTAGAGAAAAGGAAAGTAATTACAAACATTTCAGAAAAATGTAATGTAATTGTTAAAATTTCTAACCTGGGAACCAGACATGATGTCTAAAAATTGAAATAATATAACTGCCCTAATTATAATCCTGCTTCTTTTTTATTTTATTTTATTTTAAATTTAGTTTAGTTTTTTTTTTTCTTTTTTTAACAAGAGAGAATGCTTAGTTCCCTCAATTAGGATTATTGTGTAATTATGTTACCATTTTATTATTATTTTTTCCCTTGCTACTTGAATGGTTTATATGCCCTAATTTTAGAGCAGATGCAGTGTATTGTGTTATACCTATAGAAATTGTTAAGCTTATGAAACAGGAATTTAGGATACTGTAAGTACGTAACTATTTTGATTGCTTTTTTAGGATTCAATATGGAATGTAAGGAATAGACGGGAAATACTGAAAGTTGAATTTGTAGATAATGTTGAGAATGATGGCTTTAAAGTGTAAAAGCTTTGCTATGTATATGTTTGTACAACTAAGAGGGTTTATGTGGACTATTGTAGGTAATGGTAAGAAGGGTCATGTTAGAAGTGGTTGTTAAAGGTGGACGTTTAAGTTTTTCTCTTGTAGTGACGTTGTTTTTGCATATATAGAGACATAGGGATACTTGTTATTGGTACACACTATTAGGAGCGGTAGTTTTAGTAACAATCTAGAAAGCATTAGTTTTTTGTATCTCTTGCCGAATCCTCGTTTGGGTGCTTTGGGGGTGCAGTTATTTGTAGATGCAGACCTTAGTACCTTTCCCTGAATTGATTGTGAATTCATAGGGAAACGAGAAAAGTGAAATGAAAGATTAAAATTTAGTTCTGTAGGACAATCGCCAAAAGAGATAAAAGAGCTAAAATATAATTTAACTTACGTTTATGATTCAGAAAATGGAAAAGCTAGACGAGACGACAAGTGACACAATTTGAACATGGTTACATCATGACAAAACTTACTTTTCCGTTTTAAGGTGTTTTTTTAGATGTTTAAAGTAGGACCTAAGAAATAAACTTACTTTTGTTTATTTTTGTTAGACTTGTAGATATTATACACATACAGGTTACCTTTACCACACATCTTTAGTTTTTCAATCTCCGCATTCTTCTTTTTTAGACTTCTCCCCTTTAAGATGCATCTCAATGGCTATTTGCCTAATCAAGTGAAAGATATTTTATAATTAAACTTGTTTCCAAAATCTTTCGTAAAAACTCGAAGATCAAGTCTATCTTCATTCTTCAGTTAACTTCTTTTGATCACTTTACTACTAAAAGATGTAATACTAAGAAAGTATTGACTACTTGACTATGCATTTAATTCATATATCCTTTGAGCACCGATCAACATTGGATAGCCTCTCGCATAACCAACAAGAAAATGCAACAGTGAAATGTAGGGTGGATTATAAGAACTTCGGTGGACTTATTGAACGACCTTAAATTTACTTGAAATGTTGTGGTCATCACTTGATCATGTCTTTCAGAAATCTCCTGATTTACAATTCTATAATGATTTTACGCTTAATTTTAATGTTACTTAAATATATGTAGCCATATGTTAAATCCTTTTGTATGTACTCGTTTTGCAGATGGTGTTGGAATCAATCCTCAACAAAGTGCAGGTATTCTAGCATCTATTTATTACAGTAATACGTGCCACTAATTACTATGATTATCATTATCATTATTATGTGTCAAGCTTCAACCAATCGGCCTATTTAGGAAATATATCTAACGTGCAAGTTTGCACTGCAGTTATCACCTGATTGGGTTAACTTCATTTATTTTAACTTTTAACTTCTAACCCGATTGGGTTAACTTCATTTATCTAACGTGCAAGTTTGCACTGCAGTTATCACCCGATTGGGAAACCATACCTATTGTATTGTATGTGTCATATAACAATTAAGCTATATCCCCATCCCAACACATATGTACTTCTTTACAAACGCACGAGGTTTATGATTTTCCAAAAGAGAAATAAACCAAAAGACGAGTTATTTTTTCAATTTTTCTTATAATTTCGACTGATATGGACAGCACAGCAGAATCAGGCCATAGGTTATAAGTATTAAGTTATATTTATTATGCATAGTAATGTACAAATCATGAATAAACACTAGCAAGGTAGATGACTTCATGTATTACTTACTTGTATTATAAGGAGTTAAATCTCAACATATAAGATAATTTTTATGGTTCAATGAACACCATAACAACATACATTAGGTCAATACTCATTCAGGCGACGTACTTTATAAAGCAAACTAGCAACTTACTTTAGATTTTATTAATTTATAATGATTATGTGTCTCAATTGTTGTGTTTTATCCCAACTTGATGAAGGTGCTGGGCTCACATGTAATGGTTAACGTCCTTTCATGTATGAATATGTTATAATGGTTTGAATTGTAAATGATGTTAATCTGATATATGTTTTTTCAGGTAATGTGTTTCTGAAACATGGTTCGGAACTTCGGCTGATTCCTCGTGACAGGGTTGGCGCTTAGGTTTTTGCTCAATCGTTTGTTCTTGTGTTATGTTTTATGTTTTATGTATGGGATGGTTTAAAATCTCAGAGGTTTATAACTTGGTGGCTATGATGGTTTAGTGGCGGCTGAATGCCTAACATGATGATACTATATGCGCTATAATGAATGAAGATATCAATAAGTCGTGCAACTATACACGTCCAATTTATTTATGCGTTTTCTGGTTTTCATGTTATGCATCCTGGTATTATAAAGTCCCGTAAACAAATATGCGATTTGACCTATAGTTAAACGTAGTGGGTGCATAAAATGTCATTCGTGTTAAATTATGCCATTATGGTAAAAAACTGTATCATGCTTCCCCGCATCCCCGTATATTATATCCAGTTCACAGTTTTCAAAAATATTGACTCAAAGAAATAGAATATAAATATCGTTAAACAAGATAATAAAGATTGGATATAATGGATAGATCTACAAGTTTAGTTGGATTGATTATATTTGTTTTTGACATTTTGTTGAATATGTATTTTCACTGAATTTTTTATATTCATTTATACTTGGATTTTGATTTTCTCTCTAGTTTTTGTTTAAATTCCAAGGTTTCTATTACTTTTACTTTTACTTTGTTAGTTTTTAATCAGAGCATTTTATCAAGAGTGGGGATTAGTACTTCGTTGAATAAACTTTTGTTAATTACAAGTTGAAAGAAACAATAATCTCACCGATATGCTTTGTGCTCCTCGATAGTTTTCTTTAGCCATGGTGTTTGGTCTGTTAGCGACTAAGTTTGATAACATAGCATAGAAGTTTTGGATTACAAAGAAATGGCAAAAAGTCGTTACGCTGAATCGCAAAATCATCTATGTTGAAGTTGGAGGCGATGCTAGGAAATGAAAACAAATAACAAAACTAAACAAGCGATTTGCATACATAGAGTATAAACCTGAAACCATAAACACAATGTAATTATTTAGGATTTGTTCAATGTTGCTTCGATATATACATCAAATGTGTTCAATAGTACATACAGACATAATAAACTATAATTCAACCTATATACTATCTACCATGTGATAAACTGTGATTCAACCTAAATTCCATCATGTTTATTCTTTTAATAAGAATGAGTATTATGAATATTGTTCACAGGAGGACTATGACACGAGCATTACCGCGACATTTGATTTCTCCAGTGTTGAATCCTGAGGTCTGAAAACGTCGTGTGAATGCTAAGACGTAGCATCTGAAGTCTGATTGCATCTTTTCACTGTGTGGTACCACTGGATTGTGCCATGAAAGGCTTGAAGGTCAAAAGCAACCCAATAAACTGAACGAGATTCAATACAAAGAACACCAGTTGATCACCTGTCGAGTGTTGAACAAACCATGTAAAATCACAATTTTGAAGATATATACATTTACTCTTATGACATATTTGAGATCTGTTGTTAGGTAATATGAACAAGATTGAATATATAATTTATTTTCTAAACTAAATATGATCTTACTTAAAACCCTTGGTTATGATCGTACACATAAATAAAGTCTCTTTGATCTTTTGTTTTCTTCAACTTTACTTTGAGTGTGATTTATTGATTATCGGTGGCAAATGTAATTGGTCAAGCGGGTGTGGTAACAGGTCAAAGGAGTAGGATTGACCCATCAACCCTCTCTTATCTTTCTTTTTTTCTTTGCACTTCCAACTTAGATAATGGCAAACTAATAGTAAATCAAAATTTCTACATATAGCAACTTACGAGGTTGTAAATACTTGAGCATATTTTGGGTGGCTTCTAAACGCTTAGACCTATTACCTTTTTTAGGTTACTTTACCCCTTTGACCCATTATCAAGAAATCTAGGTATAATTAGATCTGTCACAAAATCATAACTAAAACATTTTCTTAGCCCCGTTTTACATTTTAACACTCAAATTCCAGGTTTCCCCAAAATTTGCTAACCAGTTTGCGAATAAGGGCCAATTTAAGTATTAAAATGTAAAATAGTGAACGGTGAACCCAAATTGACCAGTTTACATAAATGGGTTGAACCTACCCAGCTATTATCAAAAACGAAGAAATAACTATGGTTTTTAAGGCTTTATACAAACTACTTGGTGTTATTAGATATACATGTTTTATAGTTTCTATTTATTGTATAGGCATTTTTAGCTCAAAAGAAGGTTATTACAGAATCATGATCAAGCAAAAACTTCTTGCCTGGGAGTATGGCAGCCACTTGACACTTTTGCGCCCAAGAAAAGCTGAAAATGTGTAAAAAACAGTTTGCATTGGTTTGCGGTGAACATTATCTTGCATGTATGTAGGTTTGAAAGGGTGAAACTTACAGTGCTCCTGCTCCAGCTGGAGTGCTTTAGAGACAGACATGGATCCCCGCTGATGTTGGGGCTAGTTTATAGTGAGATATTTAAAGATGCATGATCAATATCCGTTGATATCGTACAATAGAATAGGATCAATATCAAAGACTCATGGTAGTTATGAGAAGTTATACACTTAAGTCTTAACCATAGCACACTAACGTTTCACAAAGTGGATTTGTAATCATCATATGTAATACATCAATTATTTATAAGGATGAAAAAAATAAACAAAATGTGTTAGTGGGTCAACCCAACCTATTTTGACCTTGACCTGCCTGTTTTGCTACCTCTAATTTAAATAAAAGAAATTGAAGAAAAAAAAAGATCAGGACTTACAACTGCATTATTCAACAAAATAAAAATTCCAGTGACCAGCAACACCTGGACAAGCATATCACATAAATAGTCATCTATCAAAAAGTTTTCAGAGAGTTACATTTGGCTAACATTTACTTACTGATAACGCGTTCCTTAGTACTGATGCACAGTTATATAAGAAGTAGCTATACCCTTACTGTTCCTAGTAGCTGTTAAAACATCAAAGGAGAAATCTCGAAGAAATCGGCATCCAGAAGGTTGAACTGAGCCCAAACAGAGTGTTGAAAATGACCCTGCATTAACATGTCAATATGAATAAATAAATAAAATACATTTAACTTAAGGCTTTGAATTGTGAATTGATTGACAACAGAATGCTAGCACAAAAAGTTCTGTAATTCAACAATACCAATGCTTACCCTGAAAATGTGCCAATTCACCATATCGATCAGCTAGCACTCCCCAGAAAAGAGAAGTCAAGGCTCTTCCAACCATGAACGAAGAACCTACAAAAACACTATCCAATTAATCAAACTCGCTAATTATATGCTTCTAATTACATAATACGTTCTAGATAACTTACCAACAAATTATGCATAGTAACCAATAGCTTCCTCGCGACTTGCAATACCAAAGTCTCTAATCTGCAAATATGACATACATATTGGCATATACATGTAGTCAACTCATCAACTTAAAAAAGCCTTATGATCTTATAATTTAGTCAAGGTTGGCATGATTCATTTTGTAGGCCAGTAGTTGGTATGAGTTCCTTGAACTCATAGACGGTGATTTTATTTATTAATTTATCTACAAATTAACTCCACAAGTTCTATATTGAGGAACTAATTCATATGAGTTTCCTAATCTACACACATCCGAAAAACAAAAAAGTTGCATCAAAAGTTCAAAACTATGAGCTTTGTGTACAAGGTTTATATAGCATTTCCAGAATCTTGTTCACTTTTTAAAATTCACATTCATTCTCAAAACAAAACATAATGGGGGCTAATTATCCTTAAGAATAGAGATCGTTCACGTCCTTGATTCACAGTGTTTTCATACTCGGTTGTTTCATCTAAATTTTTTTCTTCACAGAGGTTATAACAAAGATTTTCAAGCATAGATAGTAAACAAAATACTTGTCCAGTTGTGCACCAACAAGATGAAATATGAGGTTACTATGAAGTTATAAAAGTACGCCCCTATATATCTATATTATATAACATATATAATAATAATGCATACACATACCATGAAATATAGGAAAGGATAGAGAGAAGATATTGCAAGAGCTGAAAAACAAACACCAAAACAGAAAAGGAAATCATAAGGAAAATAATAATACATTAACGATCTAACATGAATGATGAATAATTTCATAAAATAAATTTCATCAATGAAACAAGTGAAGTTGGAGTTGACTGACCAGTGAAGAGGGATACAAGCCAGACATAAGGAAGATGTTTATATGGCATTCCTGTTTCTTCATATTTAAGACGATATATTTTGCACCTAGGACAACTATTCTCAAAACTTAACATGGCCATGGCCGCCTGCAGCTTATTACAGTAATTTTATGACAAAAAATGATTACTGCTGCAGAAGCTTAATTTGGTTTTGTGTCAGTGTTTGCAGATGCTTGAGTTTCGGTTGGGACCAGAACTAGGGAATCGAATATTTTAAGTGATTTCTGACCATTAATTATTGTATTTTATAGATTTCAAACCCATTTCAAATTTAGGCACATATCAAAATAATTCCTACTTTATAAGATCAAATTACATTCTTTTGTGCATGTTTATATCCAAAATTACAAATTCTGTATCTGATGTGTGTTAATAGCTTTCAGGTTTCATGCTTAAAAAAAGAAACAGAAAGATTCTATTGTCTACATATCGAAAATTTTTAATTGTTGAATTCATATATGATTATTATTATTATTATATTTTATAATATAAGAAGATCGAGGAGAGAAAAAAAGAAGTGAAAAATTTGATCGAAAACCCATAAAAAAAGATGGGTTATGAAAACCTTTGCAATCAAAATTTCTTACTAATTCTTAATGCCGAAATTCATTCCCAAGACCTTTAAGCCAAACACATCCTAAAGCACGTTAGATGACATTATGTGTCTTGCACGCTAAGGGTATTTTTGTATTTTACTAACCGTTCACTCGTTATTGTGGCTTATCTTTAATACACCAACAAGATTTTCTAATAATTTGATTCAAAATACGAAAAGTCACTTAAGATAATAAAATAATTTTTGATATCACGTGTCTTGCACGCGAAGGATATTTTTGTCAAAAACAAGATTTTCTACCAAATATTACTTCATTTTAGTATGCACTTGATATTTTTATAGACCTTAGTTTTATTGAGTAGTATTAACTTATTGGTTTAAGAAAATAAGTTATCATGTTTCACAAAACCAACCAAGGAATGTATCTGTAGTTTAAAGAAAAAATTATTCATATATACAGGTTTGGTAGCAAATTAAATTATGAAAACATAATTTTTTCTGTATATACATGTTGGTTTATTTTATCACTTTACATTCTAATGTCAATATGTCGCACATCATAGGATATATTTGGCTCGTTATTGGTTTTACATAAATAGAAGAATGTTTGGTTTGGCTATCAGTTCTTCCGGAACTGATCTGGAAAAAACCTTCGTTTGCGGAAATCAATTATTCAAGTTTCGCTATCGGTTTGGTTCATGACTATCTGTACAGAACCTGAGTTTGTATATGGTCTGTGGTCCACTTTGGATCAGAACTGGAGAGCACTGAACTGGTTTATAATGGTCCTCTTGGTGGTTCGATCTACCTTGTCACGGAATGAGACACCGAGCACAAATAAAGTCTCATAGAATCTGCATTGCACCACCTAGTATTCACAATACATTCAACATTCTAACATAATATGTATGGGATTGTGTTGAAGTGATTAATCCAAATGGGTCATGCTTTTCAAAAAAAAAAAAATTCCAAATGGGTTGTTTAATAATGGATGAAATCAAAATGATGTCTGGTCTGTATAAAGACATTTAAACTTCATATTCCAATACATCTCAGTTCAAGCAATTTGCTTAATAATTACCGACAAGAGTAACTGGAAAAAGTTGTTACTCGTACATTTCAGCTAATAATCAAGAAATTATTCTGGTTGTAATATGTCGATATATACAAGATAACACAATAAATGAATAAAAGATGACACTAAGAAGGTAAAACGATATATATTTAACAAAAAAAGTGGGATTCATACCAGTAAGAAGACCGTTTACGAGCTCCTATTAGAGTCCTCAATCATCATCCCTTTAAGACTTCTAGCTAACCAGATAGCAGTCTCTCTTGGTGAAACTTTATCTTTGCCAAACGGTCTAAGAACAACTGCCAATTCTTGCAGCCTGTTTTGTTGAAGCAAATCAGCAGATAATTCAAGAAGCTCTTCAAGCGCCTCTGCCCTTTGTCTGGTAGAAGTGATATCTAAAATTTCCTTCACAGGTGACTTTTCTTCCTGAATTTCAGGTGGGTTTGGCTTCACTTGCTCTAACGTGTTCTTTGCATCAAGATCTTTACTGCATGGACTATCAGGAACCTGTGATTTCACAGTCATAATCTCGGATCGCTTTGCATCAATATCTTTACTGCATGGACTATCAAGAACCTCTGATTTCACAGTCATTATTTCAGATCGATCTGATGGTTCTAAAGATCCTGTTGGAGATAACACGTTCATTAGCTTCCCGACCTCTATATTCCTTTCAACAGTTTCAACAAATGATTGCTCATCTCCTACTCTAAAGCTACTGTGACGTATCACATGAACGACATCACCAAAAGCTGGTGAAAGCTGAGGTGGAGCAAGTTTTTCGATTGTTGGATTTTGTAAAGCCGATATTCCTTCTGACGACAAACTCCTTTGTCTAGATGAAACAGGAAGAATGGAAGAAGATGTAGTATCTTCTACATGTGAAATAAATTCTTTTACAGTGAATTTGTCATCATCTTTGGATATAATATTTATGTTTGATTGGGAAGTTGCATCAGACTCACTCGGGAATAACACATCACGTGCAACATTTGAGCATGATATCTCATTAGCAACTTCAATATCTTGATTTTCACCACCAAGAAGAACCCTAGTTGTCTGAGAATTCTCACAAAATAGACTTTGAGGTATCTCCATCTGATGAGAGGAAACATCTGAGGAGGTCCGTGTGTGCAATTCAGTGTTTTCGGTTATATTTGCTTGTTCGTGCACAGTAAGTAAAACTTCTGTTAGGTCACAAGGTTCAAATCCTTGACCAGAAGGGGAAGATACTACTGAATGGAAGCTATCTGTCTGTTTCTCATTTGAAACTCCCACCCGAGACTCGTGTATGATCTTTGAAACGAGTTTTCTCTGAGCACTTCTGGGATCTGTTCCACGATGGGTGGCAACAGGCCTCTGAATCTCACTGGGCTTTATCATTTCAGGGGTCTGGGTTAACTCATTGAGACCTTTTGTCTTTATCTGAGATGTTGCAGTGGGGCTTATCAGTCTGACAGGAATCTGACTTGTGTCATTAGGTTCGATTTTTTTAGTAATGGTCGTGGTATCAGGAGCATCAATGGCTAGTTGCTTAATCCGTCCAGGGAAGGATGGTCTTCTAAAAAGTGTGGGTGGGGTTCTTAGTCTCTGATTTGCATCTTCAATGGATCTAGGAGGGCCAGAAGGTGGGGTCCCCTCTGGCCTAGGTTTAGTCTTTGAAGATGAGTCAATGGCAGGTACCTGCACAGATACCTCATCGGTCGTCAGCATATTATCTTAATAATATAATTTTATAATCATACATAACACACTTAATTAATTACCATATTTAAAGAAATCCACAAAAAAGTACTTGCAGGTCAACACTCCCAACCCAACTCGTTTTGGTCCATACCAAAAATACCCAATTTGAGCTATAATCAAAACCCGCTTGACCCGCTTATAATGCAATATTTAATTTTCAGTATCATCATTTCGTCCGAGGGAATGAATAGAGAATAATAAAGATGAAGAGTTGGCTATACCTGATGATGCTTCACGGAATTTGATCCCGGGATTCGTTTCCTTGACTCAGAGTTGCTCTTTTCAGGTGGTGTTTCAGCACTAACCACCTTCCACCCATGATTCACTGGAGTTGGTTTGGGCAACTTACTTGATGGTTCAACGTCAGTATTTCCTGTCTTTAAACGACCGCCTCTCATCGGTGAACTGTGTTCCCTGGGTTTTCCTTCTTTCTGACCCATCTTTATTGTTTTGACCGATTTCATTTGCTTAGCTTCACTATTTGACTTTTGATCATCTAGTATCTGTTGGACCACCTCTTGCATCATCTCCATTTCATCATGTTCAATGTCTTCTAGAAATGGATTAATACAATTCTCATCTCCACAGACCAGACTTGTATCGATTGCTTTATGGTCACATGCGCAAGCCCCCGTCTGAATGTTTTTCTCACTTGATTTGACACTATCTTTGTCACTGAACGAACTGTTACTACTTTGGCTTTCAGATCTTTTCCTTCTTATATCATGAGCGCTGCCAATTGGCTTTGAAGGTGGAGATATACGAAGACCGTATGAAGAACGATACTGGTCAACATATGGCTGCAAATATGGGTGTTTCAGGACTTCCGACGCCTAAAATGTCAGAAGATAAGTTAGAACGATAGACAGATGACCATAGTAACAGATAAATATATTAGGAGAAAAAAAAAGTGCTTACACTTGGTCTATGCTCAGGGTTCTTACGGAGCATTCCTTTGATAAGGGATTTTCTGGAAACAAAGAAAGTGAGAGGATAAAAGTTACTCCAAAAGTAATATTCTCACACTGATACTAACTATAATTATGTGCACATGTATCCAATTACTCTGCATGTTTATGTTGCATATCCAATAGAAAATATTATATAAAGACAACTGATAGAGGTATAGTTGGCTGTGATAATACGGGTGGATTCTCAATGCATACCATATATGGCAGCAAAATATGTCAAAATATAATAAGTCAAATACAGGCCTAATAAATTTCTGACTTTAGTCATAATCTGCTTTAATAATTCCATGGTTTCAAAAATTATTTAAGAAGAGACGAACTGATGACATTTACTTTACAAAGACATCATTACCATCATATACCAAGTGTTCTTAAATCAGTGACATCGTCTTTACCTCTCTTGACAGTCATTAAAGGTCACTTGATTTTAATTTATTGAAGAGATCTACCAATTTCTTAACTTACTAGTTACTACCACTAGCCATATCCAAAATGTGCATATAAGCTCATTCAGGCTTATTGACAATTTAGATGAAATGAAAAACTCTAGGAATGTAGAATAAATAACATAAAGCAGCATATTAAGCAAGATATAGTTTTTCATTGACAAGCATGATAACCATTTGACTTACAGGGATGGAGAATAACAAGGAGGCAAAGGACCAATACAGGATCTGTTTATTTTACTTATCAGTCCAGCCATGTCCTGAAACCAATATACAATGCAACCAAATATTGAAATTGTTTTACAAGAATAAAGAGGTTATCTGTAGGTAATGGAAAATATTACTTCATAATGGTAGCTGTATTCAAATGCAGTGCAAAACAATCATAAAGCAGAGCAGTAACAAAGCAACAAAGCCATAAAACCTTGATAATAAGATTTACAAAGAAAAGACTCGATATGTACCACGTAAGATGTAACCATTGACAATAATGTTTATCACATCTCTATCTAGACCAGCAACAAATAAAACTAGTTATCCTAGTAATGTAGCTAAAACAGAAGATAACCCTAACATTTATCGTAATAATAATCAGAAAACCCAGTCATTCCACTAACAAATAACCTTATTATAATATTTATCACAAGAATAACTAGATTAAAGTAAAAGACAGTGACTAAGGATCCATTTGCGCAACTCTTGTAAACCTACTCACTTGAGCACCTAAATTTTTGATAAACTGGTAATTCAATCACTATTTTGCCCCATGTTAGCCGTCGCACTAAGACCACTATAGGTATATATATTCAACTTAATACCATGATGAGGGGATAATGTCCCTATAACTTATGAACACTACATAACTTAGCAAAGAAGACACTACATATAAATCTAAAAGTAAAAAATTAAAAAAAATCCATGGATTCCCATGTCAATTGGCAAGAAAACATTGAGGTCCTCATTTTCCTCTCTTACTGTCTGCTACCAAGAATGTCTCATTTTCACTAGAAATCCATGACAACCTCAGGTCTTTTGCTTTAAATATGTCATGCATCTGGCTTATCCCAAGTAAAAATAATATCTTGGATCTAAAACATGTTACGCAAGACAAGATTAGCAACACTGCAACCTCTGAGAACAGAGGCAGAGTAAGAGTAAGAGAGAGAGAGAGCTGATCTAAGAGGACTTACAAAAGCTTTAAATGCTGGGCGGTGAGCAGCCATTTCATACATGCAGCAGCCTAATCAAACAAAAAGAAATTGCAAAAACAGATAGATACATATGAAAACAAAAAACATGTGGCTTGAAAGTGTAAGCTTGAGTTTGAGAGTGGCCACTTCAAGACAGCATTATATAGGCCCAAGGTAATTAAAGAAAATCAGATACCTAGGGACCATATATCTGATTTAAAGCCATAGGGAATATCTGCAAGCAGTTCAGGACACATGTAGTTCGGTGTTCCAACCACCTGGAATAAAGTTAATAAGTGTACGTGAGCTCAAAGGTTAAAATTAGTAGGCTAGATATCATATTCCTGCCCTCATAATAATACAAAAAAAAAAAAAAAAATTCGGATATACAAGATAATACGAAATCAGTTATGTTGGCAACATTTCAACAAATAAAACTCTTTTGCCCAGTTGTAACCGTCAAAAAACATTACTCGCATTGATTCCAGTCGACAAGTATTAAGGGGTATTTTACATAATGTAAATATGTCAAGTCAACTCCTACTTTTGCAGTGGCCAGACAAAGTACAATTTTGTTGTTCAGAAGGAAAGATGTAGATTTAAGAATATATAATAAAAATTAAGAACATACTGAAGAAGCCAAGTCATCAGCTTTCAATGTCTTAGCAAGTCCAAAGTCACCTAAATTAAAAGATAAATTGCAGAAGAAACATTAATTATTGCATTGGATTAGAGGAAGTTAAATCAACATCTACTAAAGAAAACAGCAATAAGCTCACCAAGACGAACATCTTGATCTTTAGTAAGGAAAATATTTGAACACTGCACAGAAAAACCGATAAGAGTTAATATGAGACTTTAAAAGTTACAGAAAATTAAGCATCCAACATATATTGTTACATACTTTCAAGTCCCTATGCAGAACATAATTCGAATGCAAATATTCAACTGCCAATAATATCTGAGTAAACCACCTGCAGAGTTTCTGTCATACCGAGATTATCAATAATCAGAAATCTAGTAACTATGATCGAAACATATAAATGCAACAACAATAATACCTCCTCGGGAAAGTATTGGTTAGGTGATTTTTTCATCAATTCATCGCTGTTCATGAGTCATTTAATCAGCCAAATGGAAGCTACAACATAATCAATATACAATTAAAAAGGTTTTGGTTTCTCTAGCAACTTACATATCACCACCTTCACAGTATCCAGTAACAATGCATACATAGCAACCCTAAATTCAGATCAATAAGTGAAAATACGCCAAAAGAAATTCATATCAAATGACATCACAAATAATCAAACTAAATGGGGGGTTTGGGATCCGATTTGGAATACAACTTTTTCAAAAATCAGGTGTTAACCTACTTCTTCAAACTGAGTATTCTGTCTATAACAACATATTTTCACTTCTTTCAAATGGATTGCAACACTAGTCGTGAGTATTTGCATATGGAAAACACCTTAATAGAATAATCTCCACGAAAACGCAATCCCAAACACCCTTCACTACATTATCCAAAAATCTAGAATAACATAAGTTTCTAACCTTCTCAACCCAAGCTTCTTTGAACTCAACAATAAACGGATGCTGAATCCGCGCAATTAACGCCATCTAAACATCCGATAATTACACAACAATCAATAACAACACTCCCAATACAACCATAATAATTCAGAAAAACAAAAACAAAAACCTCTTGATGAGCAGATCTTCTGCATCTTTCAGTCTGTCTAGCAAGACGAATTTTTTTCAAAACATATCTGCATTGTTACATAGCATAAAGATCCAATCAATCAATACCTGATTAACATAAAAATACCACAAATATGTGTATGTATATGTGTGCATATTTATATACATAAATATATATATATTATATAAAATAAAAAAGGCAAATACTTCTTTTTTTCCAATTTGTGATTAACGAGAATAGCAGCACCAAAAGCACCGCGCCCAATTTGCTCCATCATTTCATACTGATCCATTTTTGACTCCATCACTCCTTGATCCAATGCTGCACGGTATATATCTCGAATAGTACTAATTGATAACAGTGTTCTACATGACTAATATTCAACAAATCTTCCAGTATAGTTTCTAGAAGGCAAAAAAAAACCTAATTTGTGCATCTGGTGAGTGATAGTTGGATTCAATTTTAGGGCATATGAATGAATCAAGTTGAGTTTAGATCGAATAATAGAATAGAATAATGTTTAATTCGATGAGATTCGGATCAGGTCAAAAAAATGTCGTTACTTTAAGTAGGAGTAAGTGTGTGAGCACACAGCGGGAGCTGCAGCCGGAGTTAGCTTGTACTGAATCTTCTATTCAGAAGCTATTTTTAGTGTTTTGGACGGTTTATCTTTTGGATAATCACTAATTACAATCTAACATCGTTTAAGAGATTAATCCTTTAATTTACATCTTAAACGAATTAATCTATTAATTCGTAACATATTAGTCAATATAGGCGATCATAGATTAAATCAAAGGAATTTAACCGTTTTATACTAGGTCAAATAATAATTAATCATGTTAATTGTTAATTAATTACTAGTCAAATCTTCAACAAATAAAAAGAAAAAAAGATAATAAAAGAAAAGATCGCATGTGAGCCAGGGCGATCACCGCAACCTCCACCAACCATAGCCGGACGTGTGGCTTGAATATTTGTTTGGTTGCTTGATGTTTTAGATATTTATATTTTGTTTGTGTGACATTTTATTTAATAGAGTTATAGTGTGTATACTTTTTTATGTGTAATCAAATGAAAATGTTTCAATTAACCGGTTCTTCGATGCATCATAAAATCGAACTGTGTAAAACCGATACCGAACCGTTTCTCTATGGTTCGGTTTGTAGTTCTAATATTTGTAGTTTTTCTGGTTCGCGTTTCAGTTCGGCGCAATCCTAACACTTTGCAAATGTCTAAGTTTCCTGATCATGTTTTAGAATGTGGGAGTGATATAATGATGGAATGAAATGTAAAAATTTATTAAAAAAAGAAAGAGTTTTAAACTTTAAATGGTTAATTACGTGAAAATGTGTGGTTTAAAACAAGCTTTGGATAAATGTATAATAGTAAATGATTTGATACATCATTAAACATTTGCAACTTTGTTGAAAGTAGAAACACAAGGAGGGTTATATTCAGTAAATTTAGTAATAATCAATCAACGAATATGATATATGATCAGCTTATTACGTAAATTACTTTTGGTACAATTTTTATAGTTATTATTACGGAGTACTTTAGTACTGAAGCTTTTAACCTACTAATCTTATGTATATAGATATAGAATATAGATTCCATAAACTTGAGTACAAGAGTAATAATCTATTTTGGTTTCAATTTGGTGTCTTGTGTCAAGAATCTTTAATGGATCTTACAGGTCTGTTGGCCCACACAATGTATTTTTGGGAGCCCAAAGTACTTTGTACCACATCACATACATACATTATATCTTTGTTATTTATAATAGGTGGGTTATCGTATATGAGTGTTGATAGATTACATGTAAATGTCACATTTATATTTGATAATAGTCGGTCAAAATTAGTTATCCAAGGTACTTACATATTGGCATGCCACTAAACAGGGTCGGTTCAAGTTAATTTGAGACTCGGAGCGAGATTGTAGAAGAAAGCGGCACCTCTGTAAAAATGAATTTAGTCTAATATACTATACATACGAAATTTGGGGCCCCTTTTGATGTGAGGCACAGGGCGGTCGCCCATCCCGCCCGGCCCTCAAAACCGGCCCTGCCACTAAGACTAAGCTGAAGTTGAAAACTAAAATATTTAATTGGTAGTTGGAGTTTTAATTTAAAGCTAGAAGTTAATACTTCTATATGTTTAAAAGTATTTAGAAAAATAATTGTAGTTGAAACTGAAATAAAAAAAATATAAACAATAAATAGCAAGTGGAATTTAAAAAGGTATTGTGGTAATATTATATAAGAAAAGCTCAAGTTAGTTTCAAATATTGCTTGAGCTATCTTTTTTTTTTCAAAAGATTATATTTTTCTTAATAATTTTTTTAAGTTAAGTGAGATTTAAGAGAACATACGCATATTGGAGAGAAGAGAGAGCATATTTGTGTCTAATCATGTCGTGCCACTTGTCACTATTAGTAATGATATTCTTGTCCTTTCATCACTTTTATTTAGATGCTCAAAATTGTTGCCCAAATATTAACATTGATAACCAATTATCCAAAAAGTGATTAACTACACCATCTTCTGCCGTCACTGGTCACATGAGTCCACCCGCCGACCGTGGGAATCTGACAGTCGGAATTTTTTTATGATTTTTTTCCACTTTCTTTGACTCTGAAGATGCAACGAACAAAAATGTAGTATATTTAATATGCAGTATACAAAAAAAAACTTAATAAAAATCAAGACGTAGTAAAAAATAACTAACATATCACTGTAACCCATATAATATCATTGAATAATGAATAAGCAAGTAAAATGCAGGGAAAGTTATAAACCGCGTGACTTCACCATGCCATAAAATGCATTGAAAGTAAAACTTACACATTATTGCATCATAGGTATAACAATGCTAAAATATTGAACAAAAGATCAATATGCAGTAAAAAAAAACTATGATATCACCACATCACTCATAGAACATCACTTAATAATGGATAACAAGCAAGATGCAGTGAAAATTAATTTACAGATAATTGCATCATATCATAAGAAACCATTAAATAAATGGAAAATAAGCAAGATGCGGTGAAAGTAAACTATACATCATTGTATCATACTTACAACATCACTAAATAGTGAAAAAAGAGCAACATGCCGTAAAAATAACTTCATATATCACTGCATCTTGCATAAGAAAAACATCATAAAAAAGACAAAAAAATCACCGAATTATTTTTTACTTAACTCATTAAAGTGCAGTACAAATATACTCTAGTTATAAAATTATATAAACACATAGTAAGATAAATAAAAAAAACAAACAACAAGACCGGAATCAAAACGCTAAATGGAACAATTCAGTTACAGATTCATGTACGAGTTACTATTTGTTTCCATTTCTTCTTCGTAATCAATTTTGACACTTTAGTCTCAGATTCATGAACATGAACGGATTACAATCAAATAACAATTGAGATTTTGATTTAGCCTCAGATTCACGGACACGAAAGGATTACAAACAAATAACGGTTGAGATTTGTGGAATTTTGATTGTTTGAGATAACATACTTCTTGAAGTTAAAGATTATTATTTATTTTTTTGAACTTGAGAGAATTTGAGATATGTACCAATTGTGTGTGTGTGTGTGTGTTTTGAATGGTTAGAGAGAAAGCTTAATTGAATGTGATATAGAATAAAGGTCTAACTGTGATTTGATTATACATATTATAGAAAAGGAAGTTACACGTGAAATGATCAATATACTCTTAGCTCATTAATACAACTTAATACTCTAATCTTTAACTTTCACGTAAATACTAAATAGGCTCCTCGTTAACTTTAAATGATTTGAACAATTAATTTATAAAATGGATGACTATAATTACCTTCCCTCCCTTCCCTTCCCTTCACACCCTATCCTCCTTATCTAAAATCTTTCAAGTTTAGTCGACCAAACAAATTCTATAAACCAACCTTAGAGACATAAAATACAAACTAGCATAATAAATTCTTAAAAGCTTATCGTCAAACTTATCCTATATATCAGTTCATCATGTCTATATCTTAAAAAAATTAGTCCAAATCAGCTTCCGTATGTATGATTTGAAAGAGATACTTAGCACTTAATTATTATATATATATATATATGTGTGTGTGTGATCTATATTTAAGTGTATATAATAGAAAGGCTACACTGTTTGAGTTTATTGTTCTAACAAAAAATATAATAATAATAAGAACTGAAATTATATGCTCAAAAACGTAAATCATATGGTGTAAAACATTAGTACGCGTTGCTCCGTAATTAAAATATTTACTGTGTACATCACGAGTATATATTATTTTTTTAAGTATATACTACTACATTATTCTTTGCGTAGTTTAATAATGTATCATTTTAAAGGTAGGAGAAGATAGCCATAGTTGTAATTGAACTAAAAAAGTACTTTTTTAATCTTAGATTTAGTTTGAACAATTTTAAAAAAGTAAAATCTGTTATATTAAACACCAATAGAATTTTATCTTGACTTTTAAAAAACATTTTAATCGACTAAAATGAATATTTATTAAACAGAAAGATAAATATTTGATTTGAGACGTAAAAAGTAACTAGTTAATGATTAGAAGGAAGGATGGTCAGCATGACGTAATCACCATCCCATCTTCCAGAGTACTTTCCTCAATACCACCTATCCCCCTTCAATTCTTCATAATTTATATCATTTCAATTTTTGAAATTTATTACTCTTTCACCGATGTGCATATTATTTTAGTGTAGACAATCTTAGTATTAGTATAAATAAATTATACTTTACACTAAAATATAGTTGCACTAATATGAAATAATAATTTGTTCTTGCAAAGACGATGAATAATGTTAATTGGCTCAGATTTTTCGCTCCGAGGATAATAGGTGGATGGGAATACTATTATACAGATTGATTCACCATACCATCAAACCGAGGTATCTTGAGAAACATGACTATTTTCATATAAAGTTACCCCTCCAGAACCAGTTATACTATGTGGTTAAAGAATTACTTCAAAATTGTAGCTAGTAAAGATTAAATTTGCATTTCTTTAAAAATTCTCAAATCTTCACTACTACTAAGGCTATTACTTGAGATACACACATATTAAACATGTGCTAACGTCTTAATCAAATCTAAATATAATAGACATATGTGTGTATATGTATAATTCATTACATTTTTTTAAATAGATATTCAAAGTATTATTTATTCCAAATCTGAAAAAGAAAAATAGAAATATACTTATGTTTGACTCCTAAATACATTAACATACTACCTTTCAATTTTCCAAAAATTACCAAAGTATCATTTTGAGTTTCTAACTGGTCATCATACCAGCTCTGATCTGATCAGGTCATAAGAGTAAAGTATTTTCCATTATTTTAGTTATCATTTTGGTAATAAATATAGAGATTATGTTATCGAGTGAATAGTAGTTGGGGGTGGAGTAAATTAATAGTGTAATAAGGCAGGGGAGGGTATCAATTAGATATGTAATTATGGTATTGTGTCAGTAAGTAAGGCTACCGTCAGTCCGTGACACCATAAAAAGCAAAAATCCCAAGTTTGAAGTTAAAAAGTAGATAGATACTGATGCTGCCTATCTGTCCTGATACCACCACTGTCACTGTCAAATACACATATAACGGCAACTGCTAGTTCTTTTGTACTTTCATCCGAATCTTTATTACCTTTCCACTGTCCTTTTCTCTGTTTTAATTCAATTATTATTTGTATTAAATATCTACTATGATTGTATTTGTATTTGTCAAACAAGTTAATTAAAGTAGAGAGGGTGATGTCCTATAATTTAGAGTGTTCCGGATAGATAGTGTTATTAGAAAATATTATTGTTGAAGATATAAGGAGTCAAAATAGTTTAAATTTTATTTGTTATTTATCAATAAAAAAATTCAACAAAATTAATAAATTAAAATAAATAAAAAAGTTAAATTCATTAAAAATAAAAATAAATATTACAAATCCTAAAAGAATAAATTCATAAAACAAAAGAAAAATACAATCAAGCGTCTTCGGAACTCAAATCCGATCCAAATATCATATTCTCACTATTCCCTTTTTCCCTTTCTATTATGACTTTCTCTCATCCCAATAAGTGGTCCGGCTGCATAGACATAATTCAGAGCTCTGTTTCGAGATCCTTTGACCGAGAATAGCTTTACTTATAGAAAGGGATGCCTTCAAAGATATCAGTAATCGAGTCGTCAATCGAAGCATGAGATGAAGCGGCGAAACCGGAGCTCATCTTTTGGGATTTTTGTTTCCTTTTTTTTCTCCGTGGATGTTTAAATTGATCATCACTGAAGATCGTGACATTCCGATTTCTCATCCAAATCTAATTCGTGTAAGTGCACCGTCTCGCGGCGTTTTGGAACAATCCGCCTTCCGACAAAAACACGATCTGGAGTTAACCACTTTTGCAACCCATACAACTTACAATCCCAATGGAACCCGTTTCAAAAACAATCATCAGTATTAGGGTTTGAATATGATGATTGTTGTTGAAACGGGTTCCATTGTTGAGTGTAGGTTGTATAAGTTGTTTGGATTGTTCGACATTGTGAATTATAGTGAATTCTATAGTTTTTTAGTTCTTGTAATGTGTTTAAAGATGAGAATGAATGTTATGATGTGTTTAAAATTGTGTTTGAAGTATAGTATTTGTAGTTTGAAAATAAGGTTTTTTTTCCAAAAAAAAAAAGAAAGGTTAAAAAGTAACCATTGAATATCTTTTTTATTTTAGTGGTAATATAATTTTTGGAAAAAATTTAATTAGGCCAAAAAAGGTCCTGGGCGAGATGCCGTTCCAGAACACCATCCAGATTGACATAACGCTATCCGACGACATTCCCGAAGGACAACGCATACAGGATGCCGCACACGTCGTGTGCTCTTAGAGCGTATAAGAGCTCAAGTTTATTTTTCTATAAACTCAAAGTTCTAGTATTGTTTGGTTATACAAAAATTTAAGAGCTTATTAAAAAATAAGTTTTAAGAAAACTATTTGAAGTATCTTTTAAGAATAAGCTCCAACTTTATTAAATGATAAATTATATAAATACCCCTTATAAAATATTTATCATGTTTCATCTTGTCATTTTATGTTAATTAACATTTAAAAGCTTCAGTTAATTTGGTAAATACTTATAAAAAAATAAACTCCAGCTTCCAGCTTCAAAAATAAGCTCCATCTCCAGCTTTAAGCTTCTAGGTTCAGCTACTTGCTAGTTTTGCCATATACATCTTATATATGACATATTGTTCAATTAATTTCACATGAAAAACTATTATGTGTATGTTTAGCATGTAAACTTATAGTAGTTAAACACAATTTTTTCGTAAGCTTAAGGTTCTAATATTACAAACTTAATAGTAAGTGCTAGAAATAGAAAAAAACTCGTGAATTATCGTTTAAAAATACGCTATAAGCTTATAAAATAAGAATTTACACAATATCTCTTATATAATTATTTATCATCTTTGACATTTTTTTACATGAATTCATATCTTTAATTTCAAGTTACAACTACTTTTTGTCAAACTTTTATAAAAAAAGATAAGCTTCAACTTTCAGCTTTAAATATAAATTCTGACTATCAGTCTCAATTATAAAATTTCAGCTCCAGCTACCAACTAGCTTTATAACACACCTAACATGATAAAAAGATTAATGAAAGATGATAAAAAAATTATAGTCATGTTAAGTGTGTTTAAAAGATCAATTTAAATATGTGTTTAATAAGAAATGGTTTATAGGTTTAATTTGATAGACTTAAAAATCAACCTCGACCTAACTATAAGACTAAGACATTTGATGAAATCAATGGTGAACATAAGGAATGAAAAAAAAGACAATGTCATATATTAAACAATGATTAAATTAGTCCTTTAAATAGGTTTATTTGTTAAACTCAAGTATCATTGCTTGTATTTAATTTATCTATAATACATAACACAAGGATTATAATAATTATTATTTTTATCAATATTTATTAGTTTTACTAATTAAATTGTTATGCTTAATTTTAATTGTATATTTTTGGACAAATCAAACATTTTCCAGCTACTTAGAGTTCATGTGAAGATTTTTTAATTTTTCATAACAAAATTTGTAAAGATATGTTACTTAGATCTCAAATAAAGTGTCTACTATGTAAGTGACATATTTTTATCTTATATTTTGTACGAGAATTACTTAGAACCAAAAGCATTAATTTATATCTTTATGGTATTTAGTACCATAATTATTTTTTATTTAATGTTTTCTTTAATCGCTTTGTAACTTTTGATTAGTCATAAACTTTTATTTTTTTATGAGTTTGCTTCTTTAGTTTTCAGCCATTATAAGGCTTCCAATTTGTAATAGAATAGATATCGTGAGAGTTAAAACTAAAATTAGATATTTAAATTTGTTTGAATGTTTTCATACTTGAAATGAGTCAATTGTGACCGTTTGTTAGTGTGGTTTTATTCTTCATCACTATGAAGATATTCTTTTGTCAATTTGGTTAATCTATGCGATGTTCAAGTACTTCATCATTGATTCAATCAGATTGTTAGATTTGATGATGAAAACTTTATTCAAATCATATAACTTGTTTTCAATTCTTAAACTTTTATGTTTTTGTGCTTCATCAAATCATCTTACTCATACGTATCAATTATTCTTTACAATCCTTTACTAATGTTTTTCTGAAAATTGTTGAATGTTCAAGTATAAGATGAATGCTTTTTGCGGAGTCTATCATGTGGGCTATCAAACATACACATAAAAAAGTCATCGCAAAGTCATTTTTGAGTTAAATATTTATGCGTAATTAATGCGCTTCACAGTAAATTTTATCGCAATTTAACCATATCGTTAGTGTCTGACTCACTATTTTAAATATGTATAATTATCTCTCGTTAAATATAACAAAAATATGGTTACTTATAGTACAGTTTAAGCTCGAGCTCGTTTTAGTAAGATATTTATTAGTGACTATATAAGTCAGAAAAATATACTTTCTATATCACAATTTTTAATGTTAAAATTACAGAAGCTTGCGTGATGTTAACGTGCATTTTGAAAAAGTTAATTATAAAACCGTATATAATTTCCTTTTTAAGTATTAGCATTACATAACTTATGTAATAGTAACGTTAGGAATCATATCCCTTTTTTGTTATATGATACATGGGTGGATGTACTTAGAGTTGTTTATTTTATTTTATGGAAATGTAATATAGCATGATTAATTAAGTGGACGGCTGCGGCAGAACGGATGAGGTGGGAGTGGCTGGACGTCCGATTCAAAACGTCATTTGGGATTATAAGATTTCATGCATCAATTGCAATCTTATCTCTGTTAACGTATTTGCAAAGTAATAATTTACACTTAGAAAAAATACGCATAAATTAATTACTCATATACTTTTCCTTTTCAAAAATTCCTAATCTTTTAACGGATTATTAAGAGTATATTTGGCGAATCAATTTACAATAATTTATTGGAATTTAAACTTATTTCATTAAAGTGTTGTTTGGTAGATAAAATTTTAATAACTTATGATAAAAAATAAGCTAGAAGTTTATGAAATGAGAAATCATATAAATGCCCCTTATATAATTATTTATCATGTATTTATTTTTCTTTTTACGTTAATTCATATTTTTAAACTACAACTCCAGCTAGTTTGGCCAAACATTTATGCAAAAAACAAGCTCTAACTACAACCTCCAATTATAAGCTTTAAGCTATAGTTACCAACTATTTTCATCAAACACACCCTAATTTATTAAGAAAAACCTCAACTTTTAATAGTTTAAAGTAGGGGTCTAAATGAGCCGAACTACTCGCGAGTTACTCGACTCGAATCGTTATAAGCTTGATTCGAGCCGAACTTAAATGAGCTCGAGCCCGAGTTTGAACATATTTTGAAGGTCGTTTAGTAAACGAGCTTGAGCTTGAGCTTCTTATATCGAGCTCGAACAAACTTGCGAGCATAAACGAGTATTTCATTCATTTATATTAATTATTTTTTAATAATAGTATAATATTTAATTACATAATAATAACTATTTATTTTTATAACGCTTATAATAATAGTAGTAAATCTTATTATATGTAGTTAAAAATACGTAAAATTAATAAATATTATAAGTAAATAAAAATATAACAAAATAAATACTATTATATAATAGACGAGTGAGCTCGAACAGAACTTGAGCTTGTATAATATAAAACAAGTTGAACTCGAATTTGGTATGTTAGACTCGAAATGAGTCGAATTCGAGTATTGCCAAGCTCGAGCTCAACTCGACTCATTTACACCTTTAATTTAAAGTGAACAAAGTTTTGCTTTAATATCGAATATGATCGCATAATTTTATAACATTAATCTAGAATACTTAACAAGATTATATAGATCTATCCCAAAATAAGGGTTATGATATCTTTTTGTATACAAAACTGATTTCTCACTTTTCGCTTTGAATATTGATACTTGATTCATACAGAAATTTATCTAAAGAAAATGACTTCTATGATTAGAATGTAATAGTAGTGAGTTCAATAAAAAATGAAATTGGAGCATGGTCAAAGTAAAAAATAAGTATGAAAAAAGATGAGATCTTTATGAGATATATCAAATAAAATAAGTAAACGGGTAAACAAATTTTATAAACATATATCAGTATTGTCACCTAAGAACAAAAACCAGATATCGAACTATATGCAACTTTGTATGCTTACTTAATGAAACACCATTAAATTGTCCCCTGCTATATGCACAAAAGGAACTTTAAAGTTTTTTACAGTTTATAGTATAAAACCACCACCAACTTTTCATCACTCTTATGTCTCTTTCGAACCAATATACTCTTTTATGTTCGTCAAACCCAATCAACTTTCAACTTTTTTTCCACTCAAATTACAATGCGACACAAATTGAATCTATAGATTTGTAACTTAAAATATTTCTTTAAGCTAAAAATCTCTGCGTTCGAAAATCTGATATATATACCATATGTGTTTATATCATTCACAGTAGCTCGAACACTTTGAGCTTTTAAGATCTATCAAGATGTCACTAATAACTTTTAGAAGATCAATTGAACCATTATGTAACATGTATTATTATATCCATTAGTAAGTTTGATTTTTGCATTAAATAATGATTCAAAGGGGATAAAAGTTAAAGGTTGAATATTTATGAAAAATTAAAAAGTACATAAATTCAAAATGGACAAATTAAAGAGTAGATCATATTTTCTTACAAAATTAATCCTTTTTCTTTTTGTATAACTTTGAATTCAAAATAACACTTCAGTTTGAGGATTTCTTATTTTCAACGTCTAAGGCTCTAAGCACACATAATTATGCAGACAGCACCATCTTGGTGAAGAAAATATTCTTGAGGTATGTCACCCGGGTTACAATCTAATAATAAAGATACGGTTTTCGAAGGAAAAAAAATCGAATAAATTAAATTATATTAAATAATGAATATCCAAGGTGGCTGCTGATGTAATGATTTCACTGTAGCTGACTTGAAAGGCTAGTCATTACTCTTAAATATTTAGTCCTTTTACTCCTTATAAATATTATGATCGAGTAACCCTTCACTTCACCTCACTTCATCTACATATATCACTCTCTCTAGCTCCTTCAAAGCAAAACAAAACAGAAAAAAAATCCATACTTGTAGTTTTACTTTTAACACACAAAACTCATGGCTTTTGCATTCAAATTTCTCTCTTTCTCCTTCATTTTGCTATTGTGCTTGCTTCTTCTATTGCAAATCTCTGGTATATACATATGTATCCCTCTATCTTCATATCTTTTTTCTTTATTTTTAAAATCTGAAAAGGACTCATTTTTAATGGTTTTCTTCTCTTTGCATGCAGATGTGTTCAATGGTGAAGAAAATACCCCCTCTTGTTGCTCCTCCATGAAGGAAATCAGTAACAGAAAGGTATAATATACATACATAATACATTATATCGGTGTCATACATGCATACATGTACATGTAATAGTGGTTTGAAAAACATGTATATTTCTGTGTGTAGTTATTGGTGGTGAATGGCTTGGAAGCAAAGGAAGTAGTTTTGAAGATTGATGGCGAGGGTAAGAATGAGGATGATGAGAGTTGGGAACTAAGGGCTGCACCATTAGGTCCAGACCCACTTCACCATCATGGTGCTGACCCCAAGAAACCAAGAACTCCTTGAACCAAATGATAGCTGTTGGTTACATGAGCCCCTCTTTTTTGTCTGTTAAGTGCATATGGACAGTTGACTCTATGGTTGAAGTCTCTAGTTGACTTTTGATTTTGATTTTGTTTTGTTGTTTAGATAATGTAGTATGTATATATAGTAGTAGTAGGTGTCTTATGGAAGTTGTAATGGTCAAGATTTTGTAAGTTTGACTTTGGTACGAAGTAATATATGTTTAAGAGAAACTTTCTTTTGTAGTTCAACTATTGTTCAAATGTAGTTCAACTATCGACTTTCTTTTGTAGTTCAACTATTGTTCAAATGGTCAAGATTATGTAAGTTTAACATCGTATCTTTTCCTGCGACACCGTTTTCTCCGACAATATAATATTTTTCCGGTAATACTACCACCACTAGTATCTTAACCAACATCCCTATTATCTCTGCCTTACAACCATTTGCGGCATAATCATCATCTATAACTTCAACCACATTTTTCGATAACACCATATTTTTCGACTATACCATATTTTCCGCCAACGCCACCATAACCACCACCGAGACACGTACAATCGACGGTCACAATCACTAACGCGTGACCAAGTTTTCAAAACTAACGCGTGAGAAGAAGACATATTTTGCTTGAATGGATGAAATGAGATAAAAACATTTTATATATAAAGTTTGATACATTTAAAAAAGTTCGCTATATTTACGTAGATCATGTTGCGCCAAGGTGCCATACGATGTGAATAAAAATGGATTAACCTGTCTCACATAATCTGGTTTCAGGTTAATGACTACCTAGAAGCAATTAGTAACTTCGAAGCATACAATAGAACTTTTAGAAAATGAATACATACAAAAGAATTTTATGACGAGTTCAACACATTTACAAACAACTAGTGTTATTTTTTAAGAGTTAGAAAAAAAAGTCAACAATCAGATAGTGTTCATAAGGTAGTCATAAAGGAAGAAGTTAAACAAGCTACAAACTAACATATTAACATTATTCAGATTGACTTTTAAAGGTTAGCAATTAGGCTAAAAGATACACATTTGATACCTTTTAATATTTTTAAATTGTGTGAACATGTAAAATTCCCAGCTTCAGATTTTATTAAATTATGTGAACATATATATAAAAGTTCAAATAATGTGCACAAAAATTACAAAAGCATGTTTAGATGAAGCATTTCTTGTACCGGACATGGGCTTTTTGAAAAAATGAAGTCAAGTTCGAAAGTCAACATGCAAATTAGGTTTTGAAGATAAAGGAAACTTAAAAGGTCAACATGGAACTTTTGTTTCAACAGTTGTGTTAGACAAAGAAAATAAAATATATTCATGTCCAAGATTGAGTCTTAAATCCCTCACAACTAACAGTTTGATCAATTCAGTTAGATATCAGAAAACTTCCCTCCTCCAGTTATATTCTAGTTGAGTAAAAGACATTATCTTTCTAAAATGATAGGTATTGACATGGTGAACAAAACTAACGGTTAATAAATTATGAATTGATTAATAAATTAACTGTTTTAAATTAGTCGACTTAAATTAATCAACCTAAATTAATAATCGATGGTTCAGTTTTGATTTTTCTATTAATTGACTAATTTGAGTTGGTTACATTTAACCACTCAAAATTGACTCAAATTAATCAAAACTAACTGTCAACTAGTCGTATATATATTTTTAAATTTTTGTATATTTATTTACACTTCAATGCATAAAAGTTTATACATGCAATGCAATTAAAACAAACACATAAGAAGGCATAAGATATCGTTTATAAAAAATTAAAGTGTGTCTCTCAAACACTAACCGTCTAATTCTTCCTCGTTTGTTTTAATGTTTCACACATACACATAAAGTCAGAGGTCTAACCATCACCAATGTGACCTAGTGATTGGCGTCCTAATATCCTCACAAGATGTCTCAAGTTCAAGGCCCACTAGTTGCACACTTTAGGGTAGAGGTGTCCAAAAAAACCGGATCCTGATCCGAAACCGGTTTGGTCAAAACCGGTTTGAGATCCTACGGTTTAGAACCGGTTTCGACTTTTTTCGAACCAAACCTGTTTAAATCCGATCCACTTTGAGTCAAAACCGGTTTTGACCGGAGTTGAGCCAAACCAGTTCGGTTTGAAAACCGGTTTCGGTTTGGGCCAAAACCGGTTTTGCCCACCTCTACTTTAGGGTGGCCAGAGAAAAGATCGGAAATAGTTACGAGATACCCCAGTTAGGCCGCCTACATCTAACTAAATATACTTGCTCTCCTCGGATAACTTGAACAGGAAAAAGATCATCCGTCTACATACACATAAAGAGTCATGTAAAGACGTCTATACGCAACGATGTCAATGATAGATGATAGTCGACGTCTTTCTATCAAAAGTAAAGTGTTTTATTTACATTATAAGTTTCTTTTATGTTTCGCCATCATGTTGCATTTTAGCTTTTTCTAATTTCATAGAAAATGATGATTAACCGATTAATCGATAGGCCGTTGACCGATAACTAATGGCTTTGATTTCTCACTAATCAACATGTCAGTTATGTTTCATTTTTATTCTTAACTGACCCATAATAAAACATGCTCACCCCTAGGTATTGTTGACGAAACCATCTTTATATGATACAAGGGTTTTTTAATGAATGATTGATTTTTGGATAAAGCACTTTTGGAAACTTCATATGTTGCCTTGTAGCGCACTTGGAACGATTTTTAACATGTTTGACATTTTTCAACCTAGATGTATCCATTTAAGCAAGTACGTGGAACCAAAATCTAGTAACCACTATCACCTATACAATGGTGCTACTCCTCTTCATGATGCTTCATTGCAAATAGTCAAATACTCCTAACCTTAGATACTTGTTGCAAATAGAGCAGGTTGTGCCAAAGTAATGACGTGCTCTATTTGCAGTGAAATGCTTTGCCAAATATGGAGAGAAAAAGGCTTTCATCCTCAATTTTGCAGTAAACCGGAGGTGCATTAAGTTACTTTGTAACATAACCCATTAACTTATTTTGATTTGTTATTTTCAATCTCTAACCAGTTGACAAAAAACTTAAGAAAATGAATACCTAGCAAAGATGGTCAAAAGTTGTACCACATATCCACTAATTACACGCTCCAAAATCATAGTATTGAAAAGTGTATACTCTTGCAATAATTTTGATAATCATGTTTAACACAATCAACATCAACGAAAATTTAAAATGTTCAAAAAAGGTGTTAGCTTTGACCTGTTACTAACCTAACATGCCCATTTTGACACCTATAAGGTACACCGACAATTCACGAGCTACAAAGCAGTCAAAAATAAAATTGAAGTAACACATAGCCAAGCCAACACCGTTTCTTTAAAGATTGGTCAGAAAATGATCCATCCTACCGAAAAAGAAAAAAAATTAGCCAACTCTGCACGTCGAAAATCTTATGTACTGCCCCTCCATTTCTAGTATTCTCAGGTGATATACATAAGTATGTATTAACCGATTATAATAATCTAGAAAAATTAACTTATAAATCATACAGAAGAAAAAATGAACCTCTTTGCTTAGCTGGACATCCGGTAATAGAATACAACAGGATAACCATAAGACAGACTGTCCAGAGACGTTCCATAAGGCCAACTATCCAGACATCCAAGTCATCGAAAGCATGATCTAGAAATGCACCACTAGACGATAACAAGCGACTGAATAGAACAAAAAAAGCACATCAGTTTTAACCCTTGAGCTTGCTACTTGCTATAAAGCAGTCAAAGTACTAGAAAATCACTACTCATATAAAATTTATCTATTGAATAAGCAAGTCGCAATTGTTGAGGTGCTTGGATGTGCTTTTCGAAAAATAATAATAAGGTTATTATTAGTTTCCATGTTTTGGTTAAAAAACTCAGATCATGACCAACGCAGTTATCTTCATGAATCTTGCGTGCAGCAACAGGGTTGGACTGTGTATGGTTCATTCCCCCATATTAATATCTTACTGGAAGTGCATGGTCCAATCAAGGTTTAGCATGATGACCTAAAAGCATGATTTACCTGTATCTGAGAACATAAAGGAGGAAGACATAAATCCCAAGTCCTGTATGAGATATACGACATGTTAGAATGTCGATAAGCCGTATATAGATTAAAAGGAAAAAGACTAAATAGGTTCAACCCGTCAAAAGTCTCTCCGAGTGTATTTCAATGCATACAAACCTCTTAGGTCATTTTATTCAAAAACCAAAGATTAAGTTGTACATAAATTGTCCATGTGGTTTTTCATTTTTAAGGATTTTTTCCCTCATTGAAACCTTTTGCAAAGTTTGGTCCCTTAGGAAAGCGATGTTTGTTGCAAAGATGGTCTCTCCTCCACATAAAATGACTAAATATACCCTCATTATAAAAATTGAAGAGAAAATTCAATAAACTATAATGTTTTAGTTATTGTATATGGAGGGACCATCCTTGAAAAGAAACAGTGCTCTCAAGACCAAACATGCAAAAGGTTTCAATGAGAACGGATATCCTTAAAAATGACAAAGCACATGAACCATTTATGTTATTACTCAAAACAAAATTAGTAAATTACTACTATCGTGATTAGTTTTTACGAATTACAATCATATTAGTACAATATCTAGTGATATCAAGTCGATAAAAGTGATTCAAGTCAGCCTAATCTGACCCGACCCATTCAGCCATTCGGAACCCCACCAAACATTACTCGTTTTGACCAGCTCATATTTGCCACCTCTACATAACACTAATTAAGGCATTCTGATACAAAGCAGTCTATAAAATCTAAGATCATCAACATCACTAGGCGAACTTTACAATGCCAACCACCTGCAACTATTATCAATAACAAACCACTAGATGAATATAACTACAACCACTATGACGGAACACGAAAAGGAAAAGTTCCAATTCTCCCCGCAACTTTTATGTACTTTTCAAACGTAAGAAAAAAATACCTGTATATGTATGATGAAGCCAATGGATGGTCAATTAGTCAAGCTCATTTTTGGTATTACTAGTAATCTAATTCATGCATGACAATGTTGTCTAAAGTGCTGCTAGAAAGCTTAAAATGTCTTAAAAAACTCTAATTTTCACCTACCAAAATCGGTCTCATTCTTGCATCTTGAAAGCAAAACATTTGTAGCTCCAATTATGGATACCTTAACTTGGCTTGCATTGGATCCTTTTCGAGGCTTGAGAAATCCCTTGAAGTCGTGACTCATGATCATTGGTGATCTTGACATGGATTGAATCATAAATCAAACACTTTGGGTTCTCAAATGTCTGTTATTTATGGGTTGAAGTAATTCATACACTCCTAGTTCTATCATCTACGAAACTAAGGGTTCAAAATGGTCCCTTAATTGGTCATTTTTCTATTTCCTTTAAACTTCGCTTGCCATTCCAAGATGTTTATCCGGCAAGGTTTGAACCTGGGTCTCTTCTGAGACCTTCAGGACACCTTACCACTAGGCCATCTTGGAGATGGCTTGAGGCAGCTAATGAATAGCTGGGTGGCTACAAAATTTAGCCTCGTCAATCCATTTGTCACCATTCTCAATTCTTTCTTAGGTGTCTTCTACCCCAGCTCCAACGTTTAAACATTATCAAGTAGTCTATGGACGCCACCTAATCTACATAAGAGAAACTAGATATCCTATCATCTTCTTCCTTAGTGAATGCAACCACTTGGCAATGCCCTAATGTGAAGAAGTTCCCTTAAGCCTTAAGGCCCGTTTATTTTTTACTTAATCAATTTAATGAGTATAAAGCTTAATAAGTCAAGTCCTAAAATTGTTGTTATTAACTTAATAAATAAGGCATGTATTGATGAAGAAAGTCCAAGTAATTACCCTTTCAGCTACCCAACATAGAAGGTTACATTGGTACTTTTAGTTATTCAAACAATTAATTCAGCACATAAAACCAACAATAATTATTTATTTACAGCTTATTCAGATAACACATCGTATATTCACAAAGACACATTATACACACAGGACTTAATGAGAAATAAAACAAATGGGGCCTTGGTGTGGCTAAAGATACCTCAAAACACAAATTTTCCTATCCCAATGTACTATGGAAATGAAGTCGATCAAGAGACCAATGTTAAATAATATTTCAGGTCGAGTAGTTGTCAACTTAAATTTCTAAAGTGTTGCCTATATTGATTCAAGACCCTTCCTAGTACTTCCATCCCCGGGAAAAAGTTCCCTATGTGATCGTATTAAGAACAAGTTTCATTGAAAGTTGAATTCCTTGTGAAGATTGAGAACCTTATATCATACGGAAGACATGCGATATATGACTCAGACTATAGAAATTGCTACTCTAAAATCTCAATACTATAATTTCCAATGATAAGAAGGAATGTTATCCACATATACTACTAGAATGATTCAACAACTCCATTGATGTCCACAATGAAATCTTAGAGAACTACAGCTCAAACCGAACTCCTAAAGTGCATAAGAAAATCACCCATAGCACGTTATGTTGATTGCTTTGGATCAGACAATGATTGTCGCAATCGACGTACATTGGATGCCTCCTTAACAATAAACTTAATTGGCCACTCCATGCATATGTCAACCTAAAGGCATCCTAACCTCCTAAAAAGTGTCGTCAAGGCATTGTAAATAGATGGAGTTAATAGCAGCCAAGGGTCTACAAATTGAACCAAAGGCATCCTAACCTCCTAGGATAATCTCTTCATAGTCAGTTCCATAAGCTTGATAATAGCCTTTTGCAACAAACCTTTAAACTGCTACGATGAGCCTCAGGATCAAGCTTCGTCATTAATACCCTATTACAGCCAACAATATGCTTCTAAGAAGGAAATTAAGCACGTCTACCAAAGTCTCACATGTATGATTCCACTATGGGGCATTTATCTCCCTTTGCAATGCAGTAAACCATCTTCTGGAGTTGAGTTCCGATATATTCCATACGGGTATCAATAGCCATCGTGTAAGCACGCGACTTAAATGATAGATCAGAGTAGGTACAGTAATTTTGGATTGAATGTCTAGTACAATTCATTGAACCTTTTCAAAAGAGTATTGGAAAGTCTATAAGGGAGGGGCACCGCGTGTATCAATAAGACTTAGCGTGTGACTCGATATGTGTTGGTTAAGCATACATAGTATCAATATCAAAATTCAAGTGAACCCACACTAGACATAGGATTATAGGTGTGAATTAGGTAATGGAACAAGAGCCACAATGTACATGATGTACACATAACATCCCATAAGTTACTTGAACTAGGGTTGCTGGTAGTGTTACTCTCAACCTCTCGTGCATTACTATAATAGCAAGACTAAAGTAGACTTAGAACGTTTGGGAACAAGAATTGGCATCTCTAAAGAACAGGGACATTCGCAAAGTGAGGGAACTAGATTTGGGTACTCTAGACAACTTACAAAAGTACAAGTTTTATTATCACCCTCTTTATGAAATTTAAATCATGGGTTAGTTTTGCCCTCATCATCTTTCTAATCTCTGTTACGAATGTTTGAATTTGACAACTATGCATATGTAGGTCTTTATCATTGGCTCTTGGATTGATGAGCCATGATTTTAGCTTAGCAAGAAAAACTACAAAACAATTTTCACGTAAAATATATCATCACTCCCTTTGTGTGTTATCCTTATCAATATGATTCAATTACACTTGCGCTTTTCTCCAAGGTCGGTGTCTTTAAAAGATGGTGGTTATGAGAGAAACAAACTGAACAACAGAATTGTTTTTATGCAAAAGTGGGTGATAGTAAAAGAGTTGGCCATGCAAGAGTATGAAAACTTGTACTAATACACAAGGAAACTTGTTTTCTTGAAGACCATAGCAAGTCTTCATTCCTTGCACTTTTACAATAACTACAAAACTTCTAATTTACACAAATACTGAGAACATGGAGCATTTTATGTGTGTAACAAACAATAATACATGCTAGGTATGCCAAGTTCATTAACACATTATCGCATGCTATCTATTACAAGCAATATGATGATTTACACGACTCATTTTCAAGATATGGCAAAATGATGCAAACCAAGCCAAAATCACCTACAATCATGACCTAAAACGATAAAGCAAGCTTTGAAAATTATCAAACTCAAGCAAGCTTAGGGTTCTTGTAATTAGACCAACAAACTATTGTGATACTTACATGCTAGAAGAACATAATTTCAAGACGATCAAAAAATATAATTACTAGTAGAAAGGTAAAATTTGTTAATTATACATACCTCATCTAGTCTTAGGGGCAAAATACGAATAGAAAGGTGTACAATTATTATAAGATAGTAAAAGTATAATTAGTCCTTAGTACTTTCCTTAATGATTATCTTACTTCTATCATTCAAGTAAGATCCTTATTTACCATTTGAGTAGTTCCCTTCCTATGAAATATTCTTTTACTATGATCAAGTTTCCTATAATTACAACTTCATGTCATTTTAATCAAATCATTTAGAAGCAATATTTATTTTTAGTTTATGAAGAACTATTACCCACCTCCACAAGAACTCTTGTTCAAGGTTCATATCAAATTATCAAACAAAATGCAACAACGTTTTTAGCATACTCACTTGTAACAAGGTTCATGTTCACACTATGGTTTATTAGGTATGATCGAAAGGAATCACAAAGGAACGGAATGAGCAAGGTAATGGAATGATAAAGCGATGGAAAGGTATGGCTCATACCACTCCATTCTATATTTTGTTGGTTTGCAATAATTTAAAGAGCCATTTAAACATGTTCGATACACAAACACACATTTTCATGAATTATTATATTAATAAAAATGCATTTAAGAAAATTATAACTCTAACCAAATAAAGATATACACTAAATATGTTACATATAACACATACTTTATGTTTGTTTCCTTGTTGGGAATAAATCTTACAAATTTAATAAATGATGAAAAGAAATTTCATTTATCTTTTTTTTAATGTTCACCTAAAAAAAATTTGTAAAAAAATTAAACAGGGATGCCATAATATCTCATAACAAATTGAAATATTTAACAACTAGAAAAGGATTTAATCATTCCATTCCAACGAGTAGAAAAAACACCCCTCCATCATGGAACAAAAAAAAATCTATGAAGAAGGAATCAGATTCCTTGAAGAATGCTCCAGCCCATTCCAGTGTGGTAACCAAACTGAATTTTACCATGCCTTTGTAATATACTTAAATTTCCATTTGAACTCTGATTACTGCTACCTAAGCATCTAGTTGCAGTCTTCTATCCCAGGTTCTTTGTTTTGCTGAGCATTGGACAAGGTCTAAAGCATTATAGCAAAGGGTCAGGATTCCACCCGCTCTAAAACCAACTTCTAGACAACAGTTCCTTTTTATCATAAACTAAATATCTAACCATACACGGGTTTGTACCACAACGGAACCTACTCCAAGCATTAGAGCCATACTCATGCATTAATTCAGAGGAAGCACAATCATGAAACAATATTGTAAAGCGTCATACAGAATTACCTCAAGTCTATTGCACATCAAAATTCCTTGCCCATGATATGCTACACAACAATAATGTAAACCAGTCATGAAAGCTTCATAACCTATACCATCCTCTATGCTCTCATAGTACAATAACAATAAAGTTGGCACAAAAAACATCCAACAAATTTTTTGAACACCATAGTATAGCAAGTTTCAATTATAGTGTCATATTACATGTAAAAAGCTTTGAGTTAGGGATTGGACACTTGTCTAACCTCAACTCATTCTCCTTGCCAGTCTTTTAATTCACTGCGGGGTGCATATAGCTTGGCGACTTGTACCTCAGCATCACTATCATTAACTACACCCCGGCAACTTGGAAAACCGCAATAACAAGGAAGCCGTTCATCAATGGAAAAGAATCTGCAACACAATATAACATAAGTCATAGGGTGATTACAAGAAAACAGATAATGGATATGAACAGCATACAACTAGGTAGAAGAATACCGGTAATCATATGTGAGTTCTTCCCACTGCGCAATATCCCTTTTGGCAAAAATGATTATGTGTTCATCACCATTGACACTTATAACTCTTGAATAACAATTTGGCTGAAACAAACAAGATTAATTAGAATTCAGGATAAAATTATAGTATAATACCTACCTATATACAAAAAAGAACAGAAGAAACATCTAATATGAAATAATAAGACAAAGAACCTAACGTACTTCACAAGAGTGATTAATTAAATGTGCAATGCTTCCTGCTCTTGTGGCATCAATCACACGCTCATCATCAATTCGAAACATGTATGTCCCTGCACCCTGCAAACAGATATATGCCAAAAAATATTCACTTTTTAGTAATTCCATAACTTTTTTCAATGAACATACACAGTAGAAAACAAAATCATCATGAGGTTAATGATTATGATATAGAAGCATGGTATGTTACGTTAGATAGCAAATGTACAAGTAGAAAAGGAACTCATTACCAAACACCATAACAACTGTGTCGTAGAACTGACATTCATCAACATAGCTGATCTTTAACACTGCTAGGAGATGCATTTTTTAACGTGTAGCATAAGCCTAAAAGAGGTCGTCAATTTCTCTAAGATGCGACAATTACATAAGCAAAAATGTAAAAGACCCAAAAACTCAAGCCTTAATCTAGCCTCATTTGGCGCTTAACCTCAAATTCAGCCTACGATTCAGTTAGATAGTCAAAACAAAAACACTCATTAAATGTACTGATTCTATTAATTGACTCCTACATCCAAAAGAATTGTCTAATGTTTAAATCAGTTAAGGTAAAGTTCAAAGGCAAAGTTTATAATTATAAAAGACTTCATGAGCCCAGATAATCACAAGAATTGATCCAATGTTTAAATCAATTATAAAAAATAAAAAGTAAGAAGCCAAGATTATTATTTCAAGAAATTTCATGAGCCCAGAAAAACATATTATCAACTCCACTAAGGCGATGAGCCAATTACCCTAGAAAAAGAGGATGTTAACTAGTGAAAGTATGCCAGTTACTCAGAAAAAAAATGGAAATCAAATTGATGATTTACAATCAAGTAATATTGAGATATGGTGACAAAGCATACTAACATTGCAGGTAATCAAATACATAAGCAACGGGAAGTAACAAACGATAAAAGTAGTCTATAGCAATAAAAAAAGGGCAGAAAATAGCGCACTGCTCTATTAATTATATTTAGGTCTTATAGAACATTTGAATTTCTTACTTTGCTGCATTTATGGAACAAAAAATAATAAGTCTACTTACCACCAATGAATTGTATATCAAGTGTTCTCTTCTGTCAGCTATAGGAGGCCTAACAATTTCACCGGTATATTCAATTACCTGTTGGTATATCAGTGTTGACAAGTGTTGAGAATCCATGTACAAAACAATAATGAGAGAATTCGAAACAAAACTGAAAAGTATTTCCCAAAGGTAAAGACTTTACCATATCTCCAGCTTTGTGTGGTTGTTTCGCAAAAATGCCAAATCCATGTATTGCTGATTTTCCTATGTCGAATGAAGGAGAGGAAAAACGAACAGAAGTAATAAGGTACTTATTGTCAGAGAGAGTGAGAGAGAGAGAGAGAGAGAGAGAGATTTCATTAAATTCAATCAACAGTAAATAATCAATATCACATGCATCTAACTACAGCCACGATAAGGTGCTGACGGGAAGAGAGAAAAAATTAGTAAGACAGGCGACAAAAGATAGATCTGTCAGGAAGTCATTTGTAAAAGAAAATTATAGTAAATCTCCTATTCAGGATAGTAATATTATACATCCTACGTTCCACATATTTAGATCTACATGGTATACAAAACAAATGGTGACAAATTGTATTTCTTACTTATAGTCTGAGAAAGTGAACTCTGGCAAGCAATATGATAATATCATCAATACGTACAGAGAGAGAGAGAGAGAGAGAGAGTCATTAACATACTTACCCATGAGATTATATACACTCTGTTGAATGAGCAGGGAAATATTAGATTACATACCATACATTTAACTCGTGATATTTTCTTCTACTACCAAACTAAACTCTGGAGTAAAAATGGAAGTGGGTCCCGGAAGTTATGAAAAGATTTTTTAAAAGAATGAACATCACTTTCATTTTAACTGAGAATAGCACTTGCCATGGTGACAATGAATCTCACTGCCAAAATAGGAAGACGGTATAGTAGAGTGCAAAAGAATCTAAGAAAGAGTTGTTTACCAAATGCTAGTCTCTTTCTGAGTGTTGTCCTCATGTATATGTACTTCTCAGACATAGATACTATGCTTGTCTGATCATCGAGCAGCAAGTTTTTTAGTTTTCTGCAGCCAAAAGATAACCCAGAATTGTCAACAGTATCCTCATGCTGGCAGAAACGACCCACTAAATAAGGTATGTTTTCCACATATGCTCGCTTCGAAGATGCAGCAGCAAGGACTTCGGGTTCTTTTCTTCCTCTTCTTCCGAAATAATCATAAGGCTCTGCTCATATGTTAATGTAGAAATCAGGATGCTATTATGCATATTACATGATAATAAGCAGGATAGTAAATCATAGTAACAGCATGATATAAAATATAACAGTCCAAATGAAATTATTATCCCCTATTAGAAAAGTGTTCTTAATAATATTGGTCTAGACTGTATAGTATTGGACTAGACAAGAGGATTTTCATGTGTAACATTATTCTGTCTGTATACCTTGCCTTATAAGCCATCATACATCATACATAATAATACAAACATATACAATTATGTGGTGGTTTATCCCCAAAAAGGACAATGACATTGTCACTGACATAATAATCTTCACGAACAAAGAGGCAACAGATGACACGAGAAATTTTTCAAGAAATTAAATAGTCTCGTAAATTTCATAGTTCACATAATGAATACAGAAATTGTAAGTCTACGATAGTACAAGAACGCAAAATTTTAATGAAAAGACAAACACTGCATTTACAAACATAACAGGAGGACCAAGGATTTGTTTTGAAGTTTTGCTAGTTTTTAATTTAACTAGGTAAATATAAAACAAACGCCTGCTTTTCTAATAAACCCTCTAATCAGGCTCACTAACATAAGTTCCCTTATGACAGATCTAAGATGTGCTGCCATCATGTATCAATCCAGTTACCTATTTGAAAAGTTTCTGACTACCAAATACAATAAACAAACCAAAAACATAAATAAGGACTTCAATCTCAGAACTGCTATTACTGAACTGTGGATAGCATATCCGTCCAATGCACAGAAAATAATATCACTAATTAGCAATGACAAGAAGTCTTGAACAATTATCATGATAGAGAAACATCGAGTTAAATTACACACCACAGCGAGCACATCCAGAAGAATTCAATGGACGGACATAATCTGAACTTTGACTTGGTATGTGCCCCATCCGTTCATCATGAACACTGCGTTCAGTTGTAGGATTAGGACTATGCCTTTTACAAAAAGACAATAGACGAATGCATTGATTTTCCTCATCTTCATCTAGAGGAACCAGCTGCAGCCGGTCAGCATCTGCAAGCTATGTGGACATACAGCAGCATACAGGAAAAGAAAAAATCAATAACTGGGCGAGAAAGAACGATAAAATGTGCTTACTTGTCACTCAGCTGAATTAAAAGTAGTTGACATTTTAGTTGAAGACACAAAAACAGAAACCACTGATCACATTACATATGAAACTAAGTATCTTTAAGAAGTAACAAAATTGATAGTGATTACCTCAGCACAAAAACCAGCAGCACGAGCACAAAGAGGATGATATGCAACATAACATGCATTGTTTGAACACTGCATTAGCAGCTCAAAATAGGTCATTAGTGGCATAACATTGAACAGACAAAAGGAAAGATACTTCTAATTTAAGTTGAACAGTCTTTATCCACACCCAACATTCAGCATTTAAATTGACAAGGGACAGATACTGCAGAGCATAAATTGCAATAGAATCTAGTATAGTAACACATTAATGCATATATTACATATATATACACACGGTCCCAACCAATGATAACAAGCAGTTACCTGGATACAAGCACCATATGGGACACCACAGATGCTACATAAAAGCTTCCAACGGTCCTGAATAGACAAGAAAATATATAATAACCTAAGAGTCTCATTACAAAAATGAAATTTCTACGAACGATGCAAGCTAAAAAAAATATGCATCTTTTATGTGTATGAGTTCTCTTTAGCATAGTATGAATCTATTTTTCAAGAAAGACGCAGACGAACTATGAGTAAAATGTAGCAGGTATTAGAATTTTCTGGAAGAAGGAACTACCTTACTAACTCTATTCAGCCCATCAACTGGCTCCATTTTCTTGATATCAGATAAACATGTTTCTGAAAGATAAAAGATATTAAAGAATCTGTCTAAAATATTCAAAACACCAAGGCATTATAAAGCATTAATCGAACCAGGTATCCACATAGCACATGCAAGATGAGCCCAGCGTCCATCTGTTGTAGGTTTCATTGCACCTCCTACAAAAACAGTGAATTAATACAATAGATTTTAGCTCAGTTAATTATAGCCCAACACAACTAGTTCGAATTAGATGCTTCTTTTTGCTATACATAGCAGTTACTATATTTTACGGGCCTGAAGATATAATCCTACACCTTGAATGTGATGTATACAAGTACCTGTAACTGGACAGAGGCAACAGGGTGGGGAAATCTCAGGTGCCCCAGGACGACATAAGTTGCACAACCAAAGGACTCCATCAACAGGTTCCAGTTCCCCATAACATCTTGCATGAACCTGTCAATGGAATACATCATGGAAGTGAGATGAAGACAATAACACATCATCAATATTTTAGATGATTAACAGTAAGCAACAATATATTTAATGAAATAATTTGATATCTATGACTCATGTAGCCCATTTAAGTTTTTGGTTCCGATCTGACAAAACAAGGATACTGCTTACCATCATTCGGCACTTATCACACTGCAGGAACAAATTGTTGACATATTCCTGAAAAGATAATCATCTGTGTTAGAAATTAATGTTGATATATGCAAAAGACCACCATAGGCTCAGACAAGAAGTGCAAGAGAAAAACCAAAATACAAACACATGCAGGTATAGCATCTTGTATACAATAAAATTGCAAAAGCTTAATCTTGATAAAGACAGAAAACAGAAAGGTAACCATCAGATCAAAGAATTATGTGGTTAAATTGTCAAAGTAAGGTAAGGAAAAATGCATTATTTGGTAAATTCAGAATAAAACGGAAAGAAAACTTTCACCTCATCCATGTGACAAACATTGCACTTATCCAGGTCCTTCCATTTAACATGGACAGGTCTGTAACCAACTGGCATGTTGCGTGTTCTCCCTGATGTCAACCTGGAGCTCGATGTCCCCTGAAAATAACACCGACTATTATACAAGTTTGCAAAAGCCGAAGAAATAAATATTGTCTAGCAGCCAAAACCTTGATAAAGCAACTGAGTGAGACTAACTGTTGCAACAACAGCCTCAAACCATAACATCCATACACAGAATAAACCTAGGGTGGGGAGGAAAATAACAAATGATAAAATTGATCATTTTAAAGTTCCAGGCTAATTCATTATTTTATAAGAACATGTACATAGATAACTAACATGAATGTTTTTAAACTGATTTAAGACATGCATCTTACTGACTTTCCCACACATGATCTGTCAACCAGCACAATAACAAATATCCGGGATATGTGCAAGGTGTAAAAATTGCAAGAGCTGAAATCTAATTTTCTACTAGAGCATATGTTTTTCATATCACTATAATCCGCAAGACGGTTCCATGCCTACACAATCCATATGCAATTATCTACTACCTACTGTTACATATTGATTATTTACAGACGTCGTCAATGGAAATGTAAAATATAAGTTCCCCCTGTATATTTTTACTTAAAATTCCATTGTTAAAGGGACAGGAGTCCAAGACAAGAAACATCCAGCAAGACTAAAAAATGAAGATTCAAACGGCAGTACATCAAGCTTAAAGATTACAAATAAAATGGTTATAGATGCAAATACGAAAGTTAAATATATGAGTCTTGTATAATTCGATAAAAGTTTCCATTTGATTGCGAAAGCAGCAAAAAATGTAGAGTGATGATCAGAGAGCGAGGAAAACCACTTGAAAATCAACTGAGAATATGATATGCTATTCTATTTTTTCCAAAACTTTTATGGTAATAAAATAAAACTCTAGGTGAGTTCAAGATTCTATTGTTAAAGGGACAGGATTTCAAGACATGAAACATCCCGCAAGACTAAAAAATGAAGATTCAAACGGCAGTACATCAAGCTTAAAGATTACAAATTAAAAGGTTATAGAATGCAAATACTAAAATTAAATATATGAGTCTTGTATAAATTCGATAGAAATTTCCTTTTTATAGTGAAAGCAGCAAAAAATGTAGAGTGATGATCAGAGAGCGAGGGAAAACCACTTGAAAATCAACTGAGAATATGATATGCTATTTTATTTTTTCCAAAACTTTTATGGTAATATACAACAAAACTCTAGGTGAGTTACCTGTATAAGTCTCAACACATGAGGATCAGAAAAACCAAACATATCAGCACCCGATTTGAAGAAGCTCTTAGATGCACTTTCAACTTGTGAACTATCAGAACTGTTTGAATGTATTTTTCTTATTCTTTCATAAATTTTATTCCAACACGCTGAAGGATCTGCCCCATCGAACTGAATGACAAAATTTCACATTAATGCAATGTGAATCGAAATGGCATCATAAATTGACATAATGTACAGCAAAGAAGAAGAACAATCTACAAATCAAACAGGATTTACGACTGCAGTTAAATCACAAATGAGTAACAGTCACGAAGATAAATAAGCAAACAAAATCTACTAATAGGTGACATCAGAGTGAAACGGTTTCAAGGTGGATTAAGCAGTACCTGATCTCCATTATCTGTTGTAACCCTAAACAAGGGTCGGGTTTTTGTGTCAGCATCTCGCAGCACTTCCATCTTATATACAGAACATATACTTGGATCTGAATTCCCACCAAAAGAATCATTAGTGGAAAGCAAAATAAATGCATCAAGCTTCTATGGCTTAATTATGGGGGAAAAATAAACTTTAGTGTATTAAATGAAAGATAACCTGCTAGTGAAGGAAACTTCCTAGTAGCAGTATAACCTAAAGGACAGATAGATTCCTCGTCATCAAAACAATCCAGATCTTTAACCATCTTACCTACACAGGATTTAGTAGTCCCAAAAGTATGAGTACAGATTAAAAGATGAAAATCATTCTTGACGTTACGGATGAAGATTATTACCTAGCTTCAATACTTCCAGATCCCCTACTATAAAAGGGCCACTTTTAGAGCCCTTGAATCTCTGTACTATTTCAGTACTCAAAGACTTTTTTGAGCCACCACTACCTTCATCCTCGTCGCTATCACCTCCTAAATCGGTCCCAACACCATTTCGCAACTGTAACATGCTTTTAGGAAGTTTTTGTCTGCTAAGATACCTGATAATGGATTCGAGTGAAAAAAATAACAACAAAAATTTCAGTCGAACTGATGACAACAATAGTAGGTCATAATTACATTTTTGCTTCCTCCAAACTTCGAATGAAATCCAGTTTCTTGCATTTCAGATGGAAGGAAGATATAAGGCCTTTAAGAAATGAGATCACCATCTTCGTTTTAACCCTGGATATCACAAAATCGTAATGATGAATTACAGATGAAACAATAGATTCCGAAAATAGTTCAATATTTTTAAAATACAAAACTTGGATACCTAGCAAAATCGTGGGTGCCAAAGAATTGCACAAGCACTGATTTTTCTCCTGAAATTTTGCTTAGACCTCGACGAATGCTAACAAACGACTCATCCAACACAATTGCTGGCCACACAGCATGGCCTGAATCACCAGCACGAAGAGCCAGATCAAACAAGGGAAGTGATACGTACTGTCAAGTACTAGCAACTACACAACCTAGGAAACCTCCAATGATATCCATGATGATGTATGGCTATCATCAAATGTACCGATAATTTTTTTTTTAACTCGAACATCAATAACTGAGCACAAATATCCTGGTCTATGTTAGTGTTCTCTCATAAAGAATAATCCTGATTAATGTAGTCGTAAACTAGAAAGGGTAAACTCGTCTTTGCAACTTGCAAGAGATAATTTGAGAGTTGAAACAATTTAATTGGTTACAATCAGACCCAATAACCACTTACGAACTCTGTTGTGTTCCTTTCAAAAGTTATCTTCCATGTCATACGTTTAGCCTCAGATGGTGTAACGATGACAGAAAAAAAGTATAATGAAATACATTAAAAGGAAAAAACAAAAAGAGCATCATTCATTAATGAATTTAATTTAATAACATCAATGAGAGTAACGCACTAACACCCAACACAGAAAAGTGAGGTAATAACTTTAACAACAAAGGAAGCTATCTGATATGCATGTGTGCAATAGCCCACAAAGTATCGCCAGATCAGCACATGATTCAGCAGAAAGGTTCAACTTGAAGATCTATGTAAGTTATTCCAACTTCTTTATATCTCATTGATTGCACTTATATAAGTTGATTTAGGTTTAACTCCATTGCGCATACGAGGAAGGAACATTTACAAGAATGCTGTCACCTAGGTTCCTATATTAATGTATCCTTGTAATAAAACTGTATTGTAGTATCTTTACGTTCAGTGCAAGTAACTGAAGTTCAGATTATAGAAAATGCATTAACTCGTAAATAAGGTACTTAATTTTAGCAAACAGACACAAGAGTTACCCAAACGCTGAATCCAGCTCCTAAATGCATAATATTACATTTAACTTCAACAGTGTATGCAAGTCTTAGATATCCATACCAGTAAGTTTGGCCCATATGATGTCTCCAGGTTCAATATCATGAAAATCATCCAGATTAGCAGCCAGTACAATCATCTCATTGACATCAAGGTCGTCAGTCTCTGAACAATGAAGATCGCAAGTCAGCTTTAGACATTTTATCTCTTCAGGAGACACATGGAATTTAATTCTTTCTTTAGAAAGAATCACCAGCTCTTCATCCCCATCTTCATATGCAACCTATTCTTATCACAATAGCTGTTAAGAATCTTAACCACGTAATTATGTATGGACCTTTTTAAATTCTTGTGCATATACCAAATAGGATAAAAGAAACATTACATGATGGCGGTGGCTCTCTGAATCATACTTAGTGATACGGCCAAAGTACCAATCAGCATCCAACGGCCAATAAACCTTTAATAATGTATAACTAAAGTTAGTAATTTAAGCCAATAATAAATTCATTAAACAAAAGGGTTACAAAAATCGAAACTTGCCTTGCATTGTAAACCCACAAATTTCTTGGGATCCACACCGTCAAATTTCAACCTGTTTTGCAATATCAGAAGCTCAGAAATAAGTATTTGAAAATTTTATCTGCAGCGAATACATTCACATGTGAATGTAGATACATATGTGAGTATATGCATATTCATGTGTAACTATAAACTGGTTTACAGCAGCTAATTACCTGCTTGGGTAAGCAGCTACTATATTCCCTATAATTATATAACCTAACCTACCATTTTCGCAACAAACAAAACAAAGAAATAAGTTTTCTTCAAATAAAACATACCGAACCCATCTCTTAGCCCGACTCGCAGTACTGGTGGATTTATTCGCATCATCAATTTCAATTGCTTCATTTTCCTCACCATTCTTCTGACAAGTACTCTTATTATCATTACTCTTTTTTCTTCTGCTACTAGTACTAACACCATTATCATCATCATTATTTCCATTATTAGTTTTCCGAGACGTTCCTCTCAATCTTGGAACATCAAAAGAAACTGAACCAAGCCCTAAATTTGCAAGTTCGTTATTACTCTTCATCTTCTTATTACTACCACTACCACCACCATTAATCAAAACCCTATCATCTTTCTTTTCATATTCAACATCTTCAACTTTCACTACAGCTGAACCCGCCTTTAAATTCGCAACAAACTTATCATAACCACACATAAAATTAAACCTACCTCTCCTCTTTCTAGAGTAAAAATACACAACCGGCTGTTTCAATTCCGAGGTCGAATCAACCGAAACAGCGCCATTTCGATCCTGATCGTCTAACACTGACAATTTTCTAGCTTTAACCTTTTTCGATATCACATTCGAGTAACCACTACAAGGAGATGTAGCAGAGTACACAATATCAAGCGGAACGTACCTATCTTCACGACTACGATCGATTTCCAATTGGTTCGATAAATTGTGGTCCGATTGTTGCGATTCGTCTTCTTCGTTTTGTTCGTAATGTTTGGAATTGGCGTTAGAGGTTAGCAATTGAGAAGAAAATGCCATGAAAAATTTGGGGATTTTGGAAGGTTAGTACGGCATTGAAACTAGGGTTTCGAAATTGAAGTACAAGAGAGGTTTTTGGATGAAGAAGAGAGCTCTGATGTACACTCGAAATAAATAATAAATATTTAATATTTAATTAATAATCCTTTTCCCGCCCCACGAACAAAAAAAGCCATGTGAGGGACGAGAGAGTGTATGCAAAGAAAATAAGAAAAGATAGAGGTGATTGTTTTTTTCACAAGGTGGATGGATAGTTTCACTTTTAACCCTCAAACTCTCGAAACATGGTTTTGTGGTTTGAGAGGTTGAGGAGGTGTTTGTTTTGAATGAGTGTTTGGGAATTGGCCTTAAGAAGTAGGGTGTATGATTTCATTGGTAGGCTGCTTTTTTAAAAAATAAAAATTGAATATTATTTTAATTATATAATATTAAGAAAAATAATAAGAAACTTACAAAATTATAAAACACATGTTATCTTATAGCACCGATACAAACACATGTTATCGTTTCAAAACTCAAAACCCAATTCCAAAACCTCTTAAACAAACACCTCCTGAGTAAATTGAATTTAATTTTGATGAATGTTTTGGAATTTTTTATTCATCTTTTACACATAGTATTTCATTGTTAAGATGTATGTTATTATATTTGTTCAAATAAATTTAATTTAAAAACCTTATATATGTTATTATCAAACTTGAATACTAGGGTTGAGTAAAAAAAATCGAAACCGACCCATAACCGAATTAATTGACCTAAATTAACTTACCCAGATCATTAAATGATGATTCAATTATTGATTTGAATTAACTAATTAGTTTGAGTCGGTTATGATTAACGTATCAAAATCTCGAAATAAACCAAACCGCCATTATATTATATATTATATATAAGCTACGATGATTATATATATTATCCTTTCATTTTGTATTCTTGTTTATTTATGTTATGTTTATGACATGTAATAATAAGTAGAACTGCACAATAGTATATTCAACTCAGCTCATTGGTAAAATTAAAAAATATTTACAATAAATTGTGTTCTTATTTCATAAAGTAGTCCATGTTTCTACAATGAATGTACAACTATTGATGTAGGCTAAAAACAAGATAAACACAAATTAAACCTGTTGATTCACACAAATACTAAGAACAATTATTCTAATTATCGTTGATTAAATGAATGCCGATAATAAAGGTGATTTTTCACTCAAATATAGATTTTGAGAATTGAGAGAAAAATGAAATTTCATATAATCAAAAACTGAATGTTCCAACATCATAATAGAACCTTATAATATACCCAAAATCCCGAATGAGCCTAAAAAGACGAACGGGCAGAAAACTAGCTCACAAACAAAGTCCAACAAACTAGGAAAAAAACATAAAAATGAAAAGAAAATCATAAAATACAACATTTATGGGCCAAAAAGTTTTACCACGATGTACTCCTCGTTGCAAGCTTCGATTTGACTTGTCTCGGACCTGAAACGGAGCCTCGTAGCCTAAGTTATGCTCATTTTAGCGAAACCCCTTTACTCAAACGATCTTGGGCCTCCAGAAACAAAAAGGTCTATTCCTCCACGTTTGGGCTTGCATCAACTATACAAGTGGCAAAAGAAAATATCTAGTCCTTCTCAAGTTTCTTGAACTCTCTATTGGACACGTGAATCTATTTACTCTTCATTTCAATTTTTTAATGATGTAGTATAATTCTAATTTGGTCATATGAATTTAATGTTGAAATTGGCTATAGAAGTTCGCATTGTTTGCACTTTGGGATTGAGGTTATCACTCCCCACCTTAAACCCGCCCCATTGTCGTTTCTATATCTAATGACACAAAAATCATTTCACATGTTCTTTAGGCAAAAGAAACACCTAAATCGATTCATCATTTTTAAATAAACGGGGATGGTGGTATATGGTGACTAAGATGTTGTCTGAATATGTTAGCGTTGATGCCTGGTGTTATGGCTTACTAATGAACATAATCTATAATCTATAAATGGGATATGTAAATTGCTTCTAAACCAAGAAAAAGGGAATACGAGATGTTAAAGTAATAAATAAGTATTGCTTTAAAATAAAAGTATTTTGTTTTATATTACCTCTTGAATGATGATGAATTTGATTGGGTAAATGTTAAAGTTAAACAAAGCTAAGTATAAGAATACACCGTAAAGAAAACTATGTTTGATGTTTGTTTGCTACTTTACTATCATATATTCTTGTAGAAATAATTTAGCGCGGCGATAATGGTCAATTGTTAATTCTTCAGTGTTTTATAAATTATTCAACGGATAATTTCATGTATCTCAAAAATCTTTATCTTTATATATAATTAAAAGAGGATACGATGAAGGAATATGAGCCTTTCATTATTTTTCAACATTTACGATCTAACAATCTTAATTTATTTCATATAATTACAATTTTAGTCCCTTAAATATTTGATATATTATTTAAATTAAAAAATTATATCAAATATTTTATTCATTTATAAAGATTAAATAGTCTATAAACTATATAAGAAAATCAACCACAATATATTTTTCATTTTATTAAGATTAAATTTGTCTCGCATTATAGCGGGTCTATAAACTATATAAAATAATCATAGACTATATAAAAAAATCGACCAAATATTCTATTCACTTATAAAAGTTAAATTTGTCGCGCCTTATCGCGGGTCTATAAACTATATAATAAAATTGGCTATAAATAGACCACAATATTATATTCATTTATAAAAATTAAATAATCTATAAATTATATAAGAAAATCGACCATAATATTTTATTCATTTTATTAAAATTAAATTTATACCGCATTGTAGCGGGTCTATAAACTATATAAAAAATCGGTCACAATCATTTTATTCATTTATAAAATCTAAATTCGACGCGCCTTATCGCGGGTCTATGAATCATATAAAAAAATTGACCAAATACAAAATTAAATTCGACCGCGTTATCGCGGGTTTATAACATAGTATATAATTAAAAGAGGATAAGATAGAGAATATGAGCCATTCATTATTTTTCACCATTTACGATCTAACGATCTTAATTTGTTTAATATAATTATACTTTTGTCCCCTTAAATATTTGATGTATTTATTTAAATTTAAAAAATAGACCAAATATTTTATTCATTTATAAAAATTATTAATTCTATAAACTATACAAAAAAATCGGCCACTATATTTTATTCATTTTATTAAAATTAAATTCGTCTCACGTTATAGCGGATCTATAAACTATATAAAAAATCGATAAAAATAAAATAAAATTCATATATAAAAAAATCGATTACAATATTTTATTCATTTATAAAAATTTAATTCGTCCGGCGTTACTGCAGGTCTATAGACTATATAAAAAATCAATCAAATATTTAATTCATTTGTAAAAATCAAATTGGTCCCACATTACCGCGGGTCTATAAACTATATAAAAAATGATCAGAAAACAATATTTTATTTGCTTATAAAAATTAAATTCGTCCCACATTATCGCGGGTCTATAAACTATATAAAGATGGTCACAATATTTATTAATTTATAAAAATTAAATTCGTTCGGTGTTATCGTTGGTCAACATTTCTTTCGTATAATTACACTTTCGACCATTGAAAATATTTGATGTATTTTTTAAAAATTAAAAAAGTCGGTCACAATATAAAAAGATCGACTAAATATTTTATTCATTTATAAAAGTTAAATTCATTGCGCCTTATCGCGGGTCTATAAACTATAAAAAGATATCGACCAAATAAAATTTTAAATTCAACCCGCGTTATCGCGGGTTTATACATAATACACTTAATAAAATCAAATTTGCCCAAGCTAAATTTTATAATATTATATATGTCATTTTTTAACATTTAAGTATATCATATATACCCGAATGATAATTTTCATAATAATTAATTTCTAAAACCTGTGATAAACATAAAGTAATATATTATTGACCGCTGTGCCCTTATCTTTTCATACCTAAAGGTTAAGGTTATATTACCGATTACATCTTGCCTTTTTTTTTTCATCTTAAAAAATGACTTCATCCACTTAAATATAAATTTTCAATTTTGAGAAACTTTTTTCGGATTAAATGTGATCTTCATTAAGATTTATAAGTCCGTACGGTTGAAGTGAAACTTAAACTCCATGTTTTATGTTCCAAACTTCGAGGTATGAACACTAAAACTCTCAAAGTAAAAAGTCATGTTTTAGAATGAAATTAATATTAATGTTAATAATAATATATGATAAATAAATCTTAGAGTGAATGAGTTGAATCAATTTTTCAAATAAGAAGAAAACAAGTACCTTATTAGCAACGGATGAATGATGTTTCTTAGGCATGAGAAAAATAATGGTACAATAGTAAATATAATATTAAACAAATACTTATCAAGATTTTTAGAGATTATAATTTTAAAAGCATTACTAAAAGCTTTATTTTCGAATCTATTTTGACAAATATAATATTATACATCTTATCAATTGCATATATGATTTTCTTATTAAATTTAATTTAATTAAATAATTAAAAGAGAATATAATAAAAAAATATTAGTTTTTCATTATTTATTTGATGTAAGAGTAGAGATTTAATATTAGAATGTCAAAATCAATTTTATTGTTATATCCATCAACTTCGAAAAATAGTAGAGTCAGTCACTACAAATTTCATAATGTTTCTTTATTATTTTTATTCATTTGACATTTAATTGTCTTTAAATTACAGTTAAACTCACATATTGGGCTTATAAGGTAAATTAGATTCTTACTAGACCGAACGCGTTTTGGAACCACAAACACAACAGATCCGATGAGAACTCTGTAGTTAAGCATGCTTGAGCGGGAGTAGTACTAGAATGGGCAATCTCCTAAGACGTTCTCGTGTGATCGCAAAGAAAAAATCGTACACTTACAGACAAGATAGATAATATTGTGACCGTGATAAAATATGATGATACAATGAATATATAATAACTTTAGATTTTATAATGAATATATATGATATTTTGGTTAAATTGAGTAAATATGCAATTTAACTTGGTGCTTGCTTAGCCGTGAATTATCTAAGGGGAACATTAATCAACAAAATTAAGATTTGTTTTATAATAAAATGAATGAAAATGTACATATATGTATTATATTAGAAAAGTACTAACATATATGTGGTACAATTATCTATGCTAAGAGTACTTTTAACGCACATGGATAGAGCGTTGGAAGAATGAATTATTGCCGAATCATTAATACTAAGGAATGCGAACTATGTAATTGAAGAAATGCTTAGATTCATACTAAATTCAATTCTCTTTTGTCTTTTGACAAACCAAAAACATTGCATAATTACACCATAATCCTTCACAATTTGTGAACAAAACACATGATTACATTATATTTGATTTAAGACTTGAGGTATTTATAATTCTACTACATTCTCTGAACCTATATTTATGATGCTTATATAAAGAGGGGTTATTGACTATATCACTCTCACAAACTGAATCGCAAATTAATTTTAGCAATTCAAATTGCTTGATAAAAACAAAAAGTCAATCCAAAATCTATGTTACTATTTATTTTTCAAGGGTGAATCGCAACTTCAACCTGCGTGTTATCACAAGAAACAATGTCAGGTGAACTTAAACCCTAAAAACATTGTTTCTATAGTGATAATATAAGTTTCTACATGTATATTTCGTTTACCTGCTGTATGTTAAATTAGATCAATTACTATGTATTTTAACTTAATATCAGAAAATAGAAGTATGGCCCTTTTTTAGGAATTGACTGGCCCTAATTTTATCTTTAGTGTTTGAAAAGTTTTCAATTTTTAAAGATTTTAGGGTTAAGATACTCGGAATTGAAGAAATAGGAGAAATTGCCGTACAAATATTTGTTTGTTAAGGGTACAGAGTAAGTTTACTTAACATAAGATGACTAAATTGTATGATTATTTGATTTAGATACTTGTAGTTAAGGTAAGTTGTACAGTTAATATATACTAAAACGGATGTTTGATAGGGCTTCAACTTTCTTCAGTTTTGCTTTGAGATCGGTTCGGATGGTTTTTAGACTCAAAACATATATTAGAACGTGGTCATGTAAAGAAGTTGTGAGTGATAGCATTGGAATTACAACCTTTTATACACTTTTGGAACTAACTACTATTTGAATATTTGAGACTATTATGAATATTGGGCATGTTTATAGGTTCCTATTGTGACAGAGGATTTGGTTCGTGCAATTGTAGGCTGTAGATATTTTGGTTGACATTTTAACTATCATGTCTTCCATCGAAGTGGTTCAAAGTATGTAATATGGGAGGGATATATCGCTATACCTGAGAGGTCTTTATATAGTGTAGTTCAAGGCCTTTATATCCACACTATGTGTAAAACTAAAAAACATTATTTTAATCTTATTTGGTAAACCCTAAGATTAATTTATGAGATTCATAACTATTGCTTTGTAGATGGTTGGATGCTCTTCTGTTAATGCAAGGCACATCTTCATATGTTTGTTGTCATCCGCTAGTGATGGTATACACGGTTCAAGATAGGCTATAAGATGTGTATTTGGAGAATATCTCTTGAGTGATGTCCTTGTAGTGATGAAGGGCCTTGAGTTTAGTCTCTAAATTTGTTGTAGTATAACGAGAAGGCGGATATCGAGGTCATGGAGGTAAACTTGTTAAGTCCGTTAGAGGTGAGAGTGTTTTGGATGACACCATCTACCCATGAAGGCATGCTACCAAAAGGTTCCGACTCTTGTGGGAATTGTTGGGCGATCGGGATCCATTCTATCAATGACGCATAATGTTGCTACTAAGAAGCGCGAACATCTTTGTTGGTTGCCATCACCATTGTCATTATCGATTTTCAAATGATCAAGTTGGTAGCCTACAAAGAAGTCGGTAGTCTAGTAGTCTACAAATAATAGAATTTTTTTGGGAAACATGTGTAAGCTTAAGGCACTCAAAGTTTTAGTAGTTCTGAGCCACTTTTTACTTTTGATCAATTCCATAAGGCTAAGGGATAAGATAGTCAAAAAGATTGCAAGGACTATTGGCTTACGAACACTCTTCGGAAATAAGATGGTGCATTTAAAGAGGTCCTCTTAAGCTCTGTTTTCCTTTCTTGCTACCCGGTAACTTTGGATATACTGCTAAGGCCTTCATGGGTAGGCTCCAAAGGGGGTTTGACTTTGGGTGTGGACCCATTTGACCTATTTCCTTCTTTTATTTATGTTATTTTATTTTACTAGTTTGACCCGTTATAGATAAAACCTAGACCAAATCAACCCATTAATAAGTAATGAGTCAAAATTGGCACCCATAATGATACAAGAGTAAGACGATTTAGACTATTCCTTGAATTCGGAATATAATTGAAATTGGTTGATTTTTGCTTACCTTCCACCCATACTTTGTTGGGCTCCTAAGAAAACTAATAAGGTTTTTCATCCATTCCAGCAATAGGAATATAGGATATGTTAAGGTTTACCTTTGACCTTCTATACGGCTAAGTAGGGTGTGAATATGCAAACTTGTAAGTTATGAGATAGTATGCGAATTAGGATTTTGTAAGATTTTAAGAGTTTCACATGTTATTAATGTGCTTTACCTTATAGGCAGAGAAGTAGGAATCACGTTTGTCCATCACATGATTCTTATTTGTTTTTTATTTTATTTTTTGTTATATGCAAAACCGTTAATTCAAATACTTGATGTGTTGTACTGCCTTGATTGAATACCAGTTTTGCTCTTTATCCTTTATATGTTGGAAAACCAATGTGGTTGAAGTTATACTGTTTAGAAAAATAATAAATGTAATATATGCGTGAATTAATAGGTTCATTTGGATCCGGAAGAAATGACACATTGGCCAACCTTATAAAAAAGGAATAACATTGAGTAAAATAAATAAGATCAAAATATGGTTATTTTGTTTTCTTCATGCTTTAGATCAACTTTATTAGCGTATCTCTAGATTTACGAATTAAAGGTTATATATATACACCTGAGCAATTCCATAACTGTTTGTAAAGTGAACAAATTAAATATCAGTTTAATTGGTTTTCTATTTATTAAATTGACAGTCTAGCAAACATTTGGACATGGTCAAAAAGATATTAAAATTCTCCTCGAAACAAAATAAAGTTTCTGAATTTAATGAATTTTGAGCCCGTAAATGCGTTTTTAATTTTTTTTAATTTTAATAAAAAATATACACACAAAGGACCTTTATAAAAGGGGTGGGTTGGTAGCATGTAACTCTAATTCCATTCTTGTATCTCACCCCCTTCATCCTTCCTCCTCGTTTTCCTTTCATTTTGCAATGGAGAACAATTTTCTTATCCCAAGGGCTCGAGGCAGGCCGTTAGGGTCAAAAAACAAACGTAAGCAACCCGAGAGGCCTTCTCAAGGCATGGACCCAGTTCATGCAGGTATGCAATTGAAGGTCCTTGAAATTGCTCCTGCTGCTGATGTCATTAATGCTGTGTCCGATTATGCTAACCGTTATAAGGTGGACCTTAGTGTCATTAGCGCACAGGGGACGGTGCGCATGTCTCGCCCAAGGCCACCACCCCCTCAGCGTTCTCCATTCATTCCTTATGAAGTCATTTATGATGTGTTGTCTCTTGTGGGCAACTTTTATGGATCGTTGGGTAGACGATCATCGTTATCCTTTCCTGTTAGTCATTATATACATGCAGTTGATACTGAAGGAAATGCTGTTGGTGGGATCATTTCTGGCAGGGTAGTGGCATTAACTACAGTGGTTCTTGTGGTTGCTATAGTGAGAGAAACTGATTGGGTCAAACTGCCTTTACCTCCACTTCCACCTCCACCTCCACCTGTACCTGCATCCCGTGCTCTACCCTTTACTCAATTTGAAGCTGGTTCAAGTGCCGGAGGGTCTACATCAGTTTATGGTGCTCCGGATCCAACTCCATTGATGATGATTTAACAAGTTAACCATGCTTTTGTGACAACAGCGTTTAGTAAAATCCGTTTTCAGAGCACCGAAGTAGAAGTTTTTTTTCATTCATGATTTGTCTGTTCCCTAGATGGTTTTTGTTGCTTTTTTATGTGTTCGTCTAGTTGTTTTTTTTGTCAGTTTTTCATTTTGAATTCAGTAGTTCTTCTTGTCAGTTTCAGTTTTGAAGTCAGTTGTTTTTCTTGTCAGTTGCTGCTACTAGGGTATTCAGTCACATTTTGTAGTTCAATTATTTAATGAGTGCAATGAGTTTTGTTGAGATGTGTTACAAGTTTGATACTATGTGGGGCAAGTTATGTCATTGTGATTTTGTTATTATTGTTATTCCAACTAGTATGTTGAACTGGCTTGACCCGAATAAAAGGATACACTTTCTCTAGAATATAATATTTTGCAAATGCATAATCATCAATAGGAAAAGGTAAAGGGGTACAGTATCTAGCAGCTGCCGATTTGAAACGCTAAACTGCAGCCGCTAGAACCCCAAATCATGATCAACAAGCCACCTGGTGGCACACCCTAGACACAATTTGGAATCCTGGTAATGTATAATATTTTGCAAATGCATAATCATCAATAGGAAAAGGTAAAGGGGTACAATATCTAGCAGCTGTCGATTTGAAACGCTAAACTGCAGCCGCTAGAACCCCAAATCATGATCAACAAGCCACCTGGTGGCACACCCTAGACACAATTTGGAATCCTGGTAATGTTTAATATGCCCATCCCCAGCCTTTTCTCTTGCAATTTAGTAACACTCCAATGTTGGAACTGATTTTAACCGGCAGAAAGTCTCGTTTGTCTGCAATATTTTATTTTCTGGTTAGACAAGAGTGGTGAAGATGGTGTGTCACTCCTGCCCTGTTCTTTAATTTATTAATTTATTTTTCTTGGTGTCTTAATTTTACATATTTCACTACTGCTCTACTTTCTGCTATCCCTTTTTTTTCTCCGTTCTTTCTTTCTTTTTTGTTGCTGTTATCAAGGTTTTTAATGTATTGTATCAGGAATTCTTTGATATTGGCAGGAAATGAATATAAAAGTTGAATAATTTACTAATGTTGACAAGTTAGATATGAATGTAGAACCTGAGTACAATAATATAATATATAGGGCTAGAGATTAGTGGAAAATCCTTTCACTATACGGAGTTAGTTTTGTATTTTTAATTTCTTTATACGACATAATATAGTATTCTAGCAAAAATAGAATGTATACGAACTTGAAGTATTTCAGCTAGTGTGTTTTCCTGGGGATCTTTAGTGTATGTTGCTAATTGCTATTATTTTGTTTGGTCAGAATACTTGCAAAATCTTGATGCTATTTCGTATAATACAACATCCAAGGGCGTAAGGTGGTCCGGTGCCAGTGAACTTAAACATCGAAAACATTTTTTTCTGCATCGGTAATATTCCTTTCTGCATGTATTTATCGTTTATCTGGTGCTGTATACTTTACACTTTAATTAGGTTAATTCCTATGTATTATGGTGTTACTCAATGTTAGATACAGTATGTCCCTTTTATTAGAAGCTGACTGAATTTGCAAAACATACAAATTTTGAAACTTCAAAACTTTTAGGGTTAAAAAAAATCGGATATGAAGGACTAGGATGGAGTTACTGCAGAAAAGTTTGTATGTTAACAGGTAAAAGTAGAGTAACCTAACTATCGGATAACTTTACCCCTATGATTGTTTGATGTAAATACCTGTAGTTGAGTTAAATGTCCATACTAATTTAAATAGAATAGGTACTGAAATGGATGTTTGATGTGGCTTTAACTTTCTTCAATTTTGCTTTGAGATTGGTTACAATAGTTATTAGACTCAAAACATACATTAGAACGGGTTCATGTAAAGAAGTCTGGAGTGATGTTACATTGGACTTGCAATAGTTTTTATCCTTTTGGAACTATGTACTTTTGGAACATTTGATAACATAAAAATCTTAGGTGTGTTTATTGGTTGTTATCGTGACAGAGGACCTGATCGATGCAGTAGTAGAGTGTAGTTATCTTGGTTGGGGTGGGTCCACCTAAGGGGGTTTCACTTTGGGTAGTGGACCCATTTGACCTTTTTTCTTTTCTTATTTTAGTTCCCTTAATAGATAAGAGATCGACCAGATCATATTATTCATATGTATATAGGTCAAATTAGCACCTCTAATAATACTGAAGTATGACGAGTTGGACCATTCCACTACTTAGCAATATGATTGAAATGGGTTGATTTTTGCGTACATTCCGCCCTACTCGGTTGGGCTCCAAAGAACACTAATACGGCTTTTCATCCATTCCATAGGATATGTTAAGATTTACCTTAGACCTTCTATTTAGTGAACTAGGCTGTGAATATGCAAAGTTGTAACTTATGAGATAGTTTGTGGATTATTTTGTAAGACTCTATAGTTCACATGTTATTAATGTGCTTTACCTTCTAGGCACATAAGTATGAATCACATTTGTCTGTCAAATGATTCTTATTTGTTTATTTTCTATTTGCAAATAACTTCAATTCAAATCCTTCACATGTTTGGCCTTGTTTGAATGCCCATTTTGCTCTTTATCATTTGGATGTCAAAAAATATCAATTTGGCTGAAGTTATACTCTTAGAAAAAGAATAAATGTAAGATTGCGTGAATTAATAGGTTCATTCGAATCCGGAAAAAATGACATGTTGCCAAAGCTTGTCAAAAAGGAATAACATTGATAAAAATTAATAAAAATAAAAATATGGTCATAAAGCTTTTCACACTTTAGAACGACTTTATTAGCATATCTTAAGATATATGAAACAAGATTACATAGATTAAAGCAATTCCATAAGAATTTGGGTGAAGTGAAACAATTATATATCCGTTTAATTGGTTTTCCATTTTTCGTATTGACAGCCTAGCAAACACTTGGATACGGTCAAAAAGTAATCAAAATAATCCCCGGAACAAAATAAAAAAAGTTAATGTATTGAAATATGAGCGCATAAATGTGTTTTTTGAATTTTCATTAGTTTATAGGACAATGACCTATATAAAAGGGGTGGGATGGTAGCATATAACTCTAATCCCATTCTCGTGTCTCACCCCTTCCCTTTTGTCTCCTTATCTTTTCTTGCAATGGAGAACAATTTTCTTGATCCAAATCCTCGAGGCCGGCCTTCAGGGTCAAAAAACAAATGTAAAGAGCCTGAGAGGCCTTCTCAAGGCATGGAACAATATTCTCTAGGTACGCAACTAAAGGTCCTTGAAGTTGCTCCTGGTGATGATGTCATCAATGCTGTGTCTGATTTTGCTAATCACCTTAATGTGAACCTCAGTGTCATTAGCACACATGGGCTGGTTCGCAACCTAACCGTGTACCAACCAAGGCTACCCCCTCAATGTCTTCCGCGCATTCATTATGGATGTGTTTATGACATGTTGGGTCTTAAAGGGAACTTTTATGGCTCTTTGTCCATGGGTAGTCATTATGTATATGGTGTAGATCATCAAGGTAATGCTGTTGGTGGGATTGTTCCCGGCACTGTAGTGGCAGTAACTAAAGTGTTTGTGGGGATTGTTATTTGGAGAGACACTGATTGCATCAAACTACCTCTAACCCCACGTGAACCTACACCTGGGCCCCGTCCTTTACCTGGTACTCAATGTGAAGCTTGTTCACGTGCCACAGGGTCTATAGCAGCTAACGGTGCTCTGTGTTATTACATTGATCAGGGCTACTTGTGCTCCTGCGCAGTTAAATGATTCAACAAGTTCACTGCATGTCTGACATCAGCGTTTAGTAAAATTTGTATTCTGAGCAGCAAAGTTAGAATTTTGTTTCATTCATGTTTCGTCTGTGCCCTTGATGGTTGTTGTTGTTTCGTTTTTATGTGGTTGTCTAGCCCATTTTGTTTTTTGTCGTTTGTTAGTTTCAGCTTCAGTTGTTGGAAGGCAGTTGCTGCTACTTGGGTAACTGTCTTGGTTTTGTAGTTCTATCATTTAATGAATGCAAGGAGTTTTGTTTTGTTAAGATGTGGTTAGTTTTGTGCGTGCCATTCATATCTTGTTATTATTTTATTGTTACATTTTTCACTACTGCCCTGTTCTCTACTGTCCCTTTCTTGTTTGTTTACTTATTTTGCTGCTATCATGGTTTAAACTTTAAAGTTGATCATATTCTGGAAGTTTTTGATATGGGAATGAAATGAATATAGGAATTGAATAATTTAGTATCATCGACGAGTTATATGTGATCATAGAAACTGGGTACAATGATATAATATATTGGGCTGGTTTTAAAGGAACATCCTTCCATTTTAAGGAGTTCGTTTTCCATACTATATACAACATTAATTCTACTATAAATATAATATATACCAACTTAAAGTATATATAATCATCTAGTGTGTTTGCTGAGGATCCTCAATGTTTGGCTGTTTGTATATATCATAATTTATAAGTATTATGAACCAACAAGACTGTTGTTTGTATTACTAGAAGGTTTGGAATACGAAGACCCTTGATGTCACTCTAAATAAAAATAAGTGGTTGGGAAGGTTAGTATGTATGCGTATTATTTTTCTGGCCTACTTGACGAAAACAAATGTAACTTCGAATTTTGAAAAATAGAATGATTATTACGGATAAATAACTTCAGGTACAATCCACACAAGTCATAAAAAATAGGATGATTGATGTATTCAAATTTTATAACGCTGGCTAGGAACATATAAAACAAAACTAAGCTTTTAATCGTGGTAAGAAAAATTCCCAATTTCCTTAGTTCAATGGACTTGCAAATGGTGCAAAACTTTTCTATCATCTTTTATGTGTGAATACATCACCCACTATGGTAATATGGCCAACCGTCTCTTTTAGAATGAAATGTTTTAGGAGTACTCTATTAGTGTTCATCTGGTTGTGATTCTTTGATGATGGGATGATCTTAAGAACTCTTTTTTGACTCTTCTTTGAGGGATTGGAACTTTTGTAGTACTTTGAACTTAGAGGAATGTAAGCTTCTGGGTCTGCGTCACATAAATAACTAACCTGGAATTATTGTGAAAAATTTGCTGTTCTGTGTGAGGTTGGAAAATATGACAACATTATCTTCCTTTGTATTTTAAAGAAAATTTAGATTAAACAAATAATAACTAGCCCTGAAATCTTCTCCAAGACTCCTTGCAGAAAAGTACAAATAGAATGAGGGAATAAAAGTTGATTCACTTCCCTAATTTCCAATTGGATTAATTTCAGTGTACCCTAGTTAAGTAGCTGTAAGGATGTGTAGGATGTTTAGAGTGCATTTGATCAAATTAATATGGAGCACCATATCTAATTTTCTATGATGAACCAGTTTGAACACTGAAAACCAAATGAGCTATAGGCTCTGCATTTTTAGGATAGCTGTTTAATGCGTAGTTGTAAGAGAGGCAGATTATCTCCATAAGACTTAAAAGCAGGACTAGAGGAGAGGATTAGAAATTTCAACCACCCTTATAACTTTTGGTCAGTTTTTCATATCTTCTTTTCTCATATCCCTTCACCTCTACTGTATGGAATAGTGTCAGGAGAGCCATGCGTTAAGTTGTAGTCTTATGAAACTTCCCAAACAACCTTATGTTTTTGGCCATTTTTGCTAGGTTTTGGTTTGATATATATATGGGTAAGGCAGTTATAGGGACTATAGTCTCTTCCATCCAAACTTTTTGTTCGGAAATATACTTCATCCCCTCTCGCTTAGACTTCAGGTTTTTTTGGTAACAGCATCTTTATGTAACATATTAGGTGGCTATTGATCTATCTGCGATTATGACCGTTTGGGAAGTTTGCTGCATGATCTGACACACCAAATGACACCTTGCATCTGATCTATTCACAACTCACAAGGTATCTACTTTGTTTAACTACTTGATTGATTCATTTTCTTTTAAAGTCTTAACCAACCGTTATCTGCCTCACACGTATTACTAAAAAACTGCTCAAACAAAAGATGACAATTTCAAACCATCTACTTATGAATGGATTAGTTGCGTCATTTATGATCTCAAACGGGTCAATTAAGTTGAATACGTATTTTGTTAACTAAAAAGGGAATGGGTCAAATGGGCCGGGTGGAAAGTAGATCGAAGAGTAATCAGATTATTATTGTTTTTGTGATAATATTCTAATGCATTAGTTATCTATCTTACATATATACATAAGATCCGACGAAAGAGTGTGTCGGTCCCTTTTTGACCAATACTATAAGTTGGCCCATTTTAACACAAACCTTTCCCCTCTAGTTACAACCAACTACCTTATGTTGTGAATCGGCTTCAGCTATTTGATGTTCGCACCTAATATGAGCTTCTGTGATGTCTAGGAGTGTCTACTTTTTTAACATGTGCTCTCGTTTCTAATGTTACCTTCTGGATACAGCAGTGAAACTGCTCAATAACCTTCTTTTCTGCTCGTCTTTATCAAAAACTAGGGACCCATTTACTATATGGTACCGGATTAATGTAATGCGCTTTACAGATTAGCGTACCATGAGAACTTTTGGCAGTATATGTATGATACGAGTAACAGTGTCCTATACTGTTAATTGTCTTGCATGACTGGTTCTCAAACTAGACAAACTGAACCATGAATGTCTCCGGTTGAGAGTATCATCCGGCTAATAATCAAGTTTTATATACATGATTTATTATTGAGGTTTGCTATTATTTTTAGTATGAAGATACTTAATTTGTTATTCATACAAGATATAGATGTGATTTTTAAGTTGGGGCAACAAGGTTGACTGGTTGAGTATTTGTTCTACTATTTTGATTGTTATTGATTATTCAATATGTGGACAACAAGTTGCGTTGCTAGCCCTTTTTGGATTGCAAAACTAATTTTTTTGAAAACAACATATATGGATCTAGGGGTCATAACATTACTATGCATGACTTGTTGGACTCTGTTAAGGAGCTCCATCGCCTCTGGTGCAAGGAAACCAAAAGTATCAAACGGGAAATGTATAAACACGTGTTGATTTTCAATGCATGCTTTCTCGTGTTTTGTCACTTTGCACATGGCTTTCAAAGCAGCCTGTCCCACTGTAAAACACCTACTTCAAACCCACGAGAGGGGAAACCCCGATTAGATCCACACATACATGTTTCCCTCCAACCCATCTAAAAATCAAAATGTCAGCCGGTCTGAGTGTGGATCTTCCTTTTAACGGGTCAATCAAAAAGTTCACAGGTGCTTCTTTCTTGGTAGAGATCCCGCGGTGCCTACATACGTCAAAAAGAACGTCCATAACCATATCGTGTCGGTACTTGAAGCCCGGGAGCTCTTTACAATGAACCGCATGTTCCCAAAGGAGTCCAAACATGCCTTGTGACAAACTGGGCATATCTCATCAACTGGGAATAATGGGATCATGAGGCGATACTTACCGGATGGTACGATATTCCAATGGTGACATATGTTGACCTAGACCGTCTATGGGGATAGCCAATAGAAAATCCTAAGCATGTGGTGCTCGTAGACCCTCAAAAATTGCTTTTTGTCTAATAGTTATGTCGAAGTGGACTTTCATATCCTTGACCATTTTACTAAAAAGGCCACTCGCTAATGCATGCTGGGCTTTAGGGGGGCGGTGTCCTTATTAGTGAAATCGCTAAGGTCAAAGCTTGAAATCGTATCAAGAAGACAAGCCAAAGCACAAACATAATTATCATCCATACCACATATGCCACTGTCACGTAAGATGTGGTCTTGTAACACCCAAGAGTGGACCCTCGAGGCCACAAAAGCGTAAGAGGAAACCACTTTTGCCGAGTACGAAGATGTTATTTGGACATGTTTCAAATATTTGTACTACTTATTTGTTCTACAAATAATGTAAATACAAATATTAGTATATTTCTGTACTCGTATCAATGCTTCAAATTCTTACCAAATGTTGGTCTAATAGTACTCAGGTAACTTATCAACGGAAAAAAGTTTGTGGCGGTCAAGTGTTATTGAGATATTATTTGTAAGTATTAGGTGGTTAGTGGTCTGCGAGTGTTTACTGTTTAATAAACATGCTTCTAGCTATAATACAATTTGTACTTGTAAAGGTGTTTCCAATACGTCTACAAATGGATCAAATGTCATTATAATTAAACTAAAATGTCAACAGAGTTCACCAAACTATTAATGTGGTTATTAACTATGTTTGTTTATACAAAACCAAACACAATATCAAAGAGGCAAAAAGTGGATATAGAAGTACTCTTTATCTCTTTGTCAAAAAATAGAAATGTAGACTTCATACTAGTATAAGTTTTGGTGGAGGTGGGGTTGGGGTTGGACAAGTCGTATAGTACATAGTAATGTTATTACTGTTTTATATATATAAAAGAATAAATTTAAGTGTTATAAAATTAAGCTGTAATTAAGTTTGTCCATGATGATGGTTAATTATTATTTTTTAATGAATGACATGATGAGTGTCTTTGATATATCCGTATAATAGTTAATTTGTTGGTCACTAGTGACAATCTTTCCGTGTTTCGTTATTCTTGTAGATTTATAATTATCTCATAACATTGCACAGTAACTTGGAATTATGATATTCTTATAAGAGGTCTCAGGTTTAAATTTCACTAACTGTCAATTTTGAGGTAGGCAGGGAAAGAGTTCGGAAACGGTCACAGGGATATTCCAGTTAGGCTACGTACTTCTGAAGTAAAAATACTCATCATCTTCGAGTAATCTGATTTGAAAAAACGTTAACCCGTTTAACTCATTACATAGTATTTTTCTTTTTTTTCACTAAAAGTGTTCTAAGTAATTATGTGTGTGTTATCTCAGCATAATTGTAGACGAAATGTCAAATTTACTGTCCCCTGTAAGCTGAACCATGAAAATAGGACAACTCAACACAATAATGTGCTTTTAATACTATAATGGTTTTTAATTTAATATGCTCATTTAATTTCTGGAGTAGAAAGTAATATCAAATATTTTTCCATAGGAAGTGTCCAACTGTTATTAGTTTTTTACAACACACAATAGACATGATGGAAATTTTATTTTTTATAAAAGGAATAAAAATTTTGTGTGGGTTGATTTTATTTTTTTCCACATCAAAGGGTAATAAACTTTCAAAATCTCTTGAAAAGTAACATTTTTGTGACATAGTTATATCAGATTTATCACTTTCAAAGGTTTATTACATTTACATAAGAAAATAGTATAGTATTACCCCATATAGGATTATTATAATTTAAAACTGTTGAAATTACATTAAAGTTTATATTCAGCTACATATGAAAGTTTAAATATTTATGAGTTACATACTACTTTTCATGTATTCTATTTTCATCAAAATAATTAGTAGCATTTATTAGATTATCATCACATTAAATAACATTTATAATTTTCTTTATAAAGTATTGCCTTTTAAATTATTACTTGATTATTTATAAACTCTCTAATAACTTTCTCCCATCCTAAATAGTATGTTAAAGAAAACGTGATTCTGATAAATCGGGAAAAAATAAATCTTTTAATGAGATCCTTATGCAAATTCATGGACTCATTAACATCATAAGTTGATAATTCCTTTTATTATTAGCTAATTTGAGAAAAACAGTTAACTAAAAATTATTTCTCATAAAGTAACCGTATTAGTCAAGGATTATAATGTGGTTAAATTAGCTAATTTGATGAAAACATATAATAATGTGGTTAATATTATGAGAAAAGAATTTGTAGTTGATACGGATCGAGTACTTCGAATACTAAGGGTATGTTTGGCGACACATAGCAGTAGCAGTAGCAGTAGCAGTAGCAGTAGCAGTTAGCAGTAGCTGTTTGTTTAAAAAAAGTGTTTGGTAACGTAGCAGTAGCAGTAATTATAAAGTGTAAAATTATGAAAAAGGGCATATACACATTATTTATAATGTACTCATGTTATTTTTGAGGGTATATAGGTAATTTCAGAACCAAAATGCTAGTTGCTAGTTGAAATGCTTCCTCATCAAGCATTTAGCAGGAAGCGGTTAGACAATATGAAAACGCCAGTTGCTTTGTTGCCAAACAAGCTTGAAAATCAAACCGTTAACTGCTAGTCGCTTGTCGCTCCAAAACGCTTCCAAATACTTGCTACCAAACACAACCTAACTCTTTCAAATCCAAGCGTTTATGACTGATTCAAAATCGCTCCGTTGCTAAACATTTCTTTAAATTAAGAGTAATTTAACCATTGATATGCTTTTTTCTTTTCAGATTGACCTCCAAAGTTCAAACAGTTCTATAAAATTGTACTTAGAAAATGTACATATAAAAGTATCCCATAATGGACTAGTTATTTTTTTAAATGGGAAAAAAGTTCCATAACAGTTGCTTAGACAAAATGATCTGGAGGTTTGAATGAAGTATATATCCCAATCACATTACATTTGCATATGAGCCTTAATTTCCCATTAGCCAATATAATCCTACAAAAAATAAAGAATAAAAGTAAAATATAACCTAAGCATCTACTTGCTAACAGATTTTTTTTGTTTTATTTTTCTTTAATATGCTTTAGTTATTCCAAGATATCAGTTGGCCAGAATTGTTGCCACATAGAGATCTCATCCTTGTTATATAGTTTTCTGATTCCTCCATAGAACCCGTCGGTCTCGTTTCCTTCTTCACGATGGTCTTTCCTGTTGATCGTCATATGTCTCCATCGTGAACCAGGTGCATACTGCTTGAACTCGAGCACCACAATATCTGTTACATTTCCATTCATACATATTAGTACTTTCTTCAACGCAATTCTAGATAATTAAAAAAACTTTATATGATTAGTATTATGTAAATTGGCAAAACTGGACGGTCCACTGTATAGTAACAGGTTATATAGTATTGGGTTGAGCCATAAACATTTTTTATCCCATTTTCTAAGAATTATATAAGTAATGCATTTAAATCTAAAAGTATAGTTGCAAAAACTATAATAATACAATAATAGGCTAAATGGTCAATACTCTGTTTAGCAGGTTGCATGCATTAACAAAAAATTTAAGGAAACTTTATAATTTGTTAGACCTGTTTTATATTTAACTATTTTTTATTTGACCCGTTTAAAGTAAAACATAGTTAATATCGACCGATTATAAGTTAACGAGTCAAAGACACTTTTAGTATTTTTGAAAGAGAACTGTAAGATCAACTCACCACTTTCATGGCAACGGCAATAAGTCTCATTACCATCACATGATTCTAAGTGCCCAATAACACCGTACCACCAACCTGCAAATCACCAAATAAAAATTTTATTGATTCATCAGAAGATTTTTTCCCCCAATATTTTGAGTTTGAATTCAGTGATACTTTATATTCTTTATGAACATAATAATCTTTCTTGATGCAACTTTGTACCAAACTATTAATTGTATGAGTCATATCTATGTGACGGATAAGACCTTTTATCTTATTGCGGGTCCTAGAAATAAATTGAGATGCATAAAATCATCAATATATAATAATGATAAATGAAATGAAATGGGAGTACTTAAAAGAATGTAGTGGGATGGTATAATTCATGTATCCCAAACTGAATACGAAAGAATGAATTTTGCAAGTACTCACTCATAATTTACTTTTTTTTTTATTCAATAATACTCATTTATAATTCTAAAAAAGGTCAATAGTTTCCATTAGCAAATAACCTCATTTTGAAGGTATTTAAAATATTTGATCGATAGTCAAATATTTTCTTGAAACTTTTCAATTAAAGTATAAATTTCATATAATTAGCTCTTTAATCCCTTTCAAACATTACATATGTATCGATTATAGGACTTAACTAACTAGAGCTCTTAACAAACCCGAGTGACAAAGTAACAAACCTGAACGGGTCAAGTGAGTTGGACTGACCCGTCAACAACTTTGTGGGTTTCTATTCATGTAACTTTGTATTAAATCTTGTTACATAAATTATTACTAAAATAGCAATCTAACACTTTTAATTAAAAAAATTAGGAGGTTGTAAACACTTGATTACACCATTCAACCTATGTCTATTTTAGCAATATATCCATTTTTTCAATTTGACCTGTTAGCAATAAAATATAACCCAAATTGCCTGATTTTCAGGATTAAAATGTTGTGAATTAAATCTAAGGACAAGAAAAGCCAGAGAATGTATATAATTCCATCTGAAGATTTCAATATGTGAGTGTATGATGAAGAACATACCATAAGGGAACTGTTTGTTCCGTCTCCATTGAATCTCAATGTGATCTTTTCGGCGTAAATCATTCAAACAGTTTGAAATATGAAGATCATGAGGTGATTCATCAACACGAGCTTCCCTTAGCCTTTCCCATGTCACCCCTTTCTCTGACGCTACTGCTCTTAGCCCGTGTGGTGGATATCTGTTCCCACCAAAAAACTTTCAATTGTTACTATTTTGTATGCACATATTTGAAACCATTTTGAGACTTTTTTTTTTTTATTTATACCTAGCCTCGAAAGTATCTGTCTCGCAGTTATAGCTAAGTTCTGCATCATAGCATGACATAACGAACCCAACATGCCCGTTCTGTAAAACCAAAAAATTCAACATTTCACAATGGTTAACATCAATTGAATGCCTGCAAATTTCATCTTTAATTGGTGTTTGTATAGTATGTAATCATATTAATAGAACTTTCTAAAAGCTGTGAACATTAAATATTGGCAATAGATATTTGAAGATCATTTTGGCGGGTGAAAACTCTTAGATTTTTTATTTTTTTTTACTAAGACTGTAAATAACTGTATTAACTGAAAGATGAGAATACCTCACGGTTAAAGACCTGAGCAGGAAACCAAAACTTGCCAGTCTCAAGGGCTCGGTAGCATGACACAATCGAACAACTATCGGGTGGTAGAGAAGACTTTCTTTCATTATTAGATCTAGACTTAAACATCAAAACAGGCCAAAGTTTCGACAAATAGCCCCTCAAAAAGCCTCTTCTTTCTCCACTATCAAGTAAGTCTTTTTGAGATGCAATATAGAGCTGCCACTCTTTTTGGGCAGCAGAACCAATAATTCTACCCCATTTCTGTTTCATGTGGTGTTTCCAAAGGTAATTACTCATACTCATATCCCTTAAATAAGTTGAAACACAAGCCATTTTACAAAGGTCAGCAGGCTCAAGCTTCTCAAGAATTGATTCTAATGCTAAATCAGGCAAATCCAATAGACTTGATGATTCTGTTGCTGCACTGGTTTGAACATCCTCCCTATCATCTGTTTTCAACTTGCTAAAAATGATTTTATTGGTATTTGAGGCCATCTTTAAGTTGAAGATTAGAGAGAATGCATTCTTTAAGCATTTAGCAGAAGGAAAGACAATCGATAAATCTTCCCAGAAATAGAAAGAAAGCAGTCTCATTTCACTAGCCCATGGTGGAAGTTTCTTGATGGGAAGAGAGTATTTATAGAATAGTATGAAAGAAATGAAAGTAACAAAGTAGATTAGCATTTTGGGAAGGCTAAAATATGAAACGAAAGCACCCCACAAGCTTCTATTTGTGCTAAAAATTCAAACCTTATATGAAAAAAAAAAGGAATTTTCAACAAGCTTCCGTCTTTTTCAAATTTATGGGTTCTTTTTTCGAGATTTAGACGAAGCCCACCAAACCCAGAGTGGGCTTCGTCTTCTCAAACAATAAAAGTTGATAACCAGAAGATAAAGTTTCCTCCTTTATTTCCACAAAATGCTTCAATGGAGAATCAAAGAGTCTGTAAAACACAACTAAAAGATAATTAATGAATGCATGTATCCAGCAAATAACATAAAGTTTATGTAGATATAAACAAAATTGTAATGAAAACGAATCAAGGTAATCAAGAACATACCAAAAAGATAAGGTGTAGTCCAAGAACTAATGCATAAAAAGGATATAAATATATATATATATATATGTATATATATCTATATACCCAAGAAACAGAGCAATATTATTGGTATTCTTTTGTGGGTTGATCAAAGAGAAAAAAAGGTTGGAAATTGACAACTCGGATTCACAAAATTTATATTTATCTCTTCAGCTCATACCCACAAAAAGAAAAAGGAGAAGACAAAAATTTGGATCTTTTTTGTCTTCTCCTTTGTATGGTGGTTTGCTCTCTTTGGGGAGTTTTGTCAGACAGGTTATGGGCACAAAATTATATGAGGATAATGAAATGAAAATATATGAATGAAAACAAATTTTGTATGTGATTGACGTGTGTGTGGATCGGTTTTTTTATTTTTATTTTTAATTTTTATGAATTGTGTGGATATAATAAGGGCACTGTCTCCTTTTATACACCGTTGAAATAAATGTAGACATTTTATTATTGGCACATGTTTGAAGTTAATTGTCTTGAAATAATTGGACCCAAATTCAATCATGCAGATGGGTTCCTACACTTACTTTGAATTTATTAAAATTCTTCCACTTGAACTAACGGATATGAAGGTTTTATGAACTGATTTTGAATTATTTTAAGCTATTGTATAAGTTTAAGTTATATTTTATTGATTGTAAAAGGAGGAACGATCATGTAAAAGTTTTATACGAAAAAGTTTAAAGAGTAATTTGTTGTTGACACGTTATTATATAATAAAACTAATAAAATATCAAATAGTCAACGATTTAGAAAGAAAGTTAAATTTTTTCTCATATTTAAGCATCAATAGACTTATAAATTATTTTATTTTATAAATAAAAAAATGAAGAGGTCAACTTGGGAGTGAACTAGAGGCACACAAAGCCCGACTAGGCCGGGCTCAGATCAGGCCTGAAAAAGTTCGAGCTTTTTAGTTAAAAAAGATTCGGGCCTCGGCTTAAAAACTAGGTTTATTAGGTCCAAAACAGGCGTCCAAAACAGGCTTAGTCCGAACTTTTAAAGTCCAAATTAAAATTTTTTAAGCTTTTTTAATTTTAATTTTTATAAGTACTAATTGTTTATTGAATTTAGTTAGTACTATATAAATACTAATTTTAGCATGTTTTAATATCTAATGGGTTAAAATCAAGTTCGATTGTATTTTATAGCATACAAGTATAATGTATGTACAATATAATCGTATATTCAAATATCTATCGATAAAATTTAATATATACCCATATATACTAATGTTTTAAGTATATACATATTTTAGAGTTATACTATATATACTATACTAAAGATAATTTATGTAAAAACAATACATGTATTTTATATATACTTATATAAGTAAAAACTTATATATATATATATATATATATTAAAACATGTATTCGAAAATGAGATCGAACCTTTTTTTTTTGAAAAAGCTCATGCTTTATCTCAAAAGAGCCCAGGCTTTGCGCTTAGCTCGGGCCTGGACCGGACCGGACTTTAATGAATAGTTTCAAACCTTTTTAAGGACTTTTGGATTAGGCCGAGCTTCAGTCTTGACTTTTTCAGGCTGAATTTTTTCTAGACTTTTACTCGAGCTAAAGTCCACTCGTGCACCTCTAGAGTGGACCACCACTCATAAGACTCTTGTATGATATGGCGCATGTTTTTGATGAGATATGTACGGTGTACCAACATGATATGAAATTTAATTTTGAGTATGATGGTACCAAAATTTGCACGTCTATGTGCTAGAATGTTGGGTAGACAACAAAAACAAGCAAATTTTGGTTAAATAAAGCTCTAATGCCATAATTAATCAGTGGTTAGTACTCGATTTCTTTAGTTATAGGCTTTGATTTATACTTATTTTAGAAAATAGCAACCTTTGGTCCAATACTATCCATATCACGCACATAACATATAATACAGTTCGTTATGCGATAACGTTCAAAATGAAGAGTCTCCTTGATTTGGATTTGGATTTGCACCCAAAAAAGGGTTGAGATCCAAGAACACTGCTATGTCGCCCCATCTTCATTGAACACTTTGAAATGATGATGATGATGATGATGATGATGATGATGTAGGGTTCATTGGGCATTAGCTAAACCCTTTTAAAGTTTCGTCAAAATAGAATGTCAAGATCATTATGTTTGGTTTCTTTATGAGAGAAATATCCATCATGATGAATAAATTATAAAGCCAAATGCAAGATTTAAGAGAGGATGAAACTTAAAGAATTGAATTTGAGTTAGAGTAGATTGGAGTGGGATGACCGTAAGTTATGAGAAGTGACAGTAATCATCAATTGATATGTGAAAATTGTAGATATTCAGGTGGGCTGTTTAGAATATCATTTGAAATATGCTTCATTTATGGGAGCTTTTTGAGGTTTCACAAATTCACAATTATTTGACATGAGAATTGATTGTGCTAAATACAAGTATTTTCCACTTCTTTCATTATTTCCTAAATAATGATGACAAATGAGCCTTTTTGGTCCACATAACGTCTCTGAGGCGTGGTGTGTGAGCTGACAACACTGGTTATCAACGTTTTGCGAGAATGAGCCTTCTTGGGTTGAGTAAAGGATCTATGGTGACGTTACGAAGAAGAAAAGGGCGATAGCTTATGGTGTTTGGATTACAAGAATTGTAAGTTGTATGGTTGGTTTTAGCCTACGAACCACTTATAATCTCATATTTTAGAACACTTTGAGAATAGGAAAATATAAATCTCTTTAGAAAAAATAATTCAAAGTTTATAAAAGCCTAAGCTGTTTTTGATAAGCTAAACCCAAACTCCTTAATCTTTTACATTATCCCAAAAATCAAGCTAAAAATAGTGAAATTTGACGGTTTTTTGGGTGTGGCGCCATAACACAATATCCCGCCCACTTCCTCTATGCGATTCACCACCACTTCACCACCATCACTCCGACCAACACCATCACCACCATTATCACAAAACCCATTAAAAAGGTTCAATTTTTACTCAAATAATATTATACTAATAATTCATGGGATCCCTTCACTTCCACCAATTTCTTATCCAAACACCCCAAACATCAACATTAATGACCCCAAAACCATGTTCTTGTAATCTCACCACAACTCTTTACATACGTTCCATCATCACCAAGTGTTTCTGCACCACATCATCCCCAAAAGTATGCAGTGGAAAAGTTAAAGCAATAAGTAGGGTTTCTGCAGATGAACTCAAAGAAAAATGGTTAAATTCTCTAACTTGCCCTCCTGTTGTTCACGAACCTGAAATTTTTTTGTTACAAAGTGATGGGAATTGTGGAAATGGGGAGGCAAATGTTGATTCAAAGTGGGTTATTGGGATTGACCCTGATGTTTCTGGTGCAATTGCTGTCTTGAAAACTGATCATTTTGGGTCTTCGGCTGAGGTATATTTCAATTATTTATAGTAGACTGTACTAAATTAGGATAATGGTATGGTGCAAATAGTCTAACTAAAAATTATTCCTCGAAAAGTTTCTTACTTGTGTGCGACCTAACGGTATCTAGGTGTACTTAAGGTGCTAATTAACTAATTAGTTGAGGGTTCAAGTACCACTTCTTTCGACAAATGTGGAGTATGCGTGTGTGTGAAATTTCTGTTGGAGAAAATAAAATATAAAGAATGCTATGGCTTTTCAGACCTAAGTATATGAGGGAAACTTGGACAGACTAGCAATGTACTTACATAAATGTATCACGCGGATTGTTTACTTTTTCTCCAATTTGGTTATTAAAAGTTTTTTTATTTATTTTATTTTATTAAAAGGAGTTAAACATTTGCTTTTTATGACCAAAATAAAATAACGAAAAATTGACCACAATGGAATAGAAACATACTTAAAGGATCAAATCGGAATATAGGTAAAATAATGATCTAGTTGGAACTCTTTTGTAAGTACATTGCTATCTTATGCTATTTGCCCAGATTTATATGAGCTTCCTCTTTGAATGATAATTTGTAGCATCTGTGGGAAATGGGGGTGTAGTTGATAATTATCTCTAGAATGCTTAAAGAACTCAAGTTAAGATTTTTGACCTCATGGAGTGTAGTTATATCTCTTGTCTATGATTTAGGGAATACTCTAGAGGATTACAGGATTTATGCTAATGAATCAAGTTGTTTACTAAATAGTTTCTTTAATGCTAATGTTACGTGGATCAAGTTAAACTTAAGAGTTCATGATCGGTGTGAATCTCGTTCTATTTGAATACTCATTTGGAGTTATGTGGGTTCTGCAAAAGTGTAGGGAGCGAAAGTTTAATCTTGGTATGAATCCTGAACACTTATGTTACTCTTTTGGAGTTATATGGGGTTACTGCACGAATGTACTGTATATGTTCTATAGGAAAAGACAATTTACTTCTTTCTTTATCTTTTTTGATGCCATTGAGAATATACATTTGATGCTCTATAGGAATGTAATATGGATGAAATATGCTCACCTTTAAGCAGGTTGCTTCCATGTTGGATAATAACTTTAGGCCATTTGTAATTTTTCATGTAATGTTACGTGAATCTATGTTAATTTTAAAATGCCTTTAAAATGACACGTGATGACGTTCTTTCTTCTTTGTGGCTGCCTAAAGGGGAATCATGTTGATGTGCTTTAAGCATCCCTACCTGTTGTAGAAAGTTATACTACTTAATAACCAAGGGTTTTGGAAATAGATTATGGTCCATGTTTGATTGTTTATCAAGTTAACTGCTACTACTTGATTGAATGTTTTAGGTATATGATTCTCCTAATGTGAAAGTGCTGGTAGGAAATCGTATACGTCGTCGTATGGATACAAATGCTATGGTTCAGTTACTCCGGAGTCTTAATATTCCCATTGGTATGTTACCCTCTATGCCATCCTTCAATTGGTATGTTACCCTCTAATTAAGACACCTACACACTTTCTTCGATAAACAGTTTGTAGTATTGGTGAAAATTCTGATCCATTTACTTATGAATAGGTCGATGCCGGCTGTCTTTAATTTTTATTGGTTCAAACAGCTAAGATCTCAAGATTAGTTTACAAGGAAACGGTTCAATGGTTCGAAACAGGTCAAAAGTCACCCAATATGTATATTGAATGCATAAAATCTCCTAAGTTGTCTCTTAGAAAATAGATTATTATAAAGATACTATAATGTATGTATTCATATTTGTCGGAGTATTTATTTTGTTAAAAGTATACAATTTTTGGCAAATAGCGTTTGAGTTAACCTAACTCGGCCTATGCCAAAGTCAGCTGTTTCGACCTGTTACCCAGGGCCTTCAACCTGCCCATTTGACCACCTCTAGCTGTAGTTTTATTAGGATAATGTTATGTATATACCATATAGAGTTAGCATTAGTAGAAGTGTATTGGTTGATATATTTGCCTTATTTGTTAAAATACAGTTGTAACGCTCTCATCTTCATCTGATTCTAAAAGATAGTTATAACCTGATAAACTTTGTATCAGGAACAACTGCATACATAGAACAATCACTTCCATATCCAGGAGACGGGAAACAGGTTGGTTTTCTGCCTTCTTCTTTTTTTATTGTTACCGTCAACTTCCACCTTGTGTTCGTTTTACTTTGCAGATGATGAGTTCCTCCTGTATGTTACTTGCCTCTTATACCGAGCTAAGATTTATTTACATCTTTCAACCTAATTTGATAGACTGTGACTATCAATTTACAGAAGTCTCTCCTTTCTTCATACAAGTGTGATTTTAATCCATTTTATGTATTAGTTTCCCAGATAATCAGATTTGTCAAATACTAAAACATTTTAATTGTCTGATTGCTATAATAACTTCATACTACAAGAAGACATCAACACACGACTTTCTATTACCCGTTTTATTACAGCTGATTATCTATCTCATCATTGATAACACATAATCACTTTTTATCGCATAGACTTGTCTTCCAACTTATTGATTTATATGGGCTTCAAAGTCCATAGGTTACACCGCAACTAAACTTGTCTTCATTCTCTTGCTCTCTGCAACTGTGTCCGTTATTACTAACCAATGCTGATGTATGTAATTACAGGGATGGTGGAGTGGAGGATTTAATTATGGGCTATGGATCGGGGTCCTAGTTGCATCTGAAGTTTCTGTTATCCCAGTGCCATCTGTCCGATGGAAACAGGAGTTCAAACTGTCTGGGAATGGCAAAACAAAGGTTTGTTTTGTTTTATGCTTCTTTTAAATATAGGAAATTTATCAACCTTTCTTGAAAGATTATAATTTTTATATAGAGAAAAATATGTTTTTGTAATTTAATTGATATTTCTAGTGGGAAATCAGTTCTCTAGCCACCCCAGATTGTCTTGTTCTCTTTTAATTTGGTTTAGGTATTTTCAGGATGACAGCCGGGCGCTTGCATGCACCCTATTTCCAACATTAAGTTCATCACTGAAAAGGAAAAAGGATCACGGTACTTGCACATCTATCTGTGTATGATTGACTAGAGGTGTCATTTTAGACCCATTTAGTAATAAGTGGGTCAATATGGGTTGTATTTTTATCTCTACCATTTCTATGTGGGTCAATATGGGTTATATTTAGTCTTCCACAAACCAGTTGTTCATATTATTCATTCACTGATTCTTGTAGGGCGGGCTGAGGCTTTGCTCATTGCTGCATATGGAAAAGGCATAAAGTTGAACTCTGATTCTTCTAGTATAACAAATTCATTAATGCCCATTTAACCATCGATAATACACAGTAGTCGCGTGATGCTCGTCTTCTGAATCTTCATACTTGTCTGCAACTTGGATAAGCGTATGCTTGATGGACCTATTACACTTACAAAAGTTGGTTCCCAAAATCCTGTTAAGGGTGTTTAATTTAATTAGGCACAATGGGCGATAATCTAAACATGGCATGAATGTTGCTGGAAGGATTTGATGAAGCACCTGTTGCTGCATGTTTGATTTGGTAAATATTCAGTTTTTCAGTTAACTTTCTTCTCAGTAGCGTAGTTAATCTAGTTTTAACATATAAACCTTGAATATATACTTTGACTTTGCTGTATCATGTAGTTTTATGAGGTTGGAAAGTGGGTTTCATTTGAGTATTGGAAGGCTGAGCAACTTTTTATTCTAATGTAGGGGGAAATTAGATAATTTCATGTACATTTCCCTCCCCTTCAAGTACTTATACTATTATAATGTAGGGGGAAATTAGATAATATCATGTACATTTTTTTATTCTAATGTAGGTTAGTTAAGTCATATACTATTATAGCACCATATTGCTGCATCATTGTTATTCGGTGCCAATCAAAATTACAGATCATAAGTTGGGGTTTGATATGACTATAGACTATATCATAAAATCTAAACAATCAAAGATGGCTAAACGTTGATGTTCATAATCTGAGATGATACACAGTGAATTACAATGTTCAGCGGAATCACTGCTGATATATGCATATAAAAAATCTCATCCCTAATTGTCTGGCTAGTTCTAAAAACAACAGATAAGCAAATATGAAAAATGACTGACATGAACAACGAGCCTTCATAGAATGTATAGTAAACGTGATAGTGTTTTGGGTATCTGAAGCTTCTAAAGCGTTATCTCATATATAACTCCCTCAAGATTTGAATCACTGATCGAGTCCCATCAACTTCATGGATCTGCAGCCCATGCTGAATAGCTTCTTCCTTAACCATGACATCCATCCTACAAAAGATGCATTAAGAAACTATGGCGGTGTTTGCACCTTTGTTACAAGCAATATTGCAATGATCATAGTCAAGTATAATAATAAAACCAATTATAGAAGATAGTCTTTAATGGCACTTATGTTCTTTAAAGTTGTAAAATTAGAGCTTAACAATAGTCCTATGGTACAATTTCTTAATTTAGAATAGTAAAAGAACAGGGAGTGCTATATTTCATCTTATACGATTATTGTTAAATCGCGTGCTAAGGTATGAATGTGTTCAGATCAAATATATTTATAAAAAATAAATAGAAATACGAGCACTTCACATTTTCGAACGTGAGACATTAGCCAATATGAATTTGCAATGCTCTTTCTCGCGTAGACAGAGAAGCTGTTTGACAGTGTCAAAGAGTGGAGGAACGCTATTTTTCTGAAAGCTTACAAACTGTCAAGGATAATTTCTGTGCTTCACAAAGTGCAGTTATTAGTATATTATTTTACACAAGGCGTTATAGGGAAAATACGAGTAAAAGAATCAAAATGCATCGGATATAGATGTCAGCTCCAAGAACCAGATCAAATCCTTCCGGATGCTTTTCTAAAATTTCGTTGAGGTGATCAGAGTTTCCCCATTCTAGTTTCTCTGCACTTAAAGCTGTTGACAACAATATCAATATTAGCTAGCAAGTAACAAAGTACCTCTAAATTAGGAATCTTACCAGCACATGAATTAGGATTCTCAGACGATTCATGAAGCTCAATGTTTTTCTTCAAGATCTGAAAAGGAAAAGTTACGCAAATAGTTACAACCAGGAAACTATGAGACTTACCATATATTTATGCAGAAGAACGAATCTTGCAATCATGCCTTGAGGACTTCGTCATTATGGTCTGTAAGCACAACTTCACGGCAATACCTGCTGCAAAGTATAACAGTAAGGCCTACATATAGACCAACATTCAGTGCATACTGTTAGTATTTTACAAATATATACCAAGAGAACAAAGGGATCATTTTTGCATATTTCACAAACAATTAAGTGCTTTATATAAAAATAAACTACAAGCACAAAGGGACCATCAGTATTTTGCTTACAGTAAACGACACAATGTAGTTTTGGAATATAAACTAACCTACACCAGATCCTAATTCAACAGCTAAACATCCTTGCTGAAGCTCAGCATTATTTGAAAGGTATTCCTTTAACAGTCTCGCACCAGGCCATACCAACTGCCCCGTCAAATCAAAATCAGTTGTGAGACAAAAGGTAGTAATTTGATTCTACATCACATTATAGCATATAATAGAATAAGAGAACCCAACCGAGACTTTGGTTCAAATAAGAAACATAAATATTGTAGGAACGTAAGAAATGACTTCAAAGTCAATTTTAAATATTCAAAACACTTTTACAAAAGTTTCTTTATAACTCCTTATTCAAATAACTTTTATAAGCTAGTTTTCAGACAAAGTTCGACGTTTTTTTTTGTAATTATTTTTTTTTTAATTTTTTTATTCATAATAATCACATTTTATAATAAGATAATCACATGAATAATATGTGATTATCAAAACCCTATTTTGTGATTATCTCGAACACATGATAATCACATTATATTAGAGAATAATCACATGTGATTATCATGTTATATTTTGTGATTATCTTGAATAATCATAACAGTAACGACTGTAAAAAAAGTTCGAAAAAAAAAGTTAATATTTTTTATTAAATTTTCTATCATAGCTTGTAAAAGTTATTTTAATGATAATCATTAAAAAAGTTTTGAAGAAAAATGTGTTTTGGATATTTAAAAAGTGATTTTAAAGTCATTCTTAAACATTTTAATGAGTACATTTCACGATATTGCTAAAAGATGAACATAGTTGTTCATGATATTGCTAAAGTAATCCCGAAAATCATTAGGCATAATCAAACAACGTTAATCGCGGGCCGACAAATTCTTGATGGAGTTCTAATTGCTAATGAAGTTATTAATGTTGCTAAAAAGTTATGATTCCCGCTTCTCATTTTAAAGTTGATTTTGAGAAAGCATTTGATCAGGTATGTTGGAACTTTCTTGATGATATCTTGATGCAAATGGGGTTTGGTATAATGTGGCGAAAATGTATCTCGGGGTGTCTATCATTAGCTCGAATTTCAGTTCTTATAAATGGGAGCCCAACTTCTGAATTTTGTATGAAAAGATGATTAAGAAAAGGAGACCTGTTATCCCCTTTTTTGTTTCTTATCGTGGCTGAGGCGTTGCAAGTCTTAATTCTGGAAGCTTGTGACAAAGGGATCTTTAAAGATATTTCTACTCCGTTTGACAAACTTCTTAAATATGCGGATGATGCGTTATTTTTCGGCAGATGGTCGGAAGCGAATGCTAGATGGTTAATTCGCTTGCTTAACTGGTCTCAAGATGCATCAGGGTTGCAGGTGAATCTGCCAAAAAGTCGTCCATATGGGGTTGGTTGTGGATCCTGATGAAGTGGTTAGGGTGGCCAATTGTATAAATTGTACGGGTGATAAAATTCCTTTTATATATCTTGGTGTTCCGGTGGGTAGAGATATGGGAAAGAAGGAAGCTTGGGAGGAGATTGTTAATAGATTTCAGAACCGGCTTAGCAAGTGGAACGCTAATGTTCTTTTTATTGGGGGGCGCTTACACTAACCAAAACGTTTTAGGCAGTCTTCCCTTATATTATTTTTCTCGATTTTCCGTGCCCCTTCATGTGTTATTAAACTGCTGGAGAGAATTCGTAGTAGATATTTTTGGGGTTTTGAAGAAAATAATTAAGGAATACATTGGGTGAGTTGGGAAATTGTTTTGGTTAAGCAAGAGTGGGGAGGCTTGGGTATCGGTAGTCTTAATTCGATGAACTTGAGTCTCCTTGGAAAATGGTAGTGGAGATTCAATTTTGAGCCGGATGCTTTGTGGTGTAAGGTTATAAAAAACTTTTATGGCAAGTGTTGAAATCTTTTAACTCCAACTAGTATTAATTCGTATAGCAGTGTTTGGGAAAAAATTGTTCAATGCAGTATAGATATAGATAAATTGGGGGTGTCCTTCACCACGCCTTTTATGAAAAAGGTTCGCAACGGTAACTCAACTCTTTTTTGGTTGGATAATTGGTTAGGTGGTCAAAAGCTTTGTCATAAATTTCCCCGGCTGTACGCTATGGATTCGGCACAAAACTGCACTTTAAGTAGCAGGTGGAGGAGTTCTGATGATGTTTGGGGTGGGATATGGAGTTGGAGAGGTGATCTAAGGGGAAGACCTCTTGGGGAATTTCACGATTTGTTGGATCTTTTACGTGATTTTATCTCTATCACCAGATTCTGAAGACTCTTGGACATGGATGCTATGCTCAAAAGGGACTTTCACAGTGAATTCTTTGACCAGGCATGGGTTGTTTTGGACGAAAATCATTCTGGAACAGCTGGGTCCCAAAGAAAGCCAACATTCTAGTTTGGAGGGCCGCTCACAATGGGTTACCAGTTAGGTCCAACCTGGACCATCGCGGGATTGAGCTGGACTCTATTTTATGCCCATTTTGAGGTGGTCTCTGAAACCACTGATCACGCGTTGGTTATTTGCTCTCATGTTAGAAGAATTTGCGCGAAGATATTTATCTGGTGGGGTTTGGGAACTTTTGCAGGTTTTGAAATCAGGATATAATTAATGTGAGTCATCCAAATCTTGGCGATAATTGAAGCTACAAGACATTCCAATCAGTTACTTATATTGCGTTTTGGGTTTTGTGGAAATGGCGAAATAACATGGTGTTCTCCTTGCCCGAGAAGCGGAAGTTGATATTGCAAGAAGATGTGTTTTTAAGTATTCAAGTTATGTCTTTGCTGTGGATTGCAAATAGAAGTTCCAAAGTGGCTTTTAATTGGGAGCAGTGGGTTTTAAATCCAAGAAGAACCATCAATATTTAACCGATGGGTGGGGGGGTAGGCCTTTGCTAGTGTTCTGTATTTTTTCTCTTCATAGGTCCTTGTGGTATTTGTTGTTGGTGATGGATTTTCTCTTCCTTGGAGAATTCCTGTGTGGGTTCTTTGTTTTTTGCCCCCTGCTAATCAATTTGGGGTGTTAATAAAATCTGCTATTCGGAAAAAAAAAAAAAAAGTGATGGGATTAAGGAACTTTTTCAACACTTTCCCAAAAGACACTCTAGCTCATGATAATTGACACACCATAATTCACCATGATAATCGACTCCTTAGTCGAGTGATACGCTTTTTCAATAAAGTCATGACAAAGATTCATCAAAAGGAAAAAGCACAGTAATTTGAGCACAAGAATAACATATTGTCTAAATCAGATGCATGCATATCACAAATTATGAAACTTTACTACAAATAACTAAACTTTATTCCCTAACATTCATGAAGAAATACTAAAATCTAAAACCCTATAAGCATAATAAATACCAATTACAAAACTTACTTGAAGCTGATTGGAGACAAAGAAGCTGAAGAACATTAGACCCAAATGTAAACGTAGTGAGCTCATAAGTACATATTAACATAAAAATAAGAATTAAAATATCAATCAATTGCCTTTTACTACTATTTAAATACGTATAACAGAGGCAGATACATATATGTATAGAGGGAGATATATATATATATATATACTTGGTCATCAATAAAGAATTCACCCAAGCAAAATATATCATCATCATCATCATCATCATCATCATCATCATCATCATCTTTATTTGGTGTAATCAAGTTGTTTTCAGACATGGTAATCAACTTAGAGATGGATAGAACCAAATGTAGGTTTAGGGTTTTAGGCCCAAATACACAGATAGAAGTAAACCAAGGTCTGAAACTGAAAACTAACACAATAAGACACTACGAATTTATTTAATAAAATAAAATACATTTTTATAACAAAATATCATCCTATTTCCTAGAATTAAAGTTGCGAAACATCATAATTTCGTCAAAAAACACCCAAAAAGAAGACGAAAAAACATAAAAAGTCAGCACTTCGCAATAAAAAAAAAGGTTGAATTCAGTAAAAAAGAAGTCAAATTTCATAACAATATCATTTTCTGTGGAAACTTTTTAAAAACGGCATTTTCGTAGGGAAAATAAATTCTTAACAATAGTCAAACATAAAAAAATGGTCAATTTCGTAACGATTTATTTCTTTAAATAATTTGCTGAAGTTAGTGAAAAAAACAAACTATTTTGACTGTTATTATTTTAAGCAACGTTTTTTTTTTTCTTTAAGAAATAGCATTAAAACAATTTTCAGAAATACAAAAACCTAATAATCAATATATCTGGTATTTCAACAATTTTTATGTGAAAATATACCATAATGAGAAAATTTCATTTTGTAACAGAATTAATATCAAAATATAGATAAAAAATAAAATATTATGTACTAATATTGTTAGAAAAACGTGAAATTATATGTTTTATGATAAAATTAATAAAATGATTTCTCGATTGAGGAATTCTTTAAAAAATAAAATGTAGGTTAAAGTTTTGTAGAAAGCATGTATATATTAATGTAGAAAAATGATAGATAGGCCTAATTAGGTAGATCTAAAATGTGTCTAAAAATGTGAAACTGACATTTTAAGTTCAACTAATAAGATTAGAAAAGAGAAAATGTATCAACCAATGAATAAATTAGGCTTACTTTTAGGTCTATCTAATTAGGTCTATATAACATTATTTACGTTATATATGAGTTATGTAATTAGTAAAATGGTCTTCTAGAATAAAATAATATATTTAATAAAGATCAGTAAAAATGGTAATCACTTGTCTTTTATGGGTCATCACGTAGTTGTCACGTGTGGTGATTTATTTTTTATTTACTTTTACTGTTTAATCTAAGAAAATAGAAAAATTTACTACATTTAGTGAATGGAAAGGCTAATGCGATGATTCGGTAATCAAGAGGCTATTTTCGAAATATCATTTATGAACAAGGTTAATTTTGAGTAACGTAGGTTGTACCTAATAAATAGATCCAAAAACGTGTTTAATCTACACACCAAGTAGATTTAAGCTATTCCCTTTTTCTTTCATCGATCAATTTATCATTAATTTATGCATACCTTTTTAGACACATGACACGTCAATCATTTCTCTTTCCAATTATATTTCCCAAATAATATATGTATTGCTACAGTACTAAACAGGTGAATTTGTTGTTAATTTGGTTCAATTTAATGTAATCATAGCATGTTTGCCTATCAACTTGTTGGCCTCTAGGAAATAACACCAATCAGGCCAAAAGCCCAAGCATCAATGTATTGCCTTGTAGTACTCTTATTTCTATTCGTTGACATTATAAAGCTTAACAAAAGACCTTTGAAAATGTATTTGCATACCTATTTGACAAATAGGTGTGTGTACTGCACACTACCCATGGGTCCAAAATCGGTTTAATGTTGTGAGCCCATAACATTAATTCAAAGGCGATAGTCAATTACAAGATTTAACTCATTTTTAAATCATTTCTCTTAGTTTTAAAGTTGATTCACAGTCTTTGTAACAAACCAAAAATCAAACAATCAAATTCCATTTGTACAACATTATACAAATTTACTTTTATGCATGAACACTTGCATATATACCTATTTACCTATGAAGCAAAAGTAGCAAGAACGTCTTATCATGTAATCATAACTCAATGTGATGGCAAGCAAAAAGAAAAGCAAAGGAGAAGCGGTCTTTAAGATGATGATTTTGGAAGGCATAATATTTTCCCAAGATTTGTACGTTTTTTCTGGACATCATCATTTCCCCCAAGAATATTGCCATTATATATTCTTCTCACTTAATTAGTCTCTTCTGTAAATGTTAGCATTTGATATTTGGTGGATTAACTCATATAACTTAAACATAATTGATGATAAGTTATAAATTTATGATAATGTGTTCTCAGATTTAAATTTGAAGAAATTTAATACAACAAAGTTCTTGTAGGACTGAGTATGGAACGCGTGGAGATGGTTATAGCCTAAATCCGCCTACGTAACTAAAATTTTGATTATTTTAAAACCTTAATCGACTACTTATAGTTAAAGAGTGGTTCCGAACGCTGTTAAAGTCAATGGTTGAGTTTTTATTTCGGTTAAACTGTTTAATAATTAAAGTAGTACAAACAAACATATAAACTCACAAAATGATGTCAATAATCATTTTCGATATCCATAATAATGGAAAACATATATAACATATAATCGAAAACAATTTAGATAGCTTATATATGTTTTTGATTTGGTTTGGTTAATTCTGTAGTGAATGACATTTAAAACCATAATCGAACCATATATTTTTGTCAAACAAAATCTACAAACCGAACAATTGATTATCCAATTCTTCTGATTAATTTAGTATGATTTTATCAGTTAATTTGGTACTTATGGTTCCTTTAATTCTTTTAGGTACAACTCGAAAATATAAAAGAAAAAAGAATTAGCCTTAGGACTTTAACAGGTCCTTTTCCACAAAACCACTCCATTTTCCAAGCCTATATAACCAGAAGAACCATATATTTAAAACACATGAAAATGGGTACATCAATAACACAATTTATCTGCTTCTCTATCATCTTGCTGATGCTACAATTTGAGGCTTCATCATCATCTATTGATCAAGGGTCTACTCCATCACCTAATGAATTTACAACTTCTAGTTTCAAGTGGCAGAAAGGTGACAATGATGATGCTTATGGTGATGAAGGAGATATTTTTGTTGATTATAAGAGGAAGGTCAAGACAGGTGCCAATCCATTACATAACAGATGATACGTAATTCGTCTTGATTAACAATTTCCACCCGATGGGATCTTGACATATATAGCAGTATGAGAGTAACTCATTAATTTCAACTCCCAAGAGATTCTAAATTCAATTCAACTCTCAGTTATAACGATATGTATATAATATGTTTGCTTGTACAAACAATATCTGGCATACATATACCGGAGGTGGTTGTGAATAATCTTATTACGTTTGTGGATTTATTTTAGTTCTCAAATTAGCTAGAATCTTCTTCAAGCAAGACCTTGCGATTATTTTCTTTTACCTTCTTACGAAGCTTTACTTTATCTTGCGAACGTGATCTACTTATGAAATGTAAGTTTTTTTGCGGATTTTTTTTTTTTTAATTCTTGGGAAAGTAAAAATGTGAACTTTTATCCATTCAACATATGGTGCTCTTTAATGTAAAGAAGATTGAGTGTTATTTAAACTGCTACAAGTATCTGTTATTTATTTTGAATGTCTGATATTGTATTACGTTGAATGTTGACAGTGGGTTTCACAACGAGTTTGCCCCAGGCCCAGCCTATTAAATACATACTTTTAGTCTCAATATATAACAATAGCCCATGTTTGCCTGTTTGGTACTCCATAGTCAACGGACTTTACCAATAATGTGCGTAACATTACGGTCCACTTTTTATAATGGAATTTCAGTAATATTAGGGTCTTTTTTTTCTCAGGATTTGATTGGTACTGGAAGGCGATTTCACTTAGCAACATTCGAGCTTAGTGTTTATTCTTTTTGAACTCGACTAACACATTTTGCATGTTTCTTCAACAACATCCGGCACGTAGTATAAAAATAAATATTCATGCAGGTATTACTTGCATGACCACCCTATTAACTTGGTTGGTCATCTTATCGGTTCACGTCAATACGGATATCAGAAAATGTCTACATTCTTATACCCAAATTGATATCTTTTCAGAACCTTCTAAAAGGTAGGGTTGCACTTTATAAACTAGTGTTTGCCCTTATTCATTTGAGTCACCTCATACACTCAAAAACATATCAATGTATAATTTGAGGATTAATCCATTAGCCACACTTGATTGAGTTAATTCAAACCGGGTTTGAACGTACGTCGGAGTGGTAAGGATTAATCACTCATAAAGTGCTCAAGATTAAATGTCTTTGTATGTCTTTTAAGCAATGTTCGGGTTTTATAGTGAATTTAGAACATGTTTTTTGTATTATATACTTTATGTCTAGGGTTTGTACCAAACTGGTTGAATCGGCCCGACCAGAACCAAAACTCTTCCAGTTTAACTAAAAAACCAATTTTCAGAACATTACAAATGAGCCATTCAATTCTTTAAACTCATGTTGCTTATATCAAACAACTGACCATTATAACTTTTTCTTAACTATTAAATGTTAACTTCAAAATCTCCAACTAAACCATTTTACAAGTTTAATACTCTCTTTCTTTAAAAAATATATCTAAAATCTATGCGATAAAGGATTAAGAGACAAGGGAAGTTACAGAGAGAAGGGAAAGAAGAAAATCTAAGAATTTAGATCAAATAAAAATGGAAAATCAATGATTAAGAAGTAATATGATATTTATGTAATTACTTTGAAAAATGGGAACAAAAGACAAGTAATTAATTTTCACATGCATCTTTTCCACTACTTCATTTTTTTCTTTTTCACCTCATTCACTTTCTTTTTTTTTACTCCTTTCTCCCCCACTCCCTACCACCCTACCCCCACCCCTCACTACCACCCACTAACTGACCTGCAGCAACCAGTAGCGGCTGGATTTGTTTTTTCTTTTTTGTTGCCTTTCTTGTATCTTTCTTTTTAACTTTTTTAGTTTACCTCTTTATATATTTTTTCCTTTATATTTAAATCTTCTTTTACCACTTTTTTTTTCTTTTGCATTTCTTTTTCGTAATTAGTCATTTTTTTTTATATTTACTTTTTCATTAATTTGTAACAATTTTTTTTTTTTAATTTTGGTTTCGTTTTTGTTATTTTACTAAATTTTAGCAATCGATTTTAACTCAACTATCATGCAACTTTTTTTGATAAAAATATGATGCAGTGTTCATTGACCGATTGTACAGTGTGTTTTATTTAAAAGCAATATGCAATGTGATTTATTTGAAAGCAATGTGTAGTGTGTTTTATTTAAAAGCATGACTCAATTGTTTTTTTTAAAACATAATGCATTGTTCATTGGCCGATGACACAATGTGTTTTATACAAAAGAAATATGCAGTGTATTTTATTTAAAAACATAGTTCAACGTGTTTTAATTTAAAAACAAATGCATTGTGTTAATTTGAAAGCATGATGCAGTGTTTATTGACCAATGATGTAGTGGTTTATAGCGTAATGAAGTGTTAATTGATCGATGATGCAGTGTGTTTCATTTAAGAAAATGATGCAATAATTTATAACATAAAGTGTAAAAGATGAAGTAGTGGTTTATAGGTTAAGAAAAAAAATTAAAAATTTGAAAGCAAAATGGAAAAATAATCAATTTACCAGAAAGGTGGCGGCATCTAGCTGCCGGTGGTAGAAGATGGTGTGTGGTGGTGCGGGTAGGGCAGTGTTGATGATGAAAGTAGGATGTGAGAAACTATAATATTTAAAAAGTGAAAGGAGGTGAAATGAAAATAGCTGATGAGACATGGAGTGACACATAAGATATGTTTGGTAAAATAGTTGTAGCTGTAACTTTAAGTTTAGAGCTTTTCACGAAAAGCTACTTCTTGTAGCTTTGAGATTTTGAACTTTTCATTTGATTCTAAAGCTACAACTTGTACATCCAAATAAAACTTTTATTTTTATAAGAGCTTTTTGTTCAAAGACTAAAAACTAAAGTTCTTAAAAGCTCCTAAAAGTTTCATGCCAAACAAGACCATAACATGTTATCATTTGTTTTATATCCATAATGAGCCTTTTCTATTGAACAAAACTCAATCTATCCACCAAAACATTTGTAAAATACTAAATACTACTCCCGTCGTCCCATAATAAGAGTCCACCTTTCCTTTTTAGTCTGTTCCAAAATAAATGTCCATTTCTAAAAGTAGTAAATTAACTTTACTATTTTATTCTTTCTCAAAACTGATATATGGGAGTCTGTGCAAAAAGCAGGGGTAAAAGAGTCATCTTCAATACCAGACAAAACAATTTCTTAAACTGTATGCAAACTGATACTTGACACTTAATTTGGAACGAAAATAGTAATACAAAACTTGTGACAACTCGTTAGAAAACTATCTTTACCATCAATAACTCGCACCAACACCGGCCTAATGGACATATCGATCATCGGAAGCCACATAGACCACAAACAAACCCATTGATCAGCTACACGACCAACACCCTGTGCAATACAATCATTCTGATTCCCTTGCGCACTATCAATTATCGAAGGCGTGTTTGGACTTCATAAGTTAGGTGATTGGTTGGTGAGAAAGTGGCCCATATAATCATATATTTATCGTCAATTCTTGTAAACTACGGGCCCAACGGTTTTAAGACTGAGATTTACTTTTTACGTATGGGAAATTAGATATATTAATATTCTTTTTATGAGTTTTGTTAACTTAACGATTACTATTAAATTTGTCATTAAAGAGTTTGAAAATTACTGTATCTTAACCAATTATTACGGGGAATTGAGTTAATTATGGTGTAAAGTACAAATATCTATGTAAATCGTAGGACTTTAAATAAATTATACTATTTCCGTTTTTTTCATTAAAAAAGTAGCACTATCCACGGGATTTGAAGACAACTTAATTAAAACGAAAACAGAAAAATCTTAAAAATATTAACCACATAGACAAAAAAAAATTACATAGTTATCACCAAATAATCAACAAAAGTAGCAAAACCACTAGTCTTACATTTGAAAACGGTATTGGCTCAAACATTTAATTTATAAAGACTAGCGTCAAATTCCGCGCATAACAGCGGGTAAAGAATTCACATGCTGATATCGAGAGACAAATATTTAATAGTATCTGATATTGAGAGATAAATGTTTAATGGTACCTGAATATAATTATAATTGATACTTCTTTAATGAAAGTGATTTTTTATAATAGTTTAAATTATTGTAATTATAAATTCAATATTGTGATATAAAGGAAGAAACAAGATATTTAAATGTATTATGTAAAATATAATATTAAGTGAATGATTTATATAATTAATAAGTGAAGGGATAAAATGATAATTTCTGATATCTCCTTTTTTAAAATTAAGAAAGAAAATATTAAATGCTTAATAAAAATTATAGATGAGTAAAAAAGTACTCAAATCATCTCACCTATATGAGCATAGTTGTCCAATATATCTAAAAATATTTATTATAATTCAAATAATTATAACACAAAAACTTATAAAGTAAGATTCAAAAGATCATTTTAGACATAGTTTAGCATATTTGATCAGTTCATTTACTAATAACTTTTTTTCCTTCATTTAATTTTTCTAGCGTTACCAATTTAAGTAAAATAGAATAGAATTTAAACACAAATTAGCATATTATACAAAGTGACTTAATTGGAATTGACATTTTGATATCTTATTCAACAATCAACAACAACACTTTACCAAAATACCCTTCACCAACCTCACCCAATCCTCAACTAAAATTACCAAGTCACCCTTCACCAACTCTTTATTTCATTTTTCTTAACAAATTAATTAACAACTTCATATTTCATGTTTCTTATAAATAACATTTCCACATACAATTCATCTAACATGCCACCCACCATGACCCTCCTACTCCTTCCCCTTTCCTTCACCGTAATCTTCCTATTTTACACACTCTATCAACGTCTTCGATTCACCCTCCCACCGGGCCCACGCCCATGGCCAATAGTCGGTAACCTCTACGACGTTAAGCCCATACGTTTTCGTTGCTACGCTGACTGGGCACAACAATATGGTCCCATTATATCCGTGTGGTTTGGGTCAATACTTAACGTTGTTGTAACGAATAGTGAATTGGCTAAACAAGTGCTAAAGGAAAAAGACCAACAGTTAGCCGATCGACATAGGAGTAGGTCAGCTGCAAAATTTAGTCGAGATGGACAGGATTTAATATGGGCTGATTATGGACCACATTATGTTAAAGTGAGAAAAGTGTGTACACTTGAATTGTTTTCACCCAAGAGACTTGAAGCTCTTAGACCTATTAGAGAAGATGAAGTTACTGCTATGGTGGAATCTATATTCAAAGACTGTACACATCCTGGTGAGTTCATTTTTTTTATTTTTTTATATGCTTCATTAGCGTTAGTTATTTTTATGTTACGGTTGAAGTGTTAAACTGATAAATCATGACACTCATGCTTATTAAGACACTCAAACCCATGACAAACAAGTTATAGGAAACTAGGATACCATAATTTAAAGAAGAGTTTTATTGTAACTTTTTGGGTAACAATTTAATAGAATATAATGGAATGAGTACCACTATATCGGTACAGTAGGTGTAGAAGATGGGTTGGGACATTTACTTATTAAACTATTACTGACTAATACAATATTTAGTTAATTCAATGTCATAATTGTGGGTACAATTTAAAGGTAAAATAGGAAAACTATTAAAGTATAATTAATTAAAGGTAAAGTAGGAAAACAACTACAGTACAACTATCTTTTCTAATAGTGATAGTACTTGTGAGATATTAAAATGAATAGTACTAATTATGGGATGAATGGTGTATAACCTTTAACATGTTACATTGTTCACATGTTACATTGTTCAGATAAATAAGTCGAATTACGAGTGAATAAAGATTAATGGTAAATTCTAAAACAAATATATCGTATTATGTAATTTTTTGTCTAATGCAGTAGATGACAAGCATATATTTTACATTTTTAAGAGTCAGGCCAAAAATTTTGAAAAAGAGGTTATATGGATTCTGATTTTTAAATGACTTTGACTTTTTCAAGTCTTATGTGACTCTTATGAGTTAAAATATCAGACAAATTTTTAGTGCAATGTAATACAAAAAATAAAAAGACAAAATAGAAAAATAAACCATTATAATTTATATAAAATTAAGCCTTTGTGTTGATTGACCATTAACGATATTACTATCGACTCTCACCATATTTTACTTCCCTTAAGCATAGTTGTTAACTCGTGACTCAGAAACTCAATTATGAACTCGTGACTCGACTCGTAAGAGTCACTATTTTATAATATATATATATACATATAACCCTTTTTCAAATCCCTAGAATTTAAAACTAAGTAAAATGGATCTCCACTATTCATTTAAACTACAATTGATCTTAACCATCTATTTTTTATCTTTCTTTTTTTACCCCACCAATAAAAACTACCAACCAACACATACACACAATAAACACCTAAAATTACACACACATCTCCCCTATCTCTCTCAACCGGATGACCACAAACATACCCAAAAGGCAAAAATAAGATACTCACACAACATATGAACACACATAATATTATTGTCGCCGTCACATTGCGCGGGTATTAGGCTAGTATATATATATTATTGTTTAAGATTTGTGTTCTTAAGAGATGTAAAATATGATAAGAGCCGATAGTGAGGTCATTGACCGACAATCAACACAAAGGCTTAATTTTCAATAGAGTATAGTCATTTATTTTTCTATTTTGTCTTTTTATTTTTTGTATTACATTACATCAAAAATTTATTTGATATTTTGAAGCATAAGAGTCGTACAAAATTCGAAAGAGTCAAACACGACTTAGAAGAGTCAATAAACGACTCGTAAGAGTCAGAGTCATTTATGAGTCGGTTTCCGAGTCGTCTTGTTTTTTGAATTTTTGACTCAACTCGTGACTCGTAACAATCTAACAACTATACTCTTAAGAACAAAAATCTTAAATAATAATATATATATATATATATATTGTAAAATAGTGACTCTTACAAGTTGAGTCACGATTTAACAACTAATTGTGATGACAAAGTTATACTAAATCGTTTAAGAGAAGTAATAAATATTAGCATCAATTGCCAAAAAAGACAATTGAAATTTTTAAATCTTTTTATACAGTTAAATTCATTTTAAAGACTCGATCATTCAGTCTTCTCAAAATGGTCACCATCAATAAAAAATGCACATAAACTTTTGAAAGATACTAATAATTTTGTTTTTCAACCATTGTGTTTGTACAGATAAGCTTGGCAAGAATTTGCTAGTCAAAACTTACCTGGGAGCAGTAGCATTTAACAACATTACCAGACTTGCATTCGGGAAACGTTTTGTGAACTCTGAAGGCGTGATTGACGAGCAAGGGAAAGAGTTTAAGGCAATTGTGGCAAACGGGCTAAAACTTGGTGGATCGTTGGCCATGGCTGAGCACATTCCGTGGCTCCGTTGGTTCTTTCCGCTTGAAGAAGAGGCCTTTGCTAAGCATGGTGAGCGTCGTGATCGTTTAACAAGAGCCATTATGGAGGAACATACTGCTGCTCGTTTGAAAAGTGGCGGAACCAAGCAGCATTTTGTTGATGCATTGCTCACCCTTCAGAAGCAATACGACCTGAGTGATGACACCGTTATTGGCCTACTTTGGGTATCTATCACTACTCTTTCTTATATGTTTTGGATGTGCCTGTTAACCGATGACTGCAATTTAAGGTCAAATGATAATGTTGAAAGTGTTTGGAACTGGATAATAAGGTATAGAATTGTTCTAAGAAAGATAAAATTTGAGATAAATGTCAATAATCTAGATATTACTCGAGTGATCTGACAAGGAGTAACTGCAAATGACCTATTATTCTAGGTGGTTAAATGGGCAAAGTTGGACAGATTGGGTAACAGGTTAAACACATGAGTGTTAGTAGGAGATGAAATAGCACTTGTCGGGTTGGGTTTGACCCGTAGAACTTTTTATCCAAGAAATTTATTTTTTTATTTATAAATAATTAGTATATCAATTAACATGATAGCACAGATTATGTTTATACTTTAGAAGGTAATCAAATTTTTTGAATACAAGGATTTGAAAGATTGAAAAGAACAGTTTAGGCCACTTTTTCCTTTTGACCCATTCAATCCATTTCCTTTTATTCTGCTTTTACTTTCTTTTTATCCGTTTGACCCATTTGAGATATAACGTAGTCTAAAGTGATCCATTCAAAAGTACAGGTTGAACTTGCCACCTCTATTTAGCTATGCACATCCAAACACCCTGTGAAAGCATATGCTTGCTACTTTGAAGTATACAGGGCTGATTTAAATGTATTTGATGCATGAACAGGACATGATCACAGCAGGAATGGACACAACCGCAATTTCGGTCGAGTGGGCAATGGCCGAGCTTATCAAGAACCCAAGGGTACAACAAAAAGCCCAAGAAGAGTTAGATAATGTGATTGGATACGAACGTGTGCTCACCGAACCTGACTTTTCTAACCTCCCATACCTTCAATGTGTAGCAAAAGAGGCATTACGGTTGCACCCTCCAACCCCACTCATGCTCCCTCACAAAGCAAACGCAAATGTCAAAGTTGGTGGCTTTGACATCCCTAAAGGCTCCAACGTTCATGTAAACGTTTGGGCCGTGGCTCGAGACCCTGACACGTGGAAAAATCCACTAGAGTTTCGTCCAGAGCGATTCCTTGAAGAGGATGTGGACATGAAAGGACATGATTATCGGTTATTGCCTTTTGGTGCGGGAAGGAGAGTCTGTCCAGGTGCACAGTTGGGTATTAATTTGGTTACCTCTATGTTGGGTCACCTTTTACACCATTTCTCGTGGGCTCCAGCTAATGGGTTAAGCCCTGAAGAAATTGACATGTCAGAAAACCCTGGGTTGGTGACGTACATGCGGACTCCTCTAGAAGCTGTCCCTACACCAAGGCTACCCGCCGTGTTGTACAAACATATGGCTGTGGATATGTAAACGGTTTTAATTTGAATTTTCCAAAGATTCTGTTTACTGTGGAGTTGTATATTTGTCCTGTTGTGGTAGAAATTTGAGGTTTTACAAGTTTTTTGGTGCTATGCTAACAGCAAGCAGCAAGATTAGCTGATATCACAAAAACATAAATGAAATTAAGATGCATTCGGGTATTTCAACAGCGTTTTCTTTTACTCTTGGGACACATGCACCTATGAATTCGTTTTCTGAGTTGTGGTTAAATTAGGATTTGCAAAATATATACAGTTGCTAAAAATGAGATTTTCTCGCATCATTCTTATATTAACAAATCTATAATGCTATTTCAAGTATAGATCAATAGCAATTAAACTTTATAATATTGTTATCTTTGAAAAAAGTTGATCTTTCTTAACGTTGATACTTGTTACTTGAATATAGTAATGATTTATTCATGTGACATTCAAATGAAAATAAAAAGGATACTAATATAGCAATGATTTGAAGCACTTCTTCTTTTACACTATATTGGATACCCAGAAAGCATAGGAGATTTGGGTCATCTTTACATTAAGTTACTATTAGACTAAGTTCGAACTTAGGGGGCTATTCAAACTAGTGATTGGAGCAGGAAACAAGCAAGATAGACACATTTGGGTTTTCTCTATTCAAAGAAGAGAAATTATGTTATGTTGCAGTAATGATGAACCTTTGAGTCTTTATACATATTATTACAACAAAGACTAACTAATCTCATTAGAAAAGTCGAGCAATACAGATTAAGTAATTGCAGAGAGTTTGTTCCAAAAATGACGCTGATGTGGCAACAAGATCCAAAATTTCAACAATAAGTGACAATAATGTTGAGAAGGCGGCAAGATCTTGGTGAAAAATTTATCTAATTGGGACTTGGAAGATAGGACAATTGAAGCAAGCCTTCTATATGACTTTATCCCTAGTGAAATGACGGTCCAACTATATAATTGTGGTCCTCTCGTGAATAATCAGATGCCACTCACTCTGATTATAAAAATGTAAAGTATCGGGTTTAAGGTAGTGGCAAATCTAGGATTCAAACTTATTGGGGTCTAACTTTGTTAATTCCAAGTCGTTGAACAATGAGTCAAGATGGGTGTTCTTTAGCAGGGCTGGTTTGTTAATAGCACCATTTAACATAAGGCTGTTCATTTTTTTTATTTTTATTTTTTATTTTGAAAAGAACCTCAGCATTATCACAGTATCTATCACAATCATATACCTACATAATCTATAATCTAAATAATATATAACATAAAGAAAAATAACAACTATGACTAGCAATTACCTAATAATAAGAAAATCATAAATTTCGAGTAAACAATTACCTAATTGAGTGAAATTGTAGGAGTGCCATGGAAGAGGTAGAACGTGAGTCACCGGAGGACAATACCAACGCGAGTAGACAGTCCAGTAGTTTGATCGTCGGTTTTTGAAGCAAGCAATTATCAGAAATTGGGAGGGAAACTGATTCAAGGGTTTCTACGTAGAGAAGGGCTAAAAAAAAGTGAATCTTTGTAAGAAATTTCTTTCGAGAAAAGTGTAAAATTAGAAATGCGCTGAAAATATTGTGTTTACTCGTGAAAAAGTTTTAACAATTTTTTATCTTTAATTTTTAAAAGATGAGAAGAGTTTTCATTCCTTAAAATAGTGATAGAGATTTAGAAAATGTGTTCAAATGTTATTATATTTTTTATTTTAAAAAATTAGTTAATTTTAAAAGGTTTTGAAATTTTTTAGAAAATTAAAGCATGTGTTATTAAGGAAAAAAGTGGAAAAGTGGAAATTCATCTTTTTCACCTCCTACTTGTAACATCGAAAAATGATTTTTCATTTTCTTGAAAAAATTTTCTGAAAGATATCCATTTTTAACGCATTTTTTAATTTTCCACTTTTATTAGAAAATTTTTATGGGAAAGATTCACTTTATTCTTCAACTAACGCACCATAAATTTTCACTTTTCCCTTTATAATACCTCTTTACTTTTCTAAAAAATTTTAAAACCTTTTAAGCTTAAGTAGTTTTCTAAAACGGAAAATGCAATAACACTTGAACACATTATCCAAATTTTCATCACTTTCCTAGGAAATAAAAACTTTTCTCATTTTTTAGAAAATTATAAATGAAAAATTGTGAACAAATTTTTACAACTAAAAACACTCCAAGTAGTTGGCCTAATTTTTTAGGATAATTAGGGCTCAATAGTATAAAGTATGGGTATTGGTTGCGCTATTATATATATCTTTTTATAACTCAATCTATAAGCGCATATGGTGGCCTTTACTCATATGTAGTTTTTTACAGGGGAAAATTATAAATGACCCGATACGAAACACAAATTAATAGTCATTTACCTTTTATTTATTAAAAAGGATTGAGACATTCAATTTATACTACTTAGAGAAGTCCCAACGGGAGCATCCTGCTCCGGACTTCCTTTGAGTTTTTCATTGGTACCAAGGTGTCCTTGGCCCGTCTTCCTTCACCGTCCTCCATTTCCATCTTCTTCAAGTAGGCAGAAGACGTATAATGTGTGGGACCAACTTCTTTTTGTGTGTGTGTGTGTGTGTTTGTGTGTGTATAGTAAATTAATTATTGGTAAATGATGAAGTTCAGACTTTCTAAAGAAGCTTCTTAGGTTGACACGATTCAATCTTTAAAAAAAAATATTTACGTGACGCTGATGTGGCATGGAAGAAGCTTCTTCCATTGGGAGTGATCTTAAGATTATATTGACTTGGAAATAAAAATAACTACACAATCAGCTAGTCAATTATCTACATGGTTGGTCCATTTAAGCTTCCAGATAAAAGCCACGTCATCAAATTTTATCATGTAACCATCCACATCGTAAATTGTATTATTTTTACTTTTAGGAATGTTACATCTACTAAAAATTTACAAACAAACTTCCATAAAATGACATGACATAAATGTTGGACCAATCAAAATATATCAAACTTTTTCTCTCTTAGTTATCTCTCATAATTTAATTGGTCCATATCATTTTGTGGATTATATTTTGTAAAGTTTGTATGTCTCTATCATTTCTCTTATTATTTTTTCTTTGTTCTTCAACAAGCACCACCTATCACTGCCGTTGACCACCGTCAAACACCGTTGACTATCAGATCTAAAAACAAAACAGGCACGCAAATTGAATCTCAATCCTAATTTAACAAATAAAATGAACTTATACCCACTTAAACAACACGACATATTGATATCAAGAAAGATAAAACATCTATATTAAAGCCCCAATTTGAGAACACATAAATATGATCGACATGTTCTACTTTTTGGAACTGAACACACTGAAGAGAGAGAGAGAGAGAGAGAGAGAGAGAGAGAGAGAGAGAGAGAGAGAGGTCGTGTGCAGCGAAGAGAGATTGAAGATGGTGATGGCGGTATCGGTGATCACGACGATTACGACAATGGCTTCTAATTTCAGCGGCATACGGTTACGACCATGTCTCTCTCAGTTGGAAGAAACAGTTACCCCAAAATTATCAAACCCTAAATTATTCATCTTGCAATTATACCATAATTTCTCTCTTTTGCTGGATAGTAGGTGATGTAATAAACATTCATTGATGTTTCAATTTTGTAATTGTTTTATAATCTGAGTTATATATATATATATATATATATATGAATCGTTGGCATATGTTTTGGGAAGCGATGATCTATTTGTATTTACATGGAGGTCAATTTTGAGGGTAGGGTGTTTAATGACTTCATTCATATTTTATCATTATAATGATAAATATATTTTTATATAATATACACATATAATATAATAAAATACATGTTTATGTTTATTATATTTTTTTTTGAAGAATACTACACTTACACAAAATTTACAAAATAAATTTTACAAAATGACATGGCATATGATATTAGCCAATTAAATTCATTTGTAGTTTTTATTCATGATTCTTTTCCTTTAATTCATTGGACCACATCATTTTGTGGACAAGTTTTTATAAAAATTATGTGAACGCATCCTTTATCTTTTATTTTACACCTCATTGTGCCAACTCGTCAAAGTTTGACCAACTACTTGTTAGCGTACCTTTAATATTACAAATCGATCATTTTCATCTTTTCTATATATTAGTTAACAGTATACACCACATAACAATATTTTATTTTTTGAGTTTTATCTTACCTTTTTCAACATTTTGCCCACTCTTTCATTATTCGATTATGTGTGGAAAGATAGAAATACAACAACTTCAATTTTAGATATTCATTTAATCTTATTAAGTATATATGCTTCTCTTATGGTATTCAAGGCTCTTTGTTTTGAGGGCGTATATGATACTTAAGCTTCAGGAGGAGGAGATGTAAGTTATATCACCAACTTTCCGCTTAGCCTAAATATCATATTTGGTTATTTATTAAAATCGCCCTTTGGGGGAGAAGGCTAGATTGTTAGTGTAGACGATTTGGAAGATATAATCGAAGCCCATGTATGGTTAGGTTCCAGTTGTATACCTGGTGGAATTTGGCATATCTTAGCCAAACTCTTCGCATGGGCTCAACAAGCATTTTAAAAGACTTTATTAGTTTAGCAACACAGTTGCTAACCAAATGATCGATGGGAAAAGTTGTATTTAGTGCCATTACTATATTGTGACGTATTGTTGTTGCTATGAAATCACTACGACTATTATGGAATGCGACTACTGTGGAATCACGGTTACTACTATTGAATAACTAGAGTTCGGCCCTTTTTTCTTTGATATTAAACTACAAAGTTGAATGCCGCGCTGGAGTTTTCAAAAGTGTTTAATTTCACTTTTATTGTTAATTTTGTATTTTTATAATTCCCATTATTCATATTGAATTTTATAATTAACCATATTATAATTATAAATATCTTACGCTTTGAACTTTTTAGTACATTGCATTTCATAATGCTAAATGTTCAAAATCTAAACATAAAAAATTAAGGAAAAGGCGATAAAAAGTCAACCCTACAACTATTTCAATTTCACATTTGAGATTGTTGAGAAATCGAGGTTCATTTTCAACAAATAAAATTTGTGAGGGTCATTAATAGCGTTGAATCTTATTTGGATTGGATAATTAGGGTGATTTTGTGCATTTTAACACCTCTTTGTTAATAAAATTGAAAAATTAGTGTATCCCTAGACTCCTTCAATACAATAAAATCTCTCCTAGTTTGAGGTTAGTAACTCCCATTTCCTCTCGTAGTCAGAGACTAATCAAGTGGGTCCGCTTCATCTTGGGACATCACAGTCTTGTATTCGGCTTCACTAGAAGATCGTGAAATGATAGTTTTACCTTTCTACGTTCTTAGATAATGTTATCTCATGTGTTTTCAAAATTGTAGCATTTGTAAACTAATTGTAATTTCAAACAAGTTCAATGATTCTATTAAGAGAAAGCTTAAAGGTTATGATTTAGCTAATTGTAAACTGAATGATAGTGCATCTCAGGTTCAACGTGTTTCGATTATGATTTAGCTTGATTTAGCGTACGTGTCTTTAATGCTTTTTGATGATGAAAAACAATAGTAAAAGAGCAAAAAGGGGTGAAAAGTAATGTGTAATCCACATATTGGGGACAGTTGGATTTAGTTAAAAGTTGGTGTGTTTTCTAGAAATTAATCAATCAATAAATCTACCAATAGTATTTGCTTGTAAAGAAAGCTTAAAGGAAATTAAATTAGAACTTTGAAATGATAATGGGGGCAAAAAGCTTAAATTTCTAGTGTGTTCATATTGGATCACATGGGCCCTAAGAAATCAATAACATATAAAGTCAACCTTGTTAAAGACTTTTTTTCCTTTTGTTTTCGCTTTCATGATTATTGACCTTTAACAATGGATGATGATAATAATGATAATTATGATGATGATGGATTCTTGTTGTCTCTTTTATACCAATCAAACTTTACACAAGTTTGTATTCAAACCAAAGCTAACCACCTTCATGGGTGTAGCGTATACTCGTTCTCTTTAGCTTTTAGAAGAATTAGATCAAGATGTTATGACCGTTTTTCATTTTTTAATCTTTTCTAAAATGTGAATGGACTTTGAAGGAGTATATGGATGAATATATATAATTATAAAATGGGTGACAATTAAAATATGCCTATGGTAAATATTCTAACTTAAATTAAAAACTGTTAACATTCGTTGAATAAAAATAACATAAATTAGTTACTTAACACTATTTACAAACCACTAATAAAATGTGGGTTTCGAAGCCGGTTGCAGTCTGCAATAGCAATTAAGATTTTTTTATGCTTCACTTTCGGAGATTTTCATTTTGTTGCAAGTTGGTGTGATTCCTATTTGTTTTTTCTAAGTGTTCGTGTTGATTTTAGGGTGAGTAAAAATTAAACCAAAAATTAAATTTTTTTAAAAATCAGACAATCGACCAAAACACCGAATCGAACATAACTGGTTAAATATTATATATATACATATATACATAAATATACAACATATATATGTGTGTGTACGTGTAGGGCTGATAGTTATTAACCCGACCCGAAATCCAACTCGAACCCATGTAAAAAAAAGCAAGTTTATGTCAAGATTTTTGACCCGTAACCTGTCAACCCAAAAAAATTTCAGGTTAGGTTTTGGGGCACCCAATGGGTTTTCAGGTTGACCCGCCAATCATAATACAATTGAGAGGTTATTGACATTTTACTACATTTTATTTAACTAATAATGTTTTACGAATTTAAATTAATGACTTATTAATAATGAATTTAGATAATTATAATAGGTAATATGATTATTTTTTAGATTTTATAAGCTTCTTATGCTTTTTAATGGTTAGCTATTAATTTTTAAAAGATTGACATATTTGGCCCATTTGACCCGAAATCAACTCGTTAACATGAAACTGATTTGAAAATCACTGACCTGATTCAAATTTTGAGTTAACTCAGGCCGAGTCTGGATTAATGAGTTTTTGGTTAGATCAAAATACTCAACCCGAGTATCAAATCGGGTTGGGTTCGGGTTGACCAATTCTAATCCGCCAACCCACCAATCCGAACCTGTCAATCATACCCAACACTAATTGTCACCACTACATGTATGTATGTATGTATGTTTAACTATTTAAACTTAAATTTCGGACTCATTATATATATATATAGGAATCAGATATTGTGATAACACAATGTTAAAAAAGAGTTTTTGGTTTCATATATATATATATTTTGATTCACAAACTTTTTTAATTGTGAACATGTACTATTTTTTTACTTCATTCAAAATTTTTAATTGTGAACCTTTATAATTTTTTGACTTCACAAAAAGTACAACTTTATTTTTATTCTCACTTTTTCATTTTTAACATTTTGTTACCACTGAAAATCAACCATATATATCTATATATATACTAAAGGAAAATAGAAGCTTGCTCCAGAATTTGTCACGCAGGCAAAATGCCACATGGTGACCTCTTATAATTTTAATATAAATTATTATAATAAAAAATACTAAAAGATAAACCTAAAAAATAGATTTAGATAGAGGTATATAATATTTGAATATAATATTAATAATTAAAAAGTTTATAAATCCTCCTCAAACACTAATTGAAAAATAATATTAAACTATTAAACTTATAAAAATTGAATAACTTATATTGTTGTGCATCGCACAGCTGTAAACCTAGTATAATATATATAAGTATGTGTATATAAAGTATACTTATAAAGTAATATGAAAAATAAACTTAGATGGAAAAAACGAAACCGAAAAATCTAAATGATTATGATTTTGAAAAATCAAAGTCAATTTTAATCGAAATTCAAACCCAGGACTAATACTCACCACTAAGTGATTTGTCCTTGTCACGGGGACTTTGTTTGTTGACTTGTTTTATTTCTTTCTTTTTTTTCGTTTATCATATATCATTTGTTTCACCTTTAAAAAAAATCATTCAACAACATTCGTAATTATTTGATCACTACTTTTTAATCGCTTCAAAAAATTTGATTGTTAAATATGGTACTTAAAATTAGAATTTGCAAATTTTTTATGTGAAAATTTGTGTCGGAATTATAAATAAACTTGTTTGCGAAGTTTGCCAACTGCATAATGAATATATTTGCTGCCACACTGTGCATGCCTGCAATAATCGAGGAAATATAGTACCACAAAACTTATTTAATCTCTGTTTGCCAACCAAAATTTTGTTTCATTGGATACCTGCTACATATTCTACCAACTACATTTATTGTTAATTAATTCATGCTTATGAATTGTTAATATTTAGGCTTAAACGTCTCAAGTTTATTATCATGAACTTAAATTTGGTAAAAGATTCTTATGATAAAGATAACATAAGTTTGAATCAAACTTGAAACCGTTATCTAAATCTAGCATTTAAAAAAAAAAATACACAAAATGTTTAGCAAAACGATAAAGATTACAAATTTATAACACACAGTAACACCAATATAAAAAAGAAAGATCTCTCTAACACTGATACCAACGGAAGTTCTTCGCTTCATCTTCCGCACCATTTTCAACGTCCTTCATTAACACCATCACTTCTTTCCTTAAAAAAACAATTTTTTGCTTTTACCCCCAACGATCCAATTATATTAAAAAATATTTTTTTTGTTTTATTTACAAATGGTTAAAAAAGAAAAAACATTAAAAAAAATTTTAAAACGATCATGAAACAAACAGTTATTTATATATATATATATATATATATATATTTCCATGTTCTATATATATACATACTATTTCATTACCATTTTCACACAACTACAAAAAATTCTTGTTACCTCTATTATTTACGTACAACTTCATTATCTTTTTTCACACAACTACAACTACAATTCTCAGCATTTCTATAATTTACATACAATTTATATCAACTATCACACTAAAAAACGCCAAAAAAATACAATTCTCAATCATAAACAATCAAACAATAGGTGGAACAACTTAATCCGACCACGACCACCACTCGAAAACGAGGACAAATAGACTAGTAGTTTTTTTCTAATAATTATTGTAGTTGATTTTTATTTTTAAACGTAATATTATTTTTAAAAGAATTATTTAATGGAATGTCTTATTTTTAATGAATGTGTATTACTTAAAAATTTATGTTTTATTCTTATAATTGTAATCGTATTTATTGTAATTAAATAAATGATAGAATCTAATATTTCTAAAAAAGATTCATTTGTTAACGACGTTTATTTTTTTTCTCAATCTTTACAAAGAAATGTTAACTCAGAATTAAGGTAGTATTAAAAAAAATAAAAAATTTTGGTTTATAATAGTCTAAAAACACAAACATGAACGCAAGCGACACCAAAATAAAAAAATTTAAAACAAAAAAAAAAAAAGTTTTTCTGTACGCGTAAATATTTACCACTTCAAGAATAATATTTTTTTTCTCAAGAAAGTAAAGTTTCTCCGAATGATTGGAACAATAATAGTCAAACCTATCACCTTTGACCCCTCACACATTAATTACCTTTTTCTCTGAATTACAAAATTAATACATTGGGCATTGGGCAACGCCAAGTCGTAGCCCCCCCAACCATACTCTCTCTCATACACATCTTTTTTTTATATTTATTTATTTATTATTTATAGTAATTATTTATATAATTTAAAATATAATACGCATATGTATATGACTATGTGATGTGTATGTGTATAAATATATTTAAATTCACATAAATCTGCCCACCTCTTTCTATCTCTTTCAAGATGCTCATATTAATCAAGATCCAATCACACCCATCTCCATAAACCTCCATCAACAAACAAAAACAAGAACACACATTTAATTCACAATATCTAAAAATGATTCATGAAACATCATCAACTTCACAATCTACATCACCACATTCCTCTCATGCAAGTTTCCCAATCATAGCAGTTGCCATTATTGGAATCTTTGCAACCATTTTCCTTCTAGTCTTTTACTACATTTTTGTCATAAAATGTTGCTTAAATTGGCACCGAATCGATATCCTACGTCGCTTTTCACTTTCCAGAAATAGAAACCACCATCAACCTCTTGTCCCAATTAGTACTACTCCTGAACCTAAAGGTTTACACGAATCCGTTATTCGATCAATTCCCATTTTTCAGTTTCGAAAAGAAAATGATTTCGATAATAACGAATGTGCGGTTTGTCTTGGTGAGTTTCAAGCTAATGAGAAGTTGAGAATGATACCAAATTGTGCTCATTTTTTTCATATTGATTGTATAGATGTTTGGTTACAAAATAATCCAAATTGTCCACTTTGTAGAAATAGTATTTCTATTTCTATACCTTCACATTTTACTTTACAAGATCAATTACCCCAAGTTGTTAGAAATGAAGAAGATTTTGTAGTTATTGAATTAAGTAATGGAGATGTTGGAAGTACTAAAGTTGGTGATAGAAGAAATGTTATCGAAGAAAACAACGAAGAATCGGTTGTTAAGAAAATGGGAAAGAAAATAAGAAGAAAAAATGGTTATGTTTCAAGTATGGGAGATGAGTGTATTGATGTGAATACTAGAAGAAAGGGTGGTGACGATGATCAATTCTTGGTTCAACCTATTCGAAGATCGTTTTCTATGGATTCGGCCTCGGATCGACAACTATATCTGGCGGTTCAAGAAATTTTACAAAGAAATTCAATGAATGTAGATGTAATTGAAGTAAATGATGGATGTGGTACTAGTAGTAGTAATAGTAGACTTAGAAGAGGGTTCTTTTCATTTGGGCATACAAGAAGTGCAATTTTACCACTTCATGATGTAAACCATAAAAGTAGTATATGAATTATTTTTTCTTGTGGAAATACATTGAATAGTTGTCAATATTTGTTTGTTTTTTTTTTTTTTTTTTTTTGTAATTTAGTTATTGTATTTTAATATAATTTTATTAATTTATTTATTGGGAGTTGGGCTTGGTTCATCTTCTTTTGGTTGGTCCAATGTATGATTGAAGATTTCTAAAAACATCATTTAGATGTATGATTGACATAGAGATTTATGCGGTGTTGTGCATGTGTGTAGACACAGTAGGGGAGAAATGGAAGTAACTTTGCTGATGTCCAAATATATCTTTTGGATTTGTATGTCATTTTCAACGAATTAAAGTTAGTTGTGGTGAAACTTTGTTTAAAGTGAAACGGGTTGCTCGTGTTGATGTCCAAATGTATCTTTCTCTGCCTTTAGACTTGTACGTAAAAGCATATTCTTGAATATATAAACTGAGGCAGATCAAAGTGCAAAGGGCAGCTCTCATCTAAAAAAATTATTACGTAAAATAATTTTTTCAAAAGTATTAGTGATATTTTTTTCTTCTAATTTATGGTACCTCGTAACTATAAAAGAGAACAAAATAATTTTTTTTTTCACTCTTCATTTGAATATACTAGCTTCGGCACCGTATAAAAAAGATTTACGAGTTTTGCTATCTTTACCATCAAGCGGTGTATATTTTTTTTTTTGTTTTTATCAATTTTAATAGGTATTTTGATTTTTAGAATTCCAATCGTATATAGACATAGTTTTTACCGGCTATCCAGTTGCATATTTAATATGTCATGTTATACTTCTCATTTTAAGAGTGATATCTTACACGTTTGAACATCTTGCATAATTTCTATCATCAATGGAATTCAATTGTAATATATTTGTTAGAAAATATAATTATAATATAGCATCCTTAAAAGTCCATAGTGCAACTTGAGGACGTACGTCATTGTTTATATATATTGGGTTCCAACTATTGAGAGTTGTGGAACCACCGACGTTAACATAAAGCTAAATCCCATCATTTGATACATCTCAGATAAATCAAGTTCTTTACAATTAACGCTCAACTTTATTGCAAACTTATTTTGATAGAAGCATTTACTCTAAGCCAACTTGAATTTGTTCAACAAGAGTTTTCGCCACGTACATATTGTCATTACAAGCTTCCTATGGTTGATCCATGGCTTAAAAGTCGGTTAATATATTAAGAGTACAAATGAAATAGTGAACTAGTTCGCTAATGTAAAACATTTTCTTGTATGAATATTTGAAATATCAAATATTTCATTTATGTTTAATACTAGATATATGGCACGCGCGCGCGTTAGCCGTTGGAACCACTATAGACAATTATGACACACGTAATTAATATATAGGTTTAATTTCACAGTACAAACATGAATATTCAATGTCGTTTCATTGCAACGAAAAACGGTCATCATGGTGGGAACACTCATACAAGTTTCTGAAAGTCTTTTATCACGATTGAATTGAAGGTGGTGATTTCACTTATTTGTACATACCACATTTTAGCAATACACATTTAATTATGCATCACAATTACAATGTTATATTATATAACGCTTTAAAACACATACGATCTTTATTTATATATAGAAGTAGAGTTAACGATATTTAATAATGTCTATGTGACACCAATCAAGTGTTGTCAAATTAATACACAAAATTCATAAGTGTCATTTTAATATTTTTTTGTCACAATTAATTTTTCATGTCATTAAGCTTATGTGAAAAGTATTTAAATGTCAAAATTAATAAAATAAAATAAATAAATTTATGATCATGATTAAATAAGTTTTAATGATCTTTTTAAATTGTAATAATTATAGAACGCATATGCATATTAAGTAACTGTAAACTTTAATAACTTGATTAACGTATAAACTTTTAATAACTCCATACAAATTATCCAATAAATAAATGACATCACTATCTAATCGTACGAGTTTTAACACTAATTAATAATGTATGATTAAAGTGTAATGGTATATAAATCATCATTTCTCAAAATCATTATTCAATAGGTCAGTGATTAATAAGATAAAGTAATAATATATTCTTATCTTTTTCCATACGACTGATATACTGTGATATCGACAATATTCCAGTTATATATGTAATTGTTAACGAAAGAATGTGGGAATGCTTAAAAAAACATTCTAATGTATTGATAAAAACATATAATTAGTGAACTAAAAAGTTTATACAAAATAATGAAGCAAAAGTTTATACAGTAAAAACATTTGCAGTGTACTAAACACAAGTATTAAATATTGCAAATTAATTAAGTTGAAACGACCGACACAATCTTCTTCCTAGTTTACTTCTTGACTGTCTAGGTGTTGACCCGTCGTACCCTATATGAAATCAACATCATCAACAACTATTTAATAGTCATTCACTGTACAATATATTGAAATACTATTTAATATTCACTATACAATATATTGAAATAGTATTCTATGATTAATTTTGGGACTACTCTTTGAACACCTTTAAAGAGTGTTGTGATTAACACATACATATATATAAAGATTGTGATGGGATTAACACTCATTCACATACACTCATATAGAGATGTCCATTAAAAAAATGTTAGAATGTCAATTTAAAATTTCCTTTAATTTTTAATAGTGCTTACAGATCACTACGCGATACTCATTTGAATACCATTTCTTATTCATCAAAATAATATACATAGTACTTATATATTTATTTAGTTGCTTTATTTATTACTTTAAACTTTTTTGTCTACAATTAGATTACAAAAATTTTAATAAAATATATAATTATTACATTATATAAGAAAAAATTAATAATTTTTTATTTACCTTTTATATAATCTTCTAAGAATCAATTTTGTAAGAAAGTAAATTACAATTAAATTAGTAAAATTAATATATTATTTTTAAAATAAATTAAAATAAAAAAATAAACATTTATTTTGAAACAAATATAATATGTCTCTTAATTCTAATATTAAAATATTTTTTAATAATCTTCATTCTTCTATATACTGTACCACTACGATATGTATCCGAAAGTCGACTCTCACATGCTTTTATTTTATAAATATTTAATTTAGGGTTATTGATATATATAATTAACATATATTTACTCTTATATCAAATTAAGTAACGAACTTATTTTAAAAGTAATTTGTTTTGTTATTTTTTAATTGAAGTAAATAACTAATTTTCACAGTTTCATTTTGAAAATTCTAATATATAGTTATTTCAATAAATTGACATGACTGACATGTTAAAATACATCTTTACGTGACCTTTTTTATCATCAAATGAAATTATATATCATCATGTCTTTTTCTCACGTGCATGCAAATGAAGACTATAACACCATTTTTTTCTTTCTTTTAGCAGACTATACCACCACCACCACTGAAACAAAAACTTTCACACCTACATCATCATATAGTTCTTCAATAGAACATTATAGTTCCAAAAAAGTAAATCAATAGTGCTCTCAGTATGTTAATTTTGAAGGTCATGTCTAAAAAATAACAAACAGACTCCTAAATTATCTTTCTATATAAATAAAATTCATTATAACTACGATAAGTCGATAATTGTTATAAAATTAATCAAAAAAAAAAAAAAAGGTGCTGAAAGTTTATGTTCCATTTTACGTTAAGTGATATATATTAACATATATTAACATATACTATATATATTGGGCTAAATTTCGGGCCCTATTATTTTCGGAGCCTGTGTGGTCGCAAACCAAATGGATTCATGATATGTTGGTAGCGGCGACCGGAGGTTTAATGGTGGCTGTGGTCGGAGGTAACTTTTGGCGGCCGCGGATCTGTTCGGAGCGGTGGTCGGAGGTTTGATTGTGGCGGCGGTCTGAGGTTAAATGTGACGGGAATTCGAGTTAACTAGTCCAACACGTTCTAACATATACCAAAATGATTCTTTTATTTGGCATGTATGTATATTTAATACCTTAAAACCTAATTTAAGGATTCAATTTTTGGTATACCATGTTCTCCGAATTTTCTTTTACCGATCTGACAAACACGTAGGTTTTAGAACTTGAGACCAATCTTGTTCAAAGTTAAAAACATCTCAGTTTTTGATAGTTTGACAATGCAATTCAAATCGAAGAAAAACCTCAACTGTGCATATCATAATCTTGTTGAACTGAAATTTAAGACTTGTGAAAACATAATGGATAGTACAGAAGACAGGTATAGAAGTAGTATGAAATTATACTTGATCGATGTACCTCTAAGATCAACTCTTGGAATGTGTGGCTTGCACTTTAAACAGTTACTTACAAGTTTGTGGTTGCATCCTTTTAGTCAAGGTCAACTCCATAATAGATCATACTCAAGATCTAAGGATGACAAGCTTCATTGAAGACTATTTTTTGAAGGAAAAAAAGATTCAAAAGCTTTTTTCTTATTTTATATCAGTGGAGTAATAGATTCAGCGCTTTTTCAAAAGGTTTTTCCAGAAAAAACTTTTACAACAAACTTAAGAAAAGCTATTGATGCGGATGCTCTTGCAACCCCACACAACTTGTGGGGGGTTGTTTGACAAATTAAATGTTTCAGTAAGATATATTATCTCCTTATGAAGAGATAAAATATGTAAATAGCACAAAAAGTATTGATTGTTAGTTTGACGAGGATATTGATGGTCATTTGGTCATAGATACACGCACACATCATAATTGGACTACTAGAGAAGCTCAATTGTTGGTTGATTGCAGGGGACGTGTGAGTCGCACATTAATGGTTGATTGGCTGCGATGCTATATATGTAGAGGGTGAGTTGACTCATGGTGTAGTTGATACATCAGTACATGGGGGAAAAAAAGAACTTGAAAGCTAAATCCATGCAATAACAAATATCGGAAGTAGTTTTGCGAAGATGAGAGCTGGCAGATGAGACTAATATTTGCTCAGTAGAGTGATCAGTAGTAATATTTACTTCAAATATATAGGTGGTCAGAACCTTTTCTATGTGAGAGACTTTAAAAATTCAGTTATATTTCCATTTTCTTCTTTCTCAAATTTTACTTAAAGTCACAGTATGCGCATATATACAGTACAAAGGTCCACCCCCAAAAGATACAAGAAATGAATTCTTACCTATCCACAATTCTACATTAACATATTTGTTTCTATTTAACAAATAAACCATCTTCCATACCAAAACGCAAAAGAGAACACCAAATGCTTTGAAAACAATCGTTTTTGATGATTTTTGTAACTTCTTTCAAATAGAGTATTTCCTTTGCTTGAATGAATGATGGTTTGTTCGATGAAAGAATCATAAACGAGTAATATAAATTTTAACCTGCTGCTAAAGTCCAAAACATTATATATGATGAGATACTGGTCGTTATCCAACTCATGAAAGCCAAAACAACTGCTAACTGGTACTTTTGGCATTCCTGTCCAAAACCACAACTTCCCAAATCATTGAAGTACAATATTGTTATGCCTGCAGAGGATGAAGCTGCTGCAAGGCTCAATGTAGCCGTAACCTGCCAATTTAAGTTTAAAACATTAAAATGAAGGAAAAAAGAATACCCGAATGTGATATTTGTTATTGATGCTAACCCAATCTCCAACGACGAAAAGGCTGAGTAGACAGGGATTATGGAGGACCTTCTTCTTCACCAAAGCACATGCATCCAGGAATGCAAGGCCAAAGCTCCAGATTGCTTGCAAGCCCATTGAAGCAATCAAGTAGCTGAATTTGAATACTAATAAATGTTTATACTTGAATTGAAATATTCTTTAAAAGTTACGATACGGTGAAGGTTTTGTTATGTGCATGAATATATAGATCTTACAGCCAAAAAATTAGGAAAAAATAAGATAATCCTTTAATTCAACTAAAGTTAGAGATAGTTAAGTAAATCTGTAAATGTACATCTATTTATTTAATTTTTATTTAAAGTCAAACCTACAACATATCCTACATATATGTACAATTCACACATTGTCTTTCATGTAACTTGAACTCACAACCCTTAATTGATGGCCTCCTCACATACGACTAGGTCAAAGGCCCTCTAATAAGCAAATGTACATTTATCTTCAACAACAAGCTTAACATGCATCAACTTTTTAATGACATGTTTATTCAAGAATTAATATTTTCTCGCTAAATTTCAGAAAATTCATAATCCTAATCTAAATAGCCAGATAATAGAAAGCACTAGATTTTACTAAAATTCTAAAATAAGTATATTTTTCCTTAATAGAGCAAGCATGCCACTAGTATTGAGTACTCAATTGGTTGCCAATAAACATTGATCTTACTATCTCAGTAGCCTTCCACTTCACGGAAGTAGACCATCATAGTAATGTGTATAATATACCCTACAATTATAGCTCAAACGTTGATCCTAATATCACGAAAACGAATTGTACCGAAATCTTAGTCTAAAATCATTCCATTGATAGCATATTATGCTTTACACTTAAATTCTATTGTATCTTTACACTATTATTGACAGAACTTTAGACCAATTGCACATCTAAAAAAGCATTCTGAAATGACTTTACTTTCCTCTCTTTCCTATGTATTTATCGTCAGCTAAAACGTATCTCATATAAATCTGTAATTCACCACTCATTTAATCGGTTTAAATGCGAAGCCAATTCACTTATCTCCTAAATCAAATGAAAAGGCTAAGTAACTGTAAAATAATGAAATGATATTATTGATTGAAACAAAACATATTATAATAATCTATATTTATAGACTGGACTAAACTTGATAACTAAGAAACCTAATACTAATATAATACTAAAACTAATAGGAAACTAATACTACTTATAATCAAACTATGAATTATTTATTATCTAAATAATATATTCTAATACGTCCTCGCAGTTTGAGCGAGAGAAAGACAAACGGTAAGACCGAAACGAAATTTGTAGAAGAAAGTCTAATATGTTTGCTAAGTTGACATGGTTATCACAAAACACGAGACATCTATTTATTACAAGAAATAAATTTGCAAGAAATTAAATGTGGGAGCATTTGATCGCCTGGATGACCAAGTCCCTAGTGCTAAAGAGACGAGCTAGAAGCAATAAAGACTCACCAACAAAAAGAGTATCATGTTTATTAGAATTGGACGTAAATCTCCATCCGAGTGAACCTGTAACCATGATCCAACTCGAATTATTGGGCTCCCGCAGAGTCATAGTGTTAAATAAATAGGGTAGCGTAGTGGGCTGGTCCCCACTAATATTCCAAGCCCATTGATTTAAATGTTGTCTAGAAGTGAAGTTGGGCCCAGATTGCGAAAATGGCCCAGAAACAAAGTGGCTGATCACATTGGCAACTTGTGGACTGTACGCAGAGTTACCAAGAAGTCCAAATTAATTATTTGGAGTCCAGTATCGAGAATTAAGCACATAACCATGTTGCGTTGTGGTGTAGGCCTCGGTGGGGGGATGAATACCCACCCGTGATTGACCTAAAATTTGTGGTGGACGACGGTCGTTCTGGCGACCATTATTCCGGCGGTCATTCCCCGGCGACAATCTCTACGATTTTGAAGAACGTTAGATGATGACGAATTATCAAACTAGGTGGTTTCGGTTGATCAATTATCTTCAGGTTTGGTCATTTTGATCGTCAAAGATAAGTGGCCGGAATTTGGGACAAAAGCTGGCTGTGTTGGTGGTTTTTAAGATGGAAGAAAAAATAGAAGAAAAGGTGAGCCGAGATAGAAGGAGAAAAGGTGGTAACGTGAATTAGTTGTGTTGCTTGAGAAGGAGGTGACACTTGACAGTCGGCAAGGGTGGCTGGGAAGTAGGTGGGATACGTACAAGGAAAGTCAACCAAGTATATTGGAAAGTTGGTGAGATAGATGAGATATAATGGGGAATTAGTTTGGAAATAATCCTAAGGATCGGTGACCACCTCTGATACCATAATGGCATAATAGAGCTTATTTTCCCATTGCATTCACAAATAACATTAAGCACAAATAACATCATGTGGGCTTAATGAGCCGATAATATAAAAGGGCCAATTGGGCCAAAGCTAAGCTATATATATATACATCACTTGTACTTGATTGAAAAGGAAAAGGAAAAGGAAAAGGAAAAAAACATACACAAGCACTGAAACAATCCAATATTCAATATCTAAAAGTAAAAATGATGAAACTCGAACTAATTACCTGAAAGCAGTGAAATTGAAGAAAGATTTAGAGGAAGCTACTGAAGCAATTGAACCAGCAGCAAACGAACACTGCAACAATCTTAAAATTAAAGCAGTGATTGTTCCAGGAGTCCCTGCAAAGTTCTTCATTTTTGTTATTCTTTAGTTTAAAACTCAAACTGAACAAAAGCCGCCCATTAACTTATGTGAATTGTAATAATAGTAACAATTATAAGTCATGATATAAGCATATTGACTTTGGTAATATCTTAATATGGGGAAGAGTAAAGAGGATGACTACTAGAAGAAGAAGTATGGGCGAAGAAGAAATGGGAGGTGGGGCTAGATGGAGCAGGTGTAAAGATGCAAACAATCATACAAACACCAAAATACAATTATTTAGACGGAAGCGTTTGGATTGACTTATATTTTAAAACTTATAGCTTAAATTTAAATAATAAGTTTAATGATGTGTTTAGACATAACTTTTGTTGAATGAATAAGCCCTTTAAATATCTTTATCTGACAACAACGAGTTGTAGACGTAGTTAGAGATGTAACTAGTATACAAGTCAGAAGTTAAAATTTGTTTTCTCAAAAGTACTTGACTTTTTTATTTAAAGAGTTGACTTTTTATTTCAACTATGATTTACTTAACTTTTTTCATGTTAAGAAAGAAAGCTTATTCATTCGTAGTAGTTTTTTCATGCTACAGCCTACGGTTACAACCTACAACTACTTCACCAAACATACCCTTAGACTTTCATTATCCGAGTTTATTATCATATACTAGAGATGAATTGAGGAGTTCATTCTCGTATTTCACGCTGATATCGTTTCCAAATGTTTTAGAGATCCATTTATCAAAGAAAGATTTCACTAATGTTACTCAATATTGCACCTCTATCATCAATCATTGACATGCTCATCTTTCCTCGCCACTTTATTTTCTTTCGTTGATTATGCGTTGTGATTTCGAGTTTTTGTTATTTGTTGGTCTTCATCAGGCCCGAGTTGTTGTGAATTGTGATTCATATGGTCTTCATCAGGCCCAACTTGTTGGCTTGACATCTTTAATAAGTCCTTCTTCACTTGATTGGGTCTATTAACACGTGTCCTTTCTTTTTTCCTTTTTTGGTTTGAGACGTTATTGGACCTCCCTCTACTTGGGCCAGGTTGTTCTTTTAATTGAGTTTGTTTTTGTGTAGCCCAACAAACTCACCTCACCAACTCTGGAAACATTTCTTGAACCATCTCTGTCATGCTAATAGAATGTTTTATAATTCTATGGTATATGCCCATGTCCTTGAACACATTTTTAGAGTTTTTTTTACATTGGACTTTGTCCAACAAACTAGGGTCAAACTCTTCATTTAAGTTATTGAAGTCTAAATGAGTACCTAATATGCCAAACGTATAATTATAGTACATTTGATTTATGGGATATGAAACGTCATTTAACATGTATGCGTTAAGCTCCATCGCAAGGTACTTTTGCCATAAATACCCTGTTCTCACCCTATACAAAACCTCACCTTCAAACCATACCAAAATTACTTGTTCTGACTTGGCCGTTAACAAATTCTAGCACGCTTGACTGAATTCAAAGCCATGTTAACCACATGCATAAGCACATTTATTGCATTAGAAGTTCATAATTTAACTTACAAACATGTTCAGTGATCACAAAATGACCGTCTGATCTAAAAACATGCTCAACACACGGATATCTATATCTTCTATATCTGATTATATAACGGATGAAAATGTACACACAATTCTTATAATGAGTCCCTCTCAGAAGGTTTCTTGACTTCACGTAAGGGGACAGAATTTTCAAAGCAATGGTAAAAATCATAATGAGGAAATCTTTCATACCAGGTGTCTTGCTGAACATGAGTGTCCCAGTGTTCGCCACTGCTACTCTTGCCGTATTTGTGCAACCATCCAGTGCCATTGTGACCTTCACCCCATGTTTTATTCCATCTTTCTCCGTGCTTACCTTCCCACCATGTTTCTCCTTGTTTCACACCATGCCCATTCTGGTCAAAGTGCTCATCCCATTTATCACCCCATTTAGTCCACCTGTCCCCCTCTGAACGTTCTGCCCATTTGTCGGTGTATTTCACACTGCCACCTTGCCCATCATACTTCTCGCCCCACCTGCCAAATCATCACAATTTAACAAACGTTTCGGTTAATGTGGCAAATGGTAATACTTGTGAAATTATCAACACGGACCTATTGACACTATATTTTCAAGGTAGAAAGAAGGAAAAAGAAAAGTGTAAGCCTAAAATGCCAAGGAAACGTGTTCAAAAATTCAATTTTAAGCAAAACCAAGACATGCTAAGAGACATTCTACACAAAAAAAAGAAAAAAAAAAAGAAGAAAAAAAAGTGAATAGATGTTGGGTTGATAATGATGTGAATGTGGTGAGGGCCATCTACAAAGGTAAGCTAGCTACGCTTATAAGTGATAAAATTGGTACAAACGTAGAAAAATCTAGCAAGTCAAAGTTAGTTGACTACACTACGACAAAAAGGAAACCATACCCTTGTTGCTAAACGTGTACAAATCCATAGCAATTTCAACATATTTTGGTCCTTACCATATGCATGAAATCGAAAATGTAGGTCACCTAGAGTGATGTCATTAAAAATGTAAAACATGGGTTCCATGACTTCCATCATGATATCCTAAACCCATTTCACCATAAATTAAATACATAGAGAAGTTATTTGTATCTAAAAGGTCAACTTAGTCTACTTTTTCATGTGTTTGGATCTTAAAAGAAAAATACGTGAACCACCCACCACAACAAATTGTCATCTGGATCAAAGCCGGATCAGGCTTCTTAAAAAGATAATAAAAATATTCAGATCAAAGTGTTTCTTAAAAGGCAAATAAATTTTTTGTTACTGTTTATACAAGATCTAGAACCAAATGCTCTGTGTATGTGCAATTTGCCAGTTTTGGACTTGGTGTGTGTGGGTTAGAACTTCACTAAAGGAACGACTGTATGTGTTAAAGCTTCACGATAGTAAAGATGCAGATCTCAATTTTAGGGTTGGGAAAGGCCCGAGGATGAAACAACTGGGACTAAAATGTGAAGGACTATTTTACAACTTCAAACATATGGCATGTTTAGCAACAATATCAACACAATATAAAACATTTAAATGATAGGAGAATCACAGATGAGGGAGTTAAGTAAATTTTCATGTAGTGATTGCTACAGCAAGTCATAGAAAAGTGTCAAATACAAAATAGATAATATTGTAATTCACCCGTGTTGGACTTAAGATATCCAATTGTAAAGTGATACCTTTCATGCCAAATATGAGCATGGCCAACCTCTAGCTGTGTGGTTGGGTCAACGCTGCACCACTTGTGAGCCCACTTCTCAGCTTGACCAGCACCATAATGTTCAAACCACTTTTCCTGCCACTCATCACCTTGTCCATTCTTCCCCCATTTATCTGCAGTCTTTTCAATATGCAGACACCCTTCAATCTGCACATAAACCATGCACATTACTTTAAACATAAGCACCTGAGACATTAAAGTGAAATTAACAATATTTTTTCCATTTCTTGGGTCATTAGCCAAGTTGAAAAAACCAAAGCACGTATATGAAGGGATAAACAGATACTTTGATTGATTGTTATATCATAAGTGTGCCACTAAGCAGTGATTTGGAATTTTCATACCAAGATATAAGGAATGGAGTCCAAGAGCTTCATCACACAAAAAATTACACTTAATAAAGTCAAAATTCGAAGAAAACATCATATACCTGTGCCATTGATTCTTTCCAAAATTCACGCCAAACATTTCCACAAGCATCACGACCTGATTTCTCAGAGCCAAGCTCCTTATAACCCAACTCATCAGCAGCTTCCCAATATTTCTCTTCCCATTCAACAGATTTATCAGCACTAACACCCCTAGTCAAAGTCCACCTACACACCACTCCATCTGGTCTTACCTCTGTCCCTGTTTCTTTCCACCACATTGATCCTTCCTGTTTAGTCCCGTGAGATGATGGTACCTGATTGACTTCAGCAAGTGCATGAGCTGCATCTTCGGCATACGTTGAAAACATATTATCGACTTCTTGTTCTTCTCTCAATTGAGGACTCTCAGATATGGACTTAGACACATCCTGTTTCTGAACCTCCATTAGCGACTGGAAAGGAGGAAGAGGAGGATTGTGATTATCATCGGTTTTGCTTTCAAATGGCAGGGACAGATGACTTATGGAAGGTTCTACTTCCATCACGGGCTTTGGTTGAATGGGAGATGGTGATGTTTTTCTACTTGCTGCTATGTCGGGCCCGCCACTCACATTAGAAACAGTATCAGAAGGTGGTATCCAAGACCAAAAACTTGGACCTGGTGTTCCAATACTTGCTGACGATCCTGATACACGCATATATGTACTGGTAACTGTGAATATCATGAAACATTGTGTTTTTCTAATGAATGAAACAAAATCAATAGAGATACACAACAGTTAAGTAGACTGAAAAATTATTAATTAACTTTTTTCTATACTAAGACATGGCAAGTTTCATAGGTGTCAATAAGGGCAGGTTAGGTAACGGTTCAAAACAGGTAGTTTTTAGTATGGATGAAATGGGTCGGGTTGGGTTGACCCTTTTTGTCCAATATTCTTGGTTTTTTACATATTTGATTAGTGCATCAGATATACTTATTAATATAATAAATTTACAACAATTCGATTAGGGAATAAAATGAGTTAGAAGGTTTCATACTATTAAAGTTACACTTTGGGCGACTTTCGATCCGTTTGACCCGTTAGAGATAAAATATAACTAGAATCGATCCATTAAAACGTAAAAGGGTCAAAATTGCCACCTCTAGTTTCAACAGATGAAAAGAAGTGCTTGATGACAGCGATAGGAAAGGGCTGAGACAAGAGAGATCTATGTGTAAAACCAAAGACTAGGGTCATGATTGGCATCACCATAGCAGGTATCAAGCTTTATTTAGCCCTTTGGAACAAAGTCATAATATAACCTTTATGAAACTCCATTAATCACTTTGTACTAAAGGATAGATGATTACTGACTTATATATCGAACGCCAAACAGGGTATAGTTTAACAGCCTCCTTCATTATCACCCCTTTCGAAACTAAGTAATTGTCTTTATATAATTATCTATTATATTGTTATCTAAAGCTTTATATTGAACCTAGAGACACGGAAGCAAGTATGCATACTTAGAACAACAATATGTAGACAAATTATTTGTAGGTGACTAGATGTGAAGTGGAAATAATGACCAATAGAGAATTTAGTTCACGCCCATAGTCAAAGAACAAAATATAATGAGCAATGATACCGGCCAGGCGGCCAATGATGCTCTTTCCGATTATTAGTGACAATGGTCATGATGAAATCTAGATCCAAACATTCAAATAATCCTGAAAAAAGCTACAATCAGCCGTATTATAGTCTAACTAAGGTCAACTTCAAATTTTTTTGCAAATTCACTTTAATGCTACCTAAAACTTAAAATTATACCTTTCTATGCCAGTATGCCCTAACACCAATTAAAACTGAAAATTACAACCTCTAAGCAGAATAAGAAATATCCAAACAATAGTTCCTACTTAATTAATCATATAATCATAATAATCATAATCATTCAATATATAACATAATCAACTTCAAAATGCACATCTGAAAACATAACAAAAATCCATCATTACATAGCAAATTCAGTTACCTCGTCCCAAATCTGTAACAAAATCCTCTCCATCACCATCACCATCATCATCATGATCCAAATTATAAGTTTCATCCTCAACACTCATCATCTTCTTTTTTTCCTCCTCCTCATTTAAAAGTGTACTAGCAACTGCAATCGCAGCGGCAGCCCGATCAATCACTTGTATCCTCTGAATCCTATCTCTCTCTTCCTTATCAACTTCTAAAATCTTCAAAAAGTCACTACTCTTAACTTCCAAATCCTCATCATTTTCATCATTTCCCGCCACATTTTTAGCAATTTTATTAAACTCAATTTCTTTCCTATCTCTATCCATGGCTTTTCGCCACATACCCAGATACGAATCCCCACCCACATCCGAAACCCTAACTGTTCCATTACCAAATCTTTTACTAAACAACAAAAAGTGACTGTTTGCTTGTTGTGTTTGTGCGAATCTCTGATGGGGTTTTGGGTATGATGAATAAGAAGAGGGTGTGAAAGTGATGTAAAATTGGGAAGACATTTTGATAGAAATAATGGTGATGAATGAATAAATGAATGAAAGTTTGAGTTTTTATGTTGGGAAATGATACTTTTCTTGGAGAACAGAAAGAATCACTTGAATCTGAAGTAAGGAAGGAGGACAGATAAGAGAAGTGAGGGAACAGTGAAGTAAGATGAACATGTGACTTCAAGTGAATCTCGTGGGCCACTATATCCTTTTTCTAATTTTATTTTATAAATTTTAGGGATGTCGATGAAGGAGTGATTATTTATGTAAGTTTTATTTATACAAGGGATGTCGATATGAAGAGAAGGAATGACAAGTGTCAGTCTCAATTTTTCAGGCATCTAGCATTTTGAGTCAATATTTTTTAAAAAGTTTTGTTGTAAGAGGTTTCTTCAAAAATGCTTTTTAAAGTAAGAAAATTTATTTAATATATAGGATCTCACTGGGATACAGTTCTGAGAAATCTGCACGCAAATGTTTTATTTTCAAGTTAGTAACTCAGTAACATAATAAATAAGTTGTGCTCCAGTATATCTTTGAGTTTAGGTACTTAAATCAAATGAACATAAAGCAGAACATCTCTAAACATGTCTCTATACATGACCTAACTTTTCATAAGGGTAAATTATCTGATCTAGTAACGTGCACCAGAATTCTTCTTCGGGTTTTCAGTCGTTAAGGAGACCAAAGAAGCTGTTTGCTAAAATGGAGTATGTACAGTTCTGTCAGTTCATATTCAGGCCCATAATCCACAGTAATACCAACTTCTTGCATATTGTAAGTGCCTAAGCTAAAAAAAAAACCAACTATGTAGACGTTGACGGTTCTGAGTTAGGTTGAGATTGAGATGCAGATGTACTGGCACCATTATTTGATGACTTTGATGGAGTATACTTCTTGAACACCCTTTCTTTGTTTTCCTTCCACCAGTCTTCAGCCTGTTGCGCTACAAACCTCCTTTTGCTGCAAATATAAAAGAGAAAAAATTATGATCAACTTGTGTGACTTAAAAGTTTGCGCAACAAGGTAGCAGTTTCTAGCCAATTACATACAGATGGGTTGATTTGGGTTATGTTTCAACTCTAACGGGTCAAATGGCTTCAGCTGAAAACTTTTACTTAAAAAAAGAAATATGTCAAATTAGTTATACAGGTCAAATGGGTTCAAAGTCAACCAAATGTATTTAAATACATAAAGCCTCATATATCGATTTATTTTTTACTCAAGAAAGGAATTATTAGTGTAATAGAATACTTTCTGTAATCATGTTTACTACATAACAATTAGAAATGCAGAAATATTGTTGAGGATTGGTCCAACCTGATCCAAACTGTTTTGACTGTTACCCCGGGTTTGGCCTGTTACCCAACCCGCTCAACCCGCCCATCTTGCCACCTCTATGAACCTACTAGGTTTCAACTTATAAGTTAGTATAAATTATAACATCACTCGAGAAGTAAGTCATGTCAGCGTTACACTAGATACCAAGTACAAACACACAACTTAATTGTTAGACATGCAATATAAATATCCATACACCTTGCACCTTGCACCTTGCAGTTAGTTAGATATGGATAGATAAATAATATATTAGTTAGAGTTTAATAGATTTGGTTGACTCTGTTCAGTTTACAACACAATCTTATCCAACTAAGTTGCAGCTATAGTGTCTGCTGACTAACGTGAGCGCTAGTCTCAACATGTAAGTGACTCGATGCACAAATGAAACATTGGCACTTCAAAAGGGAACAAGATTAGCAAAAATCTAAAGGTGATATCTGCTGAAGTACCTGAATCTAACTCGTTTGAATATTTTGGAGCCATTTGAAAGTAGAACCAGAGTTACGTATACACCAGGTTCAAATTGTTCAATTACTTCTTTCTTTTCAGCGCTTTGCGGATACTTAGGAACTCCTGAGACACTTGTGCTTTCTTGACTTTCAGATTCTGCATTGGAATCAAGAGAAGATCCTTTCTGTGAAGTGGCTTTACTTTTCTCAATCTTGTGATACTTCCTGTTTGTACTTTTGCTGGATGAGGCAATTTGACTGGGCAGATCCGATTGCAAGAAGTCATCAACTTTGGACGTTAAAGCCGTAAACGTTTCATCCTCAGTTGTTTCAGGAGACAGCTTCTCTGTTAACTCTTTTAACTGACATAAAAACAGTAATAGAACAAACTCCATCATTTAATATTGCCAAAGTTATTAAACTTATTGCGTCTCAAATGGCCTGTTTCTGCAAAGCAGAAAGACCGACAAAAGTAGGTATATATAGAACATAAGCGATTACCTGAGATTGGACACATTTGAAAACATCCACAGCAACTAGACACTTGGCAGTTCTGTCAGATGCCAACAAAGCAGATTCTTGAACATAGGATTGAAATTTTCTAATCTCTGCATCTTGGCGATCAGTCTTCTTTTTTAAACTTTTCACCTACCATTGAGCAAAAGCAAAAGCATAATATGTCATTTTTAGCAGCAAAGCACTAAAAGCAAATGTCAACGAAAGAAGCAAGCATACTTGGGTCTGCAACTTGGACACTTCTTGGTTCAAAAGCTCATTTGATTTCTTTAAACTATCCATCACACCCCTTGAGAACATAGGAGAGCCAGAGCATTGAGGACTTGGTCTTCTTGAGTAAGGTGAGGCAGTTCTTGTGTTAGTCAGCAGAGGTAAAGGTGGAGGTTGCAGTTGAGGCTGAGGTGGAGGCTGTGGTGGCGGCAGAAACTGTAGTTGCATCTGAAACGATGATGTTGAGACACCAGGTTTCATAGCATTATGAAATGCTCCGAATGAACTTGGAAATGTAACATCTTTCAATTGTTGAGATGATGGAATTTGGGATGCTCTTGATGAAGCATAAGAACCGGATTTTGGCCCGTACATAGCTGACATGATCTCAAGATATTTGACCGGTTCAATATTGGGCGACATCAAAAGTCTAGAAGTTCTTCCGGGCCCCCTATCTTTCCTACTGCCATCTGGGTTACTAAATCTCCGGTGATAATTTTGAATATTGCTGTTTCTGACATCTACAGGCTTCTTCAAAAGTTTTGCGTAGCATGAGTCACAAACACGATGCGGTTTGCCTGGAATCGGAGCTTGTGCTGCTTTTAGAGCCTTTCTTGAACTACAAGCATGACAATGCACAAGTCCACAATTATAGCAATTATGCCTTTTTCTAGTGAAACCGAACGCTTGTTTACAGCCAGAACAAACTGATTGATCAACTCCAGACACCCACTTATGAATGCATATACTAGCAGTATAACTTGCACCACATGATACGCTTTTAACATGCCTATCTTTTAAAGATTCGACTAAAGTTGGAGTTCTGCGATCTTCATAGTCCCCGTGTCCTAATCTTCCATTTGCACCCATTCCCCAGGTGTATATTTCACTTCTTGATGTTAAAACAGCAGCATGGTATGCTCCACATGCAATTTCTTCAACAAATTCACCTACCAATTCATCTTGTACTAAAGCCGGCACTTTTCCATCAGATTTTGGGTTCCCCAATTGACCATACGCAGTACTACCAAAAGAGTAAACATGTCCAGAAGTCGTAAGGGCTAAAGTCATTGTATGTCCACAAGCAAGTTGATGAAAATTGTAATCAATAAGAGCTGAAATACAAGTCGGCTGCAAGTAACTTTCTTTGTTTCCATGACCCAGTCGATATTTTTCACCATCACCCCACGAAAACAGTTTTTTTGAAGTCGAAATTCCGCCCTGTTGATTTGTGATCTCTATAATTGCAACAGTGTGCCAAACTCCACATGCAACTTTTAACACCTTCAATCCCCTTAACGACTGAACTTCTTTTGGATACTTTACACTCTCACGATCTCCATGCCCTAAAACACCAAACTTTCCATCTCCAAATGTAAATAACTTCCCATCAACAGTTGCTAAAGCCGTATGCCACGTGCTACAAGCAACTGAAGATACTACAAGTCCTTCTAATGGTCCAGAAACTCGTTTCGGTATCCAGTGACTAGTATCAGTACCATGACCAAGTAGTCCAGCATTGTGGGACCCATCTCCCCAAGTATATAAATCACCAGCTGTCGATATAGCACAAGTATGAAACTCGGCACATGCAACATAATCAACATTAGTGACTGCAAGAAATTCAACAAGACGTGGGCGACCAAAGTCTTTTTCAAACCCATGTCCAAGCCTACCTCCAGATTCTTCTCCCCAAGTAAAAAGCTCACCTTGTTTTGTTACGAGAGAAAAATGTCGAACGCCACAAGCAATTTGTTGGGCGTCTATAACTACGTTTGACTCTAGGAGCCTAGGATACAAAATATCACTTTTTGATGGAAATGTATTTACAGATTCATCAGTTGAAGTTACATCAGACCAAACTTCACCCCAGAGAAAAACATCTCCTAATGATTCTATGTCATCATGCCCAGAAGCATTATGATTTGATGAACAGCTAGGAGTACTTGAAACACTAATCCTGAAACCATCTGCAGCACTTGTTCTTATTTGCATTTTTGCACCTCACAATGTAAAGAATTTTTCAAAAGATTGTGTTATACTCAGACCACCCAATACATATGATTGGCATATAGTCCATTACTCCAAAATAAACAACCTCTTTCTGCATATCTGAATAATTGGAAATTGGAAGGATTAAATCATATTTACAAATCTCATATAGATTTAAAAGTAAATAGAGTTGATTTTGGAATACACTAGATATAAAGTAAAACAAACTTAATCACATTGTCAAATCATACAAGTTAATTTTAAATTACCTACCAAAAAAACTCAATGATGTAAAACCTCCACTCCATATATACAAGAGTTACTTGTTGTCTGAAAACATGATAAAATTATTGAACTTCACATAATCAATATAACCATAAGGACTATACATATTAAATCTTACAGTAACTCACAATTTTCTACATTTCAAGCATAAACCATTGGATGGAACATTGAATATGATCAGAATCACCATTTATATATCTATATATATTAATATATAATCAAAGCAATTATTTACCTTTTCTTTTAGGCTATCTTAAACTTAAATTCTTCGCATATCGGTTGGCCGAAAATTGTTCTGTAAGAAATATGTGAATTGCAAAAATTTTGTGGTTATTCAACCGATTGGAAAGAAATGTCGGGGGAGAGAGAGGTTGAAGAAGGAACCGAAAACTTAGGAAAATGTTTGCAGCTCAAACAAAAAGGAGCCGATTTTGGCGGGCTTATTTGCCCCCATTTCTTATTTATTTTACCTTCTAATAATTTTTTATTATTATTATTATTATTTGTATTTGGACATACTTATTTTAATAAAAACTTTAAAATCACAAAAATTAAATCACAATAGCTCATTCTGGGGAATAAACTACTCCATTGAATGTATAAATAGTAATATACGAGTACGTATAACATATTTACATTTGTGAGAATCTATAATCTATTTATATTCTATATAACCTTTATTAAGCATTTAACACTCTCTTTCTTAATTCTTAAAAAAAGATATCAAAAATTACCCTTTTATCCTTATTATTATCCTTCCACTTATTCCTTCACTTTTCAATTAATTAAATCATTCAATTAATATTATATTTCACATAATACATTTAGATATCTTATTTCTTATTTTATATCATAATATTGAATTTACAATTTCAATAATTTAAACTATTATAAAAAAATCGTTTTCATTAAAGAAGTATAAATTATTATTGCATTCAAATACCATTAAACATTTGTCACTCAATATTAACATGTGAAATCTTCACCACCCGCTACTGTGTGCGAAATTCGACGCTAATATCTAATTTTCATTTTGATATATGCAATTAGTTTCACAAACCTTTCCCTCCATTTGGAGTTGTGATTAATACATACCATTTCCTATAAGTTTAACTCTATCAGTACTATTAATACAAATAATAATGAATTATGTAGTTCAATGGTAGAATTATAAGCATTGTTAGGCTGGAGTATTTTACATAAAAGAACAAGAACGGTGCATTGTGATAAAAAAAAAGTTAAAGTTTTATTCTTCTCGAAGCCGGATACATATTACACAGAATATCCCTTACAAGACCTTTTATTCTCATTACATACATAAGACTTTGATCTAACCAAAAATAGCATTCAAGAGGGTATTCTTTGCCTTTTTGATGGTTGATCCAGATTGTGGGCTCAAAACCACACCTTCCTGCCTGTTATACTTTAGGCTCTTAGCTTGTTGTCTCGAGATATCGTATGAGTTGACCAATACTTCTTCTGGAAGTTCGCGAATGTAAGAGAAACGGCCTGCGAGCTGAGTGGTCATAGCGTTCTCATTAGTCTTGAATGCGATCCATTCACACCCTTCTTCACTGGCTTTCTTGATTACTGCAAAGTCTTGTGGGACAACAATTAGCTGACCTTCTCGGACTACATCGTCAAACACCGATGACCCATCGTTTCTAACGATCTGGAGACGGCTACTTCCACTTGTGATGTAGATTATGCTGTGGGCGTTCAAGTTGTAGTGTGGTGCAAGAACAGCATTCTGCAAATATTACAGTACAATGCGCAGTTAGTATTCATGCAGTCAACCTTTTGTACTAGTTGAAAAATAGGAGAATGAACTGAAGTAGATAAGAATCTAGTCTTACAAATTTAATCTTTGTAACTTCAGAAAAAAAAAAACACAGTGTTTTACCTTATAGAGGACACCTCTCTCAGCACTAAGTTGGAGCATTTTGAGGACTGGGAGCTTAAAACTGTTGAGTTTGCTGATGCGTCCACCGCGTGGGTTGTACAGGTCAGCACGAGTTGGGCTGGCTATGTTGGCACTCAACTGGGTAGAGCACAATGTTTCCTCTAAGCCGTTACCTCTTCCTCGCGGTGAGAATTGTTGTTGTTCTTGTTCTTCGGGGACCACAACTTGAAAATTTTCAGCATAAACTATTAATCCACGGTTGTCATATTGACCTTGTAATTTACTCACGGTGTCGTATTCAACATTAAAGACCATCTGAAGGATTTCCTCGTCAAAACCATTGAAGATGTTAAAACCTTGGTCTGCTTGTCCTTGTTGCATCATAAATTCATTGCAGTTTGCAGCACACGGTGAGTCAAGCCCAAGTTTGCCTCTCAGACGCCGGCATAATTCACAAGGATCGGCTTGCTGACCAGAACTTCCTGATGGGCGTTGGCTTCCCCATGGCTGTTGTTGGCTTCCTGAGGGGCGTTGGCTTCCCCATGGTTGTTGCTGGCCTTGGCTTCCTGATGGTCGTTGTTGGCTTCCGGATCCTGATGGGCGTTCAGTATCCCACGGCTGTTGTTGTCCATGGCTTCCAGATGGGCGTTGTTGACTTCCCCAAGGCTCTTGTGAACCTTGGCTTCCCGAAGGGCGTTGTTGACTTCCTGAGGGACGTTGACTACCCCACGGCTCTTGCTGACCAGGTGTTATGGAGGGTCTTTGGCTTACAGGGCGCTGAGTTTCCCACGGTTGTTGCTGCTGACCGTGGCTTCCAGACGGTCGCTGAGTTTCCCAGGGTTGTTGCTGACCATGACTCCCAGACGGTCGCTGAGTTTGCGGTTGTTGCTGACCGTGGCTTCCAGACGGTCGCTGAGTTTCCCACGGCTGTTGCTGACCGTGACTCCCAGACGGTCGCTGAGTTTGCGGTTGTTGCTGACCGTGGCTTCCTGACGGGCGCTGAGTTTCCCATGGTTGTTGCTGTTGACCATGGCTTCCTGACGGGCGCTGAGTTTCCCACGGCTGTTGCTGTTGACCATGGCTTCCTGACGGGCGTTGAGTTTCCCACGGCTGTTGCTGTTGACCATGGCTTCCAGACGGGCGTTGAGTTTCCCACGGCTGTTGCTGTTGACCATGGCTTCCTGACGGGCGTTGAGTTTCCCACGGCTGTTGCTGTTGACCATGGCTTCCAGACGGGCGTTGAGTTTCCCACGGCTGTTGTTGTTGGCCTTGGCTGCCCGATGGGCGCTGGGTTCCCCTTGGCCCTTTCGAACCAGGTGTAAAGGAGGGCCGTTGTTGGCTTCCCGGTTGTCCCCATGGCTGCTGTTGACCAGGGCCTTGACCGAAGACTTGTTGGCTTTGTGGGTTTCCAGCGAGGAAGAATTTCTGTTCGTATAAAAATAACCAAAAAGAGTCAAAAACTTCAATTCCAATTTGGGGAATTTTACAACACTATAGCTATAATCAACAACAGTAAATAAAAAAATACCCTGAAGTTGCGGTCAAGCTGGTTAGCCACATTACTGGTATCGCGAAGAACAATTGTGACGATGGGTGTTTCACCATCATTATACGTCCAATGAACTGAACCGGCAGGCAAGGCCAATATATCACCTTCCTTATATCTGTAAACTTTCTGGTGCTTGTCAGAAAACTGCTGTTGTCCACTGCCCGATGGGAACGAAGTTTCGAATGTTTCAGGGCATCCAGGTAACACCGTTCCCTGAAGACCTCTACCTGTTACAAGTAGAAGTTACACTACATTATATACACAATTTATATAAACCAACTATCTTATTTACGCATTTAAAAAGTATATAATTTTTTTTTGTGAAAAGTACCTATTCATACTTTTAAACGTACACAAAATGTCTAGATTTATAAGTACGAGTAATTTCAAAATGGTTATGCATTTTCGGAAAATGTACAACTGAAAACGCATAAAAATTAGACAACGTGTTTTTAAAAAGGTGTACAAATTTCTTAACTTGATCTTGCTTTTAAACATATACAAAATGTGTATATGTTAATAATTTCGAATTACATTTGTTTAAAGTGTGTAGAGATAATGCGTAGACATGAGATATTATTTTGTACTAAAATAGGTACTATACCCCGAACAACATAGACGAGCTCGGGTGCACTGGGGTAGTAAGGCAAAAGAAGTCCTTTCGGGTTAATTGTATGACGAACAGCTTCAACACCAGCACATTCGAGTTCATCGTTCTCAAACGTGTCCCAGAACTCCGAAACTCCAGCCTCCGATTCAACACGACGGTTAGGTTCTCTAGCAATGATTCTATCGATCTGGCAGTCGGACCGTCCAGATAGACGTGACGATTGTTGTGTTTGCATGCATGGTGATGTAGTTAACTGAGACAAACAGCCATGAAAAAGTACTAGAAAGATGCAAAGTCCAAGTGGGACAAGTGGTCGAGAAAAACAAGTGGAACTCATTTTTGATCAACGATTGTTGTGAAGTGGCGATATGGGTTTGTTTGAAATTTATAGTGGAGTTTGGAGTTTGAAAATTTGACACGTAATAAATATGGTGGCAAATTCATTCTGTTTAAGGTTGTGAAGAGTGTACACGTTGGATATTGTTAATGATATGTGGCGATGGTGTTATGAAATTGGAAAAAGGTGGCAAATAAATTTATTCTGATGTGTTTGTATGTAATAGTACAATTGTAATTGCATCATGGCTTGTGATTCAGTGAACCTGGTCACTATTTAATTTAATGAAAATATATTAAAAGATTAATTTAATCTTCATCGACGGACAGTGTGCATAATACAATAATGTTACGAGTTCGACTGATGAGAGTTGCGGTGAGTACGTTTTATACGCACCATAGTTTTAAACGTAGTAGAAGATTCTTTTCTAATATTTGTAATATAACATTTGTGATATTAGATAAAATAGGGAGTGAGTTTAAGACAGAAGAAAAAATTGGTGTAAAAAATAGAGAAAAGTTTTTTAATACTTTGATTCAGCAAAATAATTATTTGATTCAGTTTGAAATTATATTTATTTTTTATTAAATCATATTTATTTTTTACTGAATTATAATTTTAAATATATATTTCTTTAAATTTTTCTGCAAAATTTTCTTCTTCCTGTATACTGGTATGATAAAATAGAATGAAATGACTTGTATATTATTATATTGTTCTTAAAAAATACCGGATGTTCATGAACAAATTAAATGAACCATGAACGGAAACAAAATGGATACAATAATATAGTAATACAGTAATTATATATAAAACAAAATTTTACTCATGTATTCGAGCCTTCCTCTATTTATTTCCATTTGCGGTTTGAAGCCTATCTGGGCCGAAAGGTCCGTATAATTGAAAATTCGGTTAATCAACATATATATCATCTAACCAATCGTTTCATTTAAATTGAAAATTCGGTTAATCAACATACATATCATCTGACCAATCGTTTCAGTTAATAAACGGATTAGTTATTTTGATTAAGGATCGAATATGGTATGGTTACTTTGGTTAACCGTTCATAGCTAGCCAAATTATTTTATTAGTCAGGATCAACTTATAAGAAGTAAAACATGAAATAACTAACAAATCATAGACCTTATAATAACTTATAATAACATGAAATTATTTTATTAATCATAACTTATTAGTCAGGTTCAGCTTTTGATGCTTTGGTGCTTCTTAGAGATGGGTTTTTTTTTTTGCTAAAAAAAGGAAAGTAGATAAATTTGTAAACCTTCAAAGTTACCCCATAAAATATGTATATTTGTTATATCATAGACCGTTTCCTTAGCTGATCTGATTTGGTTTAACCATAAATATCTATCACTGCATTTTATACTCCCAGTCCCTCCTGCTTCCCATTTTAATTTTCATCAGTTTCGGTTCTTTTTATTTTTTATCACATCTCCTACAATGGCTAAAGACCCACTTCGTGTTCTTGTTACTGGAGCCGCTGGTACACTAGTCTTCTTAAGATTAATATTTATCCTCTTTTTTTAGATAGTCTTAAACTAGTTATTCTTGCTGAAATCGAGATTTCAAATTTACACTTAATGAGTAATCTTAAACTCTCTTGAGGGGTCATTAATAAATTCAAATGGTTTTTTTTGTGTAGAAAAACAAGAACTAGATTTGTTTATGTGGTTTATAAGTATGATCATTAATTAAGGTTCTGTTTGTTGATCACAGGACAAATCGGATATGCACTTGTCCCCATGATCGCTAGGGGAGTGATGTTGGGTCCTGATCAGCCAGTGATCCTTCACATGCTTGATATTCCACCTGCAGCTGAGGTATTGAATGGAGTTAAAATGGAGCTCGTAGATGCTGCATTTCCTCTTCTCGAAGGTCTACCATTTAATTAACTTTTTTTTTTATATATTGACATATATACATTTGTTGGTTGCTTTTGTTTAAGGGGTATTTGGATTCACATTTAGCAATAAGCTGTGATAAAACATGATGCAATAGTATAGTGTTGCTTGAAGCTTAGTAATCTCTTTTAATGATGTTGATAGTTTGACAAATTCTGATTATTTCAGGAGTCATTGCAAGTACGGACGCTGTTGAGGCGTGTACAGGTGTCAATGTCGCTGTCATGGTTGGTGGGTTCCCAAGAAAAGAAGGAATGGAACGAAAAGATGTTATGCCAAAGAATGTCTCCATTTACAAGTCGCAAGCTTCGGCTCTCGAAAAACATGCTGCTAAAGACTGCAAGGTGATTGCTTTCTTTATTAACTTGCCACTGTTATTCAATTTCAAAGAAGTGAATACTGAAAATTAGCAGCATGCTTTCTTTTTATGTTTAAACTTATACTAACAAAGTTTATCTTTTTACATGAAGGTATTAATTGTTGCAAATCCTGCCAACAAGAATGCTTTGATCCTGAAGGAATTTGCACCGTCAATCCCTCAGAAAAACATTACTTGTTTAACGAGATTGGATCACAACAGGGCGTTAGGACAGATCGCAGAGAGACTAAATGTTCAAGTATCGGATGTGAAAAATGTTATTATTTGGGGAAACCATTCTTCGACTCAGTATCCTGATGTCAATCATGCAACTGTCAAGACACAAGCTGGAGAGAAACCTGTTCGTGAGCTTGTCAAGGATGATGAGTGGTATAAAAGTAGTTATTCCCTCTTTTTGTACTGATTCTGGATATGGTAACAAATCACAACCAAAGGGTATTTTTTGGGGCATGTCCACTGATGGATTATTGATAAATTATGAGCTCTGATTAGAGGTGGCGAAATGGATGGCATCCAGGTTGTGTAATGGGTAGGTTCAGGTGGAACTACATATATTTTAGTATATACTATGAAAACTGCAAATACTTTTTGGTCTTCAATAATTACTTAAATTTTATACATAACTACGTTTATATGATTTAATAAACTAATGAGTTGTTACAATTGTGACCAAATTTATGAAATAAAATGATTAATTAGGATGTGAATACACGTATGATATTTGAACCCCTTGTCCCATTCAACCACTTTTCAATTTAGCTTATCAAAGTATTTACCCATTTGAGCCATTATAGGCGAAGTATAACCCCAGTTAACCCATTTATCGATTTGTTGTTGACACCTCTACCTCTAATTTATACACGTATCCTGTATGTATGTAGGTTGAATACAGCGTTCATTACGACAGTTCAACAACGTGGTGCTGCAATCATCAAGGCTAGGAAGTTGTCTAGTGCATTATCTGCTGCAAGTTCTGCTTGTGACCATATACGTAATTGGATTTGTGGAACTCCCGAGGTATGTCAAATACTCTTACAAACAACTACACATTAGTTCTTTAATCACTTTTGGTTTTGATTTTTTGTTTTTGTACTACTGTAAGGGATCTTGGGTTTCAATGGGTGTGTACTCTGATGGCTCTTACAACGTTCCAGCCGGCCTTATTTACTCTTTCCCTGTTACTTGTCGCAATAGTGAGTGGACAATAGTTCAAGGTAAGAATTCTAGTAGCATATAGTTCTGCGTTTTTATTATTAGTGTAAACATCTTGGTAAGTAAAGTTTCTAGAATACTGTTCAATAACAACAAGACATTAGTACTACTTAATGATGAAAATCAACAGATTGGTAAGTTCAAATACAAAACTTCCGCCAAATAAAAATATAGACTTTAGCAGAAAATGCTATAGTTTCTAACTGTGAATTTTGTCTCAGGGCTTTCAATTGATGATTTTTCGAAAAAGAAGTTGGAGTTGACTGCACAGGAGCTGACAGAGGAGAAGACTCTTGCTTACTGTTGTCTATCATAATCTGGTTCTTAGGCTGGAAAACATACGTAACAGCTACATTTAACCCCCCCCCCCCTCCTATTAATAATCCAATTATTAAGTTTTTTTGGGGGGAAGGTGGCTTGGCGTGTTAGCTTGTGAATATTGATTCAATGTTTTCTCAATGGGCTGAATCGCATGCGTACTTGAATGAGATTTTTCAGTTTAATTTACATAGGACATGTTGATACCCCTATCTCATTTTAAATTCATACTATATATATTGATTAGATCTTTCATGAAAACTACATATTTGATTTCTATGTTAGTTATCTGGGAGCTTTACACATGCATACTTGACAGAGTATTGAACACCAATGGTAGATATATAGAGACTTGTCGGATCCTTGTATACTTATATATCTTCTCTTCTCACTCCGTTATAATTAGAATGTTCACTTTAAAAGTGCACAGAGTTTAAGGAATATGTAATTATTACACTGATTACCAATTATATATCATCTTCATCACTTACACTTCTTTTGATCGGTGGGTTAAGAAATGGACACTTATTTTGTGATGATCCAACATAAAAATGTAGATACTTTAAGTGGGACGGAGCAAATATAATATTAGAGTAAAATCCGGATCACCAAAATAAATTTCCACCTATTTTAGTTTGTACAAAAAGTAATGTCCACTTCTGTTACTTTCATACTTCCTTTTTTAGTAAAAAACAAACAATTTTATTATAATACCTCATATATGTACATACATGAGATTTATACTCAGTCATACATGCTTCACTACACTAAAATAGCTTGGGTTTTTGAATACATTACTTTCATACTTTTCTAAAAACTGTATAATCGAAAAGTATTCGTTGTGTCTAAGTGACTAATAAAAAAATGCCAAGGAAGTTGGAAAAAACAACAAATCCACCATTAGCATAATTGAACAACCTATCATATATGGGAAATTTATAAATTTGCCCTAAAAAATTATTTTTATACTCAAATGCCCCATCCGGTCGCAAGTCAAATCGTGACTTGCGACCCGATAACTTGCGACTCCGACACAGTTCATTTGCGACCCTGCGACTCGGATTTGCAACCCAAAATGGCGACTTGCGACCCGACACCGTGATTTGTGACTGTTGACCTATGTTGACTTTTTTTTTTTTTGTAAATTGTGTTAAGTGTCTTGTTAACTTTGAAAAGTCATATCTTATGACTTGTAAATCCGATTAAGCCACCATTTTTTTTTTAAAGATTCGAAAAAATCAATTTTTGACTTTTTCGAAATTGATTGAGGGTTATTGTTTAGTTACACATCACATTGATTGTAAATTTTACGAATTTGAAATTGGAATTTTCTATAGCAAGTTATGAGCGATCAAAGTGCGTTTAAAAGTCAAAATTAACGTAAAATATCAAAATCGAAGGTCAAAAAGGTTGAATTTCAAAAAAAATTTGCGACAAACCGCCTTTGGCTATTTGCCAACGAATAGATCTCGAAAAAGATACACAAATTCAAAAAAAAACGGTGACTTAATCGTAGTTATAAGCAAAAAGATATGACTTTTCAAAGTTTGCAAGAAATTTAACACAAATTACAAAAAAATGAAATTCAACGTAAGTAAAAACTAAGGCCGGGTAGGGCATTTCTTCTAATATCCCATCATACATTGATAAAAATATATACTAATCTAGGATTGTCAGAGCATGATATACACAACAAAGTGAAAACGAATCTTTCCAACTCCCAATTCAGTTAAAACAAGTGACTAAAGCACTGATGTCATCTTCACAACATTTTCTTGGTGCCTAAGTTAACCTCTAACTTGAATATTAAAAAGAAAATCCACACTAAATCGCTCATCCGAAGAAATGTCCACATCAGAGCTTGTTTTCATCCCATCTCCGGGAGTCGGCCACCTGGCGCCAACCGTCGAACTCGTCAACCTTCTCCTCCACCGCGATCGACGCCTTTCTGTCACAATAATCATCATGAAACTCGCCGTCGGACCAAAACAAAATACCGAAGAAAGTACACCTACATCCACTCCCCGTTTACGCTTCATCGATATCCCTTATGAAGAGTCTGCTATGGCTCTCATCAACCCCAACACGTTCCTCTCCGCTTTTGTCGAACACAACAAGCTTCACGTTCGAAACATTGTTCGTGATATCACCCTGTCTGACTCGGTCCGACTTGCGGGATTTATTGTGGACATGTTTTGTGTAGCTATGACAGATGTAGCGAATGAGTTTGGTGTTCCAACTTATACATATTTCACCTCGAGTGCAAACATGCTTGGCATGATGTTTTATCTTCAGGCCAAGCGTGACGACGAGGGTTTTGATGTGACCGTGTTGAAAGAATCGGAATCAGAGTTTTTGTCTGTTCCGAGTTATGTCAACCCAGTGCCAGCTAAGGTTTTACCTGATATAGTTTTGGATAAGGATGGTGGGTCCCAAATGTTTCTAGATCTCGGGAAAAGGTTCCGTGAATCCAAGGGTATAATAGTAAATACATTTCAAGAACTTGAAAGGCGTGGAATCGAGCACCTTTTAAGTAGTAACATGGACCACCCACCCGTCTTTCCAGTGGGGCCGATACTGAACTTGAAAAATGCACCAAATGACGGTAAAACGGATGATATTATGGCATGGTTAAGTGACCAGCCGGAGAGCTCGGTTGTGTTCTTGTGTTTCGGAAGTTTGGGAAGCTTCAAGGAGGAACAAGTGAAGGAGATAGCGGTTGCTATCGAACGGAGTGGGCAACGATTTCTATGGTCACTCCGTCGTCCAACGTCAAAAGAAAAGTTTGAGTTTCCAAAGGAATACGAGAACCCGGAGGAGGTGTTGCCAAAGGGATTTCTTGAAAGGACAAAAAGTGTGGGAAAGGTTATCGGGTGGGCCCCACAAATGGCGGTGTTGTCCCACCCATCAGTGGGAGGGTTCGTGTCCCACTGTGGGTGGAACTCCACATTGGAGAGCATATGGTGTGGGGTCCCAATAGCGGCTTGGCCGGTATATGCAGAACAACAACTTAATGCTTTTCAATTAGTGGTAGAGATGGGAATGGCAGCCGAGATTAGGATCGACTATCGGACTAATACGAGACCGGGTGGTGGTAAAGAGATGATGGTGATGGCTCACGAGATTGAGAGTGGTATTTTGAAGTTGATGAGTAATGATGAAATGAGGAAGAAAGTGAAAGATTTAAAGGATAAGAGTAGGGCTGCAGTTTTGGAGGGTGGATCATCTCACGCATCAATTGGGATTTTGATTGAGAATTTGGTCAGTATGACAACCTAGAAAATGAAATTCAATGTCACATGTATTACCTGTATGTATGTTGGTAACCTTCCTTCCATGTAATATTCATAAAGCTAAATTTTCTAAATCGTGTTATCATAACCACTACACATAAAGTTTATTGGTGTCAGTTTTCTCGCTTAAAATTGCATATTCACATTCACAGTACTTATATGTGACAAAGTAAGGCTCAATAAATAGCTAAGCATATAAACGACCTATGCTGTAATCTCATTGAGAGACCGACTAAAAATCAATATATGCAAAATGACAGTTCTTTTATCAACATTGTTGGCAAGAATAGTTAAACTAGCATTCTTGATATAGTAAAACTAAAATGTCAATATTGATGAAGGCCACTACCCTTCTAATTAACCACAATAGACAAAAATAAACTCAACTATAGAAGGGACAATTTTGAAGCCTATTGGTATATTGGTTGAGATAATTAACATTCCTTTTTCTTTATTTTATGGAAAAAGGAAATGAACGTACGTCAAGGACTCCAGCCTATATAAAATTTTATATTATATTGTAGTTAAGTAAATATGTGTTACTACAATTCATTTAAAGCTTATTAAAGAGACCTCATTCTATCTTGCAATGCATTCAGCACAAAACTCTAAACGATATTTAAAAAATCAAAGAGAGAATGAAGAGCTCCTGTTTCCTTGTTTTCTTGGCTCTCCTAGCAGCATCTTGTTTTGAAATCAATGCTCAAACTTGCAAACCAAGTTGAAGTATCCGCGGAATAAACACCAGCTAGTCAATGTAACCGTGAGAACAACTCATATTGTTGTGTACAAGGTAAGTTATACGCCACGTACACATGCTCGCCTTCGGTGACAAGTGGCACTTGTACGAGATTCAATTCTCTGTGTTATTCCATTAGAGGACAACCCAATATAAAGAATACAAGTATGGGCTAAGGGCCTACTATACACATGGGCTAAACATAAATACATGAAACCTATACTATAATTGTATAAATACATGTTATACATTAACATACTAACATCCCCTCGCAGTTTTATCGGGAATAGAAGTCGGGACTTTCAACTGGATCGGAAATCGTAAAATAGTGAAGTAGGTAAGCCCTTAATGAAGATGTCTGCATACATACCGTGAGCGAGAAGGGACATGTAGAACACGAATTTGACCCAAAGCAACAAGATCTCGAAGAAAATGTAGATCTATCTTAATATGCTTCATTCGCTGGTGTTGTATCGGATTGGCAGTCATGTATACAGAACTGATGCTGTCACAATACACAATAGTAGCCTTCGTAAGAGGAGTGTGCAGCTCACGGAGGAGGTTGCAAAGCCAACAAGTTTCAGCAACAACATTGGTTACACCACGGTACTCAGCTTTAGCGCTCGAACGGGATACAACATTCCGACATTTACATGACCATGAGAGCAAGTTATCACCCAAGAAAACACAGTAACCGAAGGTAGAAAGGCGTGTGGAGGGGCACCCGCCCCAATCAGCATCAGAATAAGCAACCAGACCATCAGTAAAAGAGACATGATCAAGAGTTCCCCTAATGTATCTTAAGATGCGTTTTTAAAGCATTCAAATGAAGCTCAGTGGGTCATGCATGTAATTGAGGCGGCCATTACCACGGTTGTTGTTAATTGTGAATTTGAAGGATTCCCGGTATGCAAAACGGTGGGAGAGGAGGTGTTGATGGAGGAAATGCTGTTCGTAACGTTAACAGTTTCTTCCTCGAGAGAAAGGATGGCATGTGTTTCCAAGAAAGAAGCAAGGGTTTGGTGAGGCGAATGTGACGAGCAACACCGGCCCATTTCGATGGTATGGTGTAATGGACCAGGTTCTTGTCGAAAACAGGAGATCCGATATTACCAAGAAGATCGGCCAAAGATTTGATGCAGTGTACAATAGTCATCAACCGACATTTCACCGATTTTGATGTTTCGCAATTGGTTTTCTAATTGCATCGCTTTAGCGTCTTTGTTGACGAAATAAATTTTCAATTTTACCTAGATTTGGCAAGCGGTAGCCTCTTTTTCATTAACACGAAGAAGAAGGGAAAGAGTGGTGTTGTATAGCCATTGTTTGATGAAATAATCCATGTTCTTCCATGCGGTTGTCGGTGCGGTGGCGGTTTTTTCGGAAGATGATACGTCGTAAGTACCATCAATATGATCAACAACTTCAAGGCTTGATAGTGGGTAAAAAATAGATCTCTCCATGTATCATAGTTTAGATGGTCGAGATTGAGGATAAGTGGGATATGAGATTTAATGTTGATAACGGCATATACTTTTTCTGTGGGTGGTGGTGGATTTGGTGTACCAGTCATGGTGTTTGTGATTGTTGAAATGTGGGAGACAAGAATGAGATTGGTAACTAGGAAACAAAACAGAAAAATATTATGGAGAGGAAGAGCAGCCGTCAGGAAGATGAGGGAAGGTGGTGGGTCGGTGGATTGGAATCAAAAAGAGGTAAAAACTGGAACATATTAGAAGATTGGAGAGAAAGTGAGAGGTGTTTGTTAGTCTCTGATACCATCTACGAGACTCAGTTCTTGTATTATTCCGTTGGGTGACAACCCAATATAAAGAATACAAGTATGGGCTATGGCCTACTATACACAGGATGAACATAAATACATGAAACCTATTGTATAATTGTATAAATACATAGTTATACATTAACCAAGGTTTTAAAACTCGGGTCGGACCGGTCGGACCGCGACCCAGCCTCCACACTGAGCGAAAGAGTCCCGAGCCAACCATGAAGTCAAGCTCGGTCAAACCCGGCCGGTTCGCCGGTCGGACTGGTTTGACCTGGTAACCCGGACCGGAGTTTGACCCGGTTTTATATTTATTTTTTATTTTTTTAATTCTAACAAAATACGGGATCAGGGATTTAGATCTGTAACTTCATATTTTTTTTAC